>JBBBDQ010000124.1:500000-1237500 GCA_037127315.1 Ascarosepion bandense | reverse complement strand
TGTTGGCTCTTACTTAGATTTATTCTTTTATATATATATATATTATACACACACACACACACACACACACACACACACACACACACACACACAATTAATGTGGAGAAATTTGTCACTTGTCTGAGCAGTATTATTTCAGTCATACCAACTTTGAAGTTTCATGAAGATATTATTGGGATGTCTTCACTTTACAGTGTTTTTCTGCTGTGAAATATTCATAAATAAGTTAACAAAAATACTGTAGCTATGAGTGCATAAAATATGCTGTGAAGTGTAGGGTGGGACAACTGAAACATTTTCAGCCTAACCATGAAGAATGATCCATTTTCATTGATATTAAGTGGAGTGATTATATTGAATCAACTGCTAGATCTACTGTTAGGATAGTATGTTCACTGTGTTGTATCAGAAAATTCTTCCTGCCAGAATACATCTTGCACATTTACAAATTTACCATTTATTCATGCATTGGTCTGGTGCTCAATTTATATATTTAGTGATTCTTGACAAAATTCAAAGAAGGGTCTGTAATATAATTATTCTTGACATCTCAACTTCAGTTACTTTCTCAGCATTGTGACATGACTTCTTTCTCTCTTGTCTGCAAATATTTTTATGACAATTGTTCTGATGAACTTTCCTCCTCAGTACCTTGACTGCAAATTTAAGTGTACTACTAGACTGACAAGTAGTTCTGATCAGTTCACTGTTGAAATAGCAATATGCAACCATATGTTCTTATGTGATAGTTTCATTTCTTGCACTCCTTTGGATTTCTTGCTTCCCTGCTATCTACAGGCTTCAAAAATTTAAATGCAACAGCAATTATTATGTTCTGTCTTAGTGAATCCTGTTCTTTTATTGTCCTTTCTCCTAACTATTCTCATACTTATTTTCTCTCAGTAACACCATTCATCTTAGTAGCATTATCTTTTTGCTTGAAATGATCAAAATAATTTATATATTTTCAAGTGATTTTAAAAAATAGTTGACATATTCAAGAATACACAGGGTTTGATGTGTAAATTGTTTCCATTTTATATTTTTAATTTGCATGTGTGCACTGTTTGTTTTTGATTTTGTCAACTGCACAGGATAGTAGAGTCAGTTGGGCACCATCTGTGGGGAAAATTAGCACTATGATGAATTTCACTCCACCAGTAATTTAGAAATGGCATGTTGTATTGCTTTGCATTTGTACTGGAAGTTCTAATATAGACATTTCAGTATGTTCAGGTGCCAGAGCACAGGGTGGAGATTTTGGAAAAAGCTGGATGAATCTAATGGTGATTACGAAGTTGTTTCAAGTGATCTCTCGTGATTTATATTTTATAGATTAAAAATGAGAAAAGAGAAACTAATTCCAAAACTTTACTAAGTTACTAACAACATGCATACAGAAAACAAAAAAATAAGTTTGGAATTTGATTATACCTGAATAAACTATAGATTTCTCTTTCATACAATATTTTCAAGTTAGATTTTCCAAATTATTGGGAATATCTATTTTGTTCTGAATCAATAAACATATTTTGCACCTGACTGTACCTATGTAAATAGAGTATAAACATTTTATGTAAAATAACAAATGATGATGTCATAGGGAACTGTCTAAGAGGCAGACAGAAGAATGAGATGTAAGTTAACCAATGTGAATCTGAAGTTGGGAGCAAGGGAATTAGTTGAGTCTACTGTTATATTTAGCACAAGTCAACTGGATCAATAAATTCAATATATTCTTGATCTGTATTACGACGGAGTCATCAAAAGATGAAGAATACAGAGATTAGAAGATTCTTAGCTCGTCTAGAAATTCTGTGGTAATGACAAACTTAAATCACTTCAGGGTACTTCACTGACCAAATGATCTGATTCATAGACAATATCCACTAATGTAATATAATTATGAGCAAAAGATTTTAAGCATGACTATACAATGGTATTTGTAGTAGAAGTAAACTATGAAGATGATTGTTATAATTTAGTTTTCAAAGGGAACTTTTTTTCTGTATCTGTATGCATGGTGCAATTCACTCTACCAGAAATTGGGAAATGGCATGTTGCATTACTTGGTATTTGTCCTAGAAGCTTTAATATGAACATTTCAGAGTATTTAGGTACCAAGTTCAGGACAGTTCAGAGGATTTGAATAGAGTTGGCTGAATGTAATGGTGATGACAAAGCTGTTTGGAATGATCACTAGTGATGTTTGGAATGATCCTATTGGTGATGACAAAGCTGTTTGGAATGATCACTAGTGATGTTTGGAATGATCCTATTGGTGATGACAAAGCTGTTTGGAATGATCACTAGTGATGGTGACATATGCCTCTATTTATCTTCTCACAGAACCTGACTCAACATGGGGGGGTGGAGTCTACATCAAGTGTCTTGAAGAGGAAGTGCAGCTCTGGGTCAAGAGAGTGGCTGTTGAAAGACCTTATGTCTGCAACCGGATTCTACACCATACCACACCAGCAGGAGAACCCAGTCTTAGTTGTGAGACAGTTTCTGTGATCCTATTGTTATATATCGACAAACAACAAACACGCATATATATAAAAATATAAGTTATATTTTTATTAATGACGATGAACCGTGTAGCATAGGGAACAGAGAATTGAGAGAGCGCGCTTCTAATGGGTTGACGGGAGTGTAGTCTTATCTGTTGTGTCTCTCTCTCTTCACCGGCCGATCTCTGTCGCTCCTCTACTACTACTGGCGAATCCATGTGACGAGGTCTTTATATAATCTTCCAGAACCGGGACTTTTTCTTCCGGTTTTGCCTCGCCCACGCACGCCCACGTAATTCTCAGAGACACCTGTTCTGTTTGCCTCTGTAGTTATTTCCGCTGCTGCCGGAAATAAGGTCAAACGACATCCGTTCCTTTCAACGACCGGAAACACCCTCGCTTGCATCAGCCTTCCTCGGGTGGGGCCAGATTGTTATATTACACTATCACCCCTTATATCTGGCCACCTCACTCCCCAGACTACGATCTCCTTGATTATTGTGTGTAACACAGTTGAACAAAAGATAAAAAAAATAGTCCTTGTAACACCAAAGATGAACTTTTTTAATTTTTTTTAATTTTATTTTAAATAATGTACATCCTGTACAAAGCTCAATAGCCACTTAAGATTGTGAGTTACAGAGTAAGATTGATTTGTTTTTTATAGCTTATCAACCCTTCACAGGTGATTTAAAACCAGAAAATATTTTTAGATTCTAAGAATTTGAGATAATAATGATTTAGTCTTACTAATTAACTCATAAAAGTTGTTTTATATCTTTTCCAAAGTTATTTGTACATACATGATTATAATGAACCCAAAATGAAATTAGAACTCTACGTTCTAATACACAATTCCAAGCTATTATTCATTATACTGCCCATATATCCAAGCTTACAGGATCTAATTAACTCTAGATATGAACAGGTTAATATTGTTGTGACTAGGGTGGAATTCTCTTGTATGTTTTAGCTTTGATGGTAACAGCTGGTAAATATGGCAAGAAATAAATAAGAAAGTTAGCCCAATTTTTTTAAATTAAAATGTTTGTAAACATGTGTAAAGAACTGAATAATGTTCACTTACTTTGATGAATAAAAACAAAAATGAATCTTATGACAGAATGAAAATAATTCAATTCTTCACAAGACACAGTGTTATAATTATATCATTAGCCTCTTTCTTGAACCAACTTCTTGCTATTCCAAGAGAAACTTGAGAAATGCTGAAGAAAAGAAATTGACCTTTGTATGATCTAAAATCAATATCAAACCAGAGGTTACATTTTCATGAGGTGACATATACTTATCTTTCAAAGACCATCCTACAAAGCATTATTCCAGAAGAAGAAGGAAAAAAGCACACAAAAATCTAGGATAAAAAGCTGATATTAATATGGTTATTTGAGCAATTTAAAGGTGCTTTAAAAGTGAAAAATAAAAAAAGGATGAAGTTGTTACATTAGCAGAAGTAATATTTGTGATTTATAGATAAAGTATTGTCAGCTAATATTATTTGTTTGTTCAAAAATAATGTCTGATTTTCGACTCAACTTTTACTCTTGAATGAATATCTTTAAGCAGTGTTTAAATCAGTCAAAATAGAAAACTGAACATCTATACACTTCTGCCATCAAGTTACAAGGTTATTTATGCCTTTACAATAAAACCCCAAAAAGTTTGAATGCCAAGAAATCTTTGAATACAGTTTTCTTTTTGGTAAAGGAATGTCAAGATGCTTAAAAATGCAGCAGTCAGAGGTTGATAGGTCAGGGGGATATGGTAGATTAGGCAAAAATCTTTTATCCTGAGTCAGTGACTTACTGCTGTGCCACCCTGACTGGAACAATGTATCCAAGCATTGTCATGAAGCTGAATTGAACCTCATTGATTAACCAGTCCCAGTTGTAATTGACTTAACTGAAAGTTATTTTCATTCTATCACTGGTAGGAAATTTCAACAGTTATGTTTTGGTTAATTCCAGAAAGCTATTATGGATAATGCCAATGATTGATCACCAGAAAGTCACCATAATTCATGATTTGTGCAATTTTAATTTTGGAAAGTGTTTGGGTCCTTCATCATGATCATGTCATTGAGATGACGATTTATGATTGTCATAAATGATCTATTTCTCATCACAAGACACTATTCAATCAAGAAATAGACCATTTGAATTTCGTAGATGCAGCATCAAACACACTTTGAAGCATCAAACGATTTCATTTTTGCTGAATTCATGTGGAAAACAATTATCAAGTTTCTTTACCATACCAAGTTTTTTCAGATGGTTCGATATTGTTGAAATGCTGACACCCATTATTTGAGACATTTCTCTGACATTTTGATGTGGGTTTTGTTTGACTAGTGTTTTCAGATGTTGATTGGCAATTGCAGACGGAAGTCCACTACCATTTTGTTTTTAAAGACTGATTGCAGAACTTCAGAAACCAGCCCTGTACTGTCTGATGACAAGTGAATTCTTCACTGTATATGCGGTTAATGTTGACAGCAGATATTATTGGGAATGTCTATTTTGTTCTGAATCAATAAACATATTTTGCACCTGACTGTACCTATGTAAATAGAGTAGAAATGTTTTACGTGATATAACAAATGATGATGTCATAGGGAACTGTCTAAGAGGCAGACAGAAGAATGAGATGTAAGTTAACCAATGTGAATCTAAAGTTGGGAGCAAGGGAAATTAGCTAAGTCTACTGTTATATTCAGCACAAGTCCATTATGACCAAGCTTGAACTCATGCAAAAAAGTAAACGCATCACTTCTTTGTTCAAGATGTGGATTATGTAATATTTTAAGTTAAATTCTGAAAGAGATTGAAATAAAATTAACACTTTAATCGTTAGGAATGAGTAATATATTTTGTGCAACTATTATAAAAATATATTAGAAAACAAAAGGTTTATTCTAAAATCAGATGTTATTTTCCTGACAATATTAATTTTGGCTAATATTTAATTTCAGCTTATTTATTACATTTTCTTTCATTGCAAATTTCTTCAGGCTGTTTATCTGCAGCAGTGAGTAGATGGCACAGATTGAAAATGAAACTATAAATGTACTTTCCTTTTGCTTCAGAGAAACTTGGTTGAATGTATCACTTGCTCTCACTGACTGAGCTACAAGAGTTCAATGACTTGCAGATCAACAAAAGTAATATGATACATATTTGATGTGGTCACATCTCTTTTGATTCATGACTGACTAGGCAGAAGATTTCCCTACTGTAGGCTGTCATTTTTTTCAGCAGTAGACTGGTTGCCAACTAAGTCTATAGTCTGTCCAACTATTCAACCTAAGAGTAACCAGGGATAGGGAGACGTGGAAAGCCATGATCGCCTATGTTCTGAAAGGACAGGGCACATAGAAGAAGAAGAATATCTCCTACCAGAATAAAATCAAGTGCAGACTTAAGAATGCTCTTATCATAAAAGTTTTTCCTTAGGTACACTGTAAAATCAGGACAATTCCAGAAAAGTAAGTTAATTTGGATAAAGATAAGATAATTTACATTTGGCATTGGTGAATTCTGACATGAGTTTTCTTGGTCGAAAAACGTAGAGGCATATCTCTCAATGGTCAATATTGTCGGAAGTGAAAATCACACTCTTGGGGAAAAGATCATCACTCTCTCTCTCTCTCTAGAAGTGCATTATTACTATAAATGTTATTTTCAGTGGGTATGCATATTTCTTCTGATAAAATTCTTATTTCTAAATAGTGAATTAATGTCAACAGGTCAGTCTAGATCAAGAATTTATTGATTTGATTTTTATGGCTTATCAACCTTTTGCAATTTAAAGTGATATAATATTTTTAGATTCAAAGAATTTTTTGGAGATAATAATGATTTAACTGACAAAAGTTCTACTAATTAATTTATAACTGGGGGGAGAAGTGGTGAACTCATACTTTTCCCAATGGTATTTGGACATTAAAGGATATAATGAAGTCAACTGGAATTGGAACTAGTCTCTCCAATTTGTAATTCTGAGATGTTATCCATTACACCACTCATGCATACAAGCTAACAGAATATGGTATTCTCAAGTGGTAATGTTAATGTATTGACCATGCTTGATATTGCTTAACTCTGGTAATAATACAAAAATCAGTGTTTGAATATGATATGGCCGTAAACCCAATAATAATAAGAAATATTTTTACAAATCAGATATTTAGTAATAAACACATTAAAAAATAAATTAATATTCCTTTTATTGAATTACCATTCATGAGCAGAGATGTTTGATGAGCAATATTAAAGGCATTAAAACTTGGTTGTAAATTGGTGATCATAAACAACTCACCCAAAATAACTCATGATTCTGGAATTTATCTTAGAATTTAACTCATTTCAAAATTTTTGCTAATGTCTATCTATAAATGTTAGTTACCATATCCATTGTTTTCTCATGGATAAGAGATTCTTTATTTTCATTACTACAACTCACTTTAACTCATTCTGATCCCATAGGATCATTGAGTAATCTGATCCTGTTTATAATATCAGTACATCTGACTTTAATATGATTATTTCGTATATGGGGGGGGGGGGCAAAGAAAAAGTGCATTTCAGAAACCATTTTTAATGAACTGATTGATAGGAAAAAAATTGATTTTTGTGCATTTTCTGGTGTTGACTAGTATGAATATTTCTTGCTGGAGGTGTGGCAAAATGTACATACTGGTGCAACGTTTTGGCCAATAAAATAGCAGGAGTTTACGTAAAGGCAAGTGCCTTGTCTGTCTATGTCTATCATTGGCCAACTACTTCTAAAGACATTTTTCTTTACCTTTTTTTTTTTGTTGCCAGTCTGTTTGCTTATGATGAGAAGGACTTCAACTTGATTTTAGTTGTGTACTTTAGAAATTGCCTTTGAAAATAACAATGTGAAATGTAGATAAAGTTTCTTCTTTTTTATATACTGTGTCCCCTCTGGACATAGGCAATCTGGGTCTCTACATTTTCCTGTCCTTTGTATCCCTTAATAAATTTCATATTTATGTAATTTCTCCCAAAACCTATTCCACCTTTTGTGTTTTTTTCTGTCTCTGTTGCCTTCATTTGTCCTATGTGTATTTTGCCCTCTTTCCACATTATGTGCCCCCCACAAATATCAACTCTCTCTAAAAGTATAAGTTTCCTTTTTGTTTTCATTTTCTATAAAACTTTGTTGTTGCCCACATTTCTATTGCTTCAAGTCTCTTCTTCATCTGTGAGGAGATTGTCCAGTATTCATTATAATATAGAAGTACACATATCATATAACAGGTCAGTACCATTTTTTCCTGTTTTTCCTTTTGGACTGCAGCTTTGGATATCCTAATACACCTTCAGATTTCAGTTTTGGACTTTTCATCCTTTATTAAAACACTTGTCATACATTTAAATTTTTGTACTTGTTTCATTTTGGTATCTCCAATTTGAAATTCACACTTTGGGCTGATTCTTTTGCTAATTAGGCATTTTGTCTTCTTGCAGTTGATGTTTAATTCTTTTTTCTCGCTTTCCTTCACTGCCTTCTGTAGGAGTTTCTGTCTTCTATCAGAACTGTGTCATCTTCATATCTTATGTTAAGATTGTGACCACTGACAATGAATCCTGGTAGAACTTCTTATTTCCTCAGTCTCTCAGAATCACTGCACTGTTTAAATTAAAATAAATTTCCTTTCTGTGTTTGCTATCAACACTGTGTCATCTGCATATCTGACATTAAGATTGTGGCCATCAATCATGAATACTGTTATGATTTCTAATTCTCACAGGATCACCTTCAGAAATTTAAATCTGATTTTTCAAAGTATTAATGACTTTGAGACAAAAGTCATAAACCCCTTTTCACTATTATTGTGGACCAACTCTTCCATATTTTTTTTAGCACAGCTATACCTGTGAGAAGATATTCAAGTAAATCAGTAAATTCAAAGTTTAATAATGGATAAGTATTTTTTTTCACAATATGATCTGCTTGTCAATGCACTTGATTTAGTGGTCAATATCAGTTACATGGACCCTGTATCATGAACAGTGTAGATGAAATTTCCACTGATAAGTATATGTCAGGATACAAAATTAATCATTTTAATATTCTTTCTCATCTCTGTCTATATATCTATCTAACTATATATGATGTGAGTGTTAAAGTACAAGCTCTCACAATATAAGCAATTTTTGGTACTGACTGCTCAATGAACTTTTTTTTTATCCTTTGTTTATCATTTTCTTGTTTTTCTTTTTCGTTGTTTTGTCTTGTATTTCTCTTTCGGCATTTTGTACCATTTTTCACTTTCATAATTTTTTTTTAGATGGCTTTGAGCAAATGAAGCCTGGATATTTTAGGGAGGGCTATCTTTTATTGAATCTCATAGACTGGTATTACAGAATCACAGAAATCACAAAAATCACTTAAAGACTTACAACAGAAGCAACAACTAAAACGGATAGCTCATGTAACTCAGAGAGAAAATAATGACATAAGGTGTTGATGCACCACATTATTTCAAACAAATTATTAGGAAGGAAGTCCCCATCAATAATGAAAAGAGCAATGATATCTCTTTTTCTCTCTCTTTATTGTCTATCTCTTCTCTCTCTTCTATTCTTTCTCACATCTGACTTACATCTCTTTTATCTCTCATTTTTTTCTTCTTTTGAAGTTTGTTTTTAGTCACAAATCAAATACAACACAACTTTTAAATCATTTTCATAATTATATTTTCCCCTTAAGTGTCAAATTATATTGTTTTCTTTTGACAATTTCTAAATCAAACTTTTATTTTCATCCAAGAGCATTCAGAAATTGCTGTATTTTTAAAACTGGAATTATTTTGTTTGTATCTTTTACTTCAGATCCGGAATTTTTTTTTTTTAATGTCTAACACAAGCATATATTAAAAGCGTTCATTGTGCTATCAAATTTGAAGGAAATAGTAAAATGGAAAATTTAAAAAGTCAAGAATGTAACATTTAATGAGAATGAGATGTTGGTAAAAAATATTAAATGCTAAATTTGTACTACAATCTATACAAATATCAGTTTTGCATATTGGTATCTTTTGAATACTATATAATGGTTGAAAATTTACAACATTTACTTGAAAAGTGCTCAATATTGAGGTGAGAATGTTTGTAGATATAAATGATGTAGACATGAAAATCAACGCTATCAGTGTCATATCTGGTTTGATGATACTTAAGGCATGAACCTACTATTTATCATACGTCATTTTGTGTTCACATTGTTTATGTATTTCTGTAAGAAATGCATGCATTACTGACATTTTTTTTTCTGATTGCCAATGTATATTTATCACTTTCAAAATTAAAAAAATTGATATTTGTTTTCTTTGGTTTCAATAAAACTTTAATTCATAGAAACATTTTGGCAAAGAGATATATTATCATCAGTCTTATAACTGATTGTAAGATTTTAGGAGTTGGTGCAAAACTAAGCACCAGACCAGCTCCCTGTACATATCCAAGTTGAAAAGTGACTGTTCTCATGATTTTCTCATTATCAAGCACTTTCTTGATTCTAGACAGAATGAAAAAAATATAGCAAAATAAATACATGAAAAGGAAAATTGGATATGAAAAAAATGAATTGAAGAAAGAAATATGGTAGGATTGGAATGAAAGAAATGGGGAGAAAGTATGAAAGGTAAAATGAAAGAAAACATGAAGGATATTACAAAAGGAGTGAGAAAAAAATAGTAAAAACAATGAAAAAGGAAAACTGGATATGAAAAAACACTGAAAAAGATGATGAATAGAGGAAATGAAATATGATAGAATTGTTAGAAAAGATAAACGGAGAGAGTGTAAGATAAGATAAAACAATGGCAAGTATAAAAGATTAGTGAAAGAATTTTTAAAAAATGTGAATGAGTCAGGGAAAAGAAGAAATGAGATAAAGAAACTAAGTTATATAAAAAGGAATTAAAGAAATAGAAAAAAAAAATTTTTGGAAAAAGAATGCAAGAAAAACTTCAATTAATAAGTAAAGATTTTTTTCTAATCTGAAGAACGAAAAGAAATCTAGTGATAGAAAGGTGTTGTTAGAAAGCTAAAATTAATTTTTTTTGCGATAAGATGATAAAATCTGATTATTCTTTGTGAAAATTTGATGATCACTTGCACGAATATGGAACTTTAATTAGGCAATCAGAAGTGTTGGCTTTATTGCATTTATGAAATAGATTTCATAGAAATATTAAATCAAAGTAGAAAAAATTCGGACATCAGTTTTGCATAGAATCTTAAATCTAGAAAACTTTCCTCCTCCTCCTGAGAATCTATTGAATAAGAAAGTGAATTTTTTTATTCAAAATCAAATGCTGTTTCATGATTGGATAAGCTCACCACAAAACAATTCCACTTGGAATTATTCGAAGTAAAGACTTTCAAATTTGCTGTATTAATTTCAGATGCTGTATTATTTTTCATGTTGATGTCTTGAAAGAAGAGAATTTTGTGTTGATTCTCAAATTGAATTTCATATTTTATTTAACTAAAGAAATAAAATGAAGTTACTTGCTAGCTATATTTTCATGGTTACACTTTAAATTACTTTCTAAAATGTTTGTCTGAGTTGATGAATTTCTTTATTGAAAAAACATTTTACTAGTAAAATACAGGATAACTAGTATACCATATTTTCCAGTTTACAATATGCAACAGCTTGGAAGATGCACCTAATTTTGGGAAGAAATTTCTAAGAAAAAGAAAGTCATTCTCATACAACAACACATTCACCATGTGTCCCTCAAATACTGGCACCACATATTGTTTGCATTAATTACTTGTCTGATTTTGTTTGGATGGTAATGACATATTAGTTGGTGGTTACTAAATATACTATACATCTCTCATTGTCCAAGGGTGGTTTTATCTTTTTAAAAATGAATTAACAATTTTAAAATTATGCATGTAAAATTATGAAACAATCAAAGAAATTTTATTCATCCTTCAAATTCCAAAAAGTTGTCATTCATGTAAAACCTCTAAAATATCATCTGTAGTCATTCCTACTGTCAGTTAGGTACAATAAATGATCATCACTACAATCCATGTCATGGTGGTAGCTGATAAGTTTGTCTTGGAAAGGCACACATGTATTTTTCAGGAAAAAAGTGTGTCTTGTGAGGTGAAAAATGTGGTAATAAATTTAAGGTTAATTAAAGAAATAATTTTTTTAAAAATCCCATACCCAAAGCAATACAGAAAAATAGTTATGTGAGAGGATTTGTCAAACTTGTCTTATTTTTTATGCAAGGCACTAATATAAACAAAAAAACATGCTGTTTCATGAAATTTGTTTGATCAGCATCTAATAATTCTTTCAAAATTTCAAACAGCTTGGGGTCCTGGGTATAACAGTAAACTGCATCCGACAATAAGACCTCTGATTGGGAGGTTGTGAGGAAAATGGAACCACCTCTTAATTGCTGTTGTTCCCAAGTCCACTCTGACCTGGAGTGGTAGCACCTGTTAGGGCCCCAGTTATTGGCAAATAGTTACCTCCCACCAAACTGGGGTCAAAACACTGTAAAAGCATAAAAATAGACTTTAATAGAAAAATTTGCATTATTGAAGGAAAAATATAACCAACAATACATTTTTGAAAGAAAAAAATTATTACTAGCAATATATTTTTGAATACAAAACTAGAAAACATTTTCAGTTTTATAATATTAAAAAAAAAAAATTTCATCAAAATCTTACTAAATCTTTCTCACTATAACTAAACATTTAAAAAAAAACCCCTTAAAACACCACCTTTTTGGTATTAAATAACCCACAGAGGTTGATATGCCATTAAACAAAACTCAAACAGCTTGGAATCAGTATTTTCTCATAGCAATCATTTTTCTATAATTTTAGACTGCTTGTATAGTCATATCCTCATCTTAAAGACTCAATTCAAAATATCAAATATTTTACAAGATCATAGTTGATTCTCTGATTCTAATAAAATGTTTTTAATATAAACATTGATCTAGACCAGCTGACAGTAATTTGATTTTTCACAAAGATATTATTTGTTTGTCTATTCTTACATAGATACATAACTAAAAAGTATGATTGGTCCACAATTAAAAATTAATTTTGGAAGAAGTTGTTTTCATGTTTTATTCTGATATATAGGGTACATTGGAAAGAGACAGTTGAAATTTATAGGGTACACAAAGAAGGAAGGACTGGAGAATTTGACACTTACACGGCATATTGAAGGCAAGAGTGACAGAGGAAAGTAGTGAATAACTTATAAGCTTGTGTAAATGATTGGTAGAACATGGATTTGAAGAGATAGCAAAATGACAAACTTTACTCAGAGTTAAAATAGATACAAGGTTATGAAGAAGCAATGAGTGCTAACATTCTAAAAGAAAAAGAAGCTACAGGTCAGTGCCATATTTAACAGCTTGTCTTGAGCATTTCCTCTCCCTCTCTCACACATGCACACTTAATGCAAAAATGGATATGTCCAAGAAATATATATATATATACATAATAAAATGTATGTATTTACATTAACAAAAAACTTCTTTGGTAATAGATTAGCTGAAAGCACTTGGATTCACAAATAATTTGACAGTTCTTATACATACTGTCAAAAATATCACTTGTATGAATGTAAAGAAAATATGATTAAAAAACCTAATCGTAGTAGCTTGTCAGCTGCCATCAGTAAAACCTGTATATGAAAAAAGTGATTGCTTCCCAAATACACAATATAAATATATATGTACACACACACACACACACACACACACACACACACACACACACACACACACTGGGTGCGATGGGTAAATTGTCATCTAATTTATACAGAAAATGAAAATAATACTGACATTTCATTTTAATAAATATATTTTCCAAGATTGCACAAAAATATCTTGAAATACTAAAGAGAAAATTTATTCAGTGAAATGGACACTAGCTTCAACCACAGCCTCCAGACAATTTTGGAATTTCCTGCAATTCTTCTGAATGGTCTCCTTGTTTAAGTCAATGAATTTGGTGTTTTACAAGGAGTTTTGTTAGTCTCTTGCTTAACTGTGCCCCACATATAATAATCAAGAGGATTGCAGTCAGAGAACTTGGGTTGTGAGATATCAGGGGTGATGTTACAGAAATTGTGTGACAGCCATGACTGGGTTCTTCTGCTTGAGTGGTATAGTGCAGAATCTTTTTGTCAGACATAAAGTCTTTGAACAGCCACTGCAGTAATGCTGCCCTCTTGACACAGGGCAGCACTCTTCTTCAAGGCACTTGATTTAGGCCTCTGTGTTGAGTGTGAGGCTCTGTGGAATTATGAATGGAGGCATCACTTCGAACAACTTCGTAATCAGCATTAGATTCATCCAACACTTTCTTAATCCTCTGCACTGTCTTTAGATTGATACCCAAACATACTAAAATGTTTATAATAGAGCTTCCATTATGAATGTTAAGCAATACTGCATACCATTTCCAAATTTTTGGCAGAGCAAATTGTCATGGTTCTCTCTTTCTCACAGACAGTACCCAACTAGCCCTATTATACTGTACAGCCAACAAAAACAAACAACATGCTTAATAAAATGGCTACAATTGACCCTCTTTTTCTCTCTCTCTCTATATATATCTATATATATTGTATCAAAGCAGCAGATAATTTTCTAAACATATACTATTAAGTATATATAGGCTTTAATTTCAGGTGAAAATAAAAACAAAATTTCTCCAACATTTGAATAATTTTTTATTAAGTTGGTTCTAAGCTTTCGGCTCACATACACACAGTAAAAAGAACCTTCAGATATTGGAGGCCATACATTAAATACAAACAACCCACACTTAATAAAATCACGTTTAAATCTGGTTATAACACATTACATTGCATTTAAATATATGGTTCTGTTATCATTTTGAGCTCTCACGTGGTGTGATGTCATAGAAAATTTATGAACTGTGTTTGCTATTTTTGGTAACTGTTGTCGCTGCTTAGCAAAGTTTATGTCAACACAAGATAAAATTGTCGCTGATGGTGGATGTTTTTATATTATTGTACTTGTAACCTCTCTGAAGATGGCTCATGTGAGCCGAAAGCTTAGGACCAACTTAATAAAAAAATTATCCAAATGTTAGGGAAATTTTGTCTTTATTTTCACCTGAAATTAAAGCTAAAATATGATGTTTAGAACGGCTCATGATTAAACATAATAGGCATTCATTGTCTCTTATATTTAGTAGTATATGTTTAGACAATATATATATATATATATATATATATGCAAATACCTTCTGCATCACTTTTTCGCACAAGAAACATTTTGAAAAAAAGTGATGCAGTGTTGCATCCCATAAATGATTTATCACTCATTCATTGGCTGAAAGATTTTTTTATCATTAGATGTTTGTATATGAAAGAAACTCCCTACCCCAAGTTTTGGTTAGCAAGAAGCTTGAGATGAAGTCTTATAATCATAATAAGTAGTTCAATACTGTAATTAGGTTACCATGTAGTACCAATAAAATAAAAACAGGCAAAACTACCAAATACATCAATAAATCTGCAATTTCATAAAAGAAAAGTATTTGTTTTATTCAGCAAATATTTGTTTTAACATAATCATATCAAGGCGCTCAATTCAGTAGGGATTGTTAATTAGGTTGAGCAAACATTCTACAGTGAAAATTCAGATCAAAATTCAGCAATTATTTTTTCAGCTATAAACTAATATTTATACATAGTGTTTAATTGTGATAATGTTTTGGTGCCAGGGTGGTTTTACTGATAAAATCTATTTTGGCAATCTGTTTTTTTATCATAAAGTGCTTGGTATTGGGGTGTAGATAGTGTTGATAAGTACAAACAGCCCTGACAAGTGAGAACATCATGACAAGGTCCTCACAAAACTTCATAGTTGGCATGAATCTGTTCTGTTAAAGAGAGAAACTTTTTGTACTTTATATATATATATAATCTCAGAGGTAGAATCGCCAACTGATGCCAATTCGGTCAGGTTTCAATCCTAGGTTAAAAGCAATTGGATGTCTAACTTTACTGATGAGCTGTGATGCAGCGAAACAGAATTGTCTGCGGATGACTATATATATATATATATATATATATATAATCATTATTTAATTTTCTTTGATAGATGTGTTTGCATAGATATCCCTGTTTTTAAACAGTAAATTTATGTCTACTATCCTGTGCATGCAAGAAAATCTACCTTTCTCTTTTATGAAAACTCTTGAAGTCAGTAGATAGATTAAAAAAAACAGGGATGTCTATTTAAACAATTACCTACTAAATATAATGTTTGATGTAATAAGATGTCATATTATAAATAAGTGTCTATCTAAACTTATATATAAATAGAACTGTCTGTGTGTGTGTGTCCATTACCTATAGACTCTGAAATGGCTGAACAGATTTTCTTGAAAATTTACAAAGTTATACTATCAGTGTCTGTGAGTGTTCTTAGCTAGGTTTTGTGTCGAGGTACCCCCAATAAATATTGAAAATCGATAAAGAAAATCAGGTTATAGAAGGAGTTGTCCGATTTTAATCAAATTTGATACATTCATAGACAAAGACATAAGAAACGATATTCAGAAGTTTCAAGGTTGCAGTTCTTACAATAGTGCAGAAAATCGATAATATATATACATAAAAGGCAAGATGTTTGTGTGTGAGTCTGTTTATCTGCCTGTATGTCTGTATTTTTTTCAGCCCTTTTATTTTAGGTTTTTGCTTCGGGTTTGGCTCTATGTAGGTATAATTGTAGTTCTTAGTCACAGCCATGATACCATTTATTCAGAGGACTTATTTAGCCTTCAAAATTCAGCTTACGATGCAAAAAACTTATTTGATATTGATACCAGGAAATCAAAATTTGACTTACATCCATTCATTTTTTTTTTTTTCAGTCTACGGTTTCGCTTTAACTGGAAACAACTATTGCTTTTTAGTTTTTCGTGCCAACATCCAAAGAATCTGAGCTCCAGGACCATGGATTAGTTTTAAAGCTTTCATTTTACCCGAGCAACGCCGGGCTATACTGCTAGTATATATATATATATATATATATATATATACATGATATGAAATATATATGTATATATGTTTTTGTTGTTTGTATTTGTCAACTGCACAGTATAGTAAAGTTAGTTGGGAACCGTCTTTGAGAAAAAAAAGCACCATGACGCAATTCCCTCCACCAGAAATTTGTAAATTGCATATTGTAATGCTTGGTATTCATGGTGTAAGCTCTAATTTAAACATTTCAGAGTGTTTGGGTTTCAAACTTGTGTACATCGCAGAGGATTCAGAAAGAGATAGATTAGTCATTATGAAGGTACAGAAGCTCAGAGAACTCACACCAAACATTCTGATGAGAAAAGAATACCTGAATTTGTTTTTGAGAACCAAATTCAACATTGAAGGCCCAAATCAAGCACCTTCAGGAGGTAGTGCTGCCCTGGATTAAGAGGGTGGCTGCTGGAAGACCCTATGTTTGGCTTCAGGACTCTGAACCATGCCACACAAGCAGAAGAACCCAGTCATGGTTGCGAGACAATTTCTGCAACTCCTTACATCTGGCCACTTAACTTTGCAGACTGCAACCTTCAAGGCGCAGTTAAGTGAGTGATCAACAAAACTCCTTGTAACAACAAAAATGTATTGCGGGCAAGGATTATGGTAAAATTCATAGACTTAAACAAGGAGACTATTCAGAAGAGATTCAGGAGATTTGGGATTAAAGTCAATGGCGATTTTATTCAATACATTTACTCTTTATTATTTCCAGATATTGTGCAATTTTGGTAAATATATTTGTTAAAATGAGATGTCTGTGTTTCTTGTTTCTCCCCCCAGTTTTTTTTTTTTTTTTTTTTTTGCATCATCTGGGCAACAGTTTATCCATCACACCCTAGTGTGAATAAAGACAAAAGGAAAGGAGAACTTATGTTTCATTCTCTGAAGGACTTCATCAGGTGAATGCTTTTTTCTTCTTGTTAAAGTCTCTCAGAAGATGAAACACATCAGCTAAGATTTCTTTTATCTTCATTCATATTTTCCTTTTACAGATATGCTCTGTCTAAAATTTTTATATATATTGCATGTGTGACTCCAAGTCATGTCTAAAGAGATCATAACAGACAAAACTATATTTACAAACTGACTTAGTGGAATTTTATTCCTCAAGAAGAGAGGTAATGAAATAATAAATATAGTCATTTGTAATTACATACACACATAGTGACATAACAAGTCACGGGATAGCAGTGTATAAAATTAATAGTAAATAGTGCTGATGTGCTTTTATGTCAGGGAAATGCTTAGACCAATTTTGATATGTTTTTAAAAGCAAAAAAAAAAAAAAGAAAAGAAAATCAGTTGGAATGTCAGGTTGGCTGTTCATAGCAAGGTGGTGCAAATTATCAGTTTGAACATGCCACGATAGTTTGTGCCAGACAATTGGTAAATCCTGTTTATAAAAACTGGCAAAATTTAAATAATTGGGAAGTGTTTTTCCAAAAGCTAAGAGTACTAAGAAATAGAAAAAATGAGTATAAACAAGGAAAAGAGTACTAAACATTTCCGTGGTATCTGTCCTCCTGCATGGCAGTGAGTGTTGAACAATGTTCTCAAAGATGAATAGGAGACTTGAAGAAACAGGAATGTTCTATAGAAGGATACTGTCAACTAAACGTGTGAGCGAAAACAAAGTTTTTGAGGAAAGTGAAACAAAAAGGAAATTCTTTATGTCAGGAAGAGACAGTTAAGGTTTCTGTGGTACATAATGAGGAAGAACGACTTGGAAAATCTGATACTCACATGACAGAAAGCAAGAGGGCCATAAAGCATTATATACATAGTAGGCTTCAGTAAATGGATGGTGGAACAGGCTTAGGAAAAATAAGATAAAATTTAAGAACTGCAACAAACAAGATGTGGAGAGCCATGATCACCTATGTTTTGAGTGAACATGGCACATAAAGATGATGATCTGACATCACTTGAGTTATGGTATCATATGTATTCAAAATAACTGATAGAAAGTGCATTGGTTGACTACAGGTTCTTAATAGAATTATCTGCAGTAGCAGATAAGTGATACTGGCTCAAATTAGACCTACCTTCCATGCAGGAGGTACTAAATAAATATCCAGCAGTTCAAACCATGACATCTGACAGTGCCTTATTTGTGATTTGTCCAAGTAGAACCTGGAAAACTCGCACTGTGTAGCATGGTCTGACAAATCAGGGTTCCACTTATTTTAGACTAATGATAAGCTTTTATTTCCTATGCATGCTGCTCATATTTCCTAATTGGTATGGAGTGTGTTCACATGGTATGGTTTGGTCTTTTAGTCTTCCTAAACGTATTATTGTTAGGTGATCACTGTAGAAGTCAGTACCTGCCCACATCCAAGTATTAGAATAATCATCCTCTCTCTCCTTATTCTTTTTCTCCCCTCTGGTGGTGGATATGACTGTGAAGGGTCACGAGCAGGAGTCACATGAGTGTAGTTGCTGATACGGCTAGCTGAGTTGGGCCTTCCTGACAGCACATTGCAGATTCTCTTCTTGTTGATGGTTGTACTCCAGTTTCAGTCCCCACTCAGATGGTTCTACACCAAGAAAGCTGATTTGCAGCAATGATTTCTCAGATCTCCAGGTTGATATTGGCTTGTGTAAGGGATGTCTTCAACTGATTTTTGAAGCATTATTTTGGGATTTTGTGTAGCCTCTTGCTACTGGCAAGTTTTCCGAATAGGATGATATGTGGGAGTTGAGTTGGATACATTCTGGACCTGCCCAGCAGAGGCAAATAGGATCCTATTATTGTAATGCTTCATGACTACACCTGTTCTTGAATTGTAAATATCCCGACAACGATGGGTTATTTGGACAGGATAATGCACCATATGAATTTCCCAGTATTGACTTAAGGAACATTCTAAAAAAATAGTGTTGCCACCATATATGCTCAACATCAAACATTTGAGAGACATGGTGAAGGTTTCAGTTTGTACAAGATGTGTCTACAAATATCAGGAAACTGTAGACAGCTATAGAAATGGCATTGTCCAACATCACTTCAGAGGCCATCTGACCATTTCTGGAATCATTGCTTTGTTGAGTTGCTGCAATTCATCAAGCTAAAGATATTACTATTTCTCTCTCCCCTGTGTCTTTCTCTCTGCTATATATAATAGTTATATATAAAATATAACATGGAATCAATGTCATGTTCACTTGCTTCAATTCCTCAAACTAGATGTGGATTTAACATGATCCTAGATACTCCTCCCAAGAACTTCAGCATAATATGAATTATATAAACTCTGCGTGTCTTTGATTTTCAAATATATATATATATATATATATATATATATATATATATATACACACACACACACACACACACACATACACAATTTTATTCAAGACAACTGACACGGTACGGAGATTAAGCTTTTATTCAGTTTTTCTTGCATTTGTACAAGTGTTCTCTTTTCTGGACATAAAGTGGGTGAAAACAATGTACTGACTGTTTTTAAAATACATTCTCATCCATAAATATATATATATATATTTTTTATAGTTTGAACATGTACAAATTACAATTTACTACAAAAATTTACATTTTGTTTCACCATTGAAAGAACAATCGATGTCAAAACAAAATATACACTTTTGTAGAAAATTGTAATTTGTACGTGTTCTAAACTATAATTTATAATAAATATTCATAGCTCTATTTCTATATTGGGCACTGTTTTAAATTAATGTTTTGAATATTAATATTTTCTTTGTTCTTTATTCACTTGGATATATATATATATATATATATATATATATATAAAATAAGAAATAACATTTGAAGTAATAAAAAATGTTTGACTAAAATTAAATCCATGAATTACACACATGGACACACATATATATCTCATTAAATAAATAAAATGTAAAACAATAAAAAAATAAAGAAAATTAAGTTTCATCCTTAAAACAATGGATGAAGATTTCAAGAGCTCATATGTAAACTCTGTATGAGTTCAGGATTCAAAGTCATACAGGATGGATACACATATAACATTATAGATAGAGACTTTTGCAGAGGTTGACAAGTTTTTGTTTAGAAAGACTTGACCACAAAGTTAATGAAAAGCTAGTTGATGTATACCGTTTTGTAATTTTTTATCAATACTGCAGATTGTGGACAGTATTGCAGTAAGATGACAATGCACTTGATGTGCCCATCAACAGCTGAAAATGAAGCATCACTGTTATGATGCACTGGTATGAATAGCTGGCAGAGAAGTTAAGTTTTTTTGATAATTAATCATAAGACCAATACTGCTATAGGTTCTGTACATAATATTAATGTTGCTTTGCAGCCCATCATTAGCAGACTGAAGATCAAAAACTTTGTTGTACTAGTCTTTGTAGGAGAGCAAATTAGAAAAAGGCTGAAGACATTATCTTCCAGTTATAGACTTTGATGGCTAAGCAGCAACACAACAGCAAGATAAATGTTGAATAAGATTGGTGCTAGGACACAGCCTTGCTTTTCTTATATGTTGACTTTAAAATCATCTAAGAGGATGTCTGCATATATAATGCATGCATATATGTTGGTGTGAAAACCTTGGATAATAGCTTTGAACTTGAGTGAGCAACAATATTTAGCCAGAATGTGTCAAAGCATTAACTGTATCAAAGGCTTTAGCCAAATCGACGAAAGAGAAGTAAAGATTTTTGTGCTGTTTCATGTATTTTCTTGAAGTAAAAATGCCACGGAAATCATGTATGTGGTGCTGTGGAATTTTTGAAAGCCACATTGCATCTCTGGTAGAAGCATATATATAACTTTTATGAGGAGATGTTGGAGGAGAATATTGGCAAGAACTTTGATTGCCATTGCAAGCAGCGAGATCTCATGGTAGTTTCCATAATCAACTTTGTCCAATTTTTGTTTATAGACCATGACAGTGATTGTGTCCTTTTATTGCTTGGACAAGCACTGTGCATTCTACACATCATAGGTAAAACAATGAAGGCAATAATTGACTTCTGAACCTCTGTATTTGAACATTTCTCTTGGAAGTCAATCATAGCCAGCAGTTTATTGTTCTTAAGATACTTTGTTATACTACTCACATCCTCAAAAGATAGCTGCATGTTTAGATAAGGTAGTTGGTGTAGTGTCAGCAAAATATCAGCAAACTCAAGATCACTTGGGTTAACACAGTTGAGTGACTCATTTAAGTTTTCCACCATCAGTTCATTACTTTTTGTTAGTCTTTCTGTAATGGTGCTCTTATCTATAGAACGTAGATGAGCAACAGGCACAAATTCATTCATACACTGCTATGATGCTGTCATAAAATTTCTGAGGATAATTTTTATAATTGGAGTAGATAGGCTCTCTATAATAGCCCAACCAATCCCAAACATATCACTCTCTTATATCGTAGCCAAATGCACACCAACTACCAACTAGATGAAAATATCCTAAAAAAAACTCATAAACACTAATATCTCTCTGACAGACCCCAACAAAAGAATTAAATTTATCATATATTACGCTAAATCCACAACGACTCCTCCACCACCGTGAGCAATTTTCAAAAAAACAATGTAGTGTATAAATTTAAATGCCCCTTTTGAGAATGTATCTCTAACAAACTAAATAATACCTACATTGGACATACTACAAACTCGCTTTCGTGGAGACTTACATTGCACTTAAATGAAAATTCTAACATATTCCGACATTTAAAACACCATGGCTATCAACACACATTTTTTAGGAAAACACTTGTTGAAAATATGCATATACTTAGACAAGAAAATAATAAACGAAAACTTAAAATTCTAGAAGCTATCTACATCAAACAGTTTAAACCTAGCCTAAATAAAATAAATTTCGACACCTCTACTAACATACTTCAATGCCTATAATCGACGGGAGAGGTCATAGTTATTATACTTACCCCCTACACCATAGTAGCAGCAGTTCCCAGACCAATCCTTCATGCCACTATACACTCAATTGAACAAAAAACCCACTACCACCATTCCTTCTTGGCCTACAGCCATGTGCAACACAAAAAATGGACCTGTCTCATTTTCGCTGTATAACTCCACTCTGTTAATAATAATTTAAATGTTCTATGTTCACTGAACATTAAATGTTCATCCTTTGATAATGGCTTATGTAAGCCAAAAGCTCAGACCTGATAAAAAAATCAACAATTATTGCGATTTCTTGTCATCTTTCCATGACAACACTATCAAGCTAATCAGATCATATGAACGGATCTTACACAAAATAAATAGACAGAACTTGTCTATATTATTCAATGAAACCTGTATTAATATATATATATATATATATATATATAACCTTATCTCTGGAATCTAACATTTCTAAACTTGACTCTCATGAGGCAAGCAAGAATGATGGAATTCCAGTCATTGTCCTAAAAACGTGTGCCTCTGAGCTGGCTCCAGTCCTCTCCAAACACTATAACTATTACCTCTGCTTCCTGCTTGTTGGAAGTCTTTCTCTGTAGGTTTTATTTTTAAGAATTCTGGGGAATCTTTCGACCCTTCTAATTATCACCCTATTAACTTCTTATGTCTTTTTGGCAAGATATTCAAGGCTATTATCAAAGCTGAATTAGTTAGGTATCTCACAACTCTTTCTCTCTCTTTAGGAAAGAGTATGGCTTCCATTTTGCCAGGTTGACTGCTATGTTAACAACCATCATTGAATATATATAAATATACACCAGGCTCTTGATAAAAATGATGTTCAAAGTGTTGCTTTTGATATCTCAAAAGCATTTGACAAAGTTTGGCATGCTGGCCTTCTGTGCAAGCTCTAAAGCTATGGTATTTCTGGACAATTGTTTGATCTAATCCAATCTTTCCTATCAAATTGTGAAATAAAGGTTGTTTTGAATGGGAAACTTTAAGAGCCTTTCATACAAATGTGGAATTCCCTCAAGGCTCTATCTTAGGACCTACATTTTTTTTATCTTTAATGATTTTCCTGATGTAATCAGTTCCTAAGTAGACCTCTATACAGATGACACTATGTACTTCTCTCTCAATAAGAAATCTGCCAAGGCTGACAAAGTAAGCCTAGCTGCTACCCTTAAAAAGGACCTACAATTTGTGATTGAATGAAGTAGGAAATGACGTGTAAATTTGAATGCTTCTAAAACGAAACTGCTTTCCTGTAATTATTATAGAGAAACTTTCTTGCTACCATCAAAAATGGATGTCACTAATCACCTAGAGAGCAACACACTTTGCCTCCTTACTCTCTCAAATGATCTCAAATGGAATTGACTACATTGAATCCATAGCTGTATCTACTGCTAGAAAGGTTGGATCACTGTGTCAGGCCAGGAAGTTTTTCTTATAATCCATTTTGCACATTTATAAATCTATTTGTCCATGCATTGAATACTGTTGCTATATCTGGTTGGGTGCTCCTGTTGTTCATGTTGAGGTTCTTAACAAAAACCAAAGAAGAATTTGCAATATCATCGATTCAGACTTAGCAGCTTGCTTTCAGCTACTTTCTTGCTGATACGATATAGCTTTTCCCTCTGGTTTTCTAACCACATGTATTTTTCGTGCCACTAAATTAACATACAGGTCCCACCCCTTTTACATGATAGTTAAAAGTAATCCTCTCTGCTTCTCTAACAGTTTCTTTTTTGGCACTTCTCATTTGTAAAATTCCCTCCCGTAGCTTTCCCAATAGATAGAATCTCTAGTTTAAATGCAATGTCAATTACCATTTTCTATCTTCGTGAATCCCATTCATTTTTTTTTAATCTTTTCTTCAATACCTTCTGTACCCAGCCTTTTCTCTCACTATAACCCCCTGTGAACTAATGATGGTCCCTGCTTGTTTGGGGTGATATGATTAAAAAAATAAAAAAATAAATAAAATTAACCTTTTTAAATCAAATTCTTATAAAAATTGCCTTTTTGCAAATGATGATGCCAAAATAGAGAAGTGCTTGAATGCAGAAGTGCAATCATTCTTACAAGGAAATTGTCTTCAAATTTTGGTTCATTTTACAATTCCTTGGCTTCCTTTCTGGTTCATAAGCAGCCTGAAGAACAATTGTTTGCAGTGAGATGTGATATATTTTACTTATCAGATATACTGGTAAAACTGGATTTACTTTATGAGCTGTTGTTGCTTGCTTCCCTGATAGCTACAATCTCCAAAAGTTTAAATGCAAAATCAGTTGTCATCTTCTATCTACTTGATTCCCATCAATCACATCTTTTCTTTGATATCCCCTGTACCTTGTTTTTTCTCTTATAGTAACCCTCTGTGCAGCAGTGGCATTTTTTTTATAATCATTAAACCCAGGACGGGTTTAATGATTATAAAAAAAAAATCAGCATATTTTTGTATTTCTGCAGCTTTGTGCCACGAGTTTTCCATGTGACTGAGCAGTATAGGCCTCTGAATGTAACTTGGAGAAGAGTTCTTTTGCTTTGCTGGAACAGCAATAACCAAGTGAAGCATTGTGTGCTCTATTCTTTATGTCAAGCAGATCGTAAATTGGGGTATTGTCATCATCAGACCAGTCTTGACGATGAGCTATGCCAAAGATCAACTTTCTAACATTATATGAGAATGAGGAGACTTGTGACCATTCTTCTGTTAACTCTACACCTGTGTGAGCACCTATTTTCATACAGTTAGGTTCTAGATCAGTAGATCTTACGGTCATATCACGTTGAATACACTGGTTCTCATTCGATCACTGACTTTAAGCATCGTTGAGCCTGATCAGTACTTAGATTGGTGACCACTTGGGAATACCAGGTGCTGTAAGTGTTTACTGATGGATGTGCTTTGTGGTGCAGTGGATATTGGCTCAGAAAGAGAAATTGGTGAGCCAATTTCGAATTCTAGTTGAATGCCCTGCATTCATTTATGCTCTAGTACCCTTGGGAAAGATATTAATTCGTCCCTTCCCTCCAGTTATGGGTTAAATAACAGGGAAGGACTTGGGACCCTGCCCTTAAACAAATCCCAATTAAACTTTCTCTGTTGGGGATGAAGTTGGCGCAACCCACCTATGGTGCATGCGGCTTGGGCACAGTAGCCATAGTAAGAGCTGCACAAAGATATCATAAGGTACTTGGATAGGTTCTTTTTTTCTTGCAGGCCTTTCTTTCCTTTCTTCCTTTTTTTGTTTCTTTAACTGATCCCAATGCCTTTTGTGTTCCAATTTTTTCTTTTCAGCATATATATCATTTTTCCAATTTGTGGCTTCATTATGTGGTCTTCAGACATTTCTTTTCAATTTTTATATTTCCTGAAAAATACTTTTTGACTGAATTTAAAAAAATTTGTCTCTTATTTTGTTATCTATTCTTATTTTTATTTTTTTAATTTTTTTTAACTTTGTAACAGCTTGTCAAACACTGATTTAATTTTTCTTTAGAACATCAATCCTATTGGTGACACCACTGTCATAAATTGCTACTAGCAGTTATGTCTCAAATGATTCCAACAGTACTCTAATGAAAACTCTATCCTGAACTTTTTTGAGTTTTTTATTTAAGGTATCTGGCCTAGTTTAATTGTATTATTAGGGGTGTCTTATTTACTCCACAGCTATAAATGAGTTAATGTCATTGTTTCTCATTATTGAATATTTAATAAAACCCATCAGAAATAGAAAACTACCCTGAGCTTCTGTCCATAAGTAAGCAAGTAAATTAGGTTTGAAAAAAGCAACCATCAATTTTTAACTATTTCTTTGGAATTTAGAGGCTGATCTCAAACTCTAGGCCTATAGTATATACAAGAAGCTTGTGTTTTTTATGTACAGACTTAAAAAAAAAAAAAGAAGACATACATACTAAACATTGCAAAACTTTATATAGATTATCAGATAAAATTAGAATTTATTCAGTTGTTGTGATAAACTAGTACACATAAATACACTTTACTAAGAATAAGTTATTAAATCTTGTTCATTGTTTGTTTCCTTTATCTGAACTGGCAGACATCAATTGAGCTAAACATGTTATAAAATAATTAAATTTAGTTTGGAAAAAAAAATAATTATATCAGTGTATTTTTTTTATTCCACGTAAATTTCAAACAAAAAAGCTAATTACTCCTATTTAAGATAATGACTAAAATGTGCTTTTACCGTTGTCTTTATTTTTTTTATAAATATAATTTTTTTTGCAGACAGCTGAATAAAAAATGAATTTTTTTTTACTTTTAGAACTAATCAAGTGGCTCTTGGAACAGCAAAAGATTTTTTTAAGAATTAATTGGAAACAAAGAATTTTAAATCAAGTCTATCTTTTTTCCCTTTTTATTTTTATTTTTTTTTGAAAAATAAAAACAGTTTAAGAAAATTGTACAATTTTTTTTCTTAAAGATGCTGAACAATTTGACTTCATTTTCCATGTTCATTTTTTATCAAGCACCATTCAGAAATAGATGATAATTGTATTTTTTTAAAACCAACATTCAACTGAAAATATTAACAAATATAAATATTTCATATTAATTTACCATAAAAGCTATAAACAGCACTCAGTAATTTAATTTTATCATAAAAGTATGTCATAAAATTTCAGATGAAAACTTATATTGTGTATTTGATTTTTTTTTTGTTTTATTTTTTTATTTAAAAGTTTCTGGTAAAAATCTGTTTTCTGTTTATTCAACTGCTTCCATCTTTGGATTAGATGACAGATTAGCCTTGGCTGGCAACAAGGGTAGAAGAAGTATAGCTTAATCGAAATCATCATAGAAGATAGTAGAAAACTGTTCCCTTACTTTTCCCAAGAAGGCATAGAAAAATCATGGATAATAAAGCAAAAGAACCTGTGGAGATCCATGATCACCTATGTCTGGAAGAAAGAAAGATAACTCTAAATTCAAAACCCACAGAGATAGGGATAGGAAACCACTCCATATCTTTCCCAAGAAGTCATGGCAAATCACAGATAACAAATGAAATGAATCTATAGAGAGCCTTGATCATATATTGTTGTAACCCTAAAAGGTTACTGCATGAGTAATCACCAAAATGGAGATTGGGAATAATAGTAACTCAACAAGTACAAGATTTACACACTGCATGAAGTAGATACACTGCTAGTGAATTGCTAATCAGTATAATCACACTCTTCTACTCTATTACTAATAGTGTCCACATATTTAAGAGGATATGAACATTCCATTCTTGTATACTGGTAGGTATATAATAACACTTATATTCTGGTGGAAAATAACATTCAACATGATCAGTCTCTAGTTTTCAAAATAGACGATGCTGGGGACTTTTGCACACATTTAAGATATCTTTGTATGATATGAAATCTGCTTTATATTTTATGCGATAAAAGAAACAAAAACTGCCTATAATAGACATCTGGGCAATCACAAGCACTGAATTCAATGAGGGACTCCATAACAATATGTTTCCTCCCAGAGTGAAAATTTACACCAATTATAATTACTGATATTATCTGAAATCTATGATAATTACTATCAGGGAGTATGTTTATATATATTTAAACAAAATTTCTTCAAATATTTTGATTCGTTTAATTTGTTTTGAGTACATTCTTTTATCTTCACAACTCTTTGAATTTTAATATGAATTTGACATGTGATTGATTTTGAGAATTAATTCAAACAAATTGCTTTTAGATTTTAAAAATTGTTTTTCTGTTTTACTTGCAGGTAAGTTTCTTGGTTCATTTTTCATGGAACTTCGCCCACCTGAAAAGAATTGGGAAATGCCAACAATGGTTTGTTTTTATACGTTAAACATCTGCACACCTGAGAATGTCAGTTCATCAAAGATTATATTGTTTTTATTTGTTTGATGCAAAACTTTACAATGTTTTCTTAAATGTTTTTATTCATATATCTTCTTGGAATCATTATTCCATGAGTTCAGATCTTTACAACTAGGTCATGCTAGTCTACTTCCATGGAGTCAAAGCACCTTCATTACCCACATATTTTAAATATAAAAAGAAAGACAGGCTCCAAAGGAGAGTCAGTAATGTGATAGGTACTGACTTGGTGGCTCGACTACAACCACTTCCCCACCAACAAAATATGGCCTCCCTTTGTCTGTTCTATAATTACTTTCATGGCTTCTGCTCGAAACGAACTTAAGTCACTGGTACCTTCTCAACAGATGCTTACTCGCGCAACCAGATTGGCAACTGGGTCCCACCCATTCACAGTTAGGTTAGCCAAATGCAGATGACAATTCTACTCCTGCAGCTTCTTCTCTCACACTTCCTGCCTGTGGAACTCGCTTCCATATTCTTGCTTTCCCTGATGGCTACAATCTCCAGGAATTTAAATGCAATGTCAATACTCATCTATTAACCACTTGACTCTAGTTCTTTCCCCACCCTGTATATCCTTTACTTTCTCTCCACCTTTGAAACTGTCATCACACCTGCATTCTCATCTTTCTATTGCTCCTTTCTAACTGGTTCGTCTTCCTCTTCACTCTCTTCTAATTAATCTATTTACACTTATGTAGCCCCCTGCACATCAGTGGCATTACCGCCTTGCTCGGGGTGATTTGATTAAAAAAAAAAAAAAACTCAGGCCTCCTCCCTCTGCCCCAAGAACTGCTTTTTTGTGGAACCCTACATGGGTGCTTCCTTGAAATCAATATGCTTCATTTTTTTCAAGTCTAGAGTCAGTCATTACACTGGTCAAAATGATTTTTGGTGCCAAGAAATAAAACACGTTAATGGTGCTGATTCCAAAAATTACCTTAGATTTTCATGGTTAGCAACTGTTTGTGCTGTACTGAAATTGCTCATTTTTGGAAAACAAAAAACAATTTACGATCTTGGATGATCACATTGTTAATAAATGTTGTAGAAACCCTTCAATTTTCAAAAATGCCTAGCAATTTATGTCAGCCACCTGAAATAAACTATTTTTATAAGAAGAAAGGTGTTTCTGAGTCAAAAGTTTTTAAATAAAAGTACCAAATTTGTCCAATCTATCATCAAAATTCAAATTAACTGATAAACTTGATCAGTAATACACTTTAGTAAACCTAATAATTAAGGTGACATCAAAAAAATGAAACCCTACAATCTTCTGTTTGATATTTATAAATTTATCCCATCACTACGGAAGGAAGCCAAGCACATTGAGAGCGTTTATTTTCACAGTTAAAGTGAAAGTCCAGCTAAAGACATCCCATTTGAATGTACTTATTCCATTGTACATGATGAATATTATGAAAATCATTTCAACATAACATTTGCCCTCCACGTGGGATTAAGAACATCTAATCACACTCTGATCTGAAATTGTCAAAGCACAGTTTGAGTCACTAATTTGAAATCACTTGCTGTTTTTAAATCTTTTTCTGATTTGAAGCTGCTTTTTGAATGTGGTGGAGTTTTCAGTTTGAGTTTTACATGTGCAGATATTTATGTGAACATGTGTGCAAGATCTGCTTTTGCTCAGTGACAAGAACTCGCTGCTCTGTGGATCAATGCTGGCAACAAAAACAATCAGTAAATGTTTTGCTATTGATTCATGTGTTAATGATATTATGGGCTATATGGTTTCCTTATTACTTTTTGTGTTTTTTATGTGATTAACCAGGAATCACATGGCTATTTCAATAAATTTGAGATTTGCAGGAGTGTTTGATGGTTCTGATATCAGGAAATTCATTAAGGATGATGAATTTATTAATTCAGTGAATGACTTTGGATTATGCACTTGGATATCATTTGTTGATGTAGTGAAAATCTACTTAGGTAATCATTGGGATGAAAACAACAAGGCGTTCGTGGAAAAGCTGTTAAAAAGTCTACAAGACATAAATGCTAATATGAGTTTGAAGGTTCATTTTTTAATAGCCATCTAGATAAACTTTCGTATAATTGCGGAAATGTGAGTGATGAGAAAGAACAATTACATCAGGATATCAAAACAATGGAAGAACACTACCAAGGATGGTGAGACAAACAAATGATATCTGACTGCTACTGGAGTATTAAAAGGGACTTAAATAACATTGAGCATGACAGACAATAAAAAAAAAAAATTTTTTTTACCATAGTTCTTATGTTCACGAAGGTTTTATTTCTGCTCTTAGTTTATCAAATAATTTGATGAAAATACTTGTTGGCAATTGTGTTATTCTTAAAGATTTAGGGTTTAATTGTTATTGCAAAAAAATATTTCTCAATAAGCAGACCAATATTTGTTGGTTTAAATAGTAATTGAGATGTTTCTACATTTTACTTTGAAAGATATTGCCTTCAGTCAATATCAAATATACAGAAAACAAATGAAATAAAATTTTTTTCAAAAATGAGACATTTCTGTACAGCAAAAATCGTAGGCAACCAAGGAAAAGTAAGTTCATTTTCAGATTCAGTGCCCTCAAGTTACCAAATTAGATGTTTGGTATCTTGACACCATTTCAAATTTTTTTTTGTTGACCAGTGTTATCTATCCTCACTTCCTACTACCTCATGTTTTATTCATATCATAGACTTTCTTCATCTGACTAATAACTCTCTATCTTGAGTGGCTCTCGAAGCTTGTTTATTGGGAAATTTAGTAAAACAAAACAAAAAAAAATTGTTATCAGTATTTCCTTGATATTTTGAGTCACTTGTCAGATATCTAAACTTATTTACAAATGGAACTTTGTGCGTGTGTGTCCGTTACCTGTAGACTCCGAAACGGCTGAACCGATTTTCTTGAAAATTTACACTGTTGTACTATGAGTGTCTGCAAGTGTTCTTAGCTAGGTTTTGTGTCAAGGTACCCCGGCAAATATCAAAAATTGATAATTGAAAAAATCAGGTAATAGAAGGAGTGGTCTGATTTTAATCAAATTTGATACACTCATAGACAAAGACATAAGAAACAATATTCAGAAGTTTTAAGGTTGCAGTTCTTACAATAGTGCAGAAAATTGATTTTATATATATATATATATATATATATATATATATATATATATATAAGGCAAGATGTTTGTGTGTATGTCTATTTATCTGCCTGTATGGCTGTATTTTCTTCAGCCTTTTTATTTTAGTTTTTGCTTCAGGTTTGGATGTAAGTAGGTATAATTGTAGCTCTTAGTCTCAGCTATGATACCATTTACTCAGAGGTCTTATTTAGCATTCAAAATTCAGTTTACGATGAAAAAAACTTATTTGATATCGATACCAGGAAATCAAAATTTGACTTACATCCATATACTGCTAGTATCATATATTCTATTGTATTGTTTTAATTTTATGAATTCTTCCAGGATTTTTTTTCTTTTTTTTCTTTTTAAATGTTCAGCTTGTTAGGATTATTTCATAGTGCAAAACAAAGGTTAATCTACTTGGAACAGGTTTTGAGAACAATTAATTTGTGGAAGAATTTTGCATTTCAGCTCTATGATTGTATATTATGATGTATTTGTTTATTTTTAAAATGATTTTGTTGCTTCTGAAACTATATGCTTTCATCCAATGTGATATTCAAACAAGCTCATTGTCACATTGTAGTGTAATATTTTGTGCAGATTGTGAAAATTCATAATGAAGAATTTAATTCGAATATCACCAAATACAGAATTTTTATTTTCAATCAGTTCTCTTTAGGTTGATATGTTGAAACTTGTTCTATATATTTATGCTGATGACATAACTGTTTACTCATGTCTCAGCATTAAGTCTGATAAGTCTGTCAAAGTAAAATTGGCAGTTGCTTTTGAAAATGTCCTTCAATCAGTTGTTAACTGGGACAAGAAATGACTAATAAATTTTAATGACCCCAAAATGAATCTATTCTTTAATCATCATAGAGAATCATTTTTTTCTCCATTAGCATGGCTGATACTAACTACCAGTGGAACAACTCTCTATGCTTCCATGGTCTCATGTTTTCTACTGACATAAAAAGAAAGGAATTATTATATTGAATTAGTTGCTCTTATTATTATAAGTAAATCAATTTTTTTAGATTTCAGTATTTGTTTTAGTAGAGTGAGTAACTATTGTTAAATGTAAACAGCAGAACTGCTCAACAAACAGAATTGACAAAGTTTGCTATTAAACAACAAAAAGAAAAGAACAGGGCAAAAAATAATATGAAGGCAAACAATATATGCAAAGCAAATTATCAGTCAGTTAAGTGCTACTAGCAGTATAGCCCAGCATTGCTCGGGTGTAATTAAAGCTTTAAAACTAATCCATGGTCCTGGAGCTCAGACTCTTTGGATGCTGACATGAAAGACTAAAAAGCAATAGTTGTTTCCGGTTAAAGTGAAACCATAGACTGAAAGAAAAATGAATGGATGTAAGTCAAATTTTTATTTCTTGGTATCAATATCAAATAAGTTTTTTTCATCATAAACTGAATTTCGAAGGCTAAATAAGTCCTCTGAGTAAATGATATCATGGCTGAGACTAAGAGCTACAATTACACCTACTTAGAGCCAAACCTGAAGCAAAAACTAAAATAAAAGGGCTGAGGAAAATACAGACATGCAGGCAGATAAACAGACATACACAAACATCTTGCCTTATATATATATATATATATATTATCGATTTTCTGCACTATTGTAAGAACTGCAACCTTAAAACTTCTGAATATCATTTCTTATGTCTTTGTCTATGAGTGTATCAAATTTGATGAAAATTAGACCACTCCTTCTATAACCCGATTTTTTTGATTTTCAATATTTATTGGGGGCACCTTGACACAAAACCTAGCTAAGAACACTCGCAGATGCTTATAGTACTACTGTGTAAATTTTCAAGAAAATCAGTTCAGCCGTTTCAGAGTCTATAGGTAACGGACACAGACAAAGTTCCATTTATAAATAAGTTTAGATATGTGATACATGCTTGAGTTATGATGTCTCTTTTGATTTATGACTGACCAGGCAGAAGATTTTTCTGCAGTAGGATCTGTGTTAGACTAGTTACCAACCAAGGATATAAAAGACAATATCTCTTGCTATACAACCCATAGCTGGATTGAGAAAAGATTCATATGTTTTCCAGGTGTATTTGCATGTAAGTGAATATAACAGACCCAGCTAAAATTCAAACTTGGCTCTCCAAATTTCTCATTCCAATTTGTTATCCATTACACCACTATGTACATGAAAAGTTCACAAAGTAAGAATTGAAGTTGGTACGCAAGAGAATTCTGACTTCAAGACAAATTAGTATTAAGTCATATGGAACCAAAAAAAGGTTACTGAATGATAAATACCCAAAACAGAGCTTGAAATAGAAATCTTTATAACATTAACAAAATACAATACTCATCAGCTGCTGGTGGTGAACTGCTAGACAGCAACATAACCCCTCTTATAATAGTGTCCAATGTATTTATGAAGATTGAGATATACCCATTAATATTCATATATAGCAGCTTATTTTATTGGCTAGAGAGAAATCCCAGCATTGATTTATATGTTTTTGCCTATAAAATGGGGAGAAGAAAGCATTTTGGAATCATTTTCTATTAGGATTGGAATCAACAGTTTTGTTTCAAAGTTAACTTGTTTCATATAACAAGAGAAAGAGAAGTATATAAAAACTAATATTTCTTTCTGTATTATAGTATTCAGGAAAACATCCACATGATAGTAATCTTTTTATTTTATTTTTTGAATCATTTTCTGAAGCTAGTAAGACACATGGAGTTACTGAGAGTGAAAACATTTGAGAAAATCATTTTTTAGGAGACGGAGGTGGACAATGAAAGAACAGGTTTAAAGAAAACAGAAAATGATGATTGACATTGCATTTAAATTTCTGAATATTAAAGTTGGCAGGAAAGCAAGAAGCTGAAAGAGAGTTACTCGAGCAAGAAATGTGAGAGAGAATTTATGGTTATATTTATCAATTTCATGTGTAAAATGATGAGTGCCATACAAAGTAGCAGTTCTTGTGAAAATCAGTGTAGAACATTCTCTTTACATGCAAGATACTTAAATACCTGAGTTACTGGCAGAGGTGTTGACTGATTTATCTATACTTATGAGATGAGGGAGTATTTACATTGTTCAGACTATTGTTCTCATTTTTATTGCCATGTTTGGCCATCTTAAGGTACTAAGAAATTCAAACCAAACTCTTTATTTTGATCATTTTCGTTCCATGTGTGATGCCACTTCCAGTAGCCCTGTAGTTATCTCCCTTTGACTTTCTAAGTTATTTGTTCACCACTGCTGAAGCCTGGTATTGAACTCACAACTCTTTGGGTCAAGTCACTGGAACTAACCAACACCTATATCCAATGGGCCATGTGTCCTGAAGTGGATATAGGTGTTGGCTAGTTTCAATGACTTGACCCAAAGAGCTATGAATTCAGTACCAGGCTATTTTAGTGAACAATTAAGTTAAATTAAAAGGAGATAACTACATAGCCACTACTGGAAGTGGCATTGCACATAGAATGAGAATGATATATCCCAATGATCGAAATAAAGGGTTTGGTTCAAAATTCCTAGCACCTAAAGAATGGCTGAAACATTGTTAACATGGCAATAAAGATTAGGACAGTAGTCTGAACAATGTGAATATTTTAGATTGATAGTTTATAATTTGTATCTGAATTTCTGGGATGAGGAGTTATAACTATTTATATACTATTTATGTAGGGGGTACTTGGACAGACTACATTCCTTGGTTCTGCTAAGTCTGGCCTTCATGATTTAGACCCATCATGCCACTTACATTGTAGCAAACAACCCAATTTCCCCTGTATTTTATTGGTGGAAATAGGTTTCACTTGAGCAGTTTCTCTTTAAGAACCACTGCTCTGTGGAACAAACTCCTGAGATGATGTTTCCTCTGATCGCTATAATCTTAACCTGTACAAGTCTAGAGTCAACAAGTCTATTTTCCTCTCCTATCCATATAAACCACCCCTTACCTTAACCCTCTACCACAAGTGGTCCTCTCTCTTTGTACAGGTTAAACCTTACTGTATATATATATATATATATATATATATATATGTATATATATATATACTATAGTCATCCGCAGACAGATCTGTTTCGCTGTATTACAGCTCATCAGTACAGCTTAGACTCCGTTTGCTTCCTAACCCTATATATATATATATATATATATATATATATATATATATAGACTAATGTTCTCTTTTTTGTTGTTGTTCCAACATTTTGGCCATTGTACCTTCTGACCCTCCTAATATATCTCTAAGGAAGACCATAGACCACAACAGCTAAATCATTGTGATAATGATAGCAAAGATGAGGACAATAGTTGAAATATAAATAACAAAATAATTTCTGGTTTTAGATTTGGTTCTTTATAAAGGATGATTTTGTAAAGTCCTGATTTTGGAATTTGTTATTACTGTTTCAAATAGGGTAATAACCACTACTGATGAAGGCCAGAGGGCAAAATGGTGGAAACATTGTGATAAGAACAACAAAGTTGAGAATGATCATCAGCATATTAATATTGTATATACTGATAACTCTTCATCCCAGAAATTCAGACTGAAATAACAAATACTGTTTACATTTAATATTCAAAAGCCACTGTTTTTATTTCTTGCAATCTAGAAAAGAGAATGTAAGTCTTTTGGAGTATTTTATGTCCTGCTATCAGACCATTCAAAATGGCTGACTGCAGAACTAGATTTTCTAGAGACTGTTCATGAGGAACTTAAATTTTCTCACTTAAATTTTTAAACAAATTAAGATGTTTATCTATAGTTGATAATGCACTGTGAGTTTTTTTTTTTTTCAGTCATCAAAGCTTTGACAAGGGTCTGCTACAGCAGCTGCTTATTCAAATAGGTTGTTTTTCCAGGGCAAGTTGTTTAAAAACAAAAACAAAAAAGATAAGCTTGCTAAATCATTACTGGCATTGATGCACTGTCACTGCACCTGGGTACAAATACAATTCATTGTCAGTTGTTCTTTTACTGTTTTATTTTGCAATTTATATGGCTTTTTCTAGTGAATATGACACTTGTTAAATTTCCTTTTGAGGTTGTTATCCAAACTGAGGCTTATCAGAAATATGACAGTCAGTTTTTAAAACTAAGTAAACACTGTCACTTGTGCACCTATTATTCTGATAAATTAATGCTTTCATATTATTAACATTATGACAGCTTATAACAGAAGGGAACATGGAACATTTTACTCATCTGTTATAAACCAAATTTTTATAGAACATGCTTGATAATGGCTCTCCACAAGTTTTTTTGTTAATTAAATAAATTTTTTAATCCTTTACTATCACTCCTGATCCTTGTTCCATTCACACAAAATTATTAACCTCTGAATGCTTATCATTATCAAAGCACATCATAATGTTTATAATGTGCATTACGGTGCAGTGGATATCAATTCTGAACGAGAAATTGGAGAGGCCACTTCAAATTCCATTTGAATTCATTGTATTTGCAAACACCCTTAGGAAAGGTATTGTTTTGCCTCTTCTTCCTCCAGCTATGGATTAAATAGCAGGACAGACTGGGTTCTGTAGCTTTGGTTGGCAACCAATCTACCACCAGAAAGTAATGGCAACTTACTGCAGGAAACTATTCTGTCCAGTCAGTCATGTCTCTTTCAAGACTCAATCACTCAAGTGTGTATCACATACAGCACCTAACTGACTGAACTTATATTTTTTTAATACCAGACCAGTTTTAATTTTTATTATTTTATTGATAATATTCACAGAAATTTGTAAAATTAAATATGTGCTTACATGTGTTACAATACAGCCAATGTTTGTTTGATATAAAAGAAAAGATCTTAAAATCTGTTTCACTGATAGAGCAATGGGCACTAAAAGACGAGGTTATTTGCCAGTTCCCTGTTTCTCTGGTCTTCAATATGTCCAGTGGGCATTAAATCTTCTTTTAATTCTTTTTATATTATATGTCCCAGAAATTTCACTTTTCTTCCTGATTGTAAATATAGATTTTTTTGTTTATATTTTCAGTAAGCTTCCTCACATATTCAGGACATGATATTCTTAGCATTTATTTATTGCTAGAACAACATTTCTATTAATTCATTTCTTCACAAGCAATATGATAGCGCCAATAAGATGCAAAGGTCTACTGAGAGTAGAAGAGAATGAGAAAACTTTAGAAAGAACTAGAATCCCAATACTAAATAAGAAACAAGTGAACCATCTACTCCTTTTCAAAAGATTGGGGAGAAGTGTGAATCAGACAATAGATGAACCTATCTACTCCTACAGAAAAAATAAATAACAAATTAAAATTTCAGAGTGTAAGTGGAGATGTCAGAAGTATAGACTTTAGAAGAAACTAAAAACTCAATCCTAAACAGGAAACAATGGATAACTTTCTACTGTTAAAAAAAAAAAAAACTGGGAGAAATGAGAACTGGATGATAGGCAAACTTATCTTCTACTCTTTGTGGGGAAATTGTTCATCTTTTGCTGTCATATAGGAAAACTTAGATGAAATAGTAGTCCATCATTCTTCTCTTTGTGATTAATGACATCTTCTGTGTCTTAATATTTTGATGGCACTTGTGCCTTATCTCTTTTCAGAACATTGGTGATCATGCCTCTCCACAATTTCTGGTCCTTTGTAAATTTTGTAATTTCACTATCTTTTCTAATCCCTGTTTTTACCAATTATTTATTTATTTTTTTAATCATATCACCCCAAGCAAGGCGATGACGCCACTGATGCGCAGGGGGCTACGTAAGGGTAAAAAGAATGGAAAAGAGAAAGCCGGAAACCACATCCTAAACAGGGAACAAGGGATGCGCCTCTTCACCTGTCCAGTAGACGTGGGTGGAGTGTAAACCGGGCGATAGTTTAGTCTATCTACTCCAATTGGAAAAAAAAATAAGAGTGAAAAGATTGGAAAAGAGAAAACCGGGAACCGCATCCTAAACAGGAAGCAAGGGATGAGCCTCTTCACCTGTTCAATAGCATGTCAAGTGAAGAAATAATTGAGATTAATTGAGAAATAATTGAGATTTAATAAGAGATTAAATATATTTCTGGCAAATATTCATGTACATCTTTTTCCCCAAGACAAAAAGTATCAAGATCTACATGAAACAGAAATATGTAGAGAACATAGGGACACAGCATATAAAAGAAGATTTGGTCTATACTTTTAGTATAAATAGACAACAAACATCAAGTCTTCAGTTAGAGTCCAGTCGTAAAAATCTTCCATTATCTAGTCACACAGAAACTTTATCTTTAAAAGAGAATTTAAAATTCTTTGCAAAAAAACAATTTAACAATTCTTTCTTTTTACACCAAAAGCAAGGCAATAGAGCTACAATGATGCTAGAGGTTAATGAATGATAAAGAATTCGAGAAAAACAAGACATTATTAAAGAGAAGGAACAATAAAAGAACAGGAATTAAGAAGACAGAAAATAATGACTGACATTGCATTTTAAATTTCTGAAAGAAAGTCAAACTTTACTGGAAAGCAAGAGAGTTCAACAAATGCATTAAAAGAATCTGTTAGAATAAAACTTATGGTTAGATCTAGCAATTTCAACTGTAAAATGATGAGTCCTTGCAGCCAGTCATGCTTAAATATGCTTAAATTTATAAAGTCTGGATGCCAAAGAGGAAAGCTCATCAGAACAGTTATGAAAATACAAGTTGAAGCAGAAATAACTTTCATATAATGGTAAGACATTAGTGGCAATGTCTTCATTTAGCCAGTATGGGAAGTATTTATGTTGCACACTATATTTATAGAAAAGAACACAAGGACGTTATTTTACGTTGGTGGGGGAGTAACTGAAGTTGACATGCAATGTCAAGATCAGTAACATTGCAGATTCTTTTTTACTATTTTCTCAAGAATCTATAAATACAAAACAGAAATGCCCATCTAAACATGGCAGGAATATCCAATGCATTGTCAATTGGTAGACTTATAAATGTATCAGATTCTAGTGAGAAAAACTGTTTCTTACAACACAGTGAACCAACAATGGATTCAGTATAATCTTTTTACTTCATGTCAGTCGAAAACACTAGCCTGAGAAATAACAATGAGGTACTTTTAGAGGTTAGTATCAGCCATACTGATGGCAGTTCTCTCTGATGATTAAAAGAGAAAATTGAATATAAAATTTTGTTATTGCACTTCATCTCTTTTCTTTGTGGACATGTTGAACAGTTTGACAAGGTCAAATTTTTAGTCCCTCAAATTTCAGCAATGTGTTTTAAATATGAAGAAATCTAGTATTTAACCATATTTCAAGTGTAGCATTACTTTGCATTCTGAAAAGGGTGCTGAAAAGTAGTAGTTCTAAAAAAAAAATTATCATTTGGTCAAGCTTTGGGAAACTGGATAAGCTGATAACTTTTCATCAGCCTCTCAAGCGTTATTTACATTATATACATTTATATATAATTTTCGTTGTTACATTGATTTTTGAAGTTTGCTTAGATGTGACAAAAGACTCTGAAAGAATGGGGCACCCAGTGAAAATCAGACTCACTGTTCAGTTGTAATTAATGCAACAAGACAAGCTTGGTAGCTACTGCATCATGTTGGGGAGCTCAATTTTAGTCATTATGACTTGAATGTAGGCAATGATCTTTTTAGAGTTTTAGTTAGTCATCAAATGTAATAAAATAATTTTGATGGGTGTCCTGCTGGTATTTATTTTTTAAAATGTGCAACCCAACAGAAAGCCCAAGAGTCACTCAAGGTATAGAGTTACTAAATGATGTTGTTTTACAGGAAGTAAGAAACAAAGATTATGAAGATAGGTAGGATAGATAACAGTTGACTATAAACTGAAAATGTAATGGTTAGATTGAGAAAGTATCTTCTTGGGAGTTTGTTCCACAAAATAGTGGTTCTCAAAAGTTGTATGAGTGGAACTTCCTTTTTATCAATGGAATACAAAGGGAACAAGGGTGATTTGATCCTGTGTAAATGGTATGGCAGGTTCTAGCTGTAAATGTCTGAACTGGTAGAAATAGGAAATGTAAGAAAATTTTCCATGGAAAAGGGGCTATAGAGTTGAAAATAATTAATCACCTACATGGTCTCATAAATGATTTTTAAATTCTGTCAAATGTAGAAAGTAAGGATTATCTAACTCTAGCACAGGGATAGCAGCAATAACACATTTTTGTCTCAGTGACAGTGATATCAAAATGCAGCTCACACATTGGTTGTAAGTTCTTGCTTTATTCAAAATCTTGGTTAGATAGAGAATGAGCAGTTTCCTCAGTCTATATTTTCTGATGGTCTCAAACTTCACAGAAGAGCAACTGAGTGAAATTTCTACTATGATATATTTTTTTCTTTTGCTGGCTGACCACTATGGCTATCTGATCAGTGGTCACCTACATTTTCATGTTTAAAGCTATGTTGGCCTAAACCAAGGGCCTAAATTACCTACTTTGTTCTCATCGGCTACTTGTAAAACTGACATGAAACATTAATGTTCTGAATCATATCACCATGATTTTTTGTGTTCAAGATGCATGACTTAATATATCAAATTATTGGTTGATAATCCTTTAACCGAGCCTTTGTTTGTAACTGCATTTGTATTTTATTGACTTATTACTAAATTGTAACAACTGACAACCTCCTTTCTTTTCTTTTGTAGTGATTTTCAGATGTAATCATATTTGACATTTCTTTTATTATGTAATGGAGGTGAATGGCAACTGCAAGTCTTTCCTTTAAGAAATATTGGTTAAGAACTTTCTTGATTTCAACCTAATGCTGAAAGCAGTGTTCCAGATTAATTTACTGCAGTATACTGAGGTGAAAGTTGTTCACATTATCGTTTTGTCAATTGTGTATGAACGGTTAAAATTAATGGCCCGAGAAATTGAGCCAACATTCCTTACTCAGAAGAATGATCAATGTTTTTTCATTGATAGCTGACAACATTTTGGTTTCATTTTCAAAAAATGCTTTGTCTGGAAACCATCTACTCACTTGTATATTTGATAAGGGGATATTATGATATTTAACAATGTCAGGAAAAACACATGGAATGAATTTGCAATAGACTTGTTTTTTTTTTATTTTTATTTTATCAATAAATTTACCCCCAAGCAAGGCAGCGATGCCACTAAGATGCAAAGAGATACTGAGAATGAATGAGAATAAAAAGATTTTAGAAGAAACCAAAAACCTAAATCTAAACTTTTTCAAGAAACTGGGGAGCATGTAAACCAGATAAGTGAAGCTATCTACTATATTAAAAAGAAAAACATTGTCATTTGAATGATATTTCATTTGAAGTTCAGATCAAGGTTTTGGGTTTTTTTGTTTTTTTTTTCATATGATTTATTATTTCAAGTATCTCATTTAATGGAAGTGAAAGAATCTGTTGTTTTTTAAAAAATGTATGTTAGTAAATTAACAGTTAAGTAGTAGCACATGTGAAAATTTCATGATTTTGTTATTTTCATTTTTAAATTAATGATTGAATAAGCCCCTTGCAAGTTCTATGGTTACAATTATTCTATTTTAGCAGAACATTGCAATATAATTGTCTGAATCAGAGTACAAATTAAGAAAATTTGAAATCGACAATTTTTCATTTTGATTGAAGCAAAATGTTAAATGCATGAGAGCATTATTGTTTTCTCTATCTTCTCTTTTGAAATCACAGCATCTCCAATATGTCTTTTCCATCTTTCCTTGTGTTCAAAGAGGAAAAGTCCATTATTTATGTGGTATATGTAATGTACATGCTGACTAAGAAATGAAGGAACAAGTAGAATTACATTGATTTTTTTTTTTTTCCTAACGGATTCTAAAATTCAATGTTTTCCAAGTTCTGTTTTATCGCCAATGTTTCTTTCTTAATGGCATAATAAAATTAAAGATGCTGACAGTTTTAAAACTTTATTGACGTTACGTGCTCTCACGAAAACCAAATCAAAAATAATTCAGGCTAATTCACATACAGCCATGAAGTGCTGGTTTGGCTTTATGGAAGTTGAGTTGACAATGAGGTGGTTTTTCTTTTAAGTACAGTGGGTGGCAGAAATACCTCCCATATAATTGTAAGACATTAGATAAAGATAACATTGTCACTAATGTCTTACCGTTATGTGGGAGGTATTTCTGCCACACCCTGTATCATAAAAGGTTTTTGAATCTTAGAAACACTCAGAAGGAGTAACATTTTAGTTTTAATAATGAATAATAAAAACTGCTTAAAATGGGTAAGAAAAATATGGAGAAATTCTATTGGTGTAGCCTATTCATAAATAGGGTTATACCAATTTGCATATGTAGAAAAGAAACAAAGTGTATAGTAAAGAAAGGGACTGGGGAAGTTTACTATTGATCATGTCACAGGACGATGCAATACAACAATATGCTGTTGCTGAGAAAATTTTTAAGTTGCTTGGATAAACCAGAATTCATCAACACTTGGATCCAGTGTTTTGCAGCATCGGATAGGGATAAAAAAATTAAATGGTAAGAAAATGAAGTAACTGATCTCTATTGTTGTGAAGCTACAATAAAAATTTCTTTTATGGCATGCCCCTGAAAATTAGAGAATTTGACATTTGTTGAAATTTCAGAAATTATAAAAAGAAATTTATGCCCTAAAGCTATGGCGAGTTTCTTTTTAGAAACTTGTCATAGCAGAAAGAATCAAATTTCTGTCCATTAAACAAAAACAAGAGAAATCAGTTGTGCAATATCTTCACAGATTAAAAGAAATTAGCAGAATCTGCAAATGTGAGAAACTCAAAACTCAAGATTAGACTATAGAAGATGAGTTGATTCAGTTACTGTTGATTGAAGGTATGGCTGATACATTTCACAAATATAGAATATTAGAGTGAGTGTGAGTTTTGTTTAACGGCATATCAATCTCTGTAGGTCATTTAATGCCAAAAAGGTAGGGTTTCAAGATATTTTTTGTGTTTGGTTATAGTAAGTAGGTTAATTTAGTCAGATTTTAATGAAAATTCTGTTTTTATTCTTTTTTTTATTTTAGTTTTGTATTCAAAAATGTTTTGCTGAGAATTTTTTTCCTTTAAAAATGTGTTGTGGTAATAATTTTTTTCAAAAATGTATATTTTTCTATAAAGTCTATTTTTATGTATATATATTTCTATAAAAGTATTTTTATACTTTCATAGTGTTTTGATGCCAGTTTGGGGGTTAACTATTTGCCCATAGCTGAGACCCTAACAAGTGCTACCACTTTGAGTCAGGGTGGACTTGGGAACAACAGCAATTAAGAGGTGGTTCCATGCTCCTAAAAAACCTCCCAACCAGAGGCTTTGCTGCCGGATGCAGTTTGCCGTCATGCCCAGGACCTAGAATATTGGAACATTGATAATTGAAATTAATTAGTAGTATAAAAACAAAATGTGTTAAACAAGTTAAAAGATGCAGGGGTGACAATAAACAGGCAAATGTGAATTTGATTGTGATATCATATATTTAGGGTACCAAATTTCAAAAGATGGTATTACACCAGATCCAAAGTTAATTAAGAAAATTTCAGAAATATCTTTATCTATTAATAAAAAAAAAATGAGAATCCTTTTTAGGATTGGTTAATTTTTATAACAGATACCTCAGCAAAATACAGCAACTTAATAGTTGCTCATTACTGAGCTGAAATGAACTTAAAGTCAAAGCTTTGCATGCAAGGATTAAAATGAGATACTCACAGAAAAACCAATTGTAAAAAAAAAAACCTTGAATCTCAGAAAAGAGGTTATGCTATCTCTTTAGTAATCAGCCAATGAAATACAAATGTTTATGAGCAAGTTGTCAGCAATTTTATCACAAAAAGCTATCTAGTAATGTACCTTTCAATAAGATTGATGGAAATAAAAATAAATTATTCAAATATTGAGAAGAAGTCATTGACCCTTGTATGGGGCATAGAGAGATCTTTCTAATTTTTATTATGTAAGAAGTTGCTATTAAATTTGGACTATAAACTTCTAGACATTTTTTTATAATCTTAGAAAGGAGTTACCAAAAGTTATTTCTAGCAGAATTCCTGCAAGTGTTCTTAGCTAGGTTTTGTGTTGAGGTACCCCCGATAAATATAAAAAATCAATGATCGAAAAAATCGGGTTATAGAAGGAGTGGCCCAATTTTAATCAAATTTGATGCACTCATAGACAAAGACATAAGAAATAATATTCAGAAGTTTCAAGGTTGCAGTTTTTACAATAGTGCAGAAAATTGATTATATATATATATATATATATATATATATATATATATATATATATATATAGGCAAGATGTTTGTGTGTGTGTCTGTTTATCTGTCTGTATGTCTGTATTTTTTTCAGCCCTTTTATTTTACTTTTTGCTTCGGGTTTGGCTCTAAGTAGGTATAATTATAGTTCTTAGTCTCAGCCATGATACCATTTACTCAGAGGACTTATTTAGCCTTCAAAATTCAGTTTACGACGAAAAAACTTATTTGATATCGATACCAAGAAATCAAAATTTGACTTACATCCATTCATTTTTCTTTCAGTCTACGGTTTTGCTTTAACTGGAAACAATTATTGCTTTTTAGTCTTTCGTGCTAACATCCAAAGAGTCTGAGCTCCAGGACCATGGATTAGTTTTAAAGCTTTCATTGCACCTGAGCAACGCCGGGCTATACTGTTAGTGTATATATATATATATATATATATATATATATATATATATATATATCCAAATGAATAAGGAACAAAGAAAATATTTACAGCATTCAAAACATTAATTTAAAACAGTGCTCAACATAGAAATAGAGCAATTAATATTTATTATAAATTATACTTTAGAACATGTCCTACAATCTACTACAAAAGTGTACATTTTGTTCTGACATTGAAAGAACAATGTCTCATCAGGTAGTAAACGTTCTTTTTGAAAATAAATGAAAATTCACTTTCTTTTAATGGCAAAGCAGTTTTTTTGTACGAGGTAAAGGAGGTAGGAAAGATGAGAAAACCAGAAAGGGAGAACCAAAAAAAAAAAAAAAAAATGGGGGAAGGACACAGAGGAAATAAAAAACAAAAATAGGAAATCGAGAAAGAACTAAAGAGACATGAGGAAAGAACCCATGAAAGACGGCTAGAGGAGAAATAGACCCTAGGTTTAGATAGGAAGTAAAAGTATAGACATATACAAACGTCGGTGACACACATCTAAACTTATTTATAAATGGAACTTTGTCTCTCTGTGTGTGTGTGTCTTCGTTACCTATAGATTCCGAAACGGCTGAACCGATTTTCTTGAAAATTTACACAATTGTACTATAAGCGTCTGTGAGTGTTCTTAGCTAGGTTTTGTGTCGAGGTACCCCCGATAAATATCGATAATCGAAAAAATCAGGTTATAGAAGGAGTGGTCTGATTTTAATCAAATTTGATGCACTCATAGACAAAGACATAAACGATATTCAGAAGTTTCAAGGTTGCAGTTCTTACAATAGTGCAGGAAATCAATAATATATATATAAAAGGCAAGATGTTTGTGTGTGTGTCTGTTTATCTGCCTGTATGTCTGTATTTTTTTCAGCCCATTATTTTAGTTTTTTCTTCGGGTTTGGCTCTAAGTAGGTATAATTGTAGTTCTTAGTCTCAGCAAACATACCATTTACTCAGAGGACTTATTTAGCCTTCAAAATTCAGTTTACGATGCAAAAAAACTTATTTGATATTGATACCAGGAAATCAAAATTTGACTTACATTCATTCATTTTTCTTTCAGTCTATGGTTTTGCTTTAACTGGAAACAATTATTGCTTTTTAGTCTTTTGTGCCAACGTCCAAAGGTGTCTGGGCTCCAGGACCATGGATTAGTTTTAAAGCTTTCATTACACCCAAGCAACGCAGGCTATACTGCTAGTATATATATATATATATATATATATATATATATATAAAAACAAAATGGACATAAAAATTAGTGCTATATGATAGCTGTCAGCTTCATGCCTTAAGCAATCTTCATCCTATGTATAAATGCTCTATCTCCAATATTAAGCACACTTCCTCCATAAAAATAACAAATTTTCTTATTACTATATATATATGCCAAAATTAGTGGTTTTATCTTTTTGAATTGATGTCTGTTTTATTGAATTGAAACCAACTGCTGCTTTGTAGGTCCAGCCTCTTTAGGCAAGGGATACAAGTAAAACGAAACTACCTCACATGTCATCTCGAAGAAAGAAACTGACCTCCCTCCTTCAATCCATGTCTGAAAACAATGGACTCCTCAGGATTAATACAATGGTGTGAATTCTGCAACATGATACACAGCCATGGACCTCTCTGATTTTGAACCATTCATCTGTGTATCACACATTGCACTTTAGATTACTGTTTTCTCCATTGACCTGCCTCTTTAGAGTCTTTTAATAAGGAAAATGTGTTCTTCAGTGGGATTAAAATCTGCATATTCCTTATATAGGAGAAAGCACCATATCACTTGGCATGTTTTAAACCAACTCAGCAATGAAGAGCTTCACAGCAAAGCAAGGTTGAATTATCCTTATGAAGGAAAACATATTTTTGATTAAGATCTTTTGAATTCCATGTTTGTTAACTTTTATTTTCCAATCAGGAACATAGTTATTTTTTAAGGAATTAATGGATTTTTTATATCCATAGCCTATTATTTCATATTACAGTACATGTTTGAGCCAGTTTTTCAGCAGTATATTTTCATTACCTGCCTGGGTTTTTTGATAGTGTTAATGAAGAAAATAATGCAGACTCAAATCCTGCTGAAGAGTACATCCTCTTTATTAAAAGACTTTTGAAAAACCCACACTAGTAGATGAAAATACCCTTAAAAAAATATGTATGTATGTATGTATGTATGTATATATAAAGGAAAACTCAACACGTCATTTCCTTTATAAATATAATTTGGTCTGGATAACATCCATTGAGCTCTCTATATAGATGTAACACTTAATATTATATATTATATTAAGTTAATCTTGTTGGATTATCCTCACCATTTATGGACTGGACATACATATATATATATATATATATATATATATATATATATATATATAAAATTAGCTTTCTTGTACCTTTTCTATAAATACTTTCATGGCAATTGTTCTGATGAACTTTCCCCATGGTACCTAGATTTTCTTAATTTAAGCACAGTACTAGAATGGCAGTTTTACAGTTGAAATGACTAATTACAACTGTAAGTTCTTTGCTGACAGTTTCTTTTACAAGTTTTGTTTGTAGAATGTTTTTCTGACTTCTTGCTTCCCAACCAACTTTGTTTTCCCAAAATTTAAATGCTGTGTCACTCATTATCTTCCATCTTAATTCTTGTTCCTTATTGTCTTCTCTCCTTAATAGTAATTTTTCTCATGTTCTGTAACACTCAGTAATTTCTGGTATCCTTACAGCTTTATTGACTTGTAGTGAAATGATTAAAAAAGAAATCTATCAATTATTTAAAAATTACTTTGATTATATTTGGTATATTTTAAAATAAAAGCAGATAGGAGCTTTGAAAGACCTTAATGAGAGATATAATTTCCTTTCTAAAGATAATTCAATGTTGGTTTAGTCATAAATTCCTTAATGACTGAGTCAGTCTAAAAGTGTGTTGGACTATATGGTTGTTTCTTATACATATGGAGGACATTGATTTGAATCAAGCAAAGGGAACTTCATTACAACTCTTAAAAACCTATGCCAGAAGCCAAAAATATATTGCTTGAAAAAAAAAAAAAAAAAAAAACAGATATCAACTCAAATACATGTACTTGCTACATATGACAGATGTACTAATATGAAATAATATTGTACTATAGGCTAAAAAACATCCATTAATTTCTTATCTTTTTTTTTTTTTGCTCTTCCTTTCCTCACTGGTGGAGGTCAGAGACTTTGGATAATTGTTACTGTTTCTAACTCAGAGTTGTTCTAGATTAATTGCCAATCACAGCTAGAGAACCCAGGCTACTTTGCTATTTAACTGATGGCTGGTGGGAGAAAAGATGAATTCATACCTTTTCCAGGGGTACCTGTGCATAAATAAATAAGATATAGTCTTGAAATTTGAACACAGCTCTCTGATTTTTTCATTTTTTGCCTCTGTCCATTACAAAACCAGCACATTTTTTTGTCCCTGATTCTCATCAGGAAAAAAAAAGTGTTGTCTTTAGACAACTTATTAAACTTTACTGGCAGTCTTTTTTAGAAGAATGATTATTCTGATTTAAAAAACTGGTGTAAATGGTGACTCCTTAGTCTCCTTGATTATATCCATTCTAGAATAAAAGAAGAGGACAGATTAATGCCCAATACAGATATTTACCCTGCTCCCCCACAGGAGTGAGATGTGAAACAAGGTCTTTTTAAGGTGGGAACCTGACTGTGTACAGACGGACACAGGGACCAAAATTTCCCAGTCTCCTCAATTGCCGGTTGAGCTAACCCTAGTGATGAGCACCTGGTCCAAATTTCTGCTACAATTGGGTGGTGCAGCCACAGGACACTGTTCCCCAGAACTGGGCATCTTTCAGTGTAATTTTTCTCAGTTGCAACCCTGCCCTTGTGGACAGAGCTACTTTGAGCCACACTGTCTTCGAGGACAGAAACACAACTTAGGGATGATTTGGGTCCCTACCCGACACAAAAATGTACCAGGTAAGTAATGTCTAATAAATATATATATATATATATATATATATATATATGGCTTATAACCACCAAAGCTAAGCATCATCGAGACTGTTCAGTATCAGAAAAGTTGGGTGACCACTTGGGAATACCAAGTTGTGTAAGCTTGGATATGTGGATGGTTGAATGACTAATGACTTGGAAGTGCAAATTGGAGAGCTGAGTTCCAATTCAAGTTGTGTTCATTATATTTACTTATATGAATCTACCTAATCACTCCCCCACATATGGGTTTATTAGTAGTATGTGTATCAGTAAAGCATTATCATCTTAAATGTGACAAGGTATATATATATATATATATATATATATATATATATATATATATATATATATAATTGTTTAATTATTTTTTGGTCATTATAAAATTAGACCAGTATAAATTCGTATCCAAATGTCAGCTGAAGTTTCTGGGAGATGTAACATGGAAGGAGAACTTGATACTCACAGGTCAGAGGGAAAAAAGAGACAAGAAAAGCAACACACAACATACTTGATGGGTTTGAGCAAATAGATGGCAGAGCAGGGTTTGGAAGTGGGTAACAGGAGAAAGTGTGTTATGAACTACTAGGAATAGGGATATGTGGAAGGCTATGATCACCTAAATTCTGAAGGGAGACAGCACATAGAATAAGACAGTTAATTTGCTTCCTCGATCACACACTTAGGTTGAAAAATAAACAAATTGTTGAGTCAGATGGTTTTTTTTATCATCATACCACAAACTTATATGTATTTATGCTCTCACATGCCGATTGAGCACTATGGAGAAAATGTTCGACTATAAACAGTAGCTACTCATGCATTTATGCACCATTCATTCAGTAATGAATTTGAACACTCTTGGCTACGGGCATGTGTTTACATTGTGTATATAACATGCTAAAAATTCACCTTCCTCTACCAAGTACTCATAGCTTAGAGGTAGTTCAGTCAGATTTCAATCCTGGCTAGAAGCAATCAGATGTATAATCATACTGATGAGCTGTGATGCAGCAAAACAGCACTGTCTGTGGAGGACTATATATATATATATCCACACACATATATATATGTAGTCATCCACAAATATATATCCACACACACACACACACACATATATATTTGGTCATCCACAGATATATATATCCACATATATATATCCACACACACACACATATATATATATATATATAGTCATTCACAGATATATATCAATATATATATATATATATATATATATATATATATATATATATATAGTCATCCACAGATATATATCCACACACACACACACACACATATATAGGGTATAGCAGGAATACCTCCTACATAATAAGGCATTAGGTAGATAGACACACCATTGCAACTGATACAACCACATCATGTTGAAAATGCCAGTTCCTGTACAACCATCAAAGTTAAGCAATGTCAAACCTAACCATTACCTAAATGAGTGACAATTCTTTCTGGGTTCATTATATTAACTTAGGCACTAATACTCTTGGGAAATGTATGAATCCACTTCTGCTATGAGTTAATTAGTGAGACTTGTATTGATAAACTATTATCTCCAAAAAAAAAATTCTCATAATCTAAAAATATATTTTCACTTTAAATAATCTGCAAAGACATGATAAGCCATAGAACACAAATTAATCAATAAATAATTGCTAATAATGCCTTGCCATTATGTGGGAGCTATTTCTGCCTCACTCTGTATAATGTAAATGCATTTCTCATAATTTTAATTTGGATAAAGAAGGGAAATGATGAAGAAAGGAATTTACAGTGACCAAGAATAATTGCAAGGATTATAGACAAATAGGTTTCATATAAGTTCATATGAAAAGAATAAGTTACTAGCCAATGACTTCAATATTAAGAGCAATTTTCTTAAGAATTAAACTATTTTTTTAGCCAATCAGAATAAAGTTCTTTGGGTTCAAACTATTTTAGTAAATCTCAAAGCTAAAATGATTTCATAGGAAGTAAAGCTGTCTGGATATTGTTTTCTTTTTTGTCTTTGTTTTCTCAAACATGTCTATTTGGGATATGGTCCAAAATATTATCAGTTAGCAGAACTGCAGCACTATGCCTTCATACAAACAATAGCCTCTCTCAATGCTGCTTCAATCATGAATATAAAATAATGACAAGATGATCAATATTATAGCTGCAGTATCTTCTTGTAAATAGTTTTCTGTCTTTCATGTAGTCACACCACAATGTACATTATTAAAGCAATCTCATTGAAGGAAAAATATTGTTCATTTAGCTTAAATTTTAAATAAATTTTCTATATTCTGATTTGTTCAAAGTACTTGAAGTTGATTTTATTCAGTATTTATATATAACAATATTACTGCATTGTTATCATTATCTGCAGAAAAACACTGTTCATATTGAATGACATGACTATCAAAATACGATAACCATATTTTATTTCTAGGATCAGGGGTTTCCAAAGTTCAGTTTTCGTATTGATAAAGATTTCGGGGCTCAAAAGGAGTACGATAAATTGTGACGCCATACACTGAATATAGCTGCCATATGTAATCTGATGCTCTTCCTATATATTTCAGAATTCTTGACAAATTCCAAATAGGAGTCTAATTTTGTCAGTCCTTACCTGATATTTCAAATTCAGTCACTTTTCTACCACAGTATTGTTTTTTTTCTCTATCTTTTCCATAGTTTCAAAGCAATTGTTTTAATGAGTTCTCTTCTTTGATGCCTTGACTGCCTGAATTAAAGTGTACTACTAGATTACCAAGTTGGTCTCATCGTTTTACTATTGAAATAGCTAGATGTAACTGTAAATTCTCTTCTACTAGTTTCTTTTTTGACACTTTGTTCCAATGGAACTCTCTTCCAGTTTCTTGCTTCTATGACATTTAAATTTTTGAAGATTACATGAATCTTCAAAAATTTCAATGCAATGCAACCGGTTTCTAATTCCTTATATTGTTTACTTTAATTCTAAACTCTGTAACTTTTTTTCTTTATGAGTAGTAGACAGGTTTACCTATCATCCTATTCACTTTCCTTCCCTGTCTTCTGAATTAAGTAGAGGTTTATCCCTTGTTTTCTGTTTAGAATTGGGTTTCCAGTTTCTTCTAAAGTATTTTCATTCTCTTTCCCTCCCAGTAGCTTTTTGTATCTTAGTGGCATTATTGCCTTACTAAGAGTGAATTGATTTAAAAAACACCATCTTTGGTTTTCCTGAAATGTGTTCTTTTATGGTCCTTTCTCATTAAAGCCTTTTCATTCTCAGTCACCCCTGCTATCTTAGGGACATTATCACTTTGCTTAGGTTGAAATGCTTTAAAAAAAGGCTTAAAATTAAAATAACAATTTCCAAGTAAATATCACTGTCTTTACTACTGCTCATCAAACCTTTTCCTTTAAAAATACAAACAATTGCATAAAAGTAGATTCATTTATTTTGCCTGCTTTTATTAATACATTACAAAGTTAGTCTTATTTGAATGAACATGTCTAGTACAAGAAGAGAAATAGAAATGTTAAAAGGAATAACCAAAGTCAAAAGAAATATCATTGAGATGAAATAATGTAGAAAAAGGCATAAACAAGGGTACCATCCAGAAGTATTGCAGGAGATTCTGAAGATGTCTGGAGACTGTGATTGAAGCCAATGGCAATTTTATTGAATAAATTTACTGCTTTTAGTATTTCAAGATATTTTTGTGTAAATTTGGTAAATATATATTAACATGAGATTCCAATGTTATTTTCACTTTTGTATAATTTAAACGACAATTTATCCATTGTACTTTGTATAGCATGTACAAAAGTCGATTATCACCCTGTCATTGAGATGAAGTTATGTGATGACTGGTTAGTCATGTCAGAAAGTAGTGATGAAAGGCAATTAAGCTCAAAGAAGGGTGTCTTTAGAACACATTGGTAGGTCTTATAGGAAAAACAAAATGGCCTTGAGAGGTTCATAGAGAAACTGCTGTACCTCCATTTTTCCTTTTAGCAAATATTTCAAGGAATTATGGTTTTCCTATTTTAATTTTCTGATTTAGTATAATATTTAATGAATAAATAAGTTCAAAGTTTAATTGAAATTCCAGAGTTGCATTGTTAAATATTTGAGTTTAGCCACTTTAACCAACCATCACAATAACAATCATAGGGTATGAATGATGGTCATTATTTTAAAGAAGTAATAATAGTACAAATTAAATATTTAAAATTGAGAATTTTTTTTTCCATCCTCGTCTTTTGAACAGGTGAAGAGGCTCATCCCTTGTTCCCTGTTTAGGATGTGGTTTCCGGCGTTCTCTTTTCCAATCTTTTTACTCTTAAGTAGCCCCCTGCACATCAGTGGCGTTACTGCCTTGCTTGGGGTGATATGATTAAAAAAAAAAAAAAGACTAGAATAATGTAAGATCAGGCAGAATTATATGATCATTCTGGGGAAAAAGTATTGCCCACCACAGATAACATTGATGTTTTTTAATAACGTATTACCTGTTTTGTCATGATTAACATTATTATTATAACCAAATACTGCAGTTCCCTGGACAGGTAATTATAAAGAAAATGTCTTCTTACAGACTTACTCCCCATTTGTCAATTTATACTTCATGAAAATATTCCAGTTGCAGCTAGTAGACTCTTCAGCTTTCCTCAAATTTCAAGACCAAATTAATAGGAGGACTTAGAAAGAGAGAATGTAACCTCGCTACCCTGTGTCTTTTCTAAATATTTTCATGATAATTGTTGTGATGATCTTTACTCTTTGGTACTTAAACTTTCTGAGTTTAAGTGTAGTACTACAAGATTGGCAGTCAGATCTCATTATTTTACAGTTCAAATAGCAAGATGTAACCATAAATTCTATTCTAACATTTTCATCTCCCTCACTTCTCTCTTGTGGAATTTTTTTCTGGCTTCTTGTTTTAGTCTTTCATCTTCAAAAATTTAAATGTAATATTAATTGCTGTTTTTTGTCTTAATTCCTGTTCTTTTAATCTCTCTCTTAAATTAAAAAAAAATTTCTTATATTCTCTCAGGCTCAGTAACTTCTTGTATCTTAGCAGCTTTATTGCCTTTGTTGGGATAAAATGATTAAAAAACATAGGAAGAGGAATCTTCAACTCAGTCAGAATGTGTATTTTTGTTTCATACACAGTATTAATGAATTCATATGAAAAAATAATCATTTAAAAGTTCAGGCATCAAAAATAACTTGTCTGATGCACATTTATCAAGAGTAAAACATTTTTACATGTTAAATAACTGATATCTGTAAATATTTAATAATTTCATTATATTCACTATATTCATCTCTTAAGTACAGAATGGTAAATTGTTTTTTTATAAGTTAGTAAAAATAGCCCTTAAAAGATAGTATAATGATATATTAAAATAAAATTTTTTGACCAAACTGTTTGCATATAGATAGAGAATGAATTCAATTAATATACAAAATAGAAAGTGTCAGACAAGGATATATCCTCTCACTAGACTCATTCACCTTTTACAGTTAGACAATTCTTAACAACATGGAAAATGCAACACTGAAAACTAAAGGTGCATTGGGATAGCGCATTGGGAAAGTTGCCTTTCAAAGTCTAAGCAAAGTATTAAGAAACATAAAAATTTCCTTAGAAACAAAAGAATACTAAACTGTTACATAATATCAGTCCTCCTATATGTTGTGAATGCTGGACAACCTCCTCACAGATGAAGAGGAGACTTGAAGCAACAGGAATGTGGATCTACAGTAGGCTGCTGAGAATACCATCAACCAAACATGAGGGATGACAGTTTTAGAAAAAAAACAGAAACACAAAGAACACTTACAGTTAACACCAGGAAGAGTTAGTTGAGATTTCTAGGGCACGTAATGAGGAAAGAGAGCTTGGAAAATTTGATACTCACAGGATAGATTGGAGACAAAGAGAGCATAGGAAAACAACACATAATCTACCTAGTGAACTTAAGTAAATGGATGGCAGAATAAAGTTTAGGAAAGATAACAAAAAGATAACATTTCTTAAAAGTTACAAAAGAAAAGAAGTTATGGAGAGCAATAACTACTCATGTCTTGAATGGATATAGCACATAGAAAAGAAGATTTAACTTATATCTTTTTCCCATACAGGTATAGCATAATATGTAAGGTGTAACTAAGCTACCTTTTGCATTTATATTAATAATTGATTTGCCTTATTTGTTAACACATCTAAGTTAATGTTATGTACATACTTATGGACAGTAATGGGTATTTTTTTTTTTTTTAATCATATCACCCCAAGCAAGGCGGTAACGCCACTGATGTGCAGGGGGCTACATAGGAGTGAAAAGATTGGAAAAGAAAGAAAGCCGGAAACCACATCCTAAACAGGGAACAAGGGATGAGCCTCTTCACCTGTTCAATAAACATGAGTGGAGTGTGAACCGGGTGATAGTTTAGTCTATCTACTCCAATTGAAAAAAAAAAAAAAAGTGAGAAGATTGGAAAAGCAAAAACCGGAAGCCGCATCCTAAACAGGAAACAAGGTATGAGCCTCTTTACCTGTTCAATAGACGTGGGTGGCGATAGTTTAGTCTATCTACTCCAATTGAAAAAAAAAAAAAACAGTGAGAAGATTGGAAAAGAGAAAACTGGAAATCACACCCTAAACAGGAAACAAGGGATGAGCCTTATGCCCCAATCCTTATATAATATGTTGGAATCTATTGAGAGAGTGGTATGTTTTTTACTGTCTAGCAGTTCTTGACTAGCAGTGGTTATTTACTTCATGAAGCATGCAAGTCTTGCATTTGATGATGATACAAATATTACTGTTTATTTTCAACTTCTGTTTGGGTTATTACTCACACAGGTTACAACATTTAATATAAAATTCCTTTCTGTTAGTTTTAGACAAATGCTTTTATTTTTTGTGCTACCTATTTGTCATACCTTAGAAATAGATAACAAAAAAATTCCTTTGTAACTTGTTTTTATCCTGTTATTGATATTTACAGACATTACCTTTTCTTTAATTAGATCATACTTGTTTTTTATCCCTCACTTGCAATAATCTGTACTTCATTTTATAAACACTGATAATATTGATGGATGTTGCAGTGCCATAGATATCAGCTCAAAACAAGAAATAAGGCAGCTGAGTTTGAATCCCACTTTTCTCTCCAGTTATGGGTTAAATAACAGAACAGATTAGGTTTTATAGTTTTGGCTGGCAAGAAGTCTACCGCAAAAAGTAACGGCAACCTACAGCAGGATAGTGTGTTGTGGTGCATTGGATATCGGCTCAAAACGAGAAATCGGGGAGCTGAGTTTGAATTCCAGCTGAATTCATTACATTCACTTACGTGCAAATACCCTTGGGAAAGGTATTAATCCGTCTCTTCCTTCCAGTTATGGGTTAAATAACAGGACAGATTGGGTTCTATAGCCTTGCTTGGCAAGCAGTCTACCACAGAAAGCAATGGCAACCTACTGTGGGATAATCTTCTGCCCAGTCAGTCATGCCTCTTTCAAGACATGATCGCCCAAGCATGTATCACGCATGGCACTTGACTGACTGCATGATAATCTTCTGCCCATTCAGTCATGTCTCTTTAGAGATATGATCGTCCAAGCGTGTATCACATATGGCACTTAACTGACCTACTGAATATTAATTTGCTTTGAAACTAAAATAAATTAAAATTACGAAAGCATTGTCAGAAAATAATTAAATATTTTGAAATTAAACATTATTAACACTGATCAGACTGTTGTCTTTATCTTTATTGCCATTTGTAAAATGTTGCAGCTGTTGTAAGCTTTGGCCTTTTCCAGGTGCCAGAAATTTTGAACTGATCCCTTTATTTCAATCTCTAGGGTATCCAGTGCCAGTACATGATACATGCTTGGGTGCCAGTACGTGATACATGCTTGGGTGATCATGTCTCAAAAGAGACATGACTGACTGGGCAGAAGATTATCTCGCAGTAGGTTGCCATTGCTTTCTGCGGTAGACTAGTTGCCAACCAAGGCTGTAGAACCCAATCTGTCCTGTTATTTAACCTAAAACTGGAAGGAAGAGAAAACTTTTTACCAATTAATACCTTTCCCAAGGGTATTTGCGCGTATATGATTGCAACGAATTCAACTGGAATTCGAACTCGGATCTCCGATTTCTCGTTCCGAGTCGATATCCACTGGACCACAACGCACTAGGGTATACTATTCTCATTCCATGTTCAATGTCACTGCTGAATGCCATGTAGTCATCTTTTAACTCAACTCTTTAAGTTCTTTGTTCATCACTGGTGAAAGCCAGATATTGAACTCAAAACACTTTGGGTCAAGTCATTGAAAGTAAACAATGCCTATATCTATTGGGCCATGTGTTCTTGAGAAAATTGGAGTTAAAGTATTGTCTGGAACTTATTGATATTTTGAAGTCAATCATTCTTGAATCAAATCAAAGAAATTTTCTTATTTTTATATGTGGTAAGTTTTAAATTTTGCAATATACAGATGCTATACAAGTTAATTTTGTCTCCATCAAAACTAAGATCAGCCTATTTTCGGAATATATTTATATTCCATCTGAAATTCATTTTGGATGTGCATTGTGGTGCATTGGATATCAGCTCGGAATGAGAAATTGGGGAGCCGGGTTTGAATTCCAGTTGAATTCACTGCATTCACTTACGTGCAAATACCCTTGGGAAAGGTATTAATCCATCTCTTCCCTCCAGTTATGGGTTAAATAACAGGACAGATTGGGTTCTATAGCCTTGGTTGACAACCAGTCTACCGCAGAAAGCAATGGCAACCTACTGCGGGATAATCTTCTGCCCAGTCAGTCATACCTCTTTCGAGACATGATCGCCCAAGTGTGTTTCCCGTATGGCACTTAACTGACTGACTGAAATACAATTTGCTTGGTGGTATGAAATGTTAATATGTACCTTCAGGGTTGTTCAGAGACAACTTAGAACATTGATGGATACTTCGAATGATATAAATTATAAACAGATCCTGAATATTTTGCCGACACTGGTTGGTTAATACCAATTTTAATTTTGTAAACATTGACATCTGATACTGTCACATTTATTTGGGTAATAGAAATTGTCAGCTTATATTGTCACATTGGCTTCTATAATAAAAGTTGTCATACTGTCACATTTACTTGTATAATAAAAATTGTCATCTTATACTGTCAACTTGATTACAAAAAATATATTATCTCATTTTGATCATTTATGATCAATAATATTGCACAATATTGATGATAGGTTTATCATTGAATAACAGTATCTTCTTCGAAAAATAATTCATATCGCTGAAAAAGCAATGATTGAATATTGAGCCTTTTCAACTGTTTTTGATTCATTTGATGATGTGAGAATAAAAAAATAATAGAAAGAAAAAAAAATTGCAGATGATTGACTAACCACAAAAATGTACTGTATCTGCTGTTGAATTCTTTCCAAGTATTCAATAAGCAATAAATATTGGCTTGCATTGATTGCTTCTTATGGAATCACCAGCTTTTATACTGCACTATTTACGTTATTATACCGCATTATAACAAATGATTTAGGATGTTTGACTAACAGAGTAGTTAACTTCCTTAAAACTTCATTTTAGCATACCGTTGAACAAGTTTTTATTTTTGATAAAATAAACAGTGAAGAAACCTATTGTAATCTTTAAAATAACTTGCTGTTAAAGTGGAAGGAGTCAGTTAAGTGTCATATATGATACACACTCAAGGCAATCATGTCTTGAAAGAGACATGACTGACTGGGCAGAAGATTATCCTACAGTAGGTTGCCATTACTTTCTGTGGTAGACTAGTCGCCAGCCAAGGCTATAGAACTCAGTTTGTCCTGTTATTTAACCCATAACTGGAGGGAAGTGATAGATTAATACCTTTACCAAAGGTATTTGCATGTAAGTGAATGCAAGGAATTCAACTGGAATTCAAACTCTGCTCCCCAATTTGTCATCTGAGTCGATATCCACTGCATTGACTACTTGGGAAAGCCAGGTATCTTCTATAATCTAAAATGTTTTTGGGTTTTTTTGTTTAAAAAAAAACAGTGTTGATAAACTGTAAAAAACAATTCAATTAGTTACTCAGTTTGAAACCCTTCATGTATTAACTGGACATCATATTGCAAAATGGTATATTGCGATAAATTTTTGTTTTAATAAATTTCATTCAGTAAAAAGCTCAAGAGCCACTCAAGGTAGAGGGTTACATTTTTAATGGCTATGATAAGTGAGGTGTGAAATATGAGAATGTGGTTGAAATTGAAGATTATGAGGATAAGGTGGATGAATAATAATCAATCCTTGAGTCAAGATTAAATTGTTCAGGGAAACACTTACATGGGTTTCTATTCCATAAAGTGGTGGTTCTTGGTAAAAAGTTTTCTCAATGGAATGTTTTCCTTATGTTTGAAATACAGGGGAAATGAGAGTTTTATGACTCCATTGAAGTTAGCATGGGTGTCCAAGCTGTAAAGGTTTGAATATGGGATACATTTTCAAAATATTGGCCCTGGAAATAGCAATAAAGTGATAACAGAGTTGCAACATTATGTCTGCAAAAATAAGGTGGAATAGAAAATAACTCTTCTTTCACAAAACTGCATAAACAATGTTGAATTCTTATCAAGGCTGGAAAGTTAAGGATTAAACAGCTTTTGGCCAAATGTGGCATTATTTCCTCCATTTTTGGCTGAAACTGACTTTTGTAAAGAGATGGCAGAAAGAGTCAGCTACTTCCTGGAGCAATATTAGTGACCTGTCTGTTTTTCCAAGTATTTACCCAAACACTGAAGAATAGATGAAACATTTGGCTTAACAATGATGCATGATTTGTATCCAAATTAGATCGAAATATATCATACCTTAGAAATACAGCACCAAGAAGGATATACATATTCAATAACAATTTTTCTTTCTGCAAAATTTCAGTAACAAAGATTATAACTAATATCATCTTACAGTCTCCAAGAGAGCACAGTGTAAGGATGCCTCAGATGTTATTAATTCTGTTAATATGATAAAAATATATTTTTACAAAGAATTTTAATTGGTTTCACTAAGTCAACTCTTTTGACTTTAATTACTATCATAAATTTAATTAGATTTTCTATTAAGATATTCTTATAACAGCTGTTAATTAGATAAGTTAAAATGAAATACTTGATTATTATTTTGTTTCTTTTGAATCTGTGATTAAGATTATATATTAAACATACTAATAAAACTAAATGGATGGTTGGATAGTGTAACAGATACAGAATTGGCAAGCTATTTTGTGCTACTCTGTTGCATTTACTTTTGCACTAATACTGTTGAGAAAGGCATAAATCTGTCTCTTCTTTAACTATGGATTAATGACAGGGTAGGCTTTGTTTTTCACCTAAGGATGTAAACTACTCTAAGAGAAAGACACACTGTCATTCTGTGAAGAAAGCAATGGGGAACTATTCCACTATGTTTTTCAAGAATGTATAATTCAGTCAGTTAAGTACCATATGTGATACATGCTTGGTTGATAATGTCTCGAAAGAGACATGACTGACTGAGCATGATTTTCCCCACAGTAGGTTACCATTTCTTTCTGTGGTAGACTGATTGCCAACTAAGACTATAGAACTCAATCTTTTTGTGATTTAACCCATAGATGGAGGAAGAAGAGACAGATTAATATCTTTCATAAGGGTATTTTCATGTAAGTGAATGCAACAAATTAAACTGGAATTCAAACTCGGCTCTTCAATTTCTCATTCCGAGTTGATATCCACTGCATCACAACACACATCCCATAATAATTTGCTAAGAATAAGGGATCTGTGGAGACTCTTGATTATCTCCATCCTGAAAAGACATGCCATTTTTTTTAAACATTTCAACCCAAGCAAGACAATAAAGCTACTAAGACACTTGGGGGTTACTGTTTGTGAATAGGTGAAAAAAAAATTAGTATTAAGGATAGGGAAAATTAAATGAACAAGAATAAGATGACAGTAGATAACAATTGACACTACAGTTAAATTTTTGTGAACAAAGTTGACTCAGAAGCTGGAGCAGAGTTTCACAAGCGAGATAGAAAAAACTGTTGGCATAGAACTTATGGTTACATCAAACCATTTCAACTGTAAAATAATGATACCTTGCTACTTATCTAGTAACTGCATTTAAATCCATAAAGTCTATAACAGAAAGCTCATCAGAATAATGACTATAAAAGTATTTATAGAAAGGACACAGGGAAGCTACATTATGGTGGTGGGAATGTGACTGATGAATTGATAACATTTCAAATTCTTTTGGATTTTATCAAGAACTAGCAGTATAGCCCAGCATTGCTCCGGGTGTAATGAATGCTTTAAAACTAATCCATGGTCTTGAAGCTCAGACTCAGCCTAAAAGAATATTTGTGTGAAGTTTGGTGAGAATCGGATAAAAATTGTGGATTTGTATAAAGGACATACAGACAGATAAACAAACACACACACAAACATCTTGCCTTTTATATATATATATATATATATATATTATCGATTTTCTGCACTATTGTAAGTAATGCAACCTTGAAACTTCTGAATATCATTTCTTATGTCTTTGTCTATGAGTGTATCAAATTTGATTAAAATCGGACCTACTCCTTCTATAACCTGATTTTTTCGATTATCGATTTTTTTTTGCACATCATGGTTTGAATTAATAAAGCATCTAATTCTAAGAACTTGCTCAGTAGATTTGAATACAGTTTATTTTTGTAGTTGACGATTTGTGGGGATAAAGTTCAATCAGCTTGATGTGACTCTATGATAGTGTTGTAAGATGAAATTGTATGAGAGGTTTTGGTTGTCTTTCTTTAGTTCACCTTTCCATCTTAGAAGTTAGTAAAAGTTATAGGAAATAGGTTATAAATTAGTGTGATGATAAGTAACAATTGTTAAGTAACTGCTTACAAATATGTTTAACAGAAATATGAAGAATGAAAAGTTTTTAATTGTAGTAGAAGCAAATAAAATGTATGTGCATTTTATATGCACAATAATATATTTGGGAAAAAACATGCATTTTTACATCAGCTTGTATAAGAAAAATGCATTAGTTGTATGTTTTTAGAAAATGTTTGTATATGAAATCAAAACCAGTGTTTGTAATAATGTATTATTTAATGTTCAAAAAAACTAAATATGCAAGCATAAAATGTTTTTCATGTGAAATAGAAAACATTGTTGTTCATGATAATGCATCTTTTAATGTACAAAGAACTAAATATGCAAGCATAAAATATTTTATATGTGATAAAAAATAGATAGGCAGAAAAATATTAAGTTTTGTGATCCTTTTCATGTTGAGGAATTTCGTTGTATGCTTAGCAAAATAAATAATTATTATTGTAAATGATAATGAGTTATGTAGTAATAAGGTAAAAAGGTAATAAGGTAAAAAGATGAAGTCAGTGATAGAAAAGGTGTTTTGATTTTTTCTTTTGTTTGCCGTTTTCTTGTGTATTTTGTATGCCTTCTTTTTTTTTTGCATATTTAAAAAAATTTTTTTTTCTTATGAGATAATCAGTCTGATACCAGTCTTAATAATTAACCCAAAGCTGGAGAGAGAAGTGATGACTTTATAGCTTTCCCAAAGGTATTTGCATGTACATCAATATAACAAACTTGACTAGAACTGAAACTCAGCTCTTTAATTAACAATTATTTATTACACTACTCTTACATCCAAGCTTACACCACTTGGTATTCTCAAGTCGTCACCCATATCTTGGTACTGACCAAGCTCAACATTTTATTTTCATGTCTTATTAAAGAGTTTTATGGATTATTCCAGCAGAAGTCATTCTTCTGTGCATTAATGAGGGTTTTTAGATTGCCTGTAAGTTTTTCCTATATAAGACTTATGGCATTGCAGGCATTCAGTTTGAATTAGGCATAATAAGGTTCAATACTTACTGATGTCAGATCCGTTTTGTAGTTTTTTTGTTTTTTTTTCAGTCATTACTCTTGAGGACATTAATAAGAATGTTTCATTCCTATAGAAAGACCTCAAATGTAAATATTAGAAAAAGAAAATCATGAAAGTTTGAGTCAGTATCAATAAGTATTGATCCTTATTATATCTAATTCAGTAATTATTGCTCTAGTCAAGTATCAAGCAATTTATTGGCAGAAATTGAGTTCACATTGATGTCATTTAAATTCCATATATATTCGCTTGTATTTTATATATATATATACGCATTGCTCATTCGATAATAAATTGGAGCACTCTAGCTATTGGGCGTGTTTATACCCGCTAAAAAGCCTGCCTTCTTCTACCAGACACTCGTGACCTAGGGGTAGAATTGCCGACTGACACCGATTTGGTCGGGTTTCAATCCTGGGTTAGGAAGCGATCGGAGTTTAAGCTGTACTGATGAGCTGTGATACAGCGAAACAGATCTGTCTGCGGATGACTATAGTATATATATATATATATATATATATATATATATATATATATGTGTGTGTGTGTGTGTGTGTAATTAATGTAGAGAAGTTCATAAAATTTACATTGAAATCTAGCAACGTCAACTGCAAAATTATGAGACCTAGCTGCCAATCTAGTTCTGTTTTTAAATTTGTAAAATTGAGTCCCTGAAGAAGAAAGCTCATCAGAAAGATTACCATGAAAATATTAATAAAAAATGGTACAGAAAAGCTACATTGTGTTGTTTGGTAAGTGACTGAAGCCAGATAAGGACAAATAACATAGCAGATTATTCTTTAGATTTTATGAAGAATTTTGAAATACATAGCAAAAGCATCAGAACAGATGTGGCAGTAATAATCAATGCATGGACAAAGAGGGTCGATGATATATATTGAGAAATATAATCCAACCTGGTTTGATTGATTTTTTTTTTTAATGATTTATCAACCTTTTGCAGATTGTTTTAAGACAGAAGATATTTTTATATTGCAAGAATATTTTGAAGATAATTATGATTTACTGATACAAGTCTTATTAATTAACCCATAGCAGGGGGAGATGATGTGAATTCATACATTTCACAGATTTTTTATGTAAATGTATACAACAAACACGACTGGAATTAGAACTTCACTCCAATTTGCAATTCTGAGTCTTTATTCATTATATCATCAACATTTTCAAGTTTAGAGCATATGGTATTCCTAAGCATTTTCCATTTGAAGGTGCTGTAAACTATTATACAACCATGGTATTCTTAACCCTTTATGCCACAAATACAAATGTTCATATATGTGCTTATTAAACTAGAAGATTATATATATTACGTATTACCTCTTCAAATACTACACAATCACTTTGTATATTTCAGTGAGTAAACTGCCTTCATTCATTATGGAAAGTTCTTATGGTAAAGTTAAATTCAGGAGAAAATCAAATTAGTTTGAACATGTGCCAGGGTAAAAGGAGAAAGTTTTTTCTGGCCTCTGCATTTTGTTGGGTGTCAAGTTGAATTACTTCCATTTCGTCTTTTTTTTTTCTTTATGAGTATAGCACATCCTCCCACTCCTGATGCTAGAGGCATTTAATCTGTCACTTAATGTAAGTTAGGATGGAGCTTTTTACACAGACAAGCACTTAAATCATTAGGTTAGGTTGTTTTGGGTTGATTGTCACTCAAAACTGAGAAATTCAAACAGCAAAAAAAAAAAAATGTTTCTTTAGCTGTTTGAAATTTCTTCTGATGGGGTCCAGCCTATCGGGATTACTTACCATCACATACATGAATCAACTGGAATGTCGTTCACTCAATACCTGCCATTTGTATGCCATATTTACAAGATATATCGATGACATACTCATCCTCACCTCTTCATGTGATGAAGCAAATAGAATGGTGGCAACGTAAAATTCACCATCGAACAGGCCCTGTCAGCGGGGCTCCAGAATACGCTGACTGCCCCCCCTGCAAAGGGTAAGAATCCCTCAATGGGGCCACCTGTTGACCATGGGTGGTGACCTGTGACACCCTGGAATGGGATCCTGGTGGCTGAGGGCTATGGAGGTCAGGTTAAGTACCTCCACTTCCCAACACACCACTTCAGCCCTTACTGGGGCTAGACGGGCGGTTGGAGGGGCCTGATCTGACCAATCGGCTGGTCAGGCCAAGCCCTAATGTCTACTACTGGAAATAAACGATATCAGCCTTACCAATCTTCCCCAACTAAACTAACCAGAAGAACAAAAACTACGGAAGGATACCCAGAACCTGTAGACATTAGAAGGCACTGGCTGAGAGTCAATTATTTCGTTGAGGTTCAATCCCAAACATGGCTGCAGACCCTCCAACCATGCACTGTGTCTTGGAGTAGAGCATTGGATGAGGTGACAGGTGCTCTGGACCTCTCACCAAGGTGAGTATACTGCCTGTGTAGTCACTGGTCTGTCAGGGCGATTGGGTTTACCCCCTGGCAGACCCCAGTTGTGGGCTCCAAACTGGTGGGTGGGGAGCATGGGCAATGAACCTATACCAAAATAAATATTATGGCTTTCCTTAACCCCTCCAAGAGACCCCATATGGTGTCAGACAGTGACTCTGAGCTTTGCCAACCTGGCTTCACCAAATTCATTGTCCTTGAGTCCACTGAAGATACTCCCTTATCAAAGCTATCTCCCTTCGTGATAGAAAAGATAATATCCTTCAGGATAACCCCCAAGATGGTCAAGAAAACAAAAAAATGAAACACTGTTAGTAGAAGTCAACCAAAGGAAACAAGCAGATTCTCTGCTCAAAATGACATCCTTTCATAACTTACAAATAAAAGCGTACCCCCATCAAACGCTAAATACATCTAAAGGAGTGGTTAAAAGCCGGGAACTCTCCCTCTGCACTCCAGATGAAGTCTAAACAAGACTAAAAAGTCAAGGAGATTTAGATTATAAAAGAATCACCATTAAAAAAGAAGGCAACACCATTAACACAAACACATATATCTTGACCTTTAACTCCCACAACCCCGCAAAAGAGATAAAGGTCAGATACAATTTCATTAAAGTTGAGACCTACATCCCAAACCCGCTCAGGTGTTTCAAATGTCAGATGTTTGGACACCATGAGAAGCAGTGTACAAGAAAAACTGTATGCAAGAAATGTGGAATGAGGGACTTGGATCACCTAGAAGATCAATGCAATCGGACTATCAAATGTGCAAATTGTGAAGTGGACCACCCAGCATACTCGAGAAACTGCCATATATGGAAAAAAAGAGAAAGAAATACTTGAGGTAAAATATAACAGAAATATAATTTTTTGGGAAGCAAGAAAAATTGTTGAAATGTACTCAAATAAGGTTTCATACTCCAACATCACCCAAAGAACCCCTCCAACTACTGAAACAAAAGATAAGTACAAGGATCTCCTTGAAAAACTCATACAATTAGAGCCCAACGATTGGCCCAAATTCATCAATGAATTAAAACTTACCCTTGGTAAATCTGAATCCTCCTTTGCCAATGAAAACCCAAAACCAATTCTCAACAAAAACTAAAATGAAAATCAAATACCCACATACAACAAGGACAAAAACCTCTTACCTAAATCAAATATGCCAAACAATGAAAAACCTTCTTTACCCAATAAGAAAACAGAAATTATCCCTAACACAAACTCTCCAAAAAAAAAAAAAACTGAACCAAAATTAACCCCCTCATTCAGACAAACCAAAAAAATCCTCAGAAAAAAAGAACCAGCAAACAAGACATAGACCAACATCAAAATCAAGAACCCAAACCAGCTCGATCCCAAGACGAAACAGATTTGAAAATTTAGAAGCAATGGATATTGAGGAACAAAATCCTCAAACACGTCAAAATCCCAAACAAAAACCCTCTCAAAACTGAAACCCACATATGGCGAATAAAATTATTCAGTGGAATATTCAAGGCATAAAAGCAAATTTCAATGAACTCATAATAATTCTCAAAAACTTTTCCCCAGCAGCTGTTTGTTTGCAGGAAACATTCCTTAAAGAAAACCATATACCTAATGTAAAACATTATACCTCATACAACCATATAAACAAAAACCCTAACAAAGCCTCTGGAGGCGCATCCATAATTATAAGCAATACCACAAAATCAAATCAAATTAAAAACCAATTTACAAGCAGTGGCGGTGTCGGCAACCCTGCACAAAACAATCACTATATGCTCCATATATATTCCACCCTGTTACAATATCACAGAACCAGAACTAGATAACATAATCCAACAACTCCCAAGATCATTTATTCTAATGGGAAGACTTCAACTGTCACAATGAAATTTGGGGAAGCTCTGAAACCAACCCCAAAGGCCAAATCATTGAAAATGTAATCAATCAAAACAACCTATGCCTATATAATAACAAATCAAACATATCTTCACCCAGCATCAGGCTCATATTCCGCTATTGACTACCCCGTTTAAAAACAAAAAACATTCTCCTTAAAAATTTGAAGGTTTGAAAACAACCAACTTTGAAAGGAATTGAAAGCTTAAAGACAACTAACATTAAAATCAATTAAAAACTTGAAGACAAACAACTTTGAAAGCAAAAACACCTTTTGGCCTTAAATGACCCTTTGAAGGTTGATAGGCCGTTAAACACAATCACTCAATCAATCAATCACCATCGAACATCCCGATAACAATGGATGCCTGTCACTGCTGGACTTCAGGCTGAAAGTATCAGAAAAGCAACATCCACACCGATTTCTACAAAAAGCCTGCCAGTAGAGACATAATTTGTCCACTACAAATCAGTCTTTCCTATCATCACAAAGACTGGATACATAAGAAATGAACTTGCATGTATCTTTGGTAAATGGTACAAAGAAGAAGACTGAAACACCCACAGTGCACATTTCAAGAAGGTACTGAAGACCAACGGTTACCCCCAGTCTTTTGTGGGTCTCCTGGAACGTAAAAATAAGAATGATCAAAGGCACCACACCCCCTCTTCAGTGTAAACATTACCACAAAAAATACGCAGAGCCATCTGCAGAGAGAGACTGGACATACAGCTGGCCCACTACATCCCTGCTCATTGAGGACAGCTACAACAAACAACATAATAGAAATGACACTGCATGTCAGTCAGTCAGTTAAGTGCCATACGTGAAACACGCTTGGGCGATCATGTCTCGAAAGAGACATGACTGACTGGGCAGAAGATTATCCCGCAGTAGTTTGCCATTGCTTTCTGTGGTAGACTGGTTGCCAGCCAAGGCTATAGAACTCAACTAACTGTTCTGTTATTTAACCTATAACTGGAAGGAAGAGACGGATTAATACCTTTCTCAAGGGTAAGTGAATGCGATGAATTCAACTGGAATTCGAACTCAGCTCCCTGATTTCTCGTTCCGAGCCGATATCCACTGGACAACAAGTACACTGGCCAATTGCTCTATTCCTGACACTGGTATATGCCACCAGGTCTATGTCGTATATCATATGCAATGTGCCAAAAGCAAGGAATTTTATGTTGGCAGCACCACATCAGAATCAAGAACACTTACACATGTAAGCATCATCCTTCCACAAGCACCTAAAAAAATGCAAAAACACAGACAAAAACATAATAGCCAATATTGAAGTAAGAGAGCAAAACCAAGGAAACTTTCGTATAAAAGAGTCGTTAATAACAGCTAAATTCCATCCACAAATAAACAATAGAAACTAAATCTGGATTACATAACAATAATTAACACACAAATGCACAATCACAGACTAATGCTCACAAATACATGCATCTAAACATGAGACCAGTGGCAACAAGTATACCACACTATAAGCCAGAACATGCACACACACACACACACACATATCCCCAAACATATAGCCACTAACAACAATACGACACACTAAAAAAAAAAAAGAAAGTAATGAACACACGCACACACACATCTCCACATGCATGATACCGGGGAAAAAAGTATATATATATATATATATATATACCTTTTCCCCCGGTGTGTGTGTGTGTGTATATATATATATATATATAAAAATAAAATGAACACAAAAGTATGAAACAAAAAATACAAGAAGTATACACACACATGAGTGAATACCAGATGGCAATTTAAAAATATATATATATATATATATATATATATATATATATATATATAGCAATAAACATGCCTCCAATTAAAGCAGATAGATATAACATCAGATCGTAAAACGACACCCAATACCACTTTAACTGAGATGCCAAAATTTCAAATCCTGTTATCGGTCAATGCGCACCTATATGCGGGAGTAAATGGTGGTGTCATCTGTATAGATGCCTCCTTAAAGAATATGAAAAGAATTGGCTATTGTCTTATTCTTCTTATTATAATAAAGACCATTTGTGTGTGTGGGTGTGTGTATATATATTTCCCTTCTGACTCATTCCTGAAGAGAGAGAGAAGGACAATAGTGAGAAAGTGTCAGCTCAGTTCATTAGACAATAGTGAGGCAGCACTGGCTCAGTGCATTCTCTTTACTACCAGTTATTAAACTTATTGCTGCATGTTTGGTCTTTAACAGTGCCTTATTATTGTATTTTTTTTACAATAATCATGTCAGGGAGTAATGAAAACATATATATCTGTGTGTGTGTATATATATATATATATATATATATATATAATGAAGGGAAAGTGGAACTGGTTACAGGGACATTAGAATGGGTAAGAGAAGGATGGGAATTCTGGTGTGAAGATAGTTACATGAGAGTAGAGTGAAAAGGGAGAAGAACATGATACAGAACCCAAAGATCTGTCAAGAACCCCAAGATGAATAGCAGGGGTGCCTAACCAGATATGACAACAATAGTCAATGGACAGATGGTGGATTCGTATATATGTCTGATGCAGTCAGGTAAGAAAACTTCCGGCCCAAAACAGTGACCTAAACTTCCTAGCAGTAGATTTAGCTGTTGATTCAATGTAGTCTTCCACTTAAGGCCATCTGAGAGGAGAGGCTGAGGAGATGCAGTGTATTGCTTTTCAGGAAACTAGCTTGATCCATTCTGTAGGAGGGACTGTCTATAGTGGTTAAAGGATAGCAGCTTGGTTTTGGAAGCATTCAGATTTACAAGCTATTTTTTATTACTCTTCACTACAGATTGGAGGTCTGTTTCAAGATCAGCAGCAAGGTTATCTATGTCAGCTTTGGCAGATTTCTTACTAAGGCAGGATTAAATGGTGGTCTTATCAGCATAAATGCCTACTTGGGATTTGATCATATCACGGAGATCATTGATGAAGATCAGAAAGTGTTTGGAACCGAAGATAGAACTCTATGGGACATCTGTGTTCATGTAATGAGATCTGGAGGCATGTCTGTTCAAAACAATTTTCATTACATGGTTTGATTGGAACAACTGGATGAAATCAAACAAACGTCCAGTCATGCCATAGCCTTGTTGCTTGCACAGAAGGCCAGTGTGCCAGACTTTATCAAATGCTTTGGAGATATCCAGAGCAACAGTCTTGCTCCATCGATCATATCAAGAGCCCAGTATATGTACTCAGTCATGGTCATTAGCATATCAGCAGTAGACTTGGTGTAGCAGGAAGTTATGGGCTGTGAAATGTTGAACCATTTTCGCATTGATGATTGTTTCAAACACTTTGCCAAAAATTGGTTAAAAGCTGATAGGGCAATAATTCGAGGGGACCGAGGGTTCTCCAGTGTTCTTAAATAAAGAAACCACAGAGAAAGACTTCCAGTAGATAGGAAAGCAGGAAGCAGACAGGCAGTAGTTATATAGTTTAGAGTGAACAGAAGAGAGTTCTGGGGGCACATTTCTTCTTGACGATCACCTCTACTCACCTTGTGCAGGTCAAGTTTAGAATGCAGGCCATTATTTAAAGTAAGAGGGTAAAAATGAAAATATCTAAAATTGAGAAATTTTCAGACACTGAAGCAGATGTTAAATACATGAGATCTTTATCATCTCTATCTTCCGTCTGTCTCTCTTTTTTAGATTTATTCTTTTACTGAAATTAAACACTATCCTTGATATGATTTTTATCTTTCCTTGTTATCAAAATATTATAATTTATAACATATTGGCAGGAAATAATGTACATGCTTACTATAGAACAAAGGAAAAAGCAGAATTAAATTATGAGTATTCAAGCGCCATTCAAGGTAGAGTTCCTGAATGAACTCATTGCTCAGATATATTATGATAAAGTAAATGAAAAATATGAGAAAATGTAGGATATATAATGTTACATTCAAAACTTGAAGAGGTTAAAGGAGCATCTTTTTTCTGTTCTACAAAAATAGTGGTTCCCCTGAAAAAGCTGAGTAAAAGTTTCATTTTGCTGATCTTCAAAATGACCATCAATCTGTTAACCAGGGCCAAAACAAGAAATCTGTTCTCTGTTAATTGTTTTAAAGAATATTTTTTGCCTTCTATGGCTGATGCTAATCTCCTGGAGAGCAACTTACTGCATCTTCTTAGTCTCATGTTCTCAGCTGACATGAAGAAGAATGGTTATACTGAACCAGTTACTAATTCAGCTACTAAGAAAGTCAGTTCACTATATCATGCTAGACAAGTTTTCTTGCACATTTATACCCCCTATCATTTCTCTATGCATCTCTTTATTTCATTCACAGGGGTAGATTGTTCTAGTTCCATGAGACATGCCTCTTCAAGATGTCTCAGTAGCAGTTATCTCCCTTTAACTCTACTCTAAGATTTTTGTTCACCCGTGCAGTAACCAGGTATTGAACTCAGAACTTTCAGGAACTGGATCCAACCAACCAACTTTTGTCTCTTGGGCCATGTGTGGATAAAATGGTTCAGTTCAAAATTTCAATCACTTGAAGAAGGTTGGATGAAATGTTGGAAGATGGCTGAAATGTTGAAAATCTGACAAGAAAGCTGAGGGAATGTTGAAAATCTGACAAGAAAGCTGAGGGAATGTTGAAAATCTGACAAGAAAGCTGAGGGAATGTTGAGAATCTGACAAGAAAGCTGAGGGACAATGTAAATAATCTCATCTCAGAAACATTGACAAATTTTAAAGCATATTGCCACTTACCTTTTCCTTGTGTTGTGTTAGAAAAGGGCTTAAATACAAAATTTCATCTGTCGAAACATCAGCAAAATAAGAATTTAAGTTATTTTCTTCATTTTCTTTTTTTCTTTATTATTATTACTATTATTTCTCTTACCTTTATTTACTATTTTTGCTTTGCATATGTGGATTAGTTTGCAATGAATTTTCATGGCAAACTGAATCTCTCTTAAAATCTAAAAAAATCTTGTTTTCTATTTTCATGATCTGGAGAGCTCTTGCTTTTCAGTCAAGTGTGATCCTTAGTTGCATTAAACTAAATAAGTAAATAAATCACTTTCTTTATACACTAAAAGTGCAAAGGAAAAAATGAAGTTAAGGTGAAAATTTAAAAAAGAGGAAAGTGATGCAACTTAAATGAATTACATTTTACAGGAATTATGATATTCAGCACCAAAGTGTGTTAAGGTTTTCCAATTCTTTTTATCATAATAGATAGAATATTTATGATATTAATTAACTTATTCTGACATAAATTAATTCATATTAAATGTAAAACAGATTTTCTTTCATTATTATAAAAATACTTATACATCTAAATAATCCTTGTGAATTTATAGAAAAAAACTGAAGTAGTCATAACATTTTGTGGGCACGGATTTAGAGAATATCAACTACCTACAATACATGTAACAAGTCACACAACACAATATTCCAAAACCACATTTTCAATTCTTATAATCATATTGCTCCAAGTAAGGCATTTTACTGTCACTGTTTTGCAGGGGGTTACATAGGAGAAAAGTTATAAAGAGTGATAGGTTATAGGGGGTGTGAGGAAGTGGGTAAGAAAAGGATGAGAATACTGATAAGAGTGGAGTGGACAGAGAAAGGAGCATGAGAGAGGATACAGGTTAGTGTGATTGATGACTATTGACTTTACATTTAGATTCTTGGAGATTGTAGCTGTTGGGGAAGCAAGTAAACAAAAGAAAATTCCACAGGCGGGAAATTAAAGATAGTTTTCTCTGAGATGTATTATCTATTTTGAAATATTATCTTATCTTATCATTATTTCTCTTTCCAGCTTCCATTAGTGCCAAAAAAAATGATTTTAAGTTTAGGTTCTTAAATGCTATTAAGAGCAAAAAAAAAAAAAAAATTATAACCTGCTTTGTTTTGTAATTTGCCATTGCCATTTATGAAATATTTGCTGATAATTTTAACATTTTAAAGTCATCCTCAACTTGAAAAGTTTTGTGATAAATTTAGATCAACATTGTAATGATTTAAATTTTGGACTTATATATACAGATGTGTGTGTGTATATGTATGTGTGTATGTGTATGTATATATATATATATATATATATATATATATTGTGTGTATTTTAGCACCATTTTTTCATTAATACAGGTTTCATTGAATAATAAAGACAAGTTCTGTCTATTTATTTTGTGTAAGATCCTTTCGTATGATCTGAATAGCTTGATAGTGTTGTAATGGAAAAACGACAAGAAATTGCAATAATTGTTGATTTTTTTATCAGGTCTGAGCTTTTGGCTTACATAAGCCATTATCAAAGGATGAACATTTAATATTCAGTGAACATAGAACATTTAAATTATTAACAGAGTGGAGTTATACAGAGAAAATTAAATAGGTCCATTTTTTGCGTTGCACGTGGCTGCAGGCCGAGAAGGAATGGTGGTAGTGAGTTTTTGGTCAAATGAGAGTATAGTGGCATGAGGGGATTGGTCTGGGAACTGCTACTACTATGGTGTAGGGGGTAAGTATAATAACTATGACAAATGCACACCAAATACCAACTAGACGAAAATATCCTAAAAAAACTCATGAACACTAATATCTCTCCGACAGACCCCAAGAAAAGAATTAAATTTATCATATATTACGCTAAATCCACAACATTCAACTCAATCGTCCGCAATAACTCCTCCCCCACCATTAGCGATTTGCAAAAAAACAATGTAGTGTATAAATTCACATGCCCCTTTCGAGAATGCATCTCTAACAAACTAAATAATACCTACATTGGACATACTACTAACTCGCTTTCGCGGAGACTTACATTGCACTTAAATGAAAATTCTAACATATTCCGACATTTAAAACACCACGGATATCAACACACACTTCTTAGGAAAACACTTGTCGAAAATACGTATATACTTAGACAAGAAAATAATAAACGAAAACTTAAAATTCTAGAAGCTATCTATATCAAACAGTTTAAACCTAGCCTAAATAAAATAAATTTCGACACCTCTACTAACATACTTCAATGCCTATAATCGACGAGAGAGGTCATAGTTATTATACTTACCCCCTACACCATAGTAGTAGCAGTTCTCAGACCAATCCCCTCATGCCACTATACTCTCATTTGATCAAAAACCCACTACCACCATTCCTTCTCTGCCTGCAGCCACGTGCAATACAAAAAAATGGACCTATTTGATTTTCTCTGTATAACTCCACTCTGTTAATAATTTAAATGTTCTATGTTCACTGAATATTAAATGTTCATCCTTTGATAATGGCTTATGTAAGCCGAAAGCTCAGACCTGATAAAAAAATCAACAATTATTGCAATTTCTTGTCATTTTTCCATGACAACACTATCAAGCTATTCAGATCATACGAAAGGATCTTACACAAAATAAATAGACAGAACTTGTCTTTATTATTCAATGAAACCTGTATTAATATATATATATAAATATATATATACGTAGAATATTTGGCATTTAAGTCAGGTAAATTCCAATAGAGATGAACTCAAAAGAACTGTGTTAAATTTATTTAATTTAAGAGTAATATAATTTAGAAAAAAATTTTAGATATTCTACAATTTCTAAATTTTTTCTAGATTCTGTATATATATATATCTCCCTCAGTATTTCTTTCCAATCTCACTCCCCCCAGGATCCCCCTACTTATAGAACCTCCTACCTCTACCAAAAAGCTGACTGGGATGCCTTTTGCGATTTCCTCTGCAACGTCCCTTGGGGAAATGTGTTTGACCTATCAGTTGATGACTGTGCCTCTGAGGTCTCGTCATGGGTGAAAGCTGGCATTGATGCCTTCATACCCACCAGGAAGTATTGCTTAAAACCTCATTCCTCTCCGTGGTTCTCTCCGGCCTGCTCAGCCGCCATTGCCCACAGGAACCATTACTTCCGTCTATTCCGGAGACAGCCAACTGATCACAATAGGCGCCTGTTCACATCTGCTCGCAATGAGTGCAAGAGAACCCTAAATGATGCCAAACAGTTGTTTGCTGAGAGAATGCGACAGCACATAGCTGACCGCAAGTTCGGCTCCAAGGACTATTGGAGGATTTGTAAACGAGTGCTCAACAATAGGAAATCCTCAATACCTCCGTTAATCCATGGATTTGATGTTCTCACGTCATCTGCGGAGAAAGCTGAGTGCTTTGCCCGCAGATTCTCATCCAACTCCACATTCGACTCGTCCGGAGTGCACCCACCCGACTTCCCTATTAGAACTGAGGCCAAACTGCACGACGTATATATTACCCCGACAATAGTATCCAGAGGAATTTCAAAACTCGACCCCCATAAGGCGTGTGGAGACGATGGAATCCCGGTGATAGTCCTTAAGAGGTGTGCCCCTGAACTTTCCCCTGTCCTCTCTAAACTGTTTAACTACTGCCTTTCTGCTTCCTGCATGCTGGAAATTCTCCTCAGTCGTTCCTGTCTTTAAGAACTGTGGTGAACCCTCGGACCCATCCAACTATCGCCCTATCAGTCTTCTACCAATATTCAGGAAAGTGTTCGAGGCTATAATCAATGCTGAAATAGTTCATCATCTCACCGCCCACAAACTGTTCTCCGACAGGCAATATGGATTCCGATTTGACAGGTCCACAGCCGACCTGCTAACAACTGTAACGGAGTACATGCTACAGGCCCTTGATGAGTCTGACGAGGCTCGCGCGGTTGCTCTGGATATCTCCAAGGCTTTCGACAGGGTTTGGCACCCTGGCCTCCTATGCAAACTACGCGGTTATGGTATTACCGGTCGCCTGCTTGACCTAATCCAATCTTTCTTAAATAACCGCAAAATAAAGGTCGTTCTGAATGGGCGTGCCTCTTCGTCCTACAGCACGAATGCTGGTGTCCCACAAGGCTCTATCCTGGGCCCAACGCTCTTCCTTATTTTCATCAACGACCTCCCAGATGAGATCAAGTCCCAAGTAGGCATCTACGCAGATGACACTACAATATACTCCCGCTCCAGTAAGAAACCTGTCGTGGCGGACAGACATAATCTCGCTGCTGACCTTGAGCGTGATCTACACTCTGTGGTGAACTGGGGCAAGAAGTGGCTTGTCAACTTCAATTCCTCTAAGACCAAGCTGTTGTCTGTCAACCATTACAGGCAACCTCTTCTGCCTCCCATAAGCATGGACCAGATGATTCTCCCGGAGAGTAATACACTACGCCTCCTCGGACTTACCCTGTCCTCAGACCTCAAATGGAAGCACTATATTGAATCCATAGCAAAATCGACTGCTAAGAAGATTGGGTCACTATGTCGATCCAGGATGTTTTTTCCACCTGAATCCATCCTGCATATATACAAGTCAACCATCCGTCCGTGCATGGAGTACTGCTGCCATTTATGGTCAGGTGCCCCTGCCGTTCTCCTCAGTGTTCTTGACAAGCTCCAAAGAAGAGTCTGTAATGTGATAGGTACTGATCTGGCGACTCGTCTGCAGCCACTTTCCCATCGTCGAAATGTGGCCTCCCTCTGTCTCTTCTATAAATACTTTCATGGCTTCTGCTCGGATGAGCTTAAGTCACTGATGCCTCCTCAACAGGTGTTTACCCGTACAACCAGACTGGCAACTGGGTCCCACCCATTCACAGTCAGGTTAGCCAAACGCAGACGACAATTCTACTCCTGCAGCTTCCTCTCTCGCACTTCCCGCCTGTGGAACTCACTCCCGTATTCTTGCTTTCCTGACGGCTACGACCTCCAGAAATTTAAAAGCAAAGTTAATACTCACCTACTAACCACTGGACTCTAGCTCTCTCCCCTCCCCTGTATAATCTTCACATTCTCTCCGCCCATGTATCTGTCATTGCACCTGCTTTCTCAGCTTTCTATTGTTCCGTTCTAACTAGCTTGTACTCCTCACTCTTTTCTAACTAATCTTTCTACATTTATGTAACCCCCTGCACATCAGTGGCGTTTCTGCCTTGCTCGGAGTGAAATGATTAAAAAAAAAAAAATATATATATATATATATTTGAACATTATTTTTAATGGATACTTGAACTTGAGTGAATACACTGTTTTTCTATAATTAAACCGCACATTTGTTTATATTAACTGGCCTGAATATTTGAGAAATTTTATTAGGAAAATATCTATCTACTGGTAGGATTCAAAACTTCAAGTCACATATACTGGGGAGAAGTCATCATTAGATCTGACATGTCTTACCACTCAACCACAGAAGATTTCATTGTTTAACAAAATTTAATTAAGCTGTAAATACACAAGCTCCTGATTTCTAAGAACGTTCATATGTCCTCTGGTTTGTACCCTAATGTAAACAAACATAAACAACGACAATATTACAAAATCTTTCAGAAAGTTACGAAATGGTATTAACCAACATATTTATTTGGATTTATTTGTTTGAACATTATTTTAATGAATACTTTTATTTGAAGGAATAGCCTGTTTTCCTATAATTTTTTATGTGATTAAGGTTCGAATCCTGCCGGATTCAATGTATTTAGAAATTAGATAGGTAAAAAAAAAAAATGAATTTTAGTTATAAAGAAAAACTTTGATTTATAAAACCTATTTATTTTTTGTGAAAATGAAGCCAAATTATTTGATTACATTTTTTAGTGATATCAAAAATAATTATTTGTAAATTATTTTTGACTTGTTCAGTGTCAAATATATTTTTTTATCAATGTAAAACATATTTCTATTTGGTTCTTGTTAAAAAAAATAGTGGCTTTTCAGCATGGCTAGAACAGTTTTATTTTCTTATAAATTAACAAATATGAACAACAGAATATATAATATAAATACATTGACAGTTATTTCTTGTGAATGCTCTTAAAATAAAGAATTTATCAAATCACAAAAACCAAGTGAATTGTTAAATTTTTTGCATAATCACCAAGTGTATTTTTTAACTAAATTATTTTGTTTTTTGTTAATTGAAGAAAATAAAAAGTTCTTTTCAAGCTCAAAACAGTTTAATTTTCAAATAAATCAAAAGATATTGGCAGCAGAATAAATAACAAATATAATATAGACATGTTATTTCTTGAATTTAAACCTCCACTACTTTGCAGCCATATTCAATCATGAGAAAGGTTTTGGGAGTAAAGCCTGAGGAGAAATCTGGAGTTAGAGTCCATAAAACAGTCCAGTGTTATATTTAATTTAATTCTGGCAATCCTGTGACAACACTGTTACCAAGCTATATTGGACTATACTTTTCTCTTGGACAACATTAGCAGCATGGAGAGAGAAAACGTGCTGCATGGGCAACTGACTATCTCTCATAAAAGTAAAACCCTTGCTCAAGCCTTTGCCCTAAAGAGGACATTCCAGCATTGCCTCATCCCAATGGCAAATGCCAGAAAGCAACAGTCTATTGATGGGAGGATTCTAAAGGTTGTTCTGTATGGAAAACTGGGTACTAGCAAGAAGGTTCAAGACTGACCATATCATTGCTTTAAGCATGTCTGCAAAAGCAGTATGAGATTGATGGAAATCGAGAGGTGGGAAGATGTTGCAAACAATTGCTTATGGTAGAGACATGATTTATACTGAGGCTTGAAGTAATGAGAAAAGAAACAGGGGCTAGCCACCAGAGTGACGCATTCCTGAAGGAAAGAAAACACTGTAATATTGGTGAGAGAGCATTTCTACATGCATTTATTGCAATCAAGGCTGACACTCCTGCATGGGCCAGTATATCCATAATATTCTGCACTTCCATCAGCAACCAAGGAATAACTTTTTGGATGCAGATCTATGGTTTCTTGATACCAGCAGATGCCATACACATTTCTTGAAAGCTGTTGACAGTTCAGTTTTTGATAATTTGCTCTTGAAAATAAAAAACTTTATCAAATATCATGTCATCAAAAGAACCAAGTGGACCAGCAGATGTCCTCAAAAGAACCAAGTGGATTCTTTGATTATTTTTATAATTATTTGTTCACTGCAAGTGTGTGTGTGTGTGTGTGTGTGTGTGTGTGTGTGTGTGTATATATATATATATATATATATATATATATATATATATAGTTTGTAATAATGCTTAGTGCTAAAATTGCTGTTTTTTCAGTAGTTTACTTCTAGATATGCATTTTAGGCAAACAGGTTTTTTTGTAATAAAGTGCTCAATATTAAGATAGAAACTGAGAATTAATAGAATTAATGTAGAGAAGTTTTTCATTTAACATATAAGTGTTGTTTCTTCAAAGTTTCATGAAGGCATCAGAAAATAAAGACCTGAAAACAGAACAATAATGCCTTCATAAAACTTTGAAGTTAGCATGACTAAAGCAATAAATGAAAAAATCTATCCACATTAATTATATATATAAATATATATATATATATATAATTAATGTGGAGAGGTTTTTCACTTATTGTTTATTATTCACTTATCAATTTTATGTTTGATTCCCATAAAGTTGATAAAAATATGAAATTTTCACTGTTTTTTAAAACAGATTTTGATATTTGTAGAAATCTACAGAAAATAAGATAAATGTAATAATATACATAAATATTTAAAAAAAACTTTAATAATAAAAACAGCTATAAAATATTATGAACATGGAGTAGCAGATAAGGTACAAAGCCAAATAAGCCTTCACAAGTTGACATTTCACCAAAGCTAATTTCCTTTCAATGTGCTGCAAAGAAACATTGCCATCTTGTTAAAGAATAGTATTATTTTGAAGGAATCAATTGATTTTATTTTTAATCCTGCATTATTTCTTATTTATGTATGAGCAGATGTTCTATTGTGTTTGTTTGTTTTTTTTTAGCATGAGGCATTTGATAGATTTAGAAAATGCTTTAGAATACATATCTTATTAAATCTCTTGGATTCAAAGACATAATGGTAGACTAGTTACTTTATTTGCCTTGTTCAGATGATTGTTCTCATCTTTATTATCATATTCATGATGTTTTAGACAAAATATATGGTTCAGTTCAAAATTCCAGCGTATATCACCAAAAGAAGGCCAGAGCGTACAATGGCCAAAACATTGTGAATATGAAAATAAATAAGACGACAATAGTCTGAACAAGATAAATAGTATAAATATTTACAATATCTCATCTCAAAAATATAGAAAGAATGTTAGACATATTCACACTATACCAACCTGATGACACAGTCTGTACAAAGAACACCCTCTTCTTTTCATGTTTTGTTACATATGCAGTAGTCCTACCTAAACTATAAAGCATCTGATCTTTGTAGATTAAAATAGACAAAAATATTATTTACTCAACTCAAATTAAGTAGTTAACCTAATAACAGTAGTGTCATTTACCTGATTTTATCTCAGTTGAGTAGGTGACCTCATTACTTCAGACAATATATCTCATACTAGCCAGCCCCATAGTGTTTCATATATAGTAGTCTGGGATCAAAATAATTTAGAATAAAAAATAAGTCAAGTCAAGTCAAGCAATAAAAATAATTAGAAATACAGACAACAATGGTAATTAACAAAGAAAAAACAATTAGATTATAAAAAATAGTTGCATAAAATCCTCCTATGATGATTCATCAGAACAATCATTTAACTGACACAAATCAAAACATTCTCTCTTTATTTTTCAACTGCCAAAGGAGGCAGACATTCTGGATAGTTCAGTAATAAAGCATGTTGCCTCTGTAGGGATGTGGAGATAAGTCATGTGGGTCATATGACAGCTGCTTAGTGGCAACACTCCATACAGTGACAAGAGCAGCAGGTTATTCTAGTTTGTTTACAGTAGCCAAACATGTTACTTTCTTTAACCCCCACCCCTTAACCAAGGCAGAAGCTAAATCTGGCTTCCCAGTAGCTTACAAGTCTATGGTTTTATTTCTCTTTGGGTATATATCTTTCCCAGATATAGAAACAATTCTCAATTTGGGAAAATTCATAATTCCTTGTCATTTATGAAATATATCTTCACATGGGACATAGATGAATCCTGACCATCTGAATCTGGAGTCTTAAATATGGCTTCTCCAGACTCATGAGTATATTCTTATTATATGTAAGATGCCTTCTTTTTTTGTTTCTCTTTAACTCTGCTCACATTGTAGATATATTTATCTTTTGATATGTCCTGGAAAGGGAATATATATATTATTCAAAGTAGCTACGTGGTTATGACAAACGTAACCAGGTAGGACAATCTAGCAAGTAGCCGTAATGGACCAGTACTTGTTGTATGCAGTATGCATAGGCTTATGCAATAGGTGTAGTCAATAGACATTCCAATAGGCCTTAGTCTGTATTTATGGCTGACACCAGCCAATCATATTACTGTGAGGGGGAACCAAGGTGTACATATATTCATTACATCACTTACCCCTGAGCTAAATTTTCCCATGAAATATAGCTTCAATATTTTCTCTTTTTAGGGTCTGGACATAATCAATTGTTTTTGTTTCCTAAGTCTTTTTCACCTCAGTCCTCCTTGCTGTGGTGGCATTTGACACACCTCTGGCCTTGAGGTCGGAAATACCTTCATTGGCAAATGTTGTCTTGCTGGAATGGGTATTTCAAATGGGTCATACTGGACTTCCATTGGAATTTTTTCGATATTTTCCATGACGTCTATAGTGTCTTTCTTTGGGTCTCAATTGATTCTAATGTCTTTTGCCCCAAACTTTCTCTTCTTTTATGTCATATATGATCTGTCGAATTCATTTGGTTATCATTCCTTCTTCCCAATACATTTTTCCAGCCCTAAAGTTCTTGAAAAAAAACTTTGTCACCTGGTTTATACACTTTAGTCATCTAGTTTTCTTTTTTAGCCGTTTTCTTTACCAGACTAGGCAACATTCCTATCAAACACAGAGCATATTTTTCTCGCAAATATTAACTCTGCTGGTGATAACCCTCATGTCGTATTTAGGTTTGGCATGAGTTTTTGCTGCCAAAAATTTCTGAATACTTCTTTCATTCGTGTCCGCACCTTGACTTTTCTTCAACACTCGTTTAAAGATGTCCACAAATTTTTCTGCCTGTTCATTCAATCTTGGATGATATCTGCTCCTACAATAATTTTTGTTTTCAGGTCAAAATGCATTAACAATAGGTCTGCTAATAGACAGTTTTTTACATTATCAGGTGCTGGCATATTTTTTATAGCCTCAGCCCTTTCTGGATCCGGTTTTCTTCCTTTACTGTCAATGATCTGCTCTAAATATTTTATCTTCTTTAAGAAGTTGCATTTTTCAGCACTCAGCTTGAAACTGTATTCCTCAATTCTCTGAAATACTGCACTAATATGAATTTTGCGTTGGGATTCGTTTTCACTTTTAATCAAAATATCATCTAAATATGTGATTACATACTCCATACCAGCCAACAGACTTTGATTTTACTTTTCTCTGTTTTGCCCAACAATGAGAATTTCTATGGCCGACATGCCCACAATTAAAACATATTTTATTCCTAAATAAACGATCCTTCTTTATATGCTGTCCTAAACAATCCTTCTTTATACGCTGTCTTCCACACAAACTGCATATAATTTTTTTATTCTGTATCCACTTCTGTTGTCTTACAGTTTGTACTCACAAAATGATCTTTTCCTCAATCCGAGTATTATCTTTTTTTATAAGTCACTGACATTCATCCATTACTTTTTGTAGCATAATCTTCAGATCCTGTTCCATGATAGTGAAGATTCTTGATCTAATTTTGGTGTTGTTAGCCCCTGCACAAAAATTAGACACTTGAATATGTCCCTTGCCAATTCCTTTAATTTACACACCTCACACTGTGCATTAACCATACCTGCATACATGACAAAATCATCATCCTCTTGTTTTACGATAGACACTTGTATCATGTATTAAATAGACTATTGCTTTTATCAAAAATTTTTGACAAAATTTCTACTGTTTCACTGAATATAATTTCTTCTGGTTTCTTTGAGAGGATTAAATTTGCATATTTTGTATTTTCTTCTGTTCTCATCTTCTATGATAATAGTGATTTTTTTTTTTCCTCATCAGACCATTGTTCACTTCTTTTTGTCAATATTGTTTCAAACCTGAATATAAGCCGGAAACATTGAACCACCTTCAGAGTTATATTTAAATTCAGAGAGTGAATTTGAAATTCTTTCAGCAGAGAAAAAATCTAGAACCCAGTTCTTTGGTTGTACTTGATATTACATTTTCCCAAAGTTATTTATTGTCTTTTGCTTGTTGTTTGAATAACTTTTCAAACCTTTCTTGTTGCTGCATAAATTGTTGTTGGAATTGTTGCTGTAAAGTGACTTTTAGCATCTTAGTTAATTCCACAATTTGTTCCATTCTGCCAACGTATACATAAAAACTTTTTGCTCCAATTTATGTAGACAATAAAATCTTCTAAGTCCAAACGAGGGGTGGGGGTATGGGAATTTTTTACTTTTCTGTAAGCGTTGCACAAGTTTTTTTCTTTTCTAACGTTTCTTGTTAATAAGTGTTAAAACAAAAAAAATGAGGGAAAAGTTACTTTCTGTAAGTGTTGAATGAGTCTTTCTAATGTTCTTTGTTAGTAAGTGTTGTCAAATTTTTTAATCTTGTGAAGTTGTTTCAAATTTTTGTTGCCAACTGATATGTCCTAGAAAGGGATATATCTATTATTCGAAGTAGCTAAGGGGTTTTGGCAAATGTGATCGGGTAGGACAATCTAGCAAGTAGCCGTGATGGACCTGTACTTGGAGTATGCAGTATGCTTAGGCATAAGCTTATGTGATAGGCATAGTCCTAGGTGTCCCCACCTTAGTCTGTATTTATAGCTGACACCAGCCAATCATATTACTGTGAGTGGGAACTAAGGTGTATGCATATTCATTACATCAGTTTTACATGTGGGACATGTGTATATATGCATATATAGTTTTGTGTATGTCTTAGTGGTGTAAAAGTTTTTCTTAGAACAAAGTATGTTTGCCATTTTTTTTTCTTCCAGCCATTCCATTCTGTCTGGGAATTATGGTGTTATCATATCACAAATATTATAATAATAGGAACGAATACAAAGGGAAGAATATATCTTTTTTTTTTTTTCATAGCTTCTTCCTGTTATAACACCAACAGATAAGAAAACCTTCCTTATTTCTGTATGTGTGTATATATATAGTGGCAGCAAATATATATATATATATCGAGGCAGCAAATAATTGTCTAAATATATACTGTTAAATATAAGAGACAATGAATGTCTATTATGTTTAATCATGAGCCATTCTAAATGTTGTATTTTAATTTCAGTTGAAAATAAAGACAAAAATTCTCCAACATTTGGATAATTTTTTATTAATTTGTTTCTAATCTTTCAGCTCACATGAGCTATCTTCAGAGAGATTATTAAGACATAACACAATAACATCCACCATCAGCGACGATTTTATTTTGTGTTGACATAAAACTCTACTAGAATATATTCTTAAAAATATACAATCATGAATTTGGAATGTCTACTATAGCATTTTATCATTTTTTTTCATGCTTATTTTGTTGTATCTCATGTAGGATTTTGTTTGTAATATTATAATTCTGTTGTGGTTTGATGATTCCCTTTTAACACCCACCCCACAAAAATACTTATGTAAAAAAATTACATTCAGACAAGGCCAACACATCACCAGAGCATCTACAACAAATGTTTAAAGTTATAAGAAATAACTCTATTGTAAAACAAGGCAAACATTTATATCAACTGTTAGGAAAACTTTATTTGGGAAAAGATGTTAGAATTATTTACACTATTTACTAATTTTTAATATTGCTCAGTTATTGGACAAGAAATAACGAAGCATTACTAAAAATAAGAACTTGACCAGCTACTCCTAGACACAGGCAGTGGGAAAAGAACATAGATGAAATAACAGGTTCAGTTCAGAATTTCCTATAGGTTACCCAGATTGATACACACCTGATGAAGGCCAGAGAACACAATGGCTAAAATGTTGCGATAAGTGACAAAAGTTAGGACAATACTTTGAATGTAAATAATGATATTAGAATAATCTGGAACATTTACTGGGAATAAACTTTTGGCATAAAGATAGAAAATGTACAATTATACAAAAATAAGGAGGGGCATTAAACAAGGAAGCTTCTTTACATTGGATTTATTGAACCCTAACAGAGAGGCAATCTAAATGAAGTAGAAGTCCTACAAGGATTTCGTATTAGTGGGTACAGTCATACACAGATGTTATGTTGGTTGCAGAAAGAAAAAAATGCAAGAACTTCTGCCTAAATTGCTAAAGAATATTGAGAAGAAAGGACAAACTATCAATCCAGAGAATGTATAGAAACTGGTGGTGTTGAAATCAAAGAAATACAAAAATTTAAATATCTGGGAAAGGTTATAACAAATTGCAGAATATCTGGTATATAAATCTGAAAGTTCTTTGGAATGACAAAATATGCTTTCCAAAAACTAAACAAAATATTAAGAAACAAGAATTTAAACTAAACTCGATATATTAAAACAAGAAAGAAAGACTAACAACATATAGTTACAAAAGCTTTACAGTAAAGTAATAACCATGAAATTAAAGAAAAAAAACATTTCATTGATTTTTCTTTCATCAGAGTTCAACCAAGGATGAGGCATAGCACACAGCTAACAGGAAGAAACCAAAGGCTAGTTGTAATTAGTCATCAAAGATTAATTATACTTAAGCTTAACAAAAATTTGTTTTGCATGCAGACGGATGGATGGTAAGACAATATAAATTGACTCTAAAGCCTTAATGTGAAAATCAAAATGAGCCTTCCTTAGAACTGGGCTTATGGCCATATCACGTTGAAAACACCGATTCTTGCTCGATCACCAAAGTTAAGCAACATTGAGCCTGGTCAGTACTTAGATGGGTGACTGCTTGGGAATACCAGGTGCTGTAAGCGTTTAGTGACGGATGTGCATTGAGGTGCGGTGGATATCGGCTTGGAAAGAGAAATCCGTGAGCCGAGTTCGAATTCCAGTTGAATACCCTGCATTCACTTAAGCACTGGTACCCTTGGGAAAGGTATTACTCCGTCCCTCCACTCCAGTTATGGGTTAAATAACAGTGTAGGACTTGGGGACCTTGCCCTTAAAAACAAATCCCAATGAATCTTGGTACTCGAAAAGAAAAAAGTTTTACTAGATGCAAAACTTATATAAAAAACAACAATAAATTGTTGAAAGAAAAAGGTATTACCAGCAATAAATAAATAAAATTTAGTTGGCAATAAATGACCTACTGAGGTTGATATGCCATAAAAACAAAACCAAACCAAATCCTTAGGACTGAGAACATGTATTGGCTGTAGAATCAGGCACATTGATGTTTGTTCAATCCATGCTCATTTATCCTTAAACTAGATGTGTTAACACAATTATACAAATTGTCCCATTTGCCCTTCCAAATATTGGTTGGTATGTGTTAATTGATTCTTGCTTCTAATATCTGACCCATTCTACCTATGTAGTCAGTCAATGACATTTGAAATGAAAAATTATGAAAGTGACATGGTAATGAGGGAGAGAATTCTTTCACATCAATTTTAGTATAGGTTTGGCATGTGTGGATTAGATTTTTGCATTTTAATGTTTCTACTTTACAATAGTGTAAGCTTTTTTTGCTACTCTTTCTTGTTGTTTTAATATGTTTACTTTAATTGGTATTATTAAATTTTGTATCTCTCTAAGATATTCAAATAATAAGAAACAGAGAAATCATATGAAAACCAAAGAGTACTGAACTGCTTTTTAATATATATTCTCTTATATAGCAGTGAATGTTGAACAGTTTCCTTAGAAGCAAGGAGGAAACTTCAGACAACAAATCTGGTTCTGCAGAAAAATGCTCAGAATAACATGAGTGGAAAATAAACCTACTTTCTTTTGCCCTGTAGTCAAGTGGTGGTTACTACATTTAGAAAATGTACATATATATTTCCTTCCTTCTAGACTCTCTCTCTCTCATATATGCCAGAATTTTACACTTGAACTCTTGAAAATTGACTAAGGCAATCACCAAAAATCCTATTATCATAAATAAAATTATCTGCTGAATTATTATTAAGAGAAATCTTTGTAAGACAAGGATTTGGCTAATAGAAACTCTGACCTTTCAGTGTGCTGTCCAATATTGTAACAAGTTACACACATTAATGATACTTGCAGAAGCTTATGACCAAGAGCAATTTGAAAATGTATTATAATTAAAATTAATGAAAATTTATGAAAATGCCAAATCTGTTTGTGTCAGTTTTCACTTGAGTTCACTCCTCATTTAACTCATTTTAAGTGCATTAATAAGAGAAGCAATAAATCCGTTTCAACTGTTTGATATTTATGGCAGAACAAGTGGAAAGTGAATGAGTCAGAAATCATTAAATCGGATTATAAGGAGAGTACAAGTAAATAGCATCCTTCAAGAGTAAATGTAGGAGATGAGAAGTGAATCTTGACTCAATTCACAAACAGAAAACAATCATTTTTGCTAAGTGTTTGCAATAAAACAAAGAATATGTACAAATGTTTTTGTAAAAGCTTTTTTTTAATATTAATTTTTTAAATATAGTTAGAATAATTCCTGTTAATTATTGAATATCAGTTAACTAAAAATTAGTGGTATGAATTGATCACTGCCAATACCTGTGGAATGACTGGATAATATCTTTGCAAGTTCCATGTCTATAAAATACCATGGAAATTCCCATTTCACTTAAATATTTGAGCTTAATAAATTTAATGAAATATAGCAATTACAATAATAAGTATGAATTTATAAGGTGGGGATGCACATGATCAAAAATTGACATAATTTTCTATTTCAGTAAAGCAGACATTAAATGCATTAAAGCATTATCACCTCACTCCTTGTTTTATATTTCTTTCTTCGGGGTGCGATGGATAAATTGTTGCAGGTTTATATTTTTATTTTGTACATGCATGTTGTTTGCTTTTGACTTTGTCAGTTGCGCAATATAGTGAGACACTGGGGAAAAAAGGACACCATGACATATTTCATTTGTTAGAAATTTAGAAACAGTATGCTTTACTGCTTAGCATTAATGCCAGAATCTCCAATATGAACATTTCAGAGTGTTTATGTATCAATCTGAAGGACAGTCCAAATGATTAAAAAAGAGTTGGATGAGTCTAATGGTGATTATGAAGATGTTTGGCATGATCACTAGTGATGGTGATATTATGCCACCATTCATCTTTCCACAGAGTTTCAAACTCAACACAGAAGCCTACATCTTGAAAAGACAGTACTGCCCTGGCTCAAGAGGGTGTCCGGTGGGAGACCCAGTGTCTGACAACAGGACTCTGCACCATGCCACACAAGCAGGAGAACCCAGTCATTGCAGGCACACAATTTCTGCAACCGCATCACCCCTTATATTTGGCCATTTTACTCCTCATACTTAAAACCACCTTGATTATTAGGTATCGGGTGTAGTTGAGTGAGAGGCCAACAAAACTCCTTGTATAACAACAAATATGAACTGAAAGTAAAGATTATGGCAGTATTCACCTAGGGCTGTCCAATAGATTGTCAGGAGATTCAAAAGTCATCTGGAGGCTGTAGTTGAAGCCAATGACAATTTTATTGTATAAATTTATTTTTTAATATTTTAAGATATTTTTATATAATTTCGGTAAATATATCTGTTAAGATAAGATGTCTGTTTTATTTTCATGTTTGTGTAACTTAGAAAGCAATTTATCCATTGCACTTCGTAAGTATGGATGTATATTTTCTTTTTCTCACAAAAACCAGTGTTTCTGATATATATTTCACTTTCTTTGCTATCAAACTGATATGATCTTTCATTTATCTGAGCTGATAGATAAGTATAACACATCTGCTAACTAATTAACCAACAAGAGTAATCAAAATTATAATATGAGGAGTATTGTTTCTACCAAATGTAAAGGAAGGACTCATATAGTGATAAACATCAAGGGTTAAGTTAGGTAACTTAACGGACAGTATCAAAATTTGATTCTTCAACCGAGAAACAGAGTGGTAGCTCTTATTAGGCTCCCAGCTATGGGCAAATACTAAACCCTTAAACTGGGGTTAAAACACTGTGAAAGTATGAAAATATATTCTTGTAGTAAAAATTTTCAGTCATAGATTTTAATAATAATAAAATTTAGAAAGCTCCCAATGGAATAAAATTTTGATATTAAATGACCCATAAGGAGTCGATATGCCATTAAACAAACCAAACCCACCTAGAAAATGAATACAAAAAATTTTCAGCTACAGCATGTTCAACACCTGTGTTTCTGAGACCCTATAGAAATAATCTTGGTTGCATTACATGGTCCTCATTTCTCAGAACCTCCAGTATTATCACATACTAGATCAGTGCTTCCAAAACTTTCTTCTGACATTACCCCTACACCCAGTTCAAACATCAAGATTTCCTGCTTCATATGTATGAGAGAAAGAGCAGTTAAAACACATACCTTATACTCAGAAAAACAGCATAAAGCACTGAATCAAAGAGGCTGGGATTGTGTGTAAGATGCTCCCAGGCTAACTGACTCCTCCTAACGCACTGTGAGACTGTGAGTGTACTCCCGTACTATCACCCGTCCTCCCTTCAAAGCTTACGTTTGAACGTGAACCAACTCGTAGGTATGGCACTGCCTATCTACAACAGGCACTCTCTCTCTCTCAGAAATGAGAAAATCCATCTGAGATCTTTTTATTAAGTAGGTAGTGTCATTATTTTCCCCCTGGTATCTTCAAATTTGCCCCCAGGTAGAAATTTCCCCTAGTTTCAGAATTGCTGTTCTAGATGAACATGCTTTGCAACACCTTTGGCCTTCTTCCTGTTCAGCTGACCACCTTCAAGAAGTTTCTCTCCAAGTTGGTTTGAATTGTAACCATTGCCAAGTAGATGATGTACTCTGTTATTTCTTCTGTAAAATTGTAAGTTATGTTAATGCACTTGATACATTTGAAAGAGAAATGAGAATGTTCAAATCTAGCACTTGCCAAGCACCATTACATTAAAACATCTTCCATTTATGGCTTGATGAGGATTTTTTGTTATCACTCATTTACCAGCAGTTATAATATTAAGTCTTGCTTAGGCTACTTGCTGTGATGTCTGTTAGAAATACCCTAGGGTGACAGCAATAGGTTTTTAAGACTCACTTGGAATTCTTTATTTTAAGCATCTAGAGTAGTTTATTTATATCACCAAAGGTGTATTATTTATTCCTCAACATCAATGCTTTTGAGATTTGTTTTTATTTTCATTAGGTCTTTTTTTTCTCAAGTTCACCAATGTACTGAAGTTTTAATTATTTTACATTTTGGGTCAGCCTCTAGGTTTTCTATATATTTCTTTTTCTAGAAATTGTACGTTCAAAGAATTCTTGCGGGTGTTGGTACATCAAAAGTATCATACAGTACTTGCACAGGTTTTTCCTTTCTTGTGAGCCTTTCTTCAATGAACCTTTTTATCAACTGTCTTTGTGTTCCCATTTTTTTTCTATATATATATATATATATATAATCTTTCCCATTTGTGACATTATTATATCGTCTTATCATTTTTATATACTCTGAAAAACAGTTTTTCACCAATTTTAAAAAATTTAGTGTTGCTTCTGTTATCTGTTCTTATTCTTTTTTAACCTGGTAACAACTTGTTGACAACTGATTTAATTATTCTTGTGAACATCAATTCTGCTAGCAACATGCTCGACTGTGTATTGGGATTTGGCGCTATCCGGTATACTCTCAAGAATCTTTGTAGTACTCTTTACTCACTTTTTTTTTATTTGCTTTTTTCCAAGGCTCTCTTAAAAAGACCCACAAACTATTCAGCTTGTCCATTTAACCTTGGGTGGTACAGTGGGGTAGTAATATGTTCAAGCAAGAACATTTCACAAAAATCTTCAAAATCATGTACCGTTATTCAAGGCTTTGGCATCCAGAATACCATTTAGAAATGTAAGAAATTCACTGTAACCATAGAAGTTGAGAATTGGCACTTGTAAATTTCAGGCCACTGAGTAAAGCTATCCGCTATCTTAAGATAATGTGATCCAATTATTGGACCTGTAAAAACTATGTATTCTTGACCACATAGTATCTGTCATTGGCCAAGGTTGTATTTTCATTGTAGGCAGTTTTGCTACCAGAGCACAACCTTTGCAAGCTTTTACTAATTTTTCAATGACTTGAACTGTTTAGGCCTAGTATATATAGATTCTAATAAGAGATTTCATCCTTGAAATTTCTGGATGTTCATTGTGAAAATCATTTAATATTTGCTTTTGCAATATACTAGGTATTACTACTTTTTATGCAAACATCAATATTCCATCACATAAAAAGTAAGCATTTAAGTCAGAATTGTATTCTTTCTTATTTTCTTTGAGTTTTTTTTATTTTCCACCATAAATGTCTTGTTCTACTTTTATTTCTTCCAGGGTAACTGGTAATTCGCATACTATATTGCATGATATATTTTTAATTTATATTTTAATTTATATATATATATATATATATATATATATATATATATATATATATATATAAAGGCAAGATGTTTGTGTGTGTGTCTGTTTATCTGCCTGTATGTCTGTATTTTTTCAGCCTTTTATTTTAGTTTTGCTTAGAGTTTGGCTCTAAGTGGGTATAATTGTAGCCATGATACCATTTACTCAGAGGACTTATTTAGCCTTTAAAATTCAGCTTACGATGAAAAAAACTTATTTGATATCGATACCAGGAAATCAAAATTTGACTTACATCCATTCATTTTTCTTTCAGTCTACAGTTTTGCTTTAACTGGAAACAACTATTGCTTTTTAGTCTTTTGTGCCAACATCCAAAGAGTCTAATCTCCAGGACCATGGATTAGTTTTAAAGCTTTCATTACACCCGAGCAATGCCGGGCTATATTGCTAGTTCACTATGAAATTCGTTTAATATCCAAGTATTACTACTCTTTGTGCAAACATCAGTACACCAAAATATAGCAAGTAAGCATTTAAGTCAGAATTGAGTTTTTTTTATTTCCACCATAAATGTCTTGTTCTACTTTTATTTCTTCCAGGGTAACTGGTAATTCACATACTATATTGCATGATATATTTTTAATTTATATTTCACTTTTTAATGCTGTAATGACGGTGTCCTCAAACAACTCAATATTTTTTGGTATTAATCTTGATAACCCATCCACATGTCCTGATTTTTTGGACAGTTGGCATTTCATCATAAAAGCATAATTTGATAAGACGATATCCCAGCATTGTAATCTATTTGCTTTATGCATAGGAATTTTTTTTTTTTTTGGAATGATAAAGTGAGAGAGGTCTGTGGTCTGTCTGCAACCAAAAACTACTGAATTCCACATGTGGGAAGTACAAGAAAAGAAGCTGCTCTGTTTACATTTTATTGGTTTCACAGTAAAAGGGTAAGACCTAGTTGCTAATCTGGTAGCTCGAGCATATTCATGCATAGGGGAAACCAGAGAGCTAAGTTCATCGGATCAGAAGCCGTGAAAGTCCTTGTAGAAGAGACATAGAGAAGCCACATTGCACTGGTGAGAAAGTGACTGTATCTGAGCTACTAGGTCAGGATCGATCACATTACAGATTCTCAGTTGGATTTTGTCAAGAACCCCTAGGTGGATAGCAGGGTCACCCAACCAGATATTGTAGCAGTATTCAGTGCAAGGGTTGGATGGTAGATTTATATATGGGCAGGATGGTTTCAGACAGGAAAAACTTCCTGGCCCTAAACACAGAGAACTGACCTTCTTAGCAGCAGATTTAGCTATGGATTCTGTATATTCGTTTCACTTGAGGTCTGTTGTGAGAGTTAACCCGAGGAGGCACAGTGTTTTGCTCTCAGAGAGACTAGCCTGATCCATGCTCATGAGAGGTAGGAGAGATTGCCTGTAATGGTTAATAGATAGCAGCTTCATTTTGGAGGCATTAAAATTCATGAGCCATTTCTTTCCCCAGTTCACCAGGTTGGAGGTCCTTTTCAAGCTCAGCAGTGAGATTTGCTTTGTCATCCTCTGCAGATTTTTTATCCAAACAAGAGTAAACCATAGTGTTGTCAGCGTATATGCCTACTTGGAATTTTATTACATCGAAGAGATTGTTAATGAAGATCAGGGAGAGCATAGGACCTAGAATAGAGCCTTGAGAGGCAACTGCGCTCAGATGATAGTATTGGGAGGCATGTCCATTCGATACTACCTTCATTGTGTGATTTGGAAAGGAATGAATGAATTAGGTCAAGCAACTGTCCAGTTATACTATAGCATCACAGCTTGTGTAGAAGGCTAGCATGCCAGACTTTGTCAAACATTTTAGAGATGTCTAAGGCAACAGTTTGAGTTTGCCATTCTTGTTGAGAGCCTGGTGTATATACTCAGTGATGGTCATGAGCATATCGGCATTAGACTTGGGGAAGTGGAAACCATGCTGTTTGTTAGAGAAGAGACTGTGGGCTGTGAGATGTTGAAACAGTCATCTCCAAAATGTAACCCTTCCACATCTGAAACATGGATTAATTCTTGTTTTTCCACATTTTTTTTTAATTGTATGTATGCACATTTTTTCCTCAATTTCTTCAGCATTGCTCCTCAGATTTAGGATTTTCTGATATTTTTCTGATATTTTTTGCAGTGTGTTTATTATTCTGTCCAAGTTTTGTTATAATTCTCATTCATATTTGTGTTTTTTTTTCACCATTAACCCTTAAATGAAAACTGACTCTTTGAGTATATCAAAATTTGTTTAGTCTGAATCTTTCACACTCATTATTAATGATTCCAGCATATGTGACAAAATCTTCTTTTTTCATCAGATTCATACATTTCTAATAATTATCAAATGACATGCTTTGATGACTAAGATTTTTGTCAGAGTATCTACTATTTGTTCAAAACAAATTTTTCCAAATTTTCTCAGGAGGACATAATTTTGGTATTTTTCATGTTTTATCGGTTCTAACTTTCTTAACAAAAGTCTTTTTTTTTTCTTGTCTTCCCAGTCGCTGCATTCTCTCTGAAAATTTGATTGTATCTTCGAAAAATAAGCAGGAAATGTAATTCCTTCATCTGTTTTGCTTATGAATTCAGATATGGCATATGCCAACATGTCAGGAGTGAAAGAACTTGAAGAATTTTTCATTTTCTTCCATATTATTTAAACCAACTTTTGTGGTTGTTTTTTGAGTTCTAACAACTGCTGATATTGCTGTTGAATTTTTACCACAAAACCAATATCACCTGTATATTTGAAGATTATCAGGATTTTTTTGTTTGCTTTTTAACACACATCAAAGAACAAAATTAAACCAAAATTCTCATCATCACTGTTATTATGTGTGTTGAAGCAAAAAGTTTCTTTTTTTCTTACTTGTAATATAACTCATTATAATTTTGATATCCTCATCACTCCTTGTATAGCTCGTATGAATTCTGATTCATCATCTTCTTCTTCTTCTATGTGCCCTGTCCCTTCAGGACGTAGGCGATCATGGCTCTCCACGTCTCCCTATCCATTGTGGCTCTTAGTATGTTTTCTCCTGTTGCTCTTGGCAACCCCCATTCCGTCATTCACCTGATCAGTCCCTGCAAATATGTTATCTGCTGCCTTCCTCTGTCTCTCCTTCCTTCTATCTGACCAGTCAGTATCAGGTTCTCCAGGCTCTCCTTCCTCATTGCATGTCCCAGGAACTTCAGTTGTCTCTTCCTGATGCTCAGCATCAATTTCCTTTTTGTTGCCATTCTTTCTAACACCTCGTCGTTGCTTGTATGCTCAGTCCACGATATCCGTAGCATCCTTCTGTAGAACCACATTTCGGCCGCTTCCAGTTTTGTCCTCATTTTCGATGATATTGTCCAGCATTCACTGCCGTATTGAAGAACTGACATCACGTAGCAGTCTAGCACTCTTTTCTTCGTTTCTATTGAGATTTTCCTGTGTGTTAGTATTTTGCTCATCTTCTGGAATGCATCCTTTGCCATGCCAATTCGCCTTCGGATCTCCGTGTCGCACTTTCCATCTCCTGTTAGAACACTTCCTAGGTACTTAAATTCTTGTACTTGTTTGATTCTGTTATCCCCCACCTGTATTTGGCATTTTGGGTTGTATCTTTTGCTGATGACCATGCACTCAGTTTTCTTAAAGTTTATTTGTAGTCCTTTCTTGTCACTCTCCACTGCTACTTTCTGTATGAGGTCTTGTAGTTTACTTTCCGTGTCCGCAATCAGCACTGTATCGTCCACATACCTTATGTTGTTCAGGTTGTGGCCTCCAATAACAAATCCTGACGTGTCATCTAGGGTCCTCAAAATATTCTCGCTGTATAGGTTGAACAAATCCGGTGAAAAGACACATCCTTGTCTTATGCCTTTTTCTATCTTTGTGTATCTACTGAGGTCGTTATCTGTTTGTATGCTGCCAGTAGAGATTCTTGATTATTCTTATGTCTTTGCCGAAAATGTCGAGGTTGCCTAGCATCTCCATCAATGCTCTCTGAAAGGGCATTACAAATGAAGAAAGACTTGTACCTATGCTTCATTGATTACACGAAAGCATTCGACAAAATACGATTCATCATCACTCCTGTTATAAAGCATAGGATTTTCGATTCCTCATCACCACTGTTATAACTTATTTTCTAGCAGTTATTATATTAAGTCTTGCTTAGGCTACTTGCTGTGATGCCTGTTAGAAATACTCTAGACTGATTTCAGCAGACTTTTTAGAGTTACTTTGTGTTCTTTATTTAAACACCTAGACTCCTAGACTAGTTAATTTGTATCACTGGGGTTGTATTATTTACTCCACAACAGTTTTTCTTAAATGCCTGATGCATTTTGTATAAAAGACTTTGTTCATTATTTTGCAACGTAAAAGACATGTCGTGCTGTTTTTGTTCATATTTAAGAGTGTTGGCCAGATATTAATACTTTTGCCTACATGAGCCATAAAAATATCTGTAGAAAATGATATAAATTGAAGATTGCTCATTTTAAGCAGGTAGCTACAAAAAATGTTGCGGATGGTAATAACACTGTTAAAGGACACTATTTTTTCAAGCTAAAGAATTTTAGAATGTTTTTAATGTGAGTTTATGCCTTGATTGACCACAGTTGCAATCATAGTGACATTGTGAACTCCATGATCCATTCAGTGTCGCCATAGTATTTGCTTTGCTATCTTCTTCTATGTCTAGGGATATTTAGTCTCCTTCTTATGGTTTGTAGGACAAGAAACATAGTACTTTTATAGGAATAAATCATATATATATTTTTAAATCAATAAAATACTGTTAGAAAGTTTGTTCAATTAACAATCATTACTAAGCCAAATACTGCCAAAATGCTTAGTGGACATAATTGTAAACCTACATGTGTTATTTTTGGACCATTTAGAAAATAATAATAATTCTCTTCAACACTCAAGAAATAAATTTTTACAAGTCAGTGTGAAATTATTTTCTAACCAATTAAAATGTTAGATTTGAAAAATTCACACCTTTATATGAAATTAGATTTCATTTTTTTTTTACAGATATAAAAATAGAAACCTATTATTTCTCAGGGGTTCAAAACAATTTTGGAGGACAATTTAATCTCCACATGTATACATGTACGCACACACATACATGCACACAATGGAAGAAATGAGTCAGCTGCCTCTGACTAAGCCTTTTTTTCAATACTAGGCTGACCATCATAAAGTAATCTGCCCTCAGATTTCACATTGCACTTGACAATTTTAATGAACACTTAATTAATTTAAAAGACAAACCTTAATGCAAGAAAAACTGAACATTGTCATTGTATATTTTTGAACAGAATATATTGATATTAGCAACTGATGTTCTACTTTCCCTTCAGAAAATGACCTTTTTTTATCATTTATTTAAAAGATGTGTTGTTGTTGTTAATGTTTGGAATCCTGATATTCAGATAGTAACAAAAACCTTGGTAGACAGATCCCAACAGTTTAAAGAAATGGTTCTGGAATTTGGTTATATAATAAATGTGAGTTCAATCCCTGGGTTAGGTAGTGTTTACCTGAAATCAGTGAAATCATGGTGTACAGTAATTGTGCAGTACTAAATAAGAACTAGACAAGTTATTTCTAGGTATGGTAAGTGGAATAAGAACCTTGTAGATTAAAGGATTCAGTTTGAAATTCCCTGAAAGTTATCCAGATCTGCAATCACCTGATGAAGGCCAGAGGGTACAACAGCTGAAACGTTTATAACAACATCAAAAATGGAGAATCATGTAAAAATATCTTTTTGACTGCAGAATATAATACAAAGTGTTCTCTAAGATTTAAGTGAATTTGAATCCAATTTGAATAGATTCAATGCAAAATTTAATATCTCCAAAATAAAACTACTATCATTTAATCACTATAGAGAACCATTTCTCTTTTTCACCAGCATAGCTGATGCTAACATTCAGGAGTGAAGCTCTTTGTGCCGCCTTCAACATGAAGTGATTATATTGAATCAAATGTTAGGTCTACTACTAGGAAAGTTGTTTCACTGTACCATACAAGACAATCTTTCTCATTAAAATCCATTTTGCTCATTTTTAAATCTACCATTCACTCATGTATTAAATATTTCTGGCTTGGTGCTTTTACTATATATCTCAAGATTCTTGACAAAAGTTCAAGAATAGTCTGTAATGTAATCAATCCTCAACTTCACTCGCTTTCTCAGTGATGTAACTCTTTTCTATAGATATTTTCATGGCAATCAAATGTAACTGCAACTTCTACTCTTTTCCTAACAACCCGTTGTATCATGTTCTTCTCCCTTCCCACTCTACTCTCATGCAGCCCCCTTCACACCAGTGTTCTCATCTTTCTCTTATCCATTCTCTAACACACCCTGTAACCTTTTTTTTCTTATCACTCACCTCTTATGTAACCCCCTGTGCATCAGTGGCAATACTGTCATGCTTGGGGTGAAACGATTATTAAAAAAAAGTTATTCAGTTGAGCTTTTTTCTTTGGTGCATCACCTGCATGAATTTAAGCATTCTACTAGATTAACCCTCTAGGGCCATTCGTATCATATTTGATACAGTATTTCCATATAAGGAAACATTTGGTATTCATTGACTGAGCAGTCAGTACTGCTTTCATTTGAAATTTATAAAATATTTCTCTTAAAAAATTTTTCAGGAAAATATTTCTTTCAAGGCTTGTTTTCATACTGTATCAAATATGATACGAATGGCCCTAGAGGGTTAATAATATAATATGATTAAGGCTTCTACTTGTAATAAAGTGGGGGATCAGTTGTATATTGTTATGAAGTAATAAACAGATTCCCCCACTAATTACTACTTGACCCTCTAGGGCCATTCGTATCATATTTGATACAGTATTTCCCTATAAGGAAACATTTGGTATTTCCCTATAAGGAAACATTTGGTATTCATTGACTGAGCAGTCAGTACTGCTTTCATTTGAAATTTATAAAATATTTCTCTTAAAAAATTTTTCAGGAAAATATTTCTTTCAAGGCTTGTTTTCATACTGTATCAAATATGATACGAATGGCCCTAGAGGGTTAATAATATAATATGATTAAGGCTTCTACTTGTAATAAAGTGGGGGATCAGTTGTATATTGTTATGAAGTAATAAACAGATTCCCCCACTAATTACTACTTAACCCTCTAGGGCCATTCGTATCATATTTGATACAGTATTTCCCTATAAGGAAACATTTGGTATTTCCCTATAAGGAAACATTTGGTATTCATTGACTGAGCAGTCAGTACTGCTTTCATTTGAAATTTATAAAATATTTCTCTTAAAAAATTTTTCAGGGAAATATTTCTTTCAAGGCTTGTTTTCATACTGTATCAAATATGATACAAATGGCCCTAGAGGGTTAATAATATATGATTAAGGCTTCTACTTGTCATAAAGTTGGGGATCAGTTCTATATTGTTATGAAGTAATAAACAGATCCCCCACTAATATGATACAAATGGCCCTAGAGGGTTAACAACTAGGTCTCAGTGTTTTACAATTAAATTAGCTGGAAGTAACCATTCTATTCTCTCTTCCAATTTTTTGCTTCTCTGTAACCGACAATCTCCAAAAATTTTAATGTAATGCCAATCACCATTTTCTTTCTTTTGAATACCTTTCTTTTATTGTCCTTTCTCCTCACTAAAGTCTTCTCCTTCTCTCCTGGTAACCTCTAATATCATAGTGGTATTATCTCATTGCTTGGGGTGATATGATAGAAAAAAATGCTATCCTTTCTGAATTTATATATATATATATATATATATATATATATATATATATATATAGCTTATTTTTCTTCTTCAAGGTGCTGTGTTCTTTCAGGACTTAGGCAATAATGGCCTCTCACATTTCCTTATCTCTAGTGGCTCTTACCAATCTTTCTTCTGTTACCACACCCAAACCCCACTCTGCCATCCACTTGCTCAAGTTTGTCAAGTATGTCACATGCAGTTTTCCCCTGTCTCTCTTTCCTTCTATCTGACCTGTGAGAATCAGATTCTCCAAGCCCTTCTTCCTCAGGAACTTTAGCTGTCTTATCTTCTTCCTAGGAACTTTAGCTGTCTTATCTCAGTATTAATCTCCTTTTAATTTCCATCCTCTTCAAAACTTCATTCTTTCTCACATTCTTGGTCCATGGTATCTGCAGCATCCTTCTGTAGAACCACATTTTGGTTGCTTCAAGTCTCTCCTTTCATATTTGATGATATTGTCCAGCAGTCATTGCCATATTGAAGAACAGACATCACACGACAATCCAATACTTTCTTTCTTGTTTTTAGTGGATTTTTTCTGTTTCTCAATACTCAGCTTAGCAGACAAGTTAAAAAGCTGTATTTTTGGGTTGTGAGATTGTAAGATTATATTTTAGTTGGTCAGTGATTTTTCATCTCTCACTGAAATGCCAGATTTTAAGAAGAGAAGCAACTACATTAATTTTTGCTTTAATCTAAAAATATTGCAAACCCACGAAATACTGAAAGAATGTTTGGGGATAATCTTATATGTCAGAGCAAAATGTTAATATTAGCAGGAAACATTTGTCAGTCATTGTTTGAGCAACTTGTCTTGGTTTCAATTGAAATTTATGGAATATTTCTATTTGAACAATTTTTCAGAAAAATAAGTTTTCTCAAGTTTAGTAGCTATTATTACTATTTCCAGTATTGATGGGGGTTTCCTTCCTAGCCATTTTTGTATTACTGTTGAAATCTATAAAGTAGTTTTCTGAAAAAATTGTTCAGGAAAACAGGTTTTTCGAGTTTAGTAGCTGTTATCACTTTTTCTAGTATTGATGGATTTTTTTTCCTAACATTTTATTTGAAGTAGAATGGAATGTCAACATTTTGATTATGGCATTATTTTCTCTTATAATTCATGTGATATCTGTTTAAGCTCTTACTCTTAAGAAAATTTTTATGGAAAGCAAAATTGTAAAGTCCAGTAGCTGTTATAGCTCTTTCTAGTATTGATTTGGGGGGGGGGGGGGCTCTTGAACCTTGTATTTGAAGTGCTCTAGAATCTTAACACCTTGATTATGTCATTATTTTCTCTCCAAATTACATTTTAGTTGTTGATATTTCTTCAGTAGTGTGGTTATTTGGTACAGTTTTTTTTTTATTTTGTAATGACTATTCACAATGTTCAAAGAAGGATGATATTTACCAAGAGCCCCAGGCTTCTCTCTCTCAGTTATATTTTTTTTGTTTTTGCTATTGATCTTAAGAAGCAGATTTATACTGCCGACAGTTTAGATATTTCTAGACAGGTTTAGCATCATGAAGCATGTGGTAAAAACACTTAATAAACCAATGACAGCAAACCTTTTGAACAAGAATGACTTGGGAATACATTTAAAATGTGTCAGAGACTATCTGTGCAGATATATGTTTAGATAATATGATGGATAGTGGCTTGAAATGAGATATTGGAGAGTAAAGTACAAATTCCAGTTGAATTTGTTTCATTCACTTACATAAAAATACATTTTGGAAATATATGAATCCATCTTATTCCCCCAACTATGAGTTAAATAGCAGACCTTATATCTGGAAAATTTATTCTCAAAATGATTATTAATGCAATATTTGTTTGCAAAAAATGAATTTTTCTTACAATCCAAAATATGCTTTGGCTTGAAATAACCCACCAGTATTTGATGAAACAAATCAATCAATCTATGCAGATCATATGCAAACTACAATTATTTTTTTTTTAAATCAATATCAGTTTACTTTAAGCAAGGCAATAATGCCACTGAAACACAAAAGACTACTAGGAGTAAAAGCAAATGAGAAAACTTTAGGAGGAACGGGAAGCCTAATGCTAACCAAGAAAGAAGGGATAGACACTCTTCTCCTGTTTAAAAGACTTGAGTGAAGAGTGAATTGCATGATAGTGTTGACCATATCCACCATAGTTTATGGATATAAAATACGGTGCAGTACGTAATCTGTTCATTGAAACAACGCCAAAGATTAACACTCACAAGTCAGACACTCTACTGAATCAGATTAGATTGTGAATACTCAGGAAAATATGTCGACCTTTTATACACATCACATTGAATATTTTGAGCCTTATGATTGGTTAACCCTTCTATCGGTGAACTATAAAATGAGTCAGTCTATTGCTGGCTTACCAGTATACATCAGTCAGTTATGTGCCATACGTGATACACGCTTGGGCGATCATGTCTCGAAATAGACATGACTGACTGGGCAGAAGATTATCCCGCAGTAGTTTGCCATTGCTTTCTGCGGTAGACTGGTTGCCGACCAAGGCTATAGAACCCAATCTGTCCTGCTATTTAACCCATAACTGGAAGGAAGAGACGGATTAATACCTTTCCCAAGGGTATTTGCGCGTACGTGAATACAATGGATTCAACTGGAATTCGAAATCGGCTTTCCGGTTTCTTGTTCCGAGCCGATATCCACTGTACCACAACGCACATAAAAAAATCCAACAGATAGGCAACCCCATATGTACTCTTCAATCAAATTATTTACATTGAATGTAATATGTCACTGCAAAATTTGTACAACAAGTTCAACAACAAATAATTAAAAATAAAGTTGCTTTGTCTGCAAAAAACCTAAAAGTCAAATCAGACATGACTCTCAACTTTATCACTAAGATCATAACCTGTGACACATCATTATTTTTTGGTTATCAACTGAGGTAAAGCAGCAGTCATTACAGTTGAAGTCATTATATCCCCATCATAAAAACATAAGGACATCAAGGCTACAGCAATATAATATCAATGTTGTTAAGTTTTTTATCCATCTGAAACATTATCCTCAAAGAATTTGCTACTTCTGATCAAACTGTAAATGGCCTTTTTTTCACTATGATGTTTTGAAGAACTGAAGGGAGAATATTCCATGCAAAGCTGTAGAAAAATGAAAGAAGAATCAATAACTCTGCTCTCCATCATGACACTGCATCCACCCACATATCAGACATTGTTTAACAGTCACAAGATTCCAAAAAGGTGACATTCACCATTCATCTTATTCATCTAATCTCACTTCTTTTGACCTTTTCCTGTTTCCAAGATGTAACTCTAACCAAATGATCGTGGGTATGTTTCAGTAGAATTGAAGAGATGCAGCTGAAATAATGGGGGAGGATTTCAATACAGTCACACTTTAGACTTCTAGTTATGCATTGAATTTTGTTAAAACTGCCTGGATGATTAGTGATGTACTCAAGGGGATTATTTTAAATTCTGTTAGAAACTAAGTCTGAGGATCAGTAATTTCTTCATATGTAAATTTCTTAACTCTGAGATAGCTTATTGTATGAAGTTTAGAATATTTTGTGTTTTCAGTCAGAAATAATTTTTAAGTTCTTTGAATTGAACAATGACTAAGATTTTTAGGCTTAATGAAATTTTACAATGTTTGTGTGTCACTATTTCTTCCAATATCAAATTTTGTTATTATAATAAACAGCAAAGCCAACTCTTATACAAAGAGATTGCTTGTTTATATATCCATTTCTGTCGTTACTTTCACAGAAAGTGCTCAGATGAATTACATTACTTCATTCTTCCAGTTGTAATTTCATGGCAAGAATTCACCATACCACTTACATTGTAGCAACCCACCCACATTCTCTCTTTATTCCATCATTGAGAAGTAAGTTCCATTTGAATAGCTTCTTCTCACAAACAACTACTCTGTAAAACAGACTCACAAGAAGATGTTTTTCCTGATTTTTTTTTTTTTTTTAATCATTTCACCCGGAGCAAGGCGGAAACACCACTGATGTGCAGGGGGTTACATAAATGTAAAAAGATTAATTAGAAAAGAGTGAGGAGTACAAACTAGTTAGAAAGGAACAATAGAAAGCAGGTGCGATGACAGATACATAGGTGGAGAGAAAGGGAAGGTTATACAGGGGTGGGGAGAGAGCTAGAGTCCAATGGTTAGTAGATGAGTATTGACTTTGCATTTAAATTTCTGGAGGTTGTAGCTGTCAGGAAAGCAAGAATACGGGAGCGAGTTCCACAGGCGGGAAGTGCGAGAGAAGAAGCTGCAGGAGTAGAATTGTCGTCTGCATTTGGCTAACCTGACTGAATGGGTGGGACCCAGTTGCCAGTCTGGTTGCACGAGTAAACACCTGTTGAGGAGGCATCAGTGACTTAAGCTGATCACTACAATCTTAATCTGCTCAAGTCTAGGATTAATTGTTATCTTCCCCTTCCATTCAAATTGCCTCCTAATATAACTCTCTACCTCAAATGACCCCTGGGCCTTGTACAGGGTGAACCTTACTGAAAAAAAGTTATTTTCTTAAATATATAATATATGACAAAATGAAAAAAACATGTAAGATCAGTTTAATTCCCAGAACTATTTCTAATGATATTCTTACATATATCACTGGGGGTGGAGAAGAAATAGAACAAATGTGTATGGTAGATTTTTTTAAAAATCATTTCATCCATAAGGAAGGTGATAAAGCCACAAAAATGCAAGGGAAAGAAACTGCAAGAAACATTATTAATGAGAGAGAACAATAAAAGAAAAGGATTCAAGGAAACTGAAAGTGATTGACATTACATTTAAATTTTTGAAGATTGTAGTTAACAAGAATGTCAGAAGCTAGAAGAAAGGTGAGAAGTGTGAGAGATCAGCTATTATTATAGAACTTAGTTACATCTAGCAATTTCAACAGTAAAATGATGAAACCCAGCTGCTAATCTTGTACTGTATTTAAATTTGTGAAATCAAAGTACCAAAGAGTAAAGCTCATCAGAATAATTATCATAAAAATATATGTAAAAAAAAAAAAAAACACAGTGAAACTATTTACAGTGGTAGGAGAGTGATTGAAGCTGGGATGCCATGTTAGGACTGATAAAAATCTCTAAGTACTTATCAAAAGCACAAAACCAGAAGTAGCATCAATAAATGTGCATAGACTTAGAAAGGTGTAAGATTCTGGTAAGAAAAATTGTCTAGAATGACTTGGTTAACCAACTTAATCAGAAGCAGACCTAGCAATTGATTCAAAAAGAAAGAAATAACCAAGCTCTCCTTTTTTCTAATAAAGGAATTTCTATCGGCTGATGTTGCAATAAAATCAATTACAGCTGCCAGAAATGGTACACTCAATATAAAAGTAGAGAAAAAAAGAACCATTCAGACCTCCTGCTAAAACTCAGAACCTAACACAATATAAAAATAAAATCATCCTTCTATAGGTATCTGAACACTCAGAAGAGTAACGAAAAGCCTGCTCTCTTGTACTCCATGCTTGACAGAATTAAATTAAACCTAAAAGAATAAAACATTACAGACCCAAAAAAGAATATAAATGAGACAATAAAACCAACACCCACATTCTAGCACTCAATATATTGAAACCACTAAACAAAATCAAAATAGGCTCCCTTATGGCAAATGTTGAAACTTTCAAGTCCAACAAATACCAAAGGTATGGGCATTATGGAAGCAAGTGCCGAAAAACCTCAGTCTGCAAACAGTGCAGAGAAGCAAACCCTGACAATGCAGAATCGACTTGAGGAAAACTAAAATGTGCCAACTTGAAAGGAAATCTTGCAGCTGATTAAAAATTATGCTAAAGGTGGGAGAAGGAAGTTATGGTACTATAGCACATTCTTCTTCTTCTTCTATGTGCCCTGTCCCTTCAGGACGTAGGCGATCATGGCTCTCCACGTCTCCCTATCCCTTGTGGCTCTTAGTATGTTTGCTCCTGGCAACCCCCATTCCGTCATCCACCTGATCAAGCCCTGCAAATATGTTATCCACTGCCTTTCTATGTCTCTCCTTCCTTCTATCTGTCCAGTCAGTATCAGGTTCTCCAGGCTCTCCTTCCTCATTGCATGTCCCAGGAACTTCAGTTGTCTCTTCCTGATGCTCAGCATCAATTTCCTCAATTTAGGTAGTCTTTTTCTCAAAGACACAAAAGATCAGGCAAATCAACTCCCTTAACTCTATCCTACTCTAACATAGTGAAGAGACTCATACAATACAAGGAACAAAGACAAGTGCTAAAAGTGCAACAGTTTAATAGATAAATTTATAAGACCTCTAAGCCATCAAAACAGAAAAATAAAACCACTTTGCAAATTCTCTCTTGCCAACAAACCAACACAAACACTGATAGTATCACTTATGGTCTCTTATGCAGAGAAAACCACAAAACAACAGTCCACAACAGAGATTTATCCACTAACAAACTAAGAAAAAAATAGAAGGCCCATCAAAGAGCTAAATAAACATAATAAAAGATCATATTAAAGATCACTTTCAATACAAAAATACGAGGAAAAGAGACATCCTCAAATGAAAGATCAGAAATAAAAAATAAATTCAACCTATTGTTACATGTTAAGTGTAGCAAAAGAAAAAAACAATTGATTAACCAAACTCAGAGTTAATTCACAGACAAATATTTAATTTACAAAAACATTAAATAAAAATATTTACAAAAATTCAAAAGTAAAAAACAGAGTTTACTACTGGCAGGCAAAGTGTTACAAAGGGGAAGGAAAGGTCAGTGTCTTTACCCAGTTAAGATAGCAAAGAAGTTTAAGTGCTATACTTTTAGGAAATCCTCAAATGTGTATATAAAGAATAATTTTAAGTATCGTCAATGAAAAAGTCAAAAATATCTATTTACCCATATAGTTCCATGAGGTTCTCTTTCAGGTTTTAGTTGGTCAGCGACTTTTCTTGGAGATTCTTTTGGCTGGATATAAATCCTTGAATCAAAGCTGGAATTGATAATGTCAGCAAACCCTTTTAACAACTGACTACTCTCTTCCCAAAACCTATTTTTATAGGTGCTAACATTTAATATGCTTATTCTAGAATCCATTAAAATTCTCTAGATTTTACTCGAATTTTCTTGGACATTCTAGCATCTTGCAAACATTCTATTTCTAATTTCATTATTTTTACGACTACTTCATGAATTAAAACTTTTTTGTAATAACAAGTAGGACACAAATGAATCCCTTATTAAAACGTTTTAGACATTATTATTATTCTTATATATAAATGCATCCTAGTAACACAATAAGAAAAAATGTAAGTATAACATTATACTATCTCTCACCACATAAACTCAGGCACAAAACTTCTCCATGCATAAAGTCTAAGCTCAATCATGACTCATCAGATAATGTGATGGAATTGCTGTGTAATTGAAGCAAACTTGAATACACATTTTTTTACTGCTAACAGAAGTAAATCCACCCATCTTCTATCTCCATGGAACTTTGAGCAATAAAACAACATCCACAATATGAGACATACAGCTGTATAAGACCTAATCAAGGATGATATACCCCAAAGCCAAATTAACCTGAAAACATACCTAGAAGCCATAGCCATCAAAAGAACTCTACACAGAACCATCTGTATCTGATTATTATAGAATCCACTATAAGACAACATAATGGCAACGTTGACAATCTAATAGAACAACTACCCATAGCTTTTTATGTTGATAGGAGATCTTAACAGACACAACAAAATATGGGGAAACAAGAAAACAGACCAAAAATGTAAAATCATGGAAATGCTGCTCAGGGCAAAACAATTATACCTTTATAATGACAAACCCTACATATATTTCCATTCAGACACTAGCACTTTCTCAACCTATGACCTTTCTATCTGTAACTTCACAGACGATGGCGACTACAGCAGGAAGGCCAACAATAATAGTTGTGGAAATGACCAGTTACCCATCACCCTTGGAGTAGATAGACTAAACTATCACTCGGTTCACACTCCACCCACATCTATTGAACAGGTGAAGAGGCCCATCCCTTGTTCCCTGTTTAGGATGTGGTTTCCGGCTTTCTCTTTTCCATTCTTTTTACCCTTACGTAGCCCCCTGCACATCAGTGGCGTTATCGCCTTGCTTGGGGCGATATGATTAAAAAAAAAAAAACTCAAGACACATAACCTGAAAACCCAAACACTACATTGGATCTTCAGAAAGGACAATTCATAAAACCATGTAAAGAACAACTGGGCCCAAAATCAAGTTCCCAAAATATTGAAAAAGAATCAAGAAGACACATTTAAATACTTTTCGGAAACTTTGATATCAGTGACTAGAGAATGTATTCAGAAAAGCATCAAATCAGGCAAATAATAAACTTTTGTTTGATGAAGAATTAAGGTTATCAGACTCTGTAGAGCTTCTTTGCATAAATTCAACAACTTTAGAGTCTTTGCTTTTCAGTTTCAACATCAGGAAGGAAGAGTTCCTCAAGGCAGCATATTATCTCTAACCTTATTCAACATAAAAATTCATAACATCATAAAAAAAAATCAACCCTGGCATTGATAGTCTCTATATGTTGATGAACTTTTAATATATTACAGATCAAAGCACATCCACACAATTTAACACCAACTGCAGCTCTCTCTAAAAAAATGGGAAACTAATAATGAATTTAAATGCCTTCCAAAATTTAAACAATGGACTGAGCACATGAGCAATGACAAAGTGTAGGTGAGGATGCAAACCAGAAAACTCATGCTTAATATTAAGAAGACACTGCTGAGGTTCCTAAGACACATAATGAGGAAAGATGGCCTAGAGAATTTAATACTCACTAAATGGATAGAAGGAAAGAGAGAGAGGAAAGTAATGCAAGACATATTTGATAAGCTTTAGCAGATGGATGGCAGAGCGGGGTTTTGGAGAGATGCCAAAAAGAAAGATATTAAGAGTGACAAGAGACAGAGACAAATGGAAGTCCATGACCGCCTACCCTTTTGAAGGGACATGTTACATGAAGAATAATAATTAAGAAACAGGAAAAATTCAAAATGAAACAAAAAAGATAGTACTGAACTATTATGTAATACTGGTGCACCTATATGGTAGTGAATGCTGCACAATCTCCTCAACAATGAAGAAGAAGAACTTAAAGTAACAGAAATGTGGTTCTGCAGAAGAATGCTGAGAATACTACAGACTGAACATGTGAGCGATGATAAATCTTTAGAGAAAAAACAAAAACAAAAAGGATACTTCCATTTAGAATCAGAAAGAGATAGTTGAAATTTCTGGGGCTCATGAGAAAAGAAGGCTAAAAATATTTGACCCTTCCAGGACTTGAAGGCAAGTGAGACAGAAAAGTAGCAAGCAAACAGCTGAAATATCTAGGGTGTGTAATGAGGAAAAAAGAGCTTGGGAATCTTGATACTCACAGAACATATTGAAGGCATGAGGGCCAAAGAAAAACACCAAAGAACCTGTCTAATGAGTTTGTATAAATGGATGGCAGATCAGAGTTTAGCTTTTCTTTGGTTTGTTTTATGGTGTATCAACCTTGATTATTTAATGTTGACCATACGATGTTTGTATGAATAGAATATGCATTCATTGCTGATAAGTTTTTTTCTGTTTTTTTTTTTTTTTTTCAAAATGTACTGCTGGTATTTTTACAGTTTGAAGCTTAACTACTTGCCCATAGCTGGAACCCTAACAGGTGCCACCACCCTGGGAACCACATCAAATAAAAGGTGATTACATACTTCTCAAAGCATCCTGATCAGAGACCTTGCTGGCATATGTATTTTATTATCATACTCAGGTTGTCAGGGTTTAGGAGAGATAACAAAAAAACTTAATTTATCAACAGTTAGAAAGGGCAAGAAATTGTAGAGATCCCTGATAGCTTACACCCTGAAGGAACATGTCACATAAAAAAAGAAAAATAAACTTGTGTAAATGGATGGAAGAACAAGGTTTAGAAGAGATAACAAAAAGATAAAATTCAAGTTATAAAGAACAGGAAATTGTGGAGAGAGCCATGATTGCCAATGTCTTGAAGGGACGTGGTACATAAAAAAAAATGGAAAAAAACAATATTATATTTTGACTTCTGAAAAAAATATCTAATGACCCAATCCTTAAACTATAAAACACAAAAATCACCATCACTGAAGTAAACAAATTCCTAAGGATTCTTCTTCTTCTATGTGCCTTGTCCCTTCAGAACGTAGGCGATCATGGCCTACCACTTTTCCCTATCCCTGGTGTCTCTGAGCACACCTTCTCCTGTTACACCATGCAATCCTCGTTCCGTCATCCACCTGATTAGGTCCTTCAAATATGTTATCCATTGCTTTCCCCTGTCTCTTTTTCCCCTCTATCTGGCCTGTTAGTATCAGATTCTCCAAGCCCTCCTTCCTCATTGTGTGTCCCAGGAACTTTAGCTGTCTCTACCTGATGCTCAGTATTAATTTCCTTTTTGTTTCCATCATTTCCAAGACCTCACCATTGCTCACATGCTTGATCCATGATATTCACAGCAATCTTCTGTAGAACCACATTTCAGTTGCTTCAAGTTTTTCCTTCATCTTTGATGGTATTGTCTAGCATTCACTGCCATATTGAAGGACGGATAGCACATAGCAATCCAGTACTCTCTTCCTAGTTTCTAGCGAAATTGCCCTGTTTCTTAATACTTTACTCAACTTCTGGAATGCTTCCTTCACCATGCCAATTCACCTTCACATCACTGTGTCGCACTTTCCGTTTTCTGTTATAATGCTTCCCAGGCATTTAAATTTTTGTACCTGCTTGATTCTGGTATCCCCAAACTGTATTTGGCATTTTGGGCTGCCCTTTTTACTGATGACCATGCATTTGGTTTTTGTGCAGTTTATTTCTAGTTCTTTCTTGTTACTTTCTTCTGCTACCTTCTGTAGGAGGTCTTGTAGGATTATTTTTAATAAAAATAACTAACCTCCATCCCTCATTAAAAATACCTGAAACAAAAGTGTTTCAAAGCACTCCATCTCTTTTAGGTGATTGCTAGCACTGATTGGTGAGCTGACAAAAAACTCAACTGAACCATAATCTGCTCCAAGCTAGACTCATTTATAGGTCAGATAGATCACCATATCTAAAGATACTCATCCCCATACATCATGAAAAACTATGACTCACCTTGTGATTTTTAAAAGCCTTGCCAAAGAAGAACCTATATACAGAAACTCACAAGATCATTTATATTTTTAATTTTGTGAATGTGCATTGCTTGTTGTAGCTCATAGTGCACATGCAATCCCATTAGTTTTTAGACATATCTTGTTTGTATACAAACACATTAATTCTAAGCTAAGAAACAAGCTTGTTATTCTTAATACAATATACTCAACTCGAAGAAATAAAAAGGCAAAACATATTTTGATTCTCATATGGATGTCATTCAAGGCATCCAACTCATTCAGAAATATCAAAAGCATCTATGTATAACCATTTTCTTATATCAATGATTAAAAATGTGTTGGAGCAAATGAATCCTATTGGTTTCAGCAATAATTGCAATTTGTTAGATTCTGCAGACTGGCAATATTGAATCACATATAAAGAGCTTTATAAAATCACAAAAACTATATCACATGAGTACTTACAAAAACAGTAATATCTAAAATGAATAGCACATGTAGCTCAGAGAAAATAATGACATAATGAAGATGCTGACTTTTGCACACTATTTTGAACAAAAGGTTATCTTTTTTTAACAAAAAAATCCTCATCAATGCAAGGAGGACTGATAAGAGTTAGTTGACAAAATGAATTAATTTTCATAAAAAAAACTGCTTTAAAAGAAAGAGTTTTAGAAATTTCAACCAACTGTAATGCTACTTTCTGTTAATGAATGCTGAATGTTTCCTGATGAGAAATGGATACCCTTTACCATTTAAAGTATAATTGTGTTGTGGTAAATTTCTAAGGAGAGTCTGCTTGCTTTGTTAAGCATTATAATATTATCTATAGCCTGGGCTTCGCCTACAACAATTTTGTGTCTAGGAAATACTATCTCAGCTAACAAACAAACACAGGTAAGAGTTTCTCATGATCTGTATCATTAAAAATGTGTCTTGTGTGAAATCTCTACCTCACAGTCTAATGCATTCTTACTCAGTTATGTTTACAAATAAGTAAAGGAAATGAGGGATTTAAAAATATCTATTTTTTGTGCAATTGTTTTTGTCAAATATCAATTTTTAATGCCGGTTCTACTTGTGATTACTTTCCAGGATGATTATAAAATATGAAATGCTTTTGTAAAGTGGTTTGCATGTCTTAATGATTTTAAAGCTCTTATATTTAAAACATTATTCAAAAGCCTGTTTGCTGTGAACATAGACTAACGAAAAATTAAATGGTAACACTAAATAAAGCTGTTTTTATCTTGAGTACACTATGTGCATGTTGGCAATTAGATATTCTGAGATAATTTTCAATATCTTTCACTATCTTGTCATATAGCAATATTCATATCAATGCACCATCTGTGAACTGGAAAAATAAGTTAATCTTTTGGCTAAATAACTAAAAATGTATTTTTTAAAGTAGTGAACATCTTACAAAGTAGGAAGTGAATCTACCTTTTTCTGATATGTATCTCAGGATGTGCATTGTGGTGCAATAGATATTAGCTTGGAATGAGAAATTGAAGAGCTGAGTTTGAATTCTAGTTATATTCATTGTATTCAATTATGTACAAATACCCTTGGAAAAGGTATTGATGCATTTCTTCTCCCTCCAGCTATGGGTTGAATAGCAAGACAGATTAGGTTCTATAGCCTTGGCAGCCAGTCTGCTACAAAAAGAAATGGCAACCTACTTAGAGAGAATTTTCTGCCAAGTCAGTCATGGATTGAAAGAGACATGATCCCCTAAGTGTGTATCATGTATGGCACTTAACTGACTAATCTTACATATATTATATTGATGCTGTTATAAACATATGACTTGTTGCGGAATTATTTTTTCAAAATTAATTTCTAAGTGTGTTAGTTGAACAGTGTTAAAATTTGAATAACTGAATTATTACAAATGCTACAATGATGAAACTTTGCAACCTAACAATGTTATGTAAGTTTTAAATATGTAAATTTTATTTTTTATGCAAATTATAAGCTAAATTCTGCTTTAACTTGGTTTCTTTGTTAGAAGTTATTAAATAAAAGTAACTTTTACTTTTTTCCAAATTGCTCAACTTGTAAAATATGTTTTAATGATACCTTCTATAATTTAAGAACATAAATTTTGTTTGTTCAAATTTTAATTTGTGTAGATTTACATAATTGCTAATTATGCTGTATGTCTATCGGTACAGGCACAAAACAAGCCCAGGATCACGCATGGACATGTTTGTCAACATCAGTTACATCCAAGTTTTCACTACAAGTAGCAGAACAACTTGGAATGTTTAGATATGGCCCTCTCTGCAAAATTCAAGTTTTTGTAAGATGTTTCATGCTACTAAAAGCAATGGGAAATCTAGCAGCTAGAAAGACACGATGTCTTTGTTCCTAAATTTGCTGTGGTTTCTGAGTCAGTGTTATTTCTGTTATCTCTTCCCCATCACTGCCTATTACCTCTGTAGTAAGTTGGTATAGCAATCAGTTAGTTATTTCCTCCACTTTCAACACACACTTTGTTTAAACAACATGCACATATGTAATAATCAGTGCACAGTTGGTCAAGCTTTCAAGAATACAGTGATATCACATAGATTTAATGTTTTCAAATATGAAATAATTCAGTAACAGTTTCCAAGAAATAACTGGAATAATAAAAACTAATGTTTATTATTTCTATTATAAAAATTAATCCTCTTTAAAAGGACCGTGTCATACAATGTTTTAAAAACATTTTAAACATTACTCATTTCACTTCAAGCAAAGCTACTAGTGGTTACTGAGGGTGAAAGAATATGAGAGACAGGAAAACATCAAGGTGAGAAGACAATAAAAGAAAGGAATTAAGAAGACAGAAAGTAACAATGGAAATTTCATTTGAATTTTTGAAGCTCAGAGTTGATTGCAAAGCAAGAAGAAGAATGTGCAGATAAGTAAACTATTATTATAGAACTTAGGGTTTCACATAACTATTCTAATCTAAAATGATGTGACTTATCTACTAATGTAGTACGGGTTTTAAATCCATAAAATCAAGTTAGCAAAGAGAAAAGCTTATCAGAACAATTAATGTGAAAATATTTATAGAAAAGGCACAGGAAAGCTACATTACTGCAGTGGGAATGTCATTAAAGCTGAGATGTCCCATGTTTGATACGTACTTATGAACATTAATGGGTATCTTCCAATCCTTATAAATATGTTGGACACTATTGTGAGAGCAATTCACCCCTAGCAATGGTTATCTACTTCATGCAGCTGGTGAGTATTGTATTTGTTGATGTTATAAAGATTATTATTTCATTTTCGATCCCCAGTTTTGGTTATTTCTCATTCAGTAATTTTCTTAGGTTACAACACCATATCAGGACTGATAATGTTGCAGAATCCCTTTTAGATTTTATTAAGAATTTCTAAATGTATAGCAAAACACCAGACCGCATGTGACAGCAATATTTAATGCATGGTTGATTTGTAGTCTTATGTGTAAAATAGATTTTAGTAAAAAAAAAAAAAAAATTATATAGCATGTCACTGTGAACCAACTTTTCGAGCAATTGAAACAATAAAATCTTTCCACTTGATGTTTATGGAAAACGTTAGCCTTGGAAGGCAGAAGGAGTCACTTTCATGGTGCAGAAAAATTACTAATTACTTTATAGATGTTGATGGTTCAACATAAATGCGGAAAAATATTGTTAGATTTTTGAGTAGCCTAGATCAGCAGTTCCAAAATTTTTATGCTATGAATTGATGTCATGTGAACCAGGCATATATGTATGTGTGGGTCATTCACACACACATAAGAAAACACAATAAACAAGACTATGATAGTCAATAAAATGAGAAAAGGTTTTTATTTTTTCTGTGCAGCCTGGTACCATTCTGCAGCTTGGTGGTTGTGGGCTGCAAGTTGAGATCATAACCAAGAAGCTTAAAGCTATATAGTGTGTTCATGCAAGACAATACCTGTTCAGTCTGCAAAGCTGATTATTGTCCACCTTGCTGAAAAAAGAAAAGTTGCAGACAACAGGTCAATGGAATGGTCTCCAACCTTTCCAGATATTAATAACAATAGAAATTCTGTAGTTTGTTTTTACAGACGTATATGAAAATGGAAAACAATATTTAAGCAATGAAGGCCTTTGGAAAACAATAAAAACTATTGGAGTAAGTATTTGAAGATTGAAGTTGTAGAAAGTTTTTATTTTTTTATTTTTTTTATTTTATAAATGAGAGAGTGATGAAGGTGATAGAATGTCTGTATCCATAATAATATTTAGAATAATAATTTATTCAAGTGTTTGAAGTATTGTATATATTAGCTTTAGGTAATCATGTCCAATTTTAGAATCAACAGTGTTTAAATCAGCCAAAATAGAAGATTGAACATCTATACATTTCTGCCATCAAGTTATAATGTTAGTTATTCTTTTACAATAAAACTTTTAAGTTTTAGATGCTAAGAAATCTTTGAAATGTTTGTATTTTCTTTGCAACAGAATGTTTTTTGGCTTAAAAAATTGTCAAGATGTTTGAAAATGTGGTAGACGAGAGATCAGTGGAATATAGTGGATGTGGTAATGTCTTGTATCTAAAGTCAGTAAGCTTCAGCAGTGTCATCCTGACAACGTGGCAAAGCATTGTCATGAAGCAGAATTGGACCTTGTCAATCAAACAGTGTCAGTTACATTTTGCTTAACTGAATGTATATTTCATTTGGTTGCTGGCAGTAAACCTTGGCAGTGATGCACTGGTTAGTTTCCAGAAAGCTGTTATGGATAACACCAATGGTAGACCATCAGAAACTCACTATAAACTTCTGCTGGTGGAATTTTGGTTTTAAAAAAATGTTTGAGTGCTTTGTCATGATCAAGTTATTGAGCCACTTATTTAGTATTGTCATAAAGGATCCATTTCTCAAGTCACTATTCAATCATAAAATGGACCTACAGTATTTACATTATTCAGACAATAGTCTGAATAATGTAAATACTACCTCATCTCAGAAATATAGACAAATGAAATGGATCATTTGAATTTGGCAGATGCCGTATCAAACACACTTCATAATGTTAAACTCGCTGACTTTCACTGTATTCATGTTGAACTCACTTATTAAGTTTTTTTACCTTAACAATTTTTTTGAGTTGGTCTGATAGTGTTGAAATGCTGATATGTATTACCTGAAACATTTCTGTGACATAGGTTTTGTCAGTTTGTGTTTTCAGATGTTGATTGTCAACTGTAGATGGATGTCTTCTATCAATTTGATTGCCATCTTTTGTCTTCTTGATTCATGTTCTTTCATTGTTCTTTTTCTTCACTAACATTTTCTCATTTTCTTTGACTATCAATAACTTCATTCATTTTAGTGACTTTATTCTTCAATATATTCCCTAAAACAGTATTGACTTATGACTCAAGCTAACATATATCCTATACTTTCATCCCTTCAGAATAACCAATCATAGCTCTCCACAATTTCCTATCTTTTATATCTTTAAGTAATTTTTTTCTATTATCTCTCTGAAACTTAGTTCTGTCTTCCATTTACTCTAGTTCACTAGATGTGATATGCACTGTTTCCCTCTTGCCTTATCCTGTGAGTATCAAATTTTCCAAGTTTCTTTTCCTGATGTGCCCTACCAACTTCAACTAACTCTTTCTTTGCTTGGGATGAAACAAAAAATGAATTCTTAAAATTTAACCAACATCACTTGGTTAATGTTATTTTTATTATGAAAATGTGGATATACATAATAAAATTTGGTAGTATAAGAGATAAAGACTTATAAAAACATTGTCTGTTTTTAAAATAATTGTGAGTTCAATCCCTGAGCCAAGTAGTGCAGACTTTGTGGAATCAGTGTGAGCAATATTAAATAAGTCTAGATATTTCTTGACATAGTCTGCATCAGATCAATCTATATAAACAAATTAAATTTTGAAATTCCTTGAAGATTACTTGAATCAACAAGCTCTTGATAAAAGCCAGAGAATACAATAGTTGAAACATTAAGAAAACAACACTCTTCTGGCTTCCTTTAGTATCAATTATGATTTTCAAAAATTTAATTGCAACTTCAACTGTCATCTTCCTGTCTCCTTGAATCCTGTTTTTTTTATTATCCTCACTGTCAACATTTTCTCAGTTTTTTTCACTCTTAGTAACCCCAGCATCTTAGTAGGTTTATTGCCTTACTTTGTCTGAGGCAAAAGGATAAAAAAAAAGTGCAAACAAAACAACAGTTCAATTGTAAGTAATGTAAATAACTTTGTCTTGATTGATCGTTAAAATGATCTTGATTAAAGATGAAACTATCTGAAACAAAAAGTCAGAACTAATTAAAAGTTCAGCTGAATTTGTTTGTCTCCATTTTGTTGTACTGGTATAGAGAATTCTGGGATGAATTTTATTATTCTACCTTTTTTTTTTATTTTCTCATAATTTTTAATCACCCTTTCAGACATTTGTTGAACTTTATAAATTGAGAACAAAGAAATAGTTTCATATGAGAATGAAATATTAGGCTGAGTCATAAATAATTTATTTTTTTGGTTTATCAACTTTATTCTTCAATATATTCCCTAAAACAGTATTGACTTATGACTCAAGCTAACATATATCCTATACTTTCATCCCTTCAGAATAACCTATCATAGCTCTCCACAATTTCCTATCTTTTATATCTTTAAGTAATTTTTTTCTATTATCTCTCCTAAACTTAGTTCTGCCATCCATTTACTCTAGTTCACTAGATGTGATATGCACTGTTTCCCTCTTGCCTTATCCTGTGAGTATCAAATTTTCCAAGCTTCTTTTCCTGATGTGCCCTACCAACTTCAACTAACTCTTTCTGATGTTAATTATGTTTTTTTCTTGTTTTAATTTTCTCTAAAACTTCATTCATCATCATCATCATCATTTATCCATCACACCCAATGGTGCATAGGGCAGCATCTTTTTGTTGCTGTTTCTGTAACAAACTGATTTTTACATGGCAGGGTTGTTAGCCCTGCACCCAACCTCCCAAACCTGGAGGACCGGTGGACCATTCTTGGTCCTTACGTTTACAGCACCTGGTATTCCTAAATGGTCACCCATTTGAGTATTGGCCAGGCTCAATGTTGCTTAACTTCATTACTACTTACATATTCAGTTCATGGTATTCTCAGCATTCTTACGTAGAACCACGATCTGTTGCTTCAAATCTTTTCATCTATGATGAGATTGTTCAACATTCATTGCCATATAGAAGGGATGATATTATTACAGTTTAGTGTTTTTTTCATTTTTTCTAATTAATTTTAAAACATTTTTTTTTTACTTATTGAAAGATGCCTTCCAAAAGCTATCTCATAGAGTATTCAGATTTTTGTGTCATACTGTCATCTGTTAAAACACTTCACAAATATTTAGGTTGTTGAACTTGTTTATTTTGATCTCTACACTTTGTAATTTGCATATTGGGCTGTTCCTTTTGCTAACAACAATGCATTCTATTTTTTTTTCAAATTAATGTTTAGTCCTTTCTCCCCATTTTTTTTTTCAGTAATTTCAGTAGGAGTTCATTTTATTTCCTTTCCATTCTGCTATCAGCAGTGTATCATCTTCATATCTTATGTTAAGATTGTGGCCAACAATAATGAATCCTGGTAGGACTTCTAATTCTCTCTGAATCATCTCATCGTTTAAGTTAAAATAAGTTTCCTTTCTGTGTCTGCTATCAACACTGTGTCATCTGCATAGCTTATATTGTTAAGCTTGTGGCCACCAATAATGAATCCTGGTAGGACTTCTAATTCTCTCAGAATCACCTCATTGTTTAAGTTAAAATAAGTTTCCTTTCTGTGTCTGCTATCAACACTGTCATCTGCATGTTTTCTGTTCTTAAGTTTGTGGTCACCAACAATGAATCATGGTAAGACTTCTACTTCTCTAAAAATCACCTCATTGTTTAAACTAAAATACATTTCCTTTCCGTGTCAGCTATAAACACTGTCATCTGCATATCTTATATTGTTAAGCTTGTGGCCACCAATCATGAATCTTTTTAGGTCTTCCTATTTTCTCAGAGTCACCTTAATGCATAGAATAAGTCTGGTGAGAAAATACACCCTTGTCTTATATAATTTTCTATTTTTGAATATTTACTGAATTCATTTTCTATACATATGCAGGTAGTTTGCTGCCAGTGTAGGGATTATGTATTGTGGATTATCCTAATAGCATTTCTGGATATATCAAGGTTGCTGAGCAATTCCACTAGTTCTTTGTCATATTACTGCATTATATTGCATATACTATTTTGGATACTAATGCTACTTACAGTTTTTATTTTTTGACTATTGCTTCTATTCTTCTTTTAGTATGAGTATTTTATTTATTAAATTCTAAGATAATTTATTTTTATTACTCATTCATTATTTTTCTTTTTAAAAAAGAAAATGTCACATAGAATCACATACAATTTAAATTTCTAGGCTTGGAAAATTTAACACTTAAAGAACATATTGAAAGCAAAAGGGAAATGGTGACTAGCCAACATAAAAAGTTATGATAAACTACATCCACTAGCAAGGCCTCTGATCAGGAGATTTGTGGTTTTACAATAAAATGAATGTAAAATTAAGAGGAAAGAAATGACCATCAAAAATGAATAATGATTGACAATACATCATCTAACAAGTTCCAGACAATATTACTACAAATTCTAGGAGTATGTAAACAAGAACATCAAACATATCAGTGTGAAGCAGTTGGATGAGAGATGAGAAATTAATGGATATGGTTAAGTTTAATCTTCTGCTAACTCTCAGGTTTTGTCGCCCAAGCAATTAAAGCAACTTCCAGGCTTCATAAGATAGAAAGGATGCGTGTTCAATTCTTGTTAAAAACTTATTCTTTATATCTTATCTATTCTGTTTTCCTAGGTATTGTAGAATGATAGTTTAATTTTATTAGAAAGCTTTGTAACTATGACTTAGTATATAACTTATTTAGAATGAAATATCAGGAAGTAAATTGTAACTATTTAACCTAACAGTTCTTAAATGTCATTGTTAGTGCTGTCAACATATTTCATGGTTTAGAGAGTTTGTCTTATTCTAATGAGGCAGACCAACTCTCTCAGTCATGTGATATGCCTGTAGAATCATAGTCAATGTAGTTATCATGAAAACTAAAATTAAGATAAAATAAATTCTCATCATCAATTAATAATGATTAAAACTGAGTGTTCTAATGAAAAAAAGAATCATTTAATATATATTAACAGCAGCAACTGATTTATTGATTATTTAATTATTTTCACTTATCTGTCTCATTGGCAACCAAGGCTGGTGCAAGGGTCTTATCCCCCACCTAATTTATGATATGAACCACCCACTCCACTCTACTCTACTGTATCTCAATTTTCCTAAGGTAGTATTCATATAAAACACAAATTTTCTTTTGTAACCTAATTATGTACAATAATAGATTCATATGCAATATAGGTTAAAAATTCAACTCGAGAATCGGAATAAATACAGTGTATCTAAATACATATAAAGAAGTTGAATAATTGTAAAAAGTGAAACAGTGAATTTTTTATAGTGTTTGTTTTTTTTTAAACTTAGCATGAGCAAAAATATATTGATGGATTTGTATGAAAACACAGATCCAAAAAAGACCTTAGAATAACATTCAAATTCACAAAAAAAACTATAATTTTTTAATAATTAGTTTAGCTTAGTTTAATTTCTAATATATATAAATGTTGGTAGAAAAAAAAGCAAATGTTGATAAAATAATGAGGGTTATAAAGCACAACCTGGATCCTTCAATCAGGCTCTGCACCACCCTGATCAGGAGGGTAGTATGAACAGACCCTGTTGGCAACAACCTCTTTTCCCTAAGTAACAAACTTATTTTTACTTTTATTTTTTAGCATTATTAGGTATTTACTATGCCCACAAAGTGTAAGACATTCTGTGAGGACTGAACTCATTATAGTTATAAGATTACCTTATGAACCCCTACCTCCTGGGGTTATGATCTTATCATTGTTATTGTCAAATATTCAACCATTTATTTAGTGATATCCATAATCATGTTCAATCAGATTTTTCATTCTCGTAATCATCCATAATGAAGTCATGGTCGAATTAAATGATAACTCGAGATATAAATCTCTCATTGCGAAACACATTTTATTCCACTCCCCTACTTTGTCAGTTTTCATCAAGTAGTGTATATATGTGCAGTCTTATTACCCTGGCCCAAAATGTGGATCTTACATTCTTGTCTGTGGTGTTTGAGACACTTCCCGAGTCCTCTTTAGAATGGTTGTTTATATTACTCACTTATGCATGTGTAAGGTCACATGAGTTCACATTTGGCTGCTGCAAGTAATTCCAGATTGACCCCACAGATGTACTTCACTTCTTTGATGGTCTGCTGTAATACAAAGCACAGTGTATTTTCTGACATCATATTATGCATCTACATGAGCAGAATATTCATTGCAATCATTGTTGCATGGTTTTCAGGCATATTTACTATCATTTGCAGTTTTCCTTTTTTTTTATCAGTTTCTCCCTATTATTTCTTCATTTTAAATTTCATGAAACTCTTTTTTTTTTTCTTCTACATTTTATTAAACTCTGCTACTTGCCTACATCTTTCTCTCTCTTTTCCTTACTCAAGACAAAGTTTGTTACTTGCCTTCTTCACTCACTCCTTTTAAAATTCTCTTTTCTTTGGCTTCTCTACTCAGTTCTTTATTTCTCTTTTGGTTTGAATCAGTTTTACATCTTTTATCTCCTTTCCTTAATTCAACTGTCCTTTTTTGACTTGTCTTTGCTATCATTAAATATTCTACTCCATGAAATACTGGATATAAATGAAATATGATAATCATAGAAAATGAGGCATTTCCAAATGGAAAGTAAATAATTGATCAACAGAAAAATGTTATCATTATATATTTTATATCAGCTACTATTTCATTTCATTGTGTATTTTTCATTTATCTAACACAAAATTGTTCCTCTTAAATTATTTTCAATCTAGAACCCTTTCAAATTCATACAATAATATTAACTATCTTGAATCTCAGTCATTCTAGTAAATTCATTGAATCATTCATTTTATTCTTTAAAACTCTTCCACATTGACCATGACACTGATACACATTACTCTTGCCTTATAAGCTGCTCATCATCTTATTATAATTATGCTTGTCACTCCTTAGTTGCTTAGCAGTTAAGTACATTACACCTTGTGAATACTTTTATGAAGAATGAACTATTCCATTTTGACCACATAGAAAGTGTTGTAAAGCAGCTAACACCCTTCTAGTGCTCTCAAGAATGGAATGGTCTGTGGACTGGAGTAGCTATAAAAATAAAGACTAATAGCAGTCTGGGATTTCATAGTGTCATTGATGATTAGTATCGTACTGTGCTCTCTGCAACTCCAATGACTTAATTTCTTCTCTAATCTACAATTTGTTGTTTTGTCTTCTGGTATTTATTTTATTTGTATTAATATCTCTTAGCACAGATATTGTGCTGTAGATATACAGTACACATCTTCTGGGTATCATTCTGCCATCTTGGTGATACAACAGAAAGACATCTCAGAAATGCTACTTGTTTTTACTGAGAAAATGAAGGAAAGAAAGAAGTTCCTTTCCATTTTCTCATAAATAATAGACTCTTCCATTTTGATTTCAAGAAAAAACAGAAAAGATATATCAGAGATGTTTTTTGATTTCAGTGACAAAAGGAAAGAAAGAAAACAAAATTCAGACAGGAAAACCATGATATTTTCATAGGTACCATTAATTGTAAATCAGTTGGTCAGTCAGTTTAATGCCATATATGATGCAATCTTGGGTGATCATGTCTGACTGTGCAGAAGATTTTTCATAGTAGGTTGCCATTCTTTTCTGCAGTAGACAGGTTGCCAACCAAGGCTATAGACCCCAAACTGTACTGCTTTTCAACCCATAGCTGAAGAGAGAAGCGACGGGTTAATACATTTCCCCAGGGTATTTATGCGTAAGTGAATGCAACGAATTCAGCTGGAATTCAAACTCAGCTCTCTGAATTCTCATTACATGCCAATATCCACTGCACCACAGCACACATTGTAAATAACCCTTTTAAAAATAAACTAAAAACTAGGGAAGATAAAAAGCATTTATTCACTTTTTAAATCAAAGAGCTAAGCATTCTTTTATAGCTATTTATAGAGTTACTTATTTTTTAATTTTAGATATAGTTTACTTTGAAAAAATTATCTAAACCAAGTGTGTGGAGAAGGAAGTGCTCACTTTAGTGAGGAGCAACTTTTTCTCTTGTGGAAAGTCGAATCTGTTAAGAAGCAGGCCCTGGAACCGAGCACATTCTATCTTAATGACTGACGACAGAAAATCCTGGTATCTGATACATTGAGTATTTGATTGGAAACACTAGTAGTAGCAAGTGTCATAATTTAGTAACAAGAATAGAAAAACACAAAAACTTAAAAATATGCATATGAAAGAAGTCAAAAATAAAAAAAATGTCGTAAAATCTTTTTTATATTTTCATACAAAATCTAATTCTTAAATTTAATTTTCAGGCTATCTCTGAAAAAAAAAACTTGCACATAGCCAAATAATTTGATTAAATACTTCATAAAGGATAATAAAAATTTGTCATTTTTTTAGTTTATTACAAACAATAAAGAAAAGGAGAAAAAATAATTTTATATTGCAAATGTTGAAATTGAGAAATGTATTCTTCTATTACTTTGTGTTTGGTTATACATTTTTTATTTTAATAAAGTCATTAAACTAGAGTTAACCAGCATAAATGAGAAAATAAATCTCATATTATTGAGGAAAATTGACAACCATTTCCTAAATAATGAAAGAAATTGTGGTTATTAGAATTTCTCTCAGTTCATATATTTCAGGAAAAATTTCCTTGTATTTAAAAAAAAAATGAAACACTGTCATTGTTCTAGTTAGTATGTATGGAAAAGAAATTTGTGTCATGATTGTTGATGAGTAAATTGAAGTTTATTTGAATCTTTCACCCAAATATCAATTCATCTGTCATTTTGCTACCTTCTGCCCATTTTTCTATATTTGAAGACCAATCAAATATCCATTTACTGACAATGTTCAAGAATAACATCATATTTTCATGTTTATGCATTTCAACTGATATTTCCATAATTATTTCAACACATTTTTAAGAACAACATCATGGAATAATAATATAAAACACTATATAACTTTTTTGTGTTTATTGGTTGTGCAATTTGATTTCCTTTACTTATTAATGAGATGTTCTTTTGTTAACGTAACAGAAGGCATTACTTGGGACCAATAACTGAATGTGATTCATGCTATCATAATTTATATATTATTTATTACATTTATTACTTATATTTATTTTGTGTACTTCAATGTGTTGTAATGGTTAAAAGCTTGTCTTGCAAGATCATTTACAACTGAGTATGAGTTCAATCCTCACTGGGTGCTTCACACTTAAAGCCTTGCACTACATCTAAGCTAGGCTAAGAAAATAATTTCTGTGCACCTTGACATGGTGTTTTAGCAATCTTGTCTCACTGGAACTGTTCTGACTGAGTATTTCTTTTTAGAATCATTTCACCCCAAGTCAGGCAGGACCACCACTGGTGCACAGGGGGTTACAGTGAGAGAAAAAACAAGGAACAAGAGATGCTGAAGAAACGATAAGAGATGGATGGAAATCAAGGACATAGAAGATAGCAATTGACGTTGTATCCAAACTTTTGGAGATTGCTTGATTTCCTGTTAGCTACAAATGGAGTGAATTGTTCCTCACTGGGTGCAACATACTTTCAGCTTTGTCACATATCTAAGTTACACTTAGAAATCACCATATATATATATATATATATATATAGTAAGAAAGTGACAGAACACGTAGATTTTAAATCCACTGTTCAAGCATTTACTTTTATAAAGAGTGCTCAATACAGAGTAGAGCTTCATATTGTAATAGTTGTTACAATGGTTTATAAAAGCATAGTATCGCTACACAAAAATTTTCATGTTTTGGAGCCGAATTGCTCTTGTCAACTCCGAAACATGAAAATGTTTGTGTAGTGATACTATGCTTTTATATACCATTGTAACAGCTATTACAATATATATATATATATAGGCTATTTGCTCTAATTTCCCCACCTTAAGACACTCTGTTATTATGATAACAGGAGGCATTACATTGATCCAATAACTGGATATGCTTTATGTTGTCATATATCCACAAACATAAAATGTTAAAAAAATCATGACATTGACCTACTTCTAAAAATCTGACTAAAAACCAGAATTTATTTTAAAATTTCTTTCTCTATCAAGGCTTGAACTTTTCAGTACTCCTACAAACACATTAACTTCAGTATTTGCTGTGTCTTTCCATATGTAATCATTTGAATGAATGAAAAGTTTAATAGATTTGACCTCTGATACCACCAGTTATTTTAACAGCAATGTATAATAATACGAGTTTTATATGCAGTGTTCCTTTCTGGATATGGCAAGCTTGAGTACTCCTCACCTTTTTTAACCCTTTGCCATCTCTTTTTATCTACATTCTGACCTGTCTCTATTCACACTAAATTATTACATAGTGCAATAACAACTTGGAAACATAAGATTTAACAAAGCTTTATTGGGCTTAGATGGGGAAGTACAGCTAGACCACTTATTTATAGTATCTAACTGAGGGTGAGTTCTTCTGTCAAGGGAGACAATTGTTATCAAGAGAGGTAACTCCTGTTGGTCTATACCATCTATAGGTTTCCTAGTATCCTTTATATCTTGAATATGTCCTTTTTAATGTTCTCCGAGGCACATAATGAGGAAATATTAAATGCCTCAAAATTTTAAACTATCTATTGCTGATTCCAAGTTTAAGTTATGCTTAAAATTATGATACTTATAATTTTTTAAAGGCATATTGCCTGGTAAAACTTACTTAAGCCATGTTGTCTTATTTTTTCCTTTTTGTGTCAATTTAGATGAAGTTTTGAGATCTGTCTATTTAAGTGTTATTTTTTTCATTAATTTATTTTCCTAAGGCATAGGTTTTGTTAATATTTCTGTAACTGAAAGAAGGGTATTTTAGAAGAATTGTCAGTTAAATTGAAAATCAACTTGTATTTCTTTGGTAAATTACAAAATGTCTCTTGTCATTTTTTTATTGATTTAAGGACTAATCAAACATTCATTTAGTGTCAGTTTTCAGAACGAGCAAGAATCAGATTGAAACCTCTTATTTAATTCTGCCATTTTACTGACACAGGGATCGGGTAATGATTTTTAATAATAAGAATAACATTTTTGTCATTGAAATGCAAATATGGCCAGTATTGATATTGAATTCAATGAAGATTAAATTTGCAAGGGATTAACTTCTTATGGATTAACTTCTTTTGAGAATCATTATTTTAATCATCTACTGGCTTATTTTTATCAGGCATGGATCTTATGAACAACTTCTGAAAAGTTCCTGGCCTAACCAAGAAGCTCTTCCAAAAAAAAACAGTTATGTTGTTATGAATATTAATTTTTGGGAAGTGATTTTTTACATTTGAACTAATATCCTCATTTTAGTTATTATTGTTATAAAGATCATATAACCCTCATAGTTGCTGGTTTGTAAGACAGTAAGGAAAACATCGGAAACAAAAGGTTGAGTGAAGAAGAGGTTAATCACACGAGAACAAGGATTGAGAATACAATAGTTTCTTTAGTATGACAAGTGTATGACTGACACAGGGATAGGGTAAGTTTTTTTTTTTTAATAAAACAAAAATGGGTGCTACACCTTTGTGACCCATCTTTTGCTCTTGTTCCATGAGTAGACATTATACTCATAGCTGATGGCCGAGTACATGTTTCAGTAATCTATATAGAGAAGGTTAATCATTCTTTATGCACAACAATTACCACCTCATTTTAATCAGGTAATAACAATGATGTGGACTTTAGTCTGAATATAATTCATATAAATTATAACTTCTCATCCCAGAAATTCAGACAATGAGTCAGTCTAATAACCTTTTAGTGCTAACTCATACATTTTAAAGATTAAGATAAATCAACATGCGAAGTTTAAATTCTAGCCATGTTCTTCATGTTCACTTTCTCACATATAACCTTAGAAAAGGTATAAATCCATCTTTTCTTCCCCCAGCCATGGGTTAAATAACTGAGCAAGCTAAGCTCTCTTACTCTTGAAGTATCAACAAGTCTTGAAGAAAAACTGACTTTAAAACCAGCTTGAAGAGTGATGAGTTCCATCTTGTTCTAGACACACCACTACTGCTATGTCTGTAGTACATGTGGTCTCCCTATAGCCCTTATCAGTGATGGATTTTTAAAAATCTATTTCACCACAAGCAATGCAGTAAAGCCACTAAGACTTAAAAGGTTACTAAGCGTGTGTGGAAGAATTAGAAATGAGAAACTTTACTCAGGAGCAAGAACAAAGTCAGTGTAGTCACAAGAATGGCAAAAAGCTGTTGCCATTGCATTTAAATTTTTGAAGATTAAAATTAGCTGGAAAGCATAAAGCTAGAAGAGAGTGTCACATATTTTATAACTTTAGTTTTTCATAACATTATTCTGAAGGGAACTTTTGTGAACTCATTATTAGCAAGTTAATATTTCGGTATTTTTGTGTAAAGTCAATGTACTAAACAAATTCTTTGAATAATACCCAATAATGCCCCTGGAATAATTCTCTTGAGTAATTCGCTCAGAAACAATCTCACCAGTAATGCACAACACAGAATACACTCAGAATACAGAGTGCTTTATATACTAAATTTTTATCATCCCAGTAGTACAATTCATTCAACAGTTACGTTTGTTGTCTGGAGATCCATGTTTAACCATATGTGTTGGTACCAACACTTGTTTCCTACATAACATACAAGAAAAGAAACTTAGCATAAAACTTATCATCACATCTTACTAACTCAATTGTAAGTTGGTGAGACCTCATTGCCAGTCTAGTACTGCACTTTAATTAAAAATGTCTACGTACCATGGTATAGTGCTCGCCTGAATAGTTGCCATGAAAGTATTTATAGAAAAGGTAAAGGATGGCAACTTTACAGTGATGGCAAAGTGATTGAAGCTGAGTCACCAGATCAGGACCAATAATATTGCTGATTCTTCTTTGGATTTTATCAAGCACCAGAAAATATGTGTCAGCAATATTCTAAACATGGGCAAATGGTAGACTTGTAAATATGCAGGACAGATTCAGTAGAAAAATTGTGACATAAAATATTTGATAATCAATTGAATCTATTTGCCATCAATATTACTTACTTGTATAGTGGCAGCATTCACCCTGGGCAGGTTGAGCTGGCTTCTTCTCAAGAGGTTTCATGGGACTTATTTCTTTGGCTCCACAAGCAGTCCCCAGCCGCATGTGGTATAGAGATTTTCCCTTATTAGGTTGCCAATTCTTACTGTGGTAGACTGGTTGCCAACCAAGGCTATAGAACCCAGACTGTCCTGCTATTATTTACCCATAATTAGGAGGAGAAGAGGTAGATTCATACCTTTCCCAATATTATTAGCATGTAAGTGAATGGATTCAACTGGAATTCTAACTTGACTCTCTCCAAGCCACTATCCATTAATTGATCATGTCTCTATCAACATTTAAAGATTTTAAGGATAAAAAAAAACTGATTTTAATCTGATTCCAATTTTGGTAATGGAATAATACTATAGAGATGGTTTTTATTCCATCTGTTTGTGAAATGATGAGTGAAGACAGTGTATGAAGAAGATTAAGTGAGAGCCATGTCATATATACATATATGAATGTAGGTTGGTGTGAAAAGAGGAGAGACTCAAGAAATCTGATATAGAGTAGTTGTTTCTTTTTTTTCCTGTTCGAATTGTTCCCCTTTCTCTTGGCCACTGGAACTTAGATTTGTGATTGTATTTGATTATATTTTAGTAGAGCTGCAACTGTTGACATACAGTGAAATTAGATCATATGTTTATGGCAATATCACATTGAAAACCGGTTCTCATCTGGTCAGAAGGGTGACTGCTTGAGAACACCAAGTGCTGTAAGGTTGGATGTGCAGGTGGTGTAATGGATCACAGTTCAAAATGAAAAATCACAGAGCCGAGTTCAAATTCCTATTTGGTTAATTAAATTCACTTGTGCAAATAACTTTGGGTGATCATTGATTGAACAGATACATGATTGCCCAAGTATATCACATCCAGCTCTAGCATTGGGCCAGCATGGTAGTTTAATGAATCATTCCTCCCCATAAATCTGCAGATGGACTATATAAAAGAGAACCTACACAAGCTGGGATGAAGAAATATCTGGGAGAAATTTAGTGGACAGGACCTGGATGCTGATAGTGAACAAAACTCAAGATTTGCCATAAGTGGATAGATCATAAGATTAGTGGATAGATCATAAGATAAGCCTTGAATAAAGAGAAAAGATGTTGGAGTTCTATATATGATTCAATTCTGCAAAGAACCTAAATGTTATTTGGTTGCTATAAATTTTACCAGATAGGTCATAGAGTTGATTATTGTACCTGGGGGTTACTGTGCCAGTAGATACACTTTCAGCAAAGTAACAGCACTCTTATATCCATTGCTAACAATGAATATACTGGTAAAACAGAAGAGAACGAGAGCCCTCATTAATGTGAGTCGCATGAGTTGCATTACTTCAAAGACGATGAATAGCTAAAGTGGGATGAACACTATAAAAGCAGTCATTGTAAAAGATTGAGCTTAGAAGCGTGAGCACTCTGGAGTTAATGGCATGTAAGATGCAATTGAGGCTTTGAGTGAATGTACGTGACAAAATTGCTTTTTAGTATTGGCATAGTAATAATCATAGATGTGATCAGTCAACTGGGAAGATAGAGAGATTATGATCAGTTAGGAAAAAGAGTTTGAGAGAGGGTAATGTGCGATAAGCATAGAGCCAGTAAATTGTAGATAGGGGGATATTCCTTATAAAATAACGGACATGGATTTTTGTGCAGAGTTTGATGATGAGCAATGAACAGTTAAATTGTTTTAGTAGAAAAAAACCTGTCATACTGAAGGATAAAGTCAACTGTGACAAGCATTCTCTGGAAGTGTGTGTGTGTGTGTGTGAAGATCAAATTAAAGGCAGTGAACTGAAGAGGGTATATACATACACTGAAGAGGGTATATACATACACTGAGGAGAGAAGATAGAAAGTGGAGTACTGCCACTAATGGCAATATTTCAGACAATAAAAATAAATATAGTGTTGGGTTTTTGAGAATTGAATATCTAGATGACAATTCACAAAAGAGGCCTCTATAGAGAAACACACATTGAATATTTATGTGGTCACAAAAGAATCTTCTCTAAATGTATAAAGAGACACACTTTGCAAGGATTGAATATAAGTGATAGTCTTCAAAAATTGTTCTTTTGAAATCAGCCTGCCTCTATATATTTTTATAATTTGTCTGAATTTCTGGAATTTTTTTTTAATCATATCACCCCAAGCAAGGCAATAACGCCACTGATGCACAGGGGGCTACGTAAGAGTGAAAAGATTGGAAAAGAGAAAGCCAGAAACCACATCCTAAACAGAGAACAAGGGATGAGCCTCTTCACCTGTTCAATAGACTTGGGTAGAGTGTGAACCAGGCGATAGTTTAGTCTGTCTACTCCAATTAAAAATAAAAAGGAAAAAGAAAAGAGTGAAAAGATCAGAAAAGAGAAAGCCGGAAAGTTGTGCTTTCCAGCCTTTCTTGGGTGTATATGATTTGTGTAATGATCTATATGCTATCAATCATAGCTCTCCAATCATTTCCTTTCCTTTGTAGCTCTTAAAAATTTTCTCCTTTTGTTATCACTCCTCAAACTCTGTTCTGATATTTATTTACTCAAGTTTGTTAGGTAGGTTCAATGCTGATTTCCTCTATCATTCTTGCCTTCAATTCACCATGTGAGTATTAAATTTTTCAAGCTTACTTTCCTTATTACGGATCTATAAAGTTCAACTTTCTCTTTCTGATAAGTATGTGTCCTTTTTATTTCTATTTCTCTAAAATTTCATTGTTGCTCACATGTTCAATTTCAGCTTTCTGTTGTAAAAGATCATTTTTTTATTATTTCTGTGTAGATTGTCCCTTTTTTCATCTGTGATAGGATTGTCCAGCATTTCATGTGAATGAAAAATACCAGCTGATGAGTTCTAAAGGTAGAATGTATTGTTTAACAAAATTGATATTTGTATTGAATTGTGTATCCCAAATTGTATCAACTGTTTTTTAGACAATAATAGAAAAGGTACATGGAGTTAAAATGGTCATTTATTGCTACATAGATAATATATGGTTAGATAAAACATATCTAGTAGATAATATATGGTTAGATAAAACATATCTAGCGTAGATAATATGTAGTTAGATGAGCATATCTGACGTAGATAATATATGGTTAGATAAAACATATCTAGCGTAGATAATATATGGTTAGATAAAACATATCTAGCGTAGATAATATATGAAAAGATAAAACATATCTAGCGTAGATAATATATGGTTAGATAAAACATATCTAGCGTAGATAATATATGGTTAGATAAAACATATCAAGCTGTAGATAATATGGTTAAGTAAAACATATCTTGCGTAGATAATATATGGTTAGATAAAACATATCTAGCGTAGATAATATATGGTTAGATAAAACATATCTAAGCGTAGATAATATATGGTTAGATAAAACATATCTAGCGTAGATAATATATGGTTAGATAAAACATATCCAGCGTAGATAATATATGGTTAGATAAAACATATAGCGTAGACAATATATGGTTAGATAAAACATATCCATGATAATATATGGTTAGATAAAACATATCTAGCGTAGATAATATATGGTTAGATAAAACATATCTAGCGTAGATAATATATGGTTAAGAATAAAACATATCTAGCGTAGATAATATATGGTTAGATAAAACATATCTAGCGTAGATAATATATGGTTAGATAAAACATATCTAGCGTAGATAATATGGTTAGATAAAACATATCTAGCGTAGATAATATATGGTTAGATAAAACATATCTAGCGTAGATAATATATGGTTAGATAAAACATATCTAGCGTAGATAATATATGGTTAGATAAAACATATCTAGCGTAGATAATATATGGTTAGATAAAACATATCTAGCGTAGATAATATATGGTTAGATAAAACATATCTAGCGTAGATAATATATGGTTAGATAAAACATATCTAGCGTAGATAATATATGGTTAGATAAAACATATCTAGCGTAGATAATATATGGATAGATAAAACATATCTAGCGTAGATAATATATGGTTAGATAAAACATATCTAGCGTAGATAATATATGGTTAGATAAAACATATCTAGCGTAGATAATATATGGATGGAATAAAACATATCTAGCGTAGATAATATATGGTTAGATAAAACATATCTAGCGTAGATAATATATGGTTAGATAAAACATATCTAGCGTAGATAATATAGTTAGATAAAACATATCTAGCGTAGATAATATATGGTTAGATAAAACATATCTAGCGTAGATAATATATGGTTAGATAAAACATATCTAGTAGATAATATATGGTTAGATAAAACATATCTAGCGTAGATAATATATGGTTAAATAAAAAACACTGTATCTAGCGTAGATAATATATGGTTAGATAAAACATATCTAGCGTGAACAATATATGGTTAGATAAAACATATCTAGCGTAGATAATATATGGTTAGATAAAACATATCTAGCGTAGATAATATATGGTTAAATAAAACATATCTAGTAGATAATATATGGTTAGATAAAACATATCTAGCGTAGATAATATATGGTTAGATAAAACATATCTAGCATAGATAATATACATTTAGATAAAACATATCTAGCATAGATAATATGGTTAGATAAAACATATCTAGCATAGATAATATATGGTTAGATAAAACATATCTAGCATAGATAATATATGGTTAGATAAAACGAGTAACAATGACTGAGATAATAGTGTTTAAACAAGTAACCTTCTTTAGAGATTTATAGGCACCACCACAGCAGTTTTTTTTTTTTAATCAATATCACCCTATACAATGCAGGAAAGCAGGGACAGAAACTTTAACAATGAGCAGGAAGAGGAAAGAATTATCAGGAATACAGTAGATAGCAATTGACAGTGCACTTAAATATTTACAGGTTAATGTTGAAAATATAGAACCAGAAGGGAATTCCACAAGTGTGATGTGCGAGAAAAGAAACTGTTAGCATAGAATTTACAGTTAAGCCAGTTTGACTGTAAATTAGATCTCAATGCCAGTCTTGTACTACATTTCAATTTAAAAAATCTAAGTACTATAGCAAAGTGCTCATCCAAACAATTACTATGAAGGTATTTATAGAAAAGGCACAGAGAGGCAACCTTACAGTGGTGCAGAAGTGACTGAAGCAGCACTGCCAGATCAAGGCTGATGATATGGCAGATTCTTCCTTGAATTTTATCAAGGAGTTTAAGGAAAATTATTCTGTATATTTAGAAGTCTGGGAGGGCACTACTCTATTGCTGGAGCAATCTGAACTGTATATAACAATGTTAAAAGAACTGAACAGGTGAGCTTGAAAGATTAGACAGGGAAAAAACGGTTGTTGTGATGAAAAAAATTGTAGAGAAGGAAGAGGATTATCCTGAGAAGGAGATTCTACATTCCTAAGTCGGAAAGGGAGACTCATATGGAGAGACAGGATGGGCTTTGTTTTAGAGATAGGTGGTGTTAAGATAAGTCAATATGTTATGTTATGTTATGGCTAGCGAGGATGAGAAAAAAAAAGATTAAAATCATATTAATGCTGAGGAATTAGATGCCCTGTTGAACATGTGCAGACAGTGTTGAAAGACATAATATCAAACAAATGAAGTGTCAAATAGACAAAGTGCTGAATGGAAAATTAATCGAACTGACTAAATGATAAAAGGCCAGAAATGTGCTTAAAATAGAATAACTTTTACTTAGAATGCAAGTATTCAAGCCAGTAAATAATCATTTTTAAATTTAAAACTTATATAAAAAGAACTACATGAATATACCTACCTATCTATCTATCTATCTATATATATATATATATATATATATATATAAAAGCAATCGGAGTCTAACTGTACTGATGAGCTGTGATACAGCGAAACATCTGTCTGCGGATAACTATTTACGCTCTCACACCCTGATTGAGCACTCTGGAAGAATGGTAGACTTTGAAAAACAGTAGCTACCCTGGCATGTATGCATTGCTCATTCACTAATGAATTAGAACACTCTGGCTATTGGACGTGTATAATGATAATATACATACTAAAAAGTCTGCCTTCTTCTACCGAGCGCCCATAGCCCAGAGGTAAGATTGCTGACTGGCACCACTTTGGTCGGGTTTCAATCCTTGGTTAAAAGCAATCAGAGTCTAACCATACTGATGAGCTGTGATACAGCAAAACAGATCTGTCTGTGGATGACTATATATATGTGTGTGTGTGTGTGTGTGTGTGTGTGTGTGTGTGTGTGTGTAGAAACACAGTTCAATTTTGTAAAAAAAAAAAGTGTACACCCCCTTCCCCATACTGCTAACCAGTGATTATGGAGGCTTAATCACTTTAAGGCTATTATTTATTAAATGATACCAAAGCTAAGCAATAAAATGCTTGGAATAACTTAATTAATTATTTGGACTGAATTTTTTAAAATCATGAAGGTATGTTTGTTCAATATTTTGTCCTTTCGAAACTTTTTCTTTTTAACATTATGTCCATTCTTTTTCAGTTTAACACTTTATCTTTTGACACTTTGCCCTTTGATACTCTGACCTACTACCTCTGTTGAAATACATCAATTTAGCTTCAAGATGAGGTTTGCATGATACTGAAATCTGAATTGATTAAAATGACAGAATTTATGGTTATTACCAAAAGGAACAGCCAAACATTACAAATTGGAGATACCAAAATCAAACAAGCCCAAAAATTTAAATATCTGGAAAGTCTTGTAATAGGAATGAAGAAAAGAGTACTGAACTGTTATGCAATATCAGTCCTCTTCTATGACAGTGAATGCTGGATAGTATCTTTAAAGATGAAGAAGAGACTTGAAGTAACAGGAATGTGGCTGTACAGAATTATGCTAAAAATACTTTGGACTGAACATGTGTGTAATGACAAAGTTTATTAAAAATAACAAAATGGAGACTTATACTTAACATTAGAAAGAGACTAGCAGTATAGCCCGGTGCTGCTCGGGTGTAATGAAAGCTTTAAAACTAATCCATGGTCCTGGAGCTCAGTCAGTCTAAAGAAAAGAATATTTCTGTGAAGTTTGGTGAGAATCGGATAAAAATTGTGGATTTGTATAAAGGACATACAGACAGATAAACAGATACACACACAAACATCTTGCCTTTTATATATATATATATATACTATCGATTTTCTGCACTGTTGTAAGAACTGCAACCTTGAAACTTCTGAATATCATTTCTTATGTCTTTGTCTATGAGTGTATCAAATTTGATTAAATTTGACCACTCCTTCTATAACCCGATTTTTTCTATTATCGATTTTCGATATTTATCGGGGGTACCTCGACACAAAGCCTAGCTAAGAACACTCGCAGACACTTATAGTACAACTGTGTAAATTTTCAAGAAAATTGGTTCAGCCGTTTCGGAGTCTATAGGTAACGGACACACACACAGACTAAGTTCCAATTATAAATAAGTTTAGATAGTTGACATTTCTTCTTCTTCTTCTATGTACTCTGTTCTTTCAGGACATAGGCGATCATGACTTTCCATGTCTCCCTACCCCTGGTGGCTTTTAGCCCACCTTCTCCTGTTACACCATGCAACCCTCGTTCCATCATCCACCTGACTAGGCCCTTCAAATATGTTATGCACTGCTTTCCCCTGTCTCTTTTTCCCTCTCTCTGGCCTATTAGCATCAGGTTCTCCGAGCCCTGTTTCCTCATTGCATGTCCCAGGAACTTCAGTTGTCTCTTTCTGATGCTCAGTATTAATTTTCTTTTTGTTTCCATCACTTCCAAAACTTCATCATTGCTTACATGTTCGATCCATGATATTCACAGCATTTTTCTGTAGAACTACATTTCAGTTGCTTCAAGTTTTTCCTTCATCTTTACAGATCGTAAAATGAGAAAATAGGCTTAGAAAACTTGACACATGATACTCAGAGAATAGATTGAAAGCAAGAGGGATAAAGAAAAACAGTGCATAATCTACCTAATGAATTTGAGTAAATAGTTAGTAGAACAAGGTTTAAGGGAAATGGCAAAAAGACAAGATTTAGTAAGAGTTAAAAATACAGGAAAATGTGAACAGCCATAATTGCCAATATTTTCAAGAAACAAAGCAGATAGAATAAGATGTGCTTGTGCGAGTGAAATCAGCAATTGTCAGTGACAGAAATCAAAACGAAAGAAATAGCAGAGATGATTAAGTGATGTTGTGGAATCCTTGTACAGCTTAATTATTGAATTCATTTTAAATATTCATGTAACTTACATGCTTTCAGAAAAAAACAAATTGGATTGTCTCAACTGAGTAATGAAAAACCAGTTTAGAGATGCCAAAGGACTCAGAATAATTTATGGTGTACTGTTTGAGCAATAAGGATTGAAACAAATTATTCAGTATGCATCATTTTGGAATGAATAGAACAAATGGTTTGGACATCATAGTTGACTCTGATGTAAATAGAGAGACTTTTCTGGGTGGCTTGGAGTTATAAGTATCAATGAATTGTCTCTATACTTTAGTGTATATGAGAGACATACAGGTGGAAAGACAATTGGAAACAACTGGCAGTTGTTTTAACATTTAGGAAGAGTGTATCATTTGATGATGGATTGTGAATCCAGCCAGAGAATTCAGTGCTTCAGTAGACAGTAGTTTATGATGTGGCATCCTTTGGTCTCAAGAGACCTTGGATCTGCACCCAAAGAGTTATTCCTCAGCTGCTGATGCTGATGCATCATCTGTTATGGCTATACGTCCATACAGGTGTGACAATCTTGATTGCAATGAATGCATGTGAAGATGCTTTCATATATCAGTGTGTTTTTTTTCATCGAGTACCCTTCTTACTGGCTACAAACCTTTGTTTTACCTTTCCTTGTTCCAGCCCTATTTGTAAAATGCATCCCCAGCAACATCTTCCCAACTCTCAATGTCCATATCCATTGCCTTTACGTTCCTTTTGCAAATCTCCTTGAAGCAAAGATGAGGTTGTCAACATGTCAGTGGTTAATTCAATGGCAATTCTTTCAACAACACATTTAGTATTAATGGAAATGTATATACATACTATCAGTGACTATGGGAAAGCAAGAACCTGCGTCTATTCAGATTGATAATGAGGTATGACTAAAGTTTACTAATGTATGCAAAGCAAGAACAATATTTATTCCCAGTCAATGATTTAAGCCCATGATTATCTGGATATTAGTAGGATTGTCAGCTCATCAGATGATTATGAGGTTCGTGATGAAGGTTGAAAACAAAATGAAGCAAATATTGTAGTCCCACAAAGATTACAGAAAGGGACATCGACATGATTAGATGAGTGACTATTGTATGTTGTGCATGGCATGAAGATGAATTAGAAATATATATAAACTGAATTGGAACATAATTTGTTTTCATTTTCTTGCTTTAATTTATTTCTGCTTGTTTATAGCATTTTAAGATTCGTTGACTTTTAGGTTAAGGGAGTGTGTAGTGTTTTGAAATGATTGGCAGATACTCAGATAATGATTGGTGAATATTGTGGTTGATCAATAGGTAAAAATAAGAAATGGGAGAGATGCCATATATATATATATATATATATATATATATATATGTGTGTGTGTGTGTGTGTGTGTGTATATATATATATATATATATATATATATATATAATAAACTATTGATTATATAATTTAACATATGTCAAGGCAAACAGAATTTTTGCCAAAAAGTGCTCAATAGCTATATAGAACAATAATTATTGTCTGAAAAAAGTGATGTAGAATGATACCATGAAGCAAGGCTGCAGATAATTTTCTAAACATATACTGTTAAATATAAGAGACAATGAATGTCTATTTGTTTAATCATGAGCTGTTTTAAACATTGTATTTTGGCTTTAATTTCAGGTGAAAATAAAGACAAAAATTCTCCAACATCTGGATAATGTTTTATTAAGTTGGTTCTAAGTCATAGAACCACATTACAAATTTACAAACTGTATTTGCAATTTTTGGTAACTGTTATTGTTGCTTAGCAAAGTTTTATGTTAACACAAGATAAAATCGTCACTGATGGTGGATGTTTTTATGTTAACCTCCTTGTAACCTCTCTGAAGATGGCTCATGTGAGCCAAAAGCTGAGAACCAATTGGAATTGGTAGCACCTATTGGAATTCCAGCTAAGGGCAAAATAGTGAAATCTCAATCAATACTATGAAAGTCTAAAAATACCAGCTATAGATTTTTATGTGACAATAAAAATAAATAGCAACAATACATTTTTAAAACATGATCAGCAATACATTTTGTTTGTAATTTACAACATACAACTGCATTCAAAATATATTTAGTTGAAGACATAAAAATTGTTCAAATTATTTACATGTCAGTATTAAAATAACCCATAGAGGTTGATAAGTTACTAAACAAAATATAACAAACAAACAACCAACGTGAAAGAACTCTTTCTTGACATGAATCTATGTACTATTGTACAATTTCTTAAATCAAACTGTATTCCAAAATATAACTTCAATGAAACTACAGCATAAAACACATATCCTCACCTCTAATAATTATGTTCACACAAATAATTATCTTCTCAAAAGCTGAGTATCCCTTGTTCCCTGTTTAGGATGTGGTTTCTGGCTTTCTCTTTTCCAATCTTCTCACTTTTCTTTTTTTTCTTTTTCTTTTCAATTGGAGTAGATAGACTAAACTATCACCCGGTTCACAGTCCACCCACGTCTATTGTACAGGTGAAGAGGCTCATCCCTTGTTCCCTGTTTAAGATGTGGTTTCTGGCTTTCTCTTTTCCAATCTTCTCACTTTTCTTTTTTTTCTTTTTCTTTTTCTTTTCAATTGGAGTAGATAGACTAAACTATCACCCGGTTCACAGTTCACCCACGTCTATTGTACAGGTGAAGAGGCTCATCCCTTGTTCCCTGTTTAAGATGTGGTTTCTGGCTTTCTCTTTTCCAATCTTTTCACTTTTCTTTTTTTTTCTTTTTCAATTGGAGTAGATAGACTAAACTATCGCCTGGTTCACACTCCACCCACGTCTATTGTACAGGTGTAGAGGCTCATCCCTTGTTCCCTGTTGAAGATGTGGTTTCCGGCTTTCTCTTTTCCAATCTTTTCACTTTTCTTTTTTTCATTTTTTTTTTTCAATTGGAGTAGATAGACTAAACTATCGCTCGGTTCACACTCCACCCATGTCTATTGTACAGGTGTAGAGGCTCATCCCTTGTTCCCTGTTTAGGATGTGGTTTCCGGCTTTCTCTTTTCCAATCTTCTCACTTTTCTTTTTTTTTTCTTTTTCAATTGGAGTAGATAGACTAAACTATCGCCTGGTTCACTCTCCATCCACGTCTATTGTACAGGTGTAGAGGCTCATCCCTTGTTCCCTGTTTAAGATGTGGTTTCCGGCTTTCTCTCTTCCAATCTTTTCACTTTTCTTTTTTTTTCATTTTCTTTTTCTTTTTCTTTTTCTTTTTTTTTTCAATTGGAGTAGATAGACTAAACTATCGCCTGGTTCACACTCCACCCACGTCTATTGAACAGGTGTAGAGGCTCATCCCTTGTTCCCTGTTTAGGATGTGGTTTCCAGTTTTCTCTTTTCCAATTCTTTTCACTCTTATGTAGCCCCCTGCACATCAGTGGCGTTACTGCCTTGCTCGGGGTGATATGACTAAAAAAAAAAAAAAAAACATGTATTCAATTGTGAGGGCAGTCTGCCTGAATGCTACTAGATTGGCATTTAGATCCTACCCTTTTACTATTGAAATATTTAAATGTAACTATCACTTCTACTGCAATAGTTTCTTTTCTTGCACTTCCTGCCTATGAGACTCCCTTCTGTTCACTTCCTTTCTTGAGAGCTACAATCTTCAAAAATTTAAATGTAATCTTAATTGACATCTTTTATCTTCTTGAATCCCATTTATCTTTTATCCTTTCTTTAATACCCACTGTACCCAGTCTTTTCTCTCACTGTAACTCCCCTGCATATTAGTGGCAGTCCCACCTTTTTTGAGGTGAAATGATTAAAAAGAAAAAGAATAACATATGATATTTTATTACTTCAATGCTCCCATGAAAAGTTTGGCATTAAATGACCCATAAGTAGTTGATTTATGATTAAACAAATCAGTGACATTTTTGTTGTGAAAAAAAAAGGTTAATTTAGAAAATTCCTTTTATATTTCTCTCTTCAACTTGTTTTGGGAGAATATTGATAAAGATTGTTTTTCTTTTCGTATTTGACAATACCAAGAATAAGTAATAATTATCTTCTCAAAAGCTGAGTATCATCTAACATGTATTCAGTTGTGAAAGCAGTCCGCATAAATGCTACTAAATTGACATTTAGATCCTACCCTTTTACTATTGAATCCCATTTTGCCAAAAAGTGCTCAATAGCTATGTAGAACATTTGATGGTGATAAAATGTCACTAGTTTGGTTTTCAAAGCATTGAATATGACCAGCCAGTTTTTCTTCACCACTGAGCTGTTAGTTCATAGGAGAGATCATCTAGAATTTTGGAGATACACCCATATACTTTTGTATCATCATGACTGCTTGGGAATACCAGGTGCTGCAAGCTTGGATGTGCAGTCGATGTAATGAATAACAGCTTAGAATTGGAAATTGGAAACTTAAGAAGATATTGGCTGACAGTGATATCATTACATCAGCACAAACATTCAACTATTGTCCAGTTGAACAATCTATGATACTAGTTCAGTGCATTCAGCTCTGGCACCTGGTAGACAGAACCCTCTGTCAACATCTCATATGAACACCTGATCAACAACCTTAAATATTGAGTCTTGAGCATGAATGTTGTATTGTTCTTTCTGTTCTGTTCAATCCAAACCTTTAAAGTGTCAGATCAAAAATAAATCCATTAATTCTTTAGAAATTGCGTTGTTTACATTTTGTGAGTTTGCTGTAATATTCTTCATGGCTGATTGGTAAAGCACACCAGTTCAAATAGTGGTTTCCCCTACAGATAGCGTTGCAGGTTTTATGCCTGCCAGGGAAGGCATTTTCTTTTATAAAGATGTCTTGAATATGCAGTTTGATCAATGTAACACACTTTGTTTAATAAATACAAAAGGAGTATCTCTCAAGAATACAAAATATCCATGATAATAATAATTGATGTTTGTCCTGGGTACGATGGTAAACTGCATCCAGCAGCAAGGTTTCTGATTAGGACATTGTGAGGAGCATGGAAGTACCTCTTAATTGCTGTAGTTTTCAGGTCCACCCTAACCCAGTGGTAGCACCTGTTAGGGTCCCAGCTATGAGCAAATAGTTAATCCTCAAATTGATATCAAAACACTATGAAAGTATAAAAATAGATGTTTATAGAAAGATATACTTTTATAGAAAAATATTACAGACAATACATTTTTGAAGGAAAAATTATTACCATAACATGTTTTTCGAGGAAAAAAAATTATTCTCAGTAAATCATTTTTAGATACAAAACTAGAAGAAATTTACTTTTTCTAAAATAAAAAGAATAAAAATAAAAAATATTCATTAAAATCTGACTAAATCAACCTTCTCACTATAACCAAACATTTAAAAAAAAATACCTTAAAACCCCACCTTTTTTGGCATTAGATAATCCACTGAGGTTGATATGCCATTAAACAAAACTCAAACTCTAAAGTTGATGTAATAAATATATTCACTTGGTTTGAAGATTATGAATAAATCTGTGAATTACAAAACTGTTTTTTTAAATTAATGATCAAACATAATGACTACAGTTAAGAACAGAAACACATTTTTTATTATTTGGTTTATGGCTATACGACATTAAAACACCAGTTCCGATATGATTACTGAAGTTAAGCAAACATCCAGCCTCGTCAGTACTTGGATGAGTGACTTCTTGGGAATACCAAGTGCTGTCAGATTGAATATATGGATGGAATAATAGATAACGACTCAGAATTGGAAATTGGAAAGCTGAGTTCCAATTTCAGTTTGGTTTGTCATTTTCACCTATGTGCACCTTTGGGAAAAGTATAAACCCATTTCTTCTCCCTACATTTATGGGTTAATTAGTAAGGCTTCAATTGTATCTCTTCAATTCAAGAGTTAATTGTGGTCTTTCATTATCCTCATCATCATCTCTTCCATTCATGACATACACTTCATTTAGTTATATCATTTTAAATGTAATGCTCTACCTTGAATGGCTCTCAAATTTTGTATTGGCTGAAATTTAGTGTTAAGAAAACAAAACAAAATACAAGAATCCTGTATCATTTCTGAAGAAAAACATTAAAATCGGTATAAATTAAGATTTTATAAAACAAACAGATTCAAATTATAACAGCCCCATTATTATAACATATTCGATTACTTAATTATTTTTCATACAAAATAAAAATGTCCTCTAATCAGAAATGATTAATAAAATATGATATCCTTACTGAATGAACACCAACTAAACCCACTATTCCTGACCTTTTCAACTGGGACCCAACATTCCACATACTTAAAGGCGAATCATCCTCAGTCTCTTTGTATTGCACTTGTAAAATGTTCAATTTGGATAACTTCTTACTAAGAATGACTAGGAGAGCAAAATCCTGACAATTCTTTCTCAATTACCACAATCTTCATCATTTTAATCTTGCCTCAACTGTTACCTTTTCTACATAGCCTAATGAACTGCAATTGCCTTTCTTATGTTTGTACAGCACCACATAGTAAGTCCCTACCTTAAGTCTCTTGGGTCTTTTATTGAGTGAATAAGTTCTGGAAAAAGGTAAAAAAATACACAGTATTTAAAATATATATAAAATTTGCAAAGTTTCAGCTTTTTAGTTTAGTTGTGGTACAGTGGATATCGGCTCGGAACGAGAAACCGGGGAGCCGAGTTAGAATTCCAGTTGAATCCATTGTATTCACTTACGCGCAAATACCCTTGGGAAAGGTATTAATCCATCTCTTCCTTCCAGTTATGGGTTAAATAGCAGGACAGATTGGGTTCTATAGCCTTGGCTGGCAACCAGTCTACCGCAGAAAGCAATGGCAACCTACTGCGGGATAATCTTCTGCCCAGTGAGTCAGGTCTCTTTTGAGACATGATCGTCCTGGTCATGATGACTTGTGGCTTTGTGTTAACACAACCTTCGATGACTCCCAAAGAGCAATTTCTAAAGGTGCTGCACACTGGGATTGCTTCCTCCAGACCAATAATATCGAGGTCACCTTTCTGACAAATCAACCTTGCTGAGATTCAAACTCTGGCCTCATGGTCAGAAAGCAAGTGTTCTAACTCCACACACACCCATCAAAGGTACAATGTATCAATTAGTCAAAAGCAGTCTACTTCATAATATGGAAAACAAGAAGACATAACTGTCTGAGTCAGCCATTAATGAATCTTCCTGCATCTTCTCTTTATCCAGTTTCTGAAAATTGTCTTTATAATTAGCAACAATATTTGTAAAACACATTAACAATTTCCACAATATAGAAAAATTTATCTGCTTTCTTTTTTAATTTTTTTTTTCCTTTGTGGACTTGTTGAAGTCGCTCTCCCCTGCTACAACTTTATATTTATTGATGTATCTAAGATAATAATTTAATAAATTTTCTTGACAACATGTCTATGTTGGCTATACAAAGGCTTGTGCTTTACAGTCTAATTAGCTTCAATGTTCTAAGGATCGAAAGCGAAATAAATAACCAAAATATATTAGTTGTCATGAGTTGAAAGAATAAAAAAAATCTGAATAATATTAAAGTGCCAATTATTTTTGCATCATTCTCAGACAGTGATCATTGGTGATTAATCATTGATATTATGTTACTTACCCGTTAATCAGTTGATTGCAAAATCCTTAAAGTTAATTTAGCCACTTAAGTACCGTATGTGATACACACTTAGGTGATCATGTCTCTTTCGAGACATGACTGACTGGGCAGAGTATTTTTTTGCAGTAGGTTGCCATTACTTTCTGCGATAGACTAATTGCCAAATAAGACTATAGAACCCAATCTGTCCTGCTGATCTGAATATTTTTGAGAAATTTTGTTAGGAAAATGTGTCATTTGGCAGGATTTAAACTGTGACCTCTAACATCAAAGTGGAAGCCATTAATTAATCTAACACATCTTAGACTGCTCAACCACAATTGATTTCACAGTCTAAACAAATCAATTCTATGTTTATAAGCCTTGTTTCATCTTCATTTAAACTGTGAAGTCATGAGTGGTCAAGTGGTCTAAGATGCATCAGATCAATTGACGGCCCCCCTCTGTTGTTAGTTGAGGGGTAAAATCCTGCCAAATAACAAAATCTCTCAAAAATATTCAGGCCAGTATGTATATATATATATATATATATATATATATATATATATAGTGTTTAATTAAAAACATCCACTCAAATTTGAGTATCTATTAAAAATAATGTTCAAATAAATAACTTAAAAAAGAAATAACCCAAAAAGCATTGATAACCTTGAAAAAAAATCAGTCCCTCAATATTCTTATGTGGTGTCATTTCCTGAAATGGGTGGTCATGACTCTTTCCAACTTCCTAGCCATTGTTAATCTTTTTACTATTTACTATTCCTCCCACTCCCTGTTCTGCCATCTATTCTCACAAGATCACTAGATAAGTTAGTGTTTCCATCTGTACTACTTGTCTTCTGTAAGTGTCAAATTCTCCAAGCCTTCTTTCTTCATAGAAATTTAAACTTTTTTTTCTGATAGTAAGTATCAATTTCCTTTTAGTTTCCAATTTTTTAAAAAACTCCCTTGTTGCTCACATGCTTTGTCCATATTTTCAACATCCATCTATAGAACCTATTTGTTTGACTGTATATCTGTCCTTACATTAACCATGGTGTAGATTTTGTTTTTATTTTTCAAATTTAGTGCATGTTATGAGTAATATGATTATCTATGCCAGAGATTCCCCATCTTTTTGTTCTTCTGTACCCACTGTCATTTTTGTAGATTCCTTTGTACCCCTAAAAATTGAGGATGTAAAAGAAAAACCAATGGAATTGAAATTTTGATATTTTATTATGAATTTTTTTTTTAGTAGAGTCAATTACTCATAACATCAGTGAATTAAATGCAGATAATTTATAAAATAGTTTGATATTTCATACTTATTTTTTGTTTGATTGATCATTACTAAGTAATAATACAAAAATTATTCAGAACTATGTACCGATAACCAAAACTAACCAATATTTATGAAATGGGTGGGCTTCTTTTTACTCTTTTTTGCAACGTGCTCATTTATTTGAGAGGAGAGTAAGTGTGTGAGAGAGAGAGAGAGAAGAAAAAAAGTGTGAGCTGTAAGAGTGTGTGTGTGTTGGGGGGGGGGGGGATATTGATATGTTACCAAGCAATGTATGTTTCTTATTTTGGATAATCTTTTTTTTTTTTATGTGTAATTAACTATTTAGGCAACTGAAACCTACATCAAAGCTACAGCAACAGTGCTAGTGACAAGTGATGATGTTAGACCTTTATTACAAGCTGTTAGTGTCAAAACTGAGTGACTCTAAGTCAGGCTAATGTGCAGTGTCACCTGCCATGGGTCAAAGTTTGTATACATGTCCCATACCTGATCTTTTAGGTCTGGTGCAGGAACTTTGCTTACTAAAACAAGAAAATTGAAAAATAATGAATACATTGTGCAATCTGGATGGAGATTACGTGAGGTATTGTACAATAGTGGTTATTCTATTGGAGTGAATGTATACCCTGAAGAGTTCTTAAACTTAGGTACATGTACCCACAAGGGTACATGTACCCCAGTTTAGGAAGCCCTGGTCTATATTATGAAAAAAAATAATTGTAGTGTTTAGGTGCATAGTCATTCTAGAAAAGTAACAAGCTTAGAAGATTTAGGTTTTGACACTGAAATCCAAAGGAAAGTTGGAATAGCAAAAGTGTCAAATCAGTCAGCCAAGCATAGATAATAGCACTATATGGAAGTTTCTCATCAGAAATATGGCATAAGCTTTCAGTCTAAGCTAATAAAAAAATGACTTTCATGACCTTGGGGATGAAAGAACTATTCATCTAGTTTCCTGGATAAAAAAGTTAAAGAATAATAAAGCATCACTTGAAATTGAAGGAAAAAACTTTGAATTCGAATACCCTCTCCTTGAATTTAGAAATCACATTCAAAGTTTCATGAAGGAAGCCTGGAATCAGAAGCACATCCCCAAAAAGTGGAATTATGCATTAATGGAAACAAAAAGGTTAACTCTTCAAGACCCTTACACGTACAGATTAACCCTCTAGGGCCATTCGTATCATATTTGATACAGTATTTCCATATAAGGAAACATTTGGTATTCATTGACTGAGCAGTCAGTACTGCTTTCATTTGAAATTTATAAAATATTTCTCTTAAAAATTTTTTCAGGAAAATATTTCTTTCAAGGCTTGTTTTCATACTGTATCAAATATGATAAGAATGGCCCTAGAGGGTTAAATACATACTCAATTGGATCAATTATGTTAAAAATACTAATAAGCATTATATTAACTAGTCTTTCACCATTCTATGAAAATTAACTCCTGAAGCCTCAGTTTGACTTTTTCTCTAGCAAATTATGTCATGATCATATTTCATCAAACAACTCAGGAAATTGCTTATCTCTCCAGTGGAATATTGTATACCTGCTATTTAGACCTCACAGTAGTAACCATATCAATAGACTTCCTTTTCACATTCTTCAAAAACTGCCTCTGAATCTACAAATGTCTAGACCTGATAGATGAACTAAATTGGTTCACAAAGACATGCATGTTGGGTGATGACCACAATACTGGGACATTCCAAACCTCATCTGAAGGAAATGACAAGGAGGAAATGAGAGCTCTAATGTATTTAATCTTTTCCTAGACTATGCTGTGATCATATACAGGCACAGATATGAAGAGATATGCACTAGTAATCACTTAAATATTCCATACTGTATCCCAAATGAATTTACTAATAGAAAACAGCATTTCTGCTTCTCTATCTGAGGCCAAGTTGGGGAAGCAAGAAAGCTGTACAGAGAATGAAGGGTTGTGTTGATAACAGGCATTCATAGTTGGGACAAGAATGATCTTGAACAAAAAATTAGCATCCTCTCCCAAGTCTTTCAAAAAAGGACTCACAATAAACCTTTCCAAAACAGAAACAATGACCTGGAATTGAGATGAAAGCTGTGATGAAGCATACCCTGAATCCTTCAGAAAAATTCAGGATATGCAATTAGTTTATACTAAGCACTTCAAAATACTTCAGTGTATTGATCAGTTAAAACAAATTTAGTCTAGGAAAAATTTAAATCAATAAAATCAATAGGGATAGTTTTTCCCAATACCAGAAACTGCTATAAAACCTGAAAACTCTAATCACATTCTTAAATAGCTTCATTAGATTAATACTGTCATGTGGATATTATGCATAGCATCAAACTTGTTCAGAAATACTTAAACTTTTGGCTATATTGTAGTAAATGCATAAATGAATGTTCTTGGAAACTAACCCACATCATGGGAAGTCTTGGACCCAAGACTTCCTGTCAATTCAAGGAGAATCATCACAGAAAAAGCAGGACACAGCCTCGTCCAAGAAAGAATCCAGCACAACTGTTGGATAAAACAGAAATCACAACTTGGAACCATTTCCCCATCAATTCAAGGAGAGCCTGTCTGGTCACAGAAAAAGGAGGACATGTCCTCATCCAAGAAAGAATCCAACACAACTATTGGATAAAACAGAAATAACCTGCATCACTTGTGCCATTTTCAAAGGAAGAAGAAAAAAGTGTAAAAACCAGTCAAAAAAAGAATATGACAACAAGAAATGCTTACCCAATTAAATGATATCCCACATGTTAGCTTGTCCAAAAGAATAACCCACAGAAACCTATGTTGTCAGGGTGAGTTTTGAAGGATATGTAAATTCTGAATGAGATTCACATTGCACTATGCAAATTAGGTTCTATAAAACAGGTGACTTGATTGCAGTCAGAAAGTTTGTCTATGAAGTTGCATGGAGGACTAGTTTTTGATACATGCAGCTGCTGGATTGAATTGTATCCCACACATAAAATTCTGCTACAACCACTTTTTAAGATCTAAGGTTAAAAATGTCTTTGAGTGAGTGAAACATTTAGACTTCAGCAGGAACCATCCTTCATCGAGCGTCATGGGCTAGCACTACAAAATCACAAACAAAAAAACAGTACCAGATTGCAGTAACCACATCAGTTAAGAACTTTCAAAAGCAGAAATAGCTAAAATGGATAGCACTTGTAACTCAAAGAGAAAATAATGATATGATCAAAATGCTGATATTGCACTCTGCCTCCAAACAAAACTACCAATGGCAAGGAAGGAAGCCTCTATCACTACTGGAAAGTGTTAACAGCGACTGAACTTGAGAAACCTGTTTTCCTGAAAAATTGTTTTAAGGGAAAGATTTTATAAATTTCTAGTGACAACAAGTCTAAATACCCATTTAAGGAATGCTAAATGTTTCCTTATAAAGAAATGGCTTATATTACCATCAACATGGGTTAAATATGCAAATCAGGTAGTGCATAAATACGCTCAATGAATAGGTATGATAATAAAAATTTCTAAAATTTTCTAGACGGGATATTAAGGGGCAACAGTAAACATCCGTAGATCAAATGAAATGTTCTATTTCATATTCCTGGAATATCACATGATGTAAATGATACCAGAAAAGGTTTCGAGAGTACAGCAGTAGAAATGTTATGATAAAAACAATAAGGAAACAGGTTCAAAATCAATGTACAATTGTAACAACACCTCATTTTAAGAGGTTTTTTAATCATTTAACTGATTCTTGGTGGTGTTTTGTTGCTATGGCAATGTTTTAGACAACCTTCTTCAGGGGTACAATCCATAACAAAAGAAAGGAGTTTATTTTCTGCAGAAAAAACTTGGAAAAAAATAAGTAGTAGTTAATATAAGATCCAGTTTGGCTCATTCTAAGCAGTTTGAGTCAAGCAGATTATAACATTCACAATAACTTGTTATACAATTGATTCTATATGTTATTTACATCTTATACATTCAGACTGATGTCTTTATCTCTGTTGATATTCTTTTTCAAGTGTCTGTCAATCAAGTTAAACTAATTTCAAATTGAACCTTTTATTTTGCCAAAAGGGTAGAAATTGTTCTTGTTCTGCTGTTTGTGTTTAGGGATATCAAATCTCATCTAGTTCTTACTTTAGTACAGCTCAATTGCTACTCACACTATTTCCATTTATGTTTTTCAACTCTCTCCCTACTGAGCAAAGACAGTCTGGTTTAGGATAAAGTATAGCAATAGCAAAACCTCACTCCAAAAGAGTTTTTCTTTATGCATCATGCTCACCTGAGGAAGACTGTAGAATGGATTGGTCAACATTTTGTTGTGAAAAACAAAATCTTCACTAAAAAATAGGTTCAGCAGTCTGAAAATTTTTGTGGAATGATAATTTTTATTTTCACAATGATACTTAACAACCCCTCTACTTAAAAACTCAGGTTACATTAATTCTCATCACCCTTTTCTAATTAAACCACATCATATTTATTCAGAGTTATTTATTGTACAATTCTTTTTCTTCAGTAATGATGCTAATGGGCAAAACAATGCCAATAAATCTTACTAAACTTAATATTATTCTTACTGTTATATTGATCAATAAATATGAATGTGTCTATTTTGCAAAATATCAGAATTCTGATAAAGAGAGTGCACGGCAAAATCAGACCAGAAATAGGACAAGAACAGTGTGGTTTTGTCAAGGACACTGAAACGAGAAATGCAATATTTATGCTGAGAGTGTTAGCAGAAAGAGCAATAGAAATGCAGGATTCATCATTAGTGGCCACAATCTGAGCCGATACAGGAATGAAACTACAAGACTTCTTGCAGGATGTTAAAGAAAGGACTAAAAATAAACAAGAAAACTGGATGCATGGTAATCAGTAAAAAGAGGAGGCCAAAATGCCAACGACAAGCTGGTAATATCAAAATCAAACAGGTGCAGAAATTTAAATACGAAGGAAGTGTTCTAACAGAGGATGGAAGGTGTGATACGGAGATCTAAAGGTACATTGGCATAGCCAAGGATACATTCTAGAAGCTGAGTAGAGTGTTAAGAGATAGGAAAATTTTGCTGGAAACAAAAAAGAGAGTACTGATTTGTTATGTAATGTCTGTTCTTCAGTATGGCCATGAATGTTGGACAATTTCATCAAAGATGAAGGAAAGACTTGAAGCAACCAAAACGTTCTACAGAAGGATGCTAAAGATAACGTGGATGGAGCACACAAGCAATGACAAGGTTCTGGAAAGGATGGACATTAAAAGGAAGCTGATACTTAACATCAAGAAAAGACGACTGAAGATTTTTTGTAGATCCGAAGGCAAATTGGCATGGCAAAGGATGCATTCCAGAAGATGAGCAAAATACTAACACACAGGAAAATCTCAATAGAAACAAAGAAAAGAGCGCTGGACTGCTACGTGATGTCAGTTCTTCAACATGGCAGTGAATGCTGGACAATATCATCAAAAATGAGGACAAAACTGGAAGCGGCCGAAATGTGGTTCTACGGAAGGATGCTACGGATATCGTGGACTGAGCATGCAAGCAACGATGAGGTGTTAGAAAGAATGGCAACAAAAGGGAAATTGATACTGAGCATCAGGAAGAGACAACTGAAGTTCCGAGGACATGCAATGAGGAAGGAGGGCCTGGAGAACCTGATACTGACTGGCCAGATAGAAGGAAAGAGAGACAGAGGAAGGCAGCGGATAACATATTTGCAGGGTCTGATCAGGTGGATGACGGAACGGGGGTTGCCACCGCAACAGGAGCAAACATACTAAGAGCCACAAGGGATAGGGAGACATGGAGAACCATGATCGCCTACGTCCTGAAGGGACAGGGTACATAGAAGAAGAAGAAGAAGAATGAGGAAGGAGGGCTTGGAAAACCTGATGCTCACAGGATGGATAGAAGAGAAGAGAGACAAAGAAAAGTAGCACATGACATACTTGATGGACTTGAACAGACGGATGGTAGAGTGGGGATTGAGTGAACTAACATGAGAAGGGATATTAAGAGCAAAAAGGATAGGGAGAAATGGAGTGCCATCATCACATACATCATCACATACATCCTGAAGAGACACAGCATATAGAAGAAGAACTGTCTTGGTGTTACTGTTATTTGTCTATATTGTAGTGTTTTCTCAGAAAATAAAATTAATCATAGTTAGTTTATATAAGATATTATGACTTTTATGTACAATTCATTTTTATAATGTCCCAATCTAATGTTATATGTGAAGTATATATAACATTGAAGGTTAATTAGCTTTAGTCCCATCAACCACTCTTTTTGTTTACAGGGAGATGATAGGTAGGACTGAATGGACAAAGAATTTAGTACTATTTCTAAATTTGTATCTTGTTGGAAGAAAGTTCTTGCAATTTGTTAAACCTCAAATTTATTTAGAAACTAGCAGTATAGCCCGGTGTTGCTTGGGTGTAATGAAAGCTTTAAAACTAATCCATGGTCCTGGAGCTCAGACTCTTTAGTCTTTCAGACTAAAAAGCAATAGTTGTTTCCAGTTAAAGCAAAACTGTAGACTGAAAGAAAAATGAATGGATGTAAGTCAAATTTTGATTTCCTGGTATCGATATCAAATAAGTTTTTTTCGTCGTAAACTGAATTTTGAAGGCTAAATAAGTCCTCTGAGTAAATGGCATAAGGCTGAGACTAAGAACTACAATTCTACCTACTTAGAGCCAAACCCGAAGCAAAAACTAAAATAAAAGGGCTGAAAAAAATAGACATACAGGCAGATAAACAGACACACATACAAACATCTTGCCTTTTATATATATATATATAATCAATTTTCTGCACTATTGTAAGAACTGCAACCTTGAAACTTTTGAATATCGTTTCTTATGTCTTTGTCTATGAGTGTATCAAATTTGATTAAAATCGGACCACTCCTTCTATAACCCAATTTTTTCGATTATCGATTTTGATATATATCAGGGGTACCTCGACACAAAACCTAGTTAAGAACACTCGCATACGCTTATAGTACAACTGTAAATTTTCAAGAAAATTGGTTCAGCCATTTTGGAGTCTATAGGTAATGGACAGACACACATACACAGACAAAGTTTCATTTATAAATAAGTTTAGATTAGACTGCAGGAACTTTCCTTTCAATCAAACAAAATTAATCTTATATTATTGGTTTCTTAAAAAACATGACATTATAGGTTTTTTTGTATAACCCATTAATGTCTTCACTTTCTAAAAATGAAACGATGGATATCAATGAGTTAATTATACAGGTAAAAGATTGATTTAATATATCAAACTTATATGCTTTCATTAAAATGCTAAAAACACCATTTTATAGGTTTATGTTTATGGTAATTTTTAAAAGAAAGCAGTCAGGAAAAAGACAAATAGGACTTGTAATAATAATAATAATAATAAATTAGAATAAACCTCTTTCAAAATTCAGTGCAGTAGATTTGCACCCTAATTAGAATGAGTTCTTTCTTCTTCTCATCTAGCCATTTTCAATGATACGAAGTTGGTTTGATAGATACTCTATTCTGAACACAGTGTTTCTGCCATCAACTTTCCAGTTATCTTCAGTTGTCTGTTGTTCCTACTTATTTTACCATGCCCAGGGGTATTTTATTTCTTGATTTTGGCATTCTTGTTATTTCTTACCTGTGATGCTGATATTTTTAATCATTTTGGTTTTCAAAATTATGTAGATTTCACTTACATGATCTTGGGCTTGAATTTGTATCTACCAGTTGCCTGCATCACTTAACTGATGCTTATTTCCACCATTCCCAAGGATATTAGGTCATGGATTTGTTATAGTGGAATATCCTGCCATCCCTGAGAATAGAATGCTCTATGTTATAAAAGACAGTAATGAGCGGTATGACGATAAAAAGGTCTTAGGTGAAGGCATTCAATATTTGATATTCTATTCTGCTCCAACCCATTGCTTGCCTATATGTGTATTATTGATAATTGTACCTTAGTACAATAAAACTGTTATACCTTATTTCTGGTGTTGAGTACCATTCTTCAATTGATCTATTTACACTGTATTCCTTTTCGGGATATATCAGGATTTTAGAAGCTTTTAAACCTAATGTCAGATGGTTCACTATTTGTCATCATTGTACCACTAATAAATTCCAGATCAGCCAAATAATAACAGTGGTGTACATTGCTGAAATGTCATGTTTATAACAAGATTCAGACAATAGAATACATTCATGATAATTGTTTGAATGTGTTCTTTACTTTATGTATGTATATATATATATATATATATATATATATATATACACATACACACATTAGGTGCGATTAGTAAATTGTCGCAATTATTTTATTATTTCAAAGCGGAAGGCTATTATACTAAATATTAAATTTATTTTGTAACAAGTATTTTTTCTTGTTAAAGCATTTGTTGAGTAAATCAAATAAAATTACTTTAATTAAATTGTTTATTTTCTTTCAATATGACTCATAAAAGATAAAATAGTTCTTGTCTTAATACTTTTGCACAGTACTGTAAGCACAGTACTAGAATAGTTACAACATTTCACCAATTCACAGTTGTGCTGGTTAAATGTAACCATAAATTCTATATTAACAGTTTCTTTTCTTGCATTTCTCTATTTTAGCTCCATGCTTTCCAGCCAACATTAATCTGCAAAAACTTAAATGCTATGTCAATTGCAGTCTGCTGTCCTCCTGATTATGACCTTAGTCTGCATGGCAGAGTATCCCCCAACACATAATGACACAGAATTCTGTTAGTTTGTTGCTGGGCCTTGATAAGGATAATGACACCATAAACTTTTTTATGTGTGAAAACAGCAAAGATGTAGAATAAATCAATGTCAATTTTTATTATGATAAAAATGTACATCATCCAAGGAGAATAGGTTCGGCTGTAACCTAGCATGTGTTTGCTTTTTGGTAGATAGGAGAGCTAGCACATGTGAGCTTTGGCCGTGGGTTGACATGTGTTTTGCTTCTTTGAAGGATTTGACTGTGGTTAAATGAGATCACTGCAAGCTAGTACATGTGAGCCACGGAAGTTGGACTTGAAGAGTCATCATGCCTTTTGCTAGATTGGCTATGGATGACAAGATCTCAGTCAAACTAGACCGTTCCATCTCCAAAGCAGAGTCAAATTAAAATGTAATTGCTCCAGGAAACAACCATGGGTAATGGGATCCCAAATAAATCGTACGCCAAGCTAGAGGCAGCCAGAGAGCAGAAAGTGAGTATTTAAGTAGTGTATGTGCATTGTGGGGCAGTGTATATCCGCTCAGAATGGGAAATCGAGGAGCCAAGTTTGAATTCATTGCATTCACTTCTTCACAAATAACCTTGGGAAATGTATTAATCAATTGCTTCTCTTCAGCTACGGGTTATATAGCAGAACAGATTCAGTTATAAAGACTTGTTGACAATCAGTCTACCACAGAAAGTAACGTGAACCTTCTGTGGGAAAATCTTCTGCCCATTCAGTCATGTCTCTTTGGAGACATGGTCGCCCAAGCGTGTATCTGACTGATATATAGTACAAGATACTATACTTTCAGCAAAAGTGATGCTGGTTATAAGGTTTCAGCTGTCAACAACATCTTCCTGGCTGCTGTTTTTCAGTGGAAAGGAAAAGGGGAAGTCAAGGTTGCCCTTTTGTTTAAATCCTGACAAGCAGGAGCAGCAGACTGTGACAAGTTGCTTGAAAGAAAGAATTCTGTTTTTAAATCATTAAAAGTAAAAAAATTATTTTCTACCTTACAGATGCAATGTCAGTCACTATCTACTGTTCTCACTCCATCGCAATTGTTTCTGTTTTTAACTCTTCCACTCCTAGTAACCTCTTGTGGTGGAGGCTTTTTTGATTTGCTTGGGAGTGAACTCTATTAAAAAATAATAAAAAGAATTTAGAATAAATCAGTTTATGATAATCACAATTTTTCATCTCAGAAATCAGACAGTAATTGTATTTTATCTTCTGCAATGTGTTTCCTGGCAATCAAGTATGAGAATTATCCAAATATTGTTAGAATGAGTTCTTTCTCTCTCTTAGCTAACCATTTTCAAGATGAATCTCTCATGTTGGTTAGTTTCATAATGTTGAACTTAATTTTCATTATTTATGATCTTTGCAATGTGAAATTGATATGCATTATTTTTTAATCATTTCATTAGTGAAATGAGTAACAACAGTGAATTTGAGAAATCTATTTTCCTGAAAAATGGTCTTAATAGAAAGATTTTATAATTTCAACTGATAGAACTGACTTTGTGGTGATACCGAGCAAAGCAAGGGACCGGATGTTTGCCCTCAGAGATTCAGAAAGCAAATGACCAAAACTGGTCTTTGCGCATCTGGCTCCTCACAGAAGTTCCAGAGGTAAACCAAAAATAAATAAATATCAAATTCTTTTTTCGGACCTTTAGCAGAACTCTGGATCCTGATTGGTTATCAAATCACAAAATTCAAAATATGTCAGAGAAACGGTTTTTCCATAGCTAAAGAAAAAAATCATTTCTGAGCCACCCCACGAACTGGATTGAATGTTTAAGGATGGTCACTAACTGGTTGACTATCTCAAGTCAAAGGAGGCAGGTTGCTGACACATATCAAAGATGTAACTCTTAACTTCAAGTGACCCCAATATTGTCCTCTATCTCTCTTTCTCCTTTTCTATCTCAACAATTACTGCTACAAACGTACTGTATGAACTCTTTAATACCTCATCATTGAATAGGAACTCTATCATTAACTTCTTAATGTTTCTAATTGTACATTAACTCTTAATACTTGTTATTCCTTCTTATAATAAATTTCTATTTTAAATGTAAAGTGTATATTTTATTATTCCACTCTTCATCACTAATACACACATTCTAACTGCTGACAATCAATTTTTTGATGAAAACCCTTCTGATGAATATTATTTAAATTTCTAATTTAATAATAATTATGGATAAATTATAGTAAATAATTAATAATAATTAATGGAAATAATAATTTCTAATATAATATCATAATATTATATTAAATTTCTATTTTAAATGTAAAGTGTATATTTTATTATTCCACTCTTCATCACTAATACACACATTCTAACTGCTGACAATCAATTTTTTGATGAAAACCCTTCTGATGAATATTATTTAAATTTCTAATTTAATAATAATTATGGATAAATTATAGTAAATAATTAATAATAATTAATGGAAATAATAATTTCTAATATAATATCATAATATTATATTAAATTTCTATTTTAAATGTAAAGTGTATATTTTATTATTCCACTCTTCATCACTAATACACACATTCTAACTGCTGACAATCAATTTTTTGATGAAAACCCTTCTGATGAATATTATTTAAATTTCTAATTTAATAATAATTATGGATAAATTATAGTAAATAATTAATAATAATTAATGGAAATAATAATTTCTAATATAATATCATAATATTATATTAAATTTCTATTTTAAATGTAAAGTGTATATTTTATTATTCCACTCTTCATCACTAATACACACATTCTAACTGCTGACAATCAATTTTTTGATGCAAACCCTTCTGATGAATATTATTTAACATAAAATTTGTAAGCTGTGAGGAATTCCGTTAATAAAAAAACATTAACCAGCTCCCTACACTTCAACTTCTTGCTCAATGACTACCAAATGTTTCCTTATAATGAAACTACTAATATTATTAATCCCAATGAATTGTTGCCACTTATCAGTCAGCTCTTTGATACCTTTTGAGTAAAATTCTGCAAGTCTTAATTTAGAAAATATTTCTTAAGAAATTAGGGAAAATCTTCCCATTAAAGTATTTTGCAGCGGCCAAAAAATGTAATAATCAGTTGGTGCATGACCAGGTGAATATGGTGGATTGTTTACAACAAACCAGTCATGTTCCAAAATATTTTTCTGTGTTATTCTTGCTGTATATAGCATTGTTATGAAAGAGAACATTTTTTTTCCTTTAATTGACTGTTTTCAACCACTGTTATGCTTAGTGTACTTCTAATTTATTTTTAACTGCCTTGTATGCTTAGTAGTTAGGATGAGACAGTAATTACAGTTGGTTTCCCAAAACAGAAATTTTACTTAGGGACTTTGAAAGATTGTATTGATATTCTATAGTATGTCTTGAATATTCATTTTTTTATTAAGTGTAATAAATAACAGGAAGACACTGTATTAAAGAAATGATTGGTTGGTTGTTTTGTTTTATGGCATATCAACCTTAGTGAGTCATTTATTGCTAACTAAATTTTATTTATTTCTTGCTGGTAATACCTTTTTCTTTCAACAATTTGTTGTTTTTATATAAGTTTTGTGTCTAGTAATACATTTTTCTTTTCGAGTATCAAGATTTGTTGAGATTTGTCTTTAAGGGCAGGGTCCCCAAGTCCTATCCTGTTATTTAACCCATAACTGGAGGGAAGGGACAGATTAATACCTTTCCCAAGGGTACCAGTGCTTAAGTGAATGCAGGGTATTCAACTGGAATTCAAACTCGGCTTACCGATTTCTCTTTCCGAGTCGATATCCACAACACACATCCGTCACTAAATGCTGACATCAACTGGTATTAAAGAAATGGAGTCTGGGAAATAAAGACTTATTAAAAACATCATAGAAAACAAAGATGATTTTTTTTTCCTTAACAAACTGGAATCTGAAACTCAAAATATTCTGTCGGATGCTTTTATCTTCTATTTGCTTTAGCAGTCTCAATTTGAATGACATTTTAAATAATATAGGACATTTTTCTCGGGAAGAATTTCTAAAACAAATGCAAGTAATCCACAAGTTTGTCACTCTTTACAATAACTGGGTTTCCACTTTGCTGCTAACATATTTTAGTATAAGCATTGTTTCATTTCTAAAATCTGTCTTTCCACATTGAAAGTAAAGGTTGTCTAATTAGATTAAAGAATACATTTTCTCCTTGGGCAAGTTGTTTTTAGTTTTTTTTTTAACTGCTAAGTGATAAAGTATCTTAAAAATTCATAAGAATGTTTACTTATCTGTTATTTGTAAAAGAAAAAAAATCCTTGTTAATTTTGTGAAAAAGAACAAAAAAAAATGTGACATCTGTGAAAGGTAGACAGTTTTATTGAAGTATTATTAAATTTAAAATTATTATTTTTATCTTAATTCTGTATTTTTATATTTTTTGTCATTCAGTTATGATTAGTAAAAAGTACTCATGAAAAATAATGAATAAGCCTCAAGCAAATTCAGACTAATATCCCTTAACCTCAGAGAGTAATTGTTGATAAGAATACAATATTAACTCTTTTATGTTGAACAGGCATTTTCTCTTCTTATGAGGATGTCAGAGACTACCTTCCCCTTTGTGAGTCAAGTATTTACACAACTCCATGTCTTTCTGTTGTTTTTAGTCTGTATGTCCTAAATTTAGTTGTGTGGACTTCTTGTTTTATATCAGTGCAATTACCGACATCCATTGGGCCTGATTCTGCACTTGGTAACTATAAAATCATTTTCTAATGAAACTTGCTTTTTTTATGTAGCACCAATTCAAAAGCTTACTTTTTTATCTTTTAGAAGTATAAATCAAAGGTTCCTGACTGACATTAAATTTGAGCTGCTATTTCCTAGCTTAATAGTGCTTACCGTGTAAGGAACATACACAACATACACAAGACTCTATATACATAAATTTTACACAAGTTTATTTCCAAATAAAACAAAATTCATTCTTGATAATGGTTAAAAGTATAGCCAAAAGTGCTTAAAAATACAAAACCTGTGGACAATTCTTATATATTTTGAGTTCTGAAAAGAAAAAAAATTATAAGAACACATGAAAAATTATGTAAAAAATTAAATGATAATACCTTTTCTGTCATTTTGAATGAAACCTGTAGATATATATATAAAATAAAAAAGGTTACATTAGAACATGTAAGTAATCATAATAAAATTGTACATTTTGTTTCAACATTGAAAGAACAATATCGCATCAGTTAGTTAACAATGATAGTAACAAATGCTTTTTGTTCTTTCAATGTCAAACAAAATGTATAATTTTGTCATGGTTACTCACACGTTCTAATGTAATAGTTTAATAATAAATGTTTATTGCTCTATTTTATATAGTTCCTGTTTTAAATGTTTTGAATATTACAATTTTATTTGTTCTTTTACATTTAGTATATATATATATATATATATATATATATATAGTCATCTGCAGACAGATCTGTTTCGCTGTATCACAGCTCATCAGTACATATTGAAATCCGACCGAATTGGCATCAGTCGGCGATTCTACCTCTGGGCTATGGGTGCTCAGTAGGAGGAGGCAGACTTTTTAGCATGTATATTATCATTATACACACCCAATAGCTGAGAGTGTTCTATTCATTGCTGAATGAATGATGCGTAGATGCCAGAGTAGCTACTGTTTTTCAAAGTCTACCATTTTTCCAGAGTGCTCAATCAGGGTGTGAGAGCATAAATATATATATATATATATATATATATATATATATATATATATATACCAAACGTAAAAGAACAAATAAAATATATATAAGAATGAGAAATCGGGGAGCTGAGTTCAAATTTTTATGGTGTGGCTTTCTTCTGTTTCATTGCTTTTGATATGCCCTGTGAGTGTTCTTTCTCCATGTCTTCTTTCCTTATTTTAAGCTGTGTCTGTCACTCAGGGTTTTTTGTTTTTGTTTTAGGGATTTAAATTTTGATTTTTTTTTTCTTAACTGGATAATCATGGTAATTAAAAAACAAAAAAATGAAAGATAGATGTTACTTAAAATAAAGAAAGAAGAAAATAAAAGTTTAGATTTTTAATAGCACATAAATCTCAGAAGACAACAAAAGAAACTTTTTCATTTGCAATAGTGGTTTGGCTTGACCAAAAGAAAGTCATGTTGGTGAATGAAAGCAAGTCACATAATTTAATCATGTGACTTTACTATCCAAGAAGATGTGGGTTTGATTAACAAAACAGCTGACCACAGTGTTTAGTAAGTCAGACAGAAAGTGGGGAGTGTTAAAAGATCTGTCTTCTTTCCACACAATCAGAGATGATAAAATGAAATAAGTTTTTTTGACTTTGACTCAGAAAGAAAGTTCAGGCTTTGTTTGACCTTTCCTTCTATCTCCAAACAAAGACAGAACTCCCAACCACATTGACAGAAATTGTATTTAGTTGACTCAGGCTGGATTCCTGTTTAATAAGTCTAGTCTGCTTGACCATTACTACTGAGTAGTCTGTTAGGTTCACATTAAGCACTACCAAACAAAATTTGACATTAAATAACCCAACTAAGATTGATATGTCATAAAATTGGACTGCCAAAAGAAATTTTATTTCAACATACTTCTCACTCGAATGATTATTCAATGTTTACAATCCATTTTCATTTATTGCTTCATTTATTCTTTTTTGCTTGTAAATTGTGAATAAAACTGTCTGGTTTGTCATAAAAATAAGTACCTCCACTAAATCACTGATAAAACAACATAAGATAAAGAAAAAGGTCCCAAACTTAATAAAAATGTACTGTTTTTGTCAAAATGCTTGTTATTTTTAAGAAGAAAGATCAAAGTATTTTTTTAATTCTTTTAAAATTTTGGTAAAAATCTAGTTTTTATTTTCGTTAGTGGGGAGCCAAATCATTACAAGAGTTTACAATGGAAAACATAATATTACATAACTCACTTTTTTCCAGTGACAAACACATTGGTATTTGTCTATATTTCTGAGATGAGGTAGTATTTACACTATTTACATTATTTGGACTGTTGTCCTCATCTTTGTTGCTATTTGTATGACATTTTGGTCATTATATGCTCTGACCTTCTTCAGGTGCTAGGAACTTTGAACTGAACCCTTACTGGGGTATATGATTTTTATTTCTTGTGTGATGCCTCTTTTGGTAGTCATGAGTTAGCTTCCTCTAACCGGACACTCTAAGTTACTTGTTCACCACTGCTGTAGCCTGGTATTGAACCAAAAGAGGCATTGTGCAAAGAATGAGAATGATAGAAACCCAGTGATTGTAATGAAGGGTTCAGTTCAAAGTTTTTAGCACCTGAAGAAGGCCGGAGAGTACAATGGCTAAAACATTGTATGAATGGTAACAAAGATGAGGACAATAGTCTGAATAATGTAAATAGTGACAAACACATTAATTTGGAAATTCTTGCAAAATTCAAATAATTATTGGATTCTAATGAAATTTTCAGGGCTTATTCACAAATGAACGAAATTATTTTCTCAATCATTATTTTAAAAAAATATTTGTAAAAATATTTTCTTTTTACATCTGTTATCCCTACTCCACATAAATTCATGAAATTTAAAGAAATTAAATTCTGTAGGCAAAAATGGTTTTATTACTTAAATGCAGGATTCATTGGGGAAAGTAAATCATATTATTTTTTTAAATAATTTAGCCTCTTTTACTAAAAATCTGCTCTGAACAGAGAAATAAAAAACGCAATAAAACTGACATTTATTTGGATAAGCTTTTAATTGCTTTAATAAATAATATAAATGTCAGACATTATAGTCTGAAGAAAAAACTTTTTTCAATTAATAATGAAATTTTAAAAGGATTGCTTTCATTTTTGCTTTTTTAATTATAATAATTTATAAAGTTTCAAAAATATTTCTAAAATATTTTAAAGACTTGTAGATGTTAGGCTGGTAGGTTAAAAAGTGAAGACTATATTTACTAATTGAAAAGTTCAATATAAATCATCTAGCCATCGTATTTTAAAAATTATATTCAATTTTTTTTTTGTGTGTGCATTTGAAGTTTTTTTTTTTATTGTGTGGTAATTTCTATGTGTACATTAAAAGTCATGTGTTTCAAGGTTTTTTCCCCTGACTGGAAAAGATTTGTACAATTATGTCACTTGTGATCACCATATACTTATCTTATCTCATTTGTCAAACTGTCAACAACTTTTAATTATTGTGGAAAGGTTAAACAAAGTTCTTCTCTGTGTTTAAGAAATAGTTTTATTCTATTATTTCATGCTATAAATAAGTAGTACTTGTGTAAATCAGATTAATTTAACATTAAATTTGCTATTTTTCTAAAATAATGTGTCACAGATGTATATTTTATTTTTACAAGATTTTTAAAACCAAGAATTAAATTTTGTTTACAATTGTGTCAATTGCACAAAAAAGGCCAAAAAATTAAAAATTAATCTAAAAATTTTAGATTTCAATCAATATAATTTCTATTTTTTTAGTTTTTTTATTAAAGCAATTTTACATATGGGTAACTTGTGTTTTAAAGAGTTTGGCTTTTATGATTATCACTAGTAATCTAAATTTGTTTTCTATTTAAGGAGTTATTTAAATAGCAACTGACATTATTTTTACATGTTCAGAGTGTCAAGAAAGAGAAAAATTTTAGTTTAATCAGCATAAAATAAAAATCTTTTTTGCTTTTGCTTAGAAATGACAGCTCTCCTAATGGCAAAATTCTTCATGTGCCTTATAACTACTCATGATATCTAAAACTCTTTGGAACAATATTTTAAATTAGAATTTTTAATCTCTGGTGAATTTGTACTTAGAAGCAAAGAAATCCCATGAAACTGTGAACATCAATCAATTTTTGTAAAACTTATCTGATTATGAAAAGTAGACAACATTTGTTTTCTCAATCATTTCACTCCAAGCAAGACAATAAATCTACTAAGATGCAAGAGGTTACTGAGTGTTAGATAATGAGAAAAACTGTTATCAAGTAGTCAGTCAGGTAAGTGTCATATCGGACACATGCTCAAAACAGACATGACTGACAGGTAGAAAATTTTCACAAGGTAGATTGCCATTGCTTTCTATGGTAAACTAGTTTCCAACCAAAGCTACAGAACTCAATCTCTCCTTTTATTTAGCCCATAGCTGGAGGGAAGAGACAGATTAATAACTTTCCCAAGGATATTTGTGCGTAAGTGAATGCAACAAATTCTGCTGGAATTCAAACTCAGCTCTCCGAGTTCTCATTTCCTCTGTACCACAACGCACATAAAGAAGAATAAAAATTAACGAGACAGAAGATAACAACTGACAGTAGATTTAAATTTTTGATGATCAAAGTTGACTGGGGAGCAAAAAGCTGGAAGTGAGTTTCACAAGTGAAAAGTGCGACAGAAGAAACATGGAGTAAAATGAGATAATTATAAAAAATCTTCAATAAAATTCAGAACGTAGTGGAAAAATATTAAAAAGCAATACACTGCTGAATAAAATAGTCATATATAATACAGGGTGTGACAGAAATACCTCTCACATAATGGCAAGACATTAGCTAGTTGAAAACACCATTGCTATCAATGCCTCACATAGTTATGTGGGGGGTGTTTCTATCACATCAAGTATTAGAAATGGTTGTAGTGGTAGATTGACAATATGTGCAAGCCTATGTGAAATTTGGAGCACATGGGTTTGCAGTAAGAAAAGAAACAGGGTACAGGGGATTTTTTTAAAGAAATGATAAGAGGTAGATGCAGTTTAAGGTGGAAGATGCATTTAAACTTTTGGAGATTGTATCTGTCTACGGCTATATCGTGTTGAAGGCACCAGTTCCTGTCCAATCACCAAAGTTAAGCAACATCGAGCCTGGTCAGTACTTAAATGGGTGACTATTTGGGAATACCAGGTGCTGTAAACGTAAGGACCAAGAATGGTCCACCAAGTTTGGGAGTTGGGCGCAGGGCTAACAACCCTACCCCCTAAAAAACAGTTTGTTACAGAAACAGCAACAAAACGTTGCTGCCCTATGCACCATTGGGTGTGATGGATAAATGATGATGATGATGATCTATCAAGGAAGCAAATATACAGAAGGGAATTTCACAGGCAGGAAATGCATGAAAAACAATGCTAGAGTAGAAGTGATGGTTACATTTGACTATTTTGATGGTAAAAGGGTGGGACCTAGATGTCAGTCTAGTAGCACAAGTAAATTAATGTGATCAGAACACCAGGGAAAGAAGCTTGTCAGGGAAAAAGCCATGAAACTATTTGTAGAAAAGACAGAGGGAAGTCTCATCCTGTCAATGAAAAAGTGATTGAATTCGAGCTGCTAAATTTGGATTTTGTTGAGAACCTCAACACAGATAAGAGGACCCAACCAGATATAGCAACAGTATTCAAATTTTCAGTATTATTAAAGTAAATTGTTAACACCATTTTGTTATATTACTAGTACTTTTTGATCTCTTTCAATGCTTTACTTTTATGTTAGAAATGGATGCTTTGTTTAATGCAAAATAGATGCATTTTTATTATGTTCAACTTGAGATATTATTGGAATCAAAGTGATCTAAAAGTCATGCTAAATTAGCAGATCACTAACATTAAATATGATACAGTTTGATTTTCAGTTTAATACTCTATCTTTCCTATTTGCCAATAATCAGGATAAGAGTATTTTTCTTTGTTTTATAATCGATGAAGATATTTGAAGAATATATAAATTTAAATGATATTTTTAAAAGTTCAAAAAGAAAGAAAAGTGAACAAATTTCTTGTGTGAATAAACAGTTTTTTTTTTATTCCTTTTATTGGAAGATTTGTTTTTAAGAAAATGCCAAAATTTTTGTTGGAAATTTTACATTGAGCATTAATATAATCCTTTTATTACAGAGTTGAATTAAGAAGACATTAGTTTGTATTATCTCTGTTAAAACTTTCTTATAATTTGTATGAACATGTCAGTTGAGTTTGTTAGCAAGAACAAGGGGATGAGCCAATTTGAAATAAAATCAATTTTATGTGGAAATAAAATTCATGGGAATAATGAAAAAATAAAATGTGATTACAAGAGAGAAAAAGATGCTTCACAAAAAACAAAATAAAAGAAAAATATGCAAGAGGATTGCTGAAAAGTTTCATCCAGACCAAAAAAGAATTCCAAAATAAATTCAGATGCTTCGTCATTTGTTCAGATTTTGGGAAGGGAACCAGGTTGAGAATTTTTTGGTAACACTTTCTATATGAATGTATAATTGAAATTTCTGTCTGAATTTGAGGGATGTGAAGTTATTATAATTTATACTTTTTACATTCTGATTACTGTCTTCATCTTTATTGTTATCACATTTCAGCTATTGTTTCCTGTCGATTAGTCTTGGTTTGTGAATTTGGTGACATATTAAGGGTGAGTTCAATCCCTGGATCAGGCAGTATCTATTTAGTCTCACTGTTAATGGGTAAGCAGGGCCAGTGTGTACTATCCCCCCTAACCAGTGAGAGAAAACCTGATTAGGATCCCCAGTCAGTACTTTATGATCCTCGCTATTTTTTATACAGTATTTTTTTCTTTTTTTTAACCTACATTTGTATACATTAAAAATTACATTAAACACAACTGGTTATTACAGAATTAAAAATTTTAAGTTTTTACATCTTTCTGGGGTTTCTTTTTTTTTGTCCTAATTCCTGAATTTGTTTTGCTCATACTATGTCTGGACAAAACTCTATATAAGCTTCACTATTTTTTTATTGATAACATTGAATGTGTTAAATTATTCAACTTTGAAATGAAAAAAATCTCAGGTTGATTTTGAAAATTGCTACAAATATTGTTGGTTTATTGAAGACTAGCAATAAGTACCCGGCATTGCACGGGATGGGAAAAGTATGTCTACTTTTAATATTTTTTATATGATCCACATCTGCAGGCATTACATACAGGAGATAACTCTTATATTTTTGAAAGAGTTATTCTCCATTTAAAATATACTGTGTTGAACTTTAACAAAAAAAATACTTGAAATAAGAAATTAAAACAAGGATTAAACTGAAGAACCACACAATTTCTTTTTCTTTTTTGTGCAGAAAAATAAATTTGCAAGGGGAAGTTTTGAAACAATTAGATGTAAAATGTGGAAATGTATGTTAACAGAAATTAGTGAGAATACACACACACACACATCTTCAGTTTCATTTTTATATATGGAATGATCTGTTCTGACATGTCTCTAATTTATATTCAAATAGGTTATTTATTTTCAATTTTTATAATTGAATTGTTCACCTACATTGTTCATAATTAGGTTATAATAAAATTTGTATTTCATATGAATACTACCTTAAGAAAATGTAGTAGGGCAGGGAGGAGGTATAATAGATTCAGGGAGGGGCACAAGACACTTTTACAATCATTGCTCTTTGTTCCTCTTTAATATACACTTCTGGTGGAGTGGCTATGTTTATACTGTAACAGCAGCACGGAAACTAGCACAATCAAGTTCATACTTTGATCACAAGACTACAAGCACAACTATAAGCACACATGAGCAGAAGGCGGTGTGACAAACCTAAACATGTTATGGCAAAAGGGCAAATAATTTTTTAATTACCCTCACACACATACACGCACATATATAGTCATCTGCAGACAGATCTCTTTCGCTGTATCATAGCTCATCAGTACGGTTTGACATCCGATTGCTTTTACCCAGGATTGAAACCCAACTGAATCAGTGTCAGTCGGTGATTCTACCTCTGAGTTAGTGGCGCTCATTAGGAGGCACTTTTCATGTGTGATATACCAGTAGCTAAGAGTGTTCTAATTCATTACTGAATGAATGGTGATATATATATATAATATCTGCCATGTCATTGTCAAGTATGATCAGTAAAATATTTTAAGGTTTGTGTTTTGAACAGATATAGAAGAAAATATACTCTTAAAATCCTCACCACAAAGTGTACATGTGTGTGTGAGTGTGTGTATACACACACACACACACACACATCAAAAAAGATAAACCAGAATATTTCTGGATGATATTGTTCTTTTAGGAAGACAGTCTGTAAGGAAACTTACTTTTGTCTCCTGATAAGCAGATTTCTGAATCTGTGAAACTCTGAGAAGTTATTTGTAAACATTGCCAAATATCCATCACACACACACACACACACATATATATATATATATACATACCATAAACACACACACATACATGCTCTTACACACAGACACACACTCACTACAATTAATGACAGCAGTAGCAGCAAAGAATGACCATTCGTTGAAAGGCATGGAACTTGAAAACAAGCTCTCCTACCATGCTAATGATAAGATTTTGACCTCGAAATATTAATATATAATAAATAGGTAATACCCAATGACTTCTGTCCTTTTTATTTAACTAAACACATTATGATAGCCTTCAAGACTTAACCATACACTTAATATACACAATGCTTCAAGTAAATTACAAAACTTTCCTATCTTTTATTTATTTTTTCTATAAGTAACATTAATATTATATATAAGAAACATTAATAAGTACAAAAATTGAATAAACTAAAAGATCAGTAGATGACACCTAAACAGGGGTCTCAATTTTGCAAAAACCATCAGGCAGATACCATACTTGGACAACATTGAACAGAGGAAATCATTTTGAACAATCCTCAGGCTCAAGCAGATTAGCTAAGATAGAAAGTGAGACAGTGAAGAAAGCCAAACTGCCCAAAACAAACATCACAGAATTTGAGAGGCTCACAATCAAAGTCCTACAGAGTAATCACTACATCGTCATACTTCCAGCTGACAAAGACAATTCAACTGTAGTGATGGACAAAATTAAATATACAAAAAAACTCAAAAATATCATTAGAAATTGTAACTATAGCAAAATATAGAAAGCTCAAACATTGAAAACCGAACAATCGCCCAAACCTCTCTGTGTCACGTTCACTAACATTCGCGGTATCCGCACTAACCTTTCTAGAGTAGAATCATTCCACCAAACTAACTCACCTGATATCTTAGCCCTGTGTGAAACTAACCTTGACCCGTCTATCCCCTCCTCTGAGTTCTATGTTCCTGGTTACCTTCCCCTCTTCAGGAAGGACTCCAACATCCATATGCATGGGCTTGGTGTGTATGTCAGCGAACACCTCCCCCGAGCTAGAGTAACATCTCTTGAATCCCTGGACCAGTCTTTCATGTGCTTCCGTCTCTCACTTCTAAGCTCCGTTAGCTATCTCTTCTTCCTCTACCGCTCCCCCTCCTCCTCTGACTGTTCAGTACTTGACAGCATCTCTGACAATATCGACAAGGCCATTTCTTCTCACCCATCTGCATATTTTCGTGTTTGGTGACTTTAACGCCCACCACACTAAGTGGCTCGAAAACTCTGTAACCGACACTGCTGGTGTCCACACCTTTAATTTTTCAATCTCCCAATCCCTTACGCAAGTGGTGGACTTCCCCACGCGTTTCTCCAATAGCCCTAACGGAAGGGACTCACTACTAGACCACTGCTTCACTTCCACCCCAAATTCTTGCACCACCAGACAGCTCTGCCCTCTCGGAAATTCTGACCACGCCGTAGTTTCTGTCAACATCTCGTTCCACTCCACCTCTATGCAAGAAACCCAGACCAGCAGAATATCCTACTGCTATCAAAGAGCAAACTGGGATTCGTTCCGTGACTTCCTCTGCGCGTCCCTAGGAACAATGTTTTTAGTCTTCCCATCAGAGGTATCCTCCTGGGTTAAGGCTGGCATCGATGCTTTCATCCCTGCCAGGAAATTTCAGCTTAAATCCCATTCATCTCCTTGGTTCTCGCCTGCTTGCTCGGCCGCCATTGCCCACCAGAATCACTTCTTCCAGCTTTAGCGTAGCCACTTGTCGGACCAAAACGGGCGCCTTTTCGCCTCAGCTCATTATAAGTGTAAAAAGATACTTAACGAAGCTAAGATGCTGTTTGCTGCCAGAATGAAACAGCGCATAGCATCCTCTAAGTTTGGAGCCAAAGACTTCTGGCACCTCTGTAAAAGCATGCTCAACAAGAGTAAGTCCTCAATACCCCCACTAATCAATGAGTTTGAGGTCCTCACCTCCTCAGCGGAATAGGCTGAATGCTTTGCCCACAGATTCTTGACCAATTTGTGTCTGGATTCATCTGGAGTCCAGACACCAGATTTCCCATCTAGAACTGAGGCCCAATTGAATGATGTCCACATCACGCCCTCGCTGATTTTTAGCATAATATCAAAACTTGACCCTCACAAAGCAAGTGGTAGGGATGGAATCCCAATCATAGTCTTGAAGAAATGTGCCCCTGAACTCTCCTCTGTCCTTTCTAAGCTCTACAACCTCTGCCTATCTTCCTCCTGCTTTCCTGCCTGTTGGAAGTCTTCTTCTGTGGTTCCAATATTCAAGAACACTGGTGAACCCTTGGACCCCGCAAACTACTGCCCTATCAGCCTTCTTCTGATCTTCAGCAAAGTGTTTGAAGCCATTATCAATGCCAAGGTCGTTCAGCATCTCACGACCTACGGGCTTCTATCGGACAAACAGTATGGCTTCCGCTTCACCAGGTCGACTGCTGATATGCTAACAACCATCACCGAGTATATATACCAGGCTCTTGACAAGAATGGTGAAGCCTGAACTGTTGCCCTGGATATCTCTAAAGCATTCGACAGAGTATGGCATGCCGGCCTTCTGCGGAAACTGCGAAGCTATGGCATTACTGGACTTTTGTTGGACTTAATCCAGTCATTCCTCTCCAACCACACACTGAAGGTGGTTTTAAACGGACATGCCTCCCAGAACTACCCTACAAACACGGGTGTCCCCCAAGGCTCTATCCTAAGTCCTACAATGTTTCTAATCTACATCAATTATCTCCCCGATGCCATAAGATCACAAGTAGGCATGTACGCTGATGATACCACAGTTTACTCTCGCCTCGATCAAAAATCTGGTGTTGGTGACAAGGCGAACCTCACTGCCGAGCTTGAAAAGGACCTCCAATCCGTGGTGGATTGGGGTAAGAAATGGCCCGTAAAATTAAATTCTTCCAAAACGAAGCTGCTGTCAATTAACCACCACAAACAACCACACCCCACTCCACCCCATTAGCATGGAACAGGCATGCCTCCCAGAGAGTAAAACACTACGCCTGCTTGGCCTGACACTCTCAGCGGACCTCAAGTGGAATGACTATGTCGAATCCATTGCTAAATCCGCTGCTATGAAAGTTGGCTCTCTGTGCAGAGCCCAGAAATTCTTTCCACCTGAATCTATCCTGCACCTATACAAATCTACCGTCCACCCGTGTTTTGAATACTGTTGCCACATCTGGTCGGGTGCCCCTACTATTCTCCTCGGGCTTCTTGACAAAATACAGCGAAGAATCTGTAACGTGATTGATACCGACTTAGCTGACCACCTGCAGTCACTCTCTCACCAGCGTGATGTGGCTTCCCTGTGCCTCTTCTATAAATACTTTCATGGCTTCTGCTCTGATGAACTTAAATCACTGGTGCCTCCTAGGTGTGAGTTTGCATGAGATACTAGATTGGCAACTAGGTCCCACCCTTTTACAGTGAAACCGATGAAATGTAACCACAATTTCTACTCCAACAGCTTCTTTTCTTGCACTTCCTGCCTGTGGAATTCCCTTCCGCATGCTTGCTTCCCCGACGGCTATAACCTCCAGGAGTTTAAATGTAAGGTCAATAGACATCTCCTAACACACTCTCCCATTCTCTCCAAATCTCCCCCGATGTACATCCTAACACATCTCTCGCCCTGTGTAACCCCCTGCACTATAGTGGCAGCGGAATGCCTTGCTTGGGGTGACATGATTTAAAAAAAAAAAACAAAAAAAAAAACAACTGTCACAGATCCTAGTCAAGAACAAGAATCACTTTCAGTCTAAGACTTACAGGCGCTTGTCTCAACATTACAGCAAGTTACCTCACATATATGGTCTCTTTAAATTTCCCAAAGAAGGTATCTCACTCAGGCAAATTATGAGCTGCAGAGGTTCTGTTTGTCAACCTCTGTGTTGCTTCTTTGCAGATATAATTGACCCATTCATAAGAAAGTCATTATCATATGTCTGAAACTCCACTCATTAATCAAGGATGCTCTCATTCAATCTAACTAGATAGTGAATCTAGATGTGGTGAGTTTGTTCACCATGGTACCTGACAGTGGAGGCACTATTGGTAGTCAGGGACAGACTGGCCTTGGACTTATCTTGAGGAGAACGTTCTAGTATACCAATAGATAACCTGATGGAGATTTTTTTTTATAATCGTATCACCCCAAGCAAGGCATTATATTGCTTCTGTTTTGCTGGGGGTTACATAGGAAGAAAGGTATGAGAAAGAGTGACAGGTTATAGAGGTGTCAGGAAGTGGGTAAGAGAAGGATGAGAATACTGATGAGAGTGGAGTGGATGGAGAAAGGAACATGAGAGAGAGGATGCAGGTTAGTGAGATAGGAGATGACTATTGACCTTACATTTAAATTCTTGGAGATTATAGCTGTCAAGAAAGCAAGTAAATGGAAGGGAATTCCACAGGTGAGAAGCGCAAGAAAAGAAGCTGCTGGAGTAGAATTTGAGTTGACAATTTATTGGTTTCACAGTAAAAGGGTGGGATCTAGTTTCTAACCTTGTGGCTCGAGTAAAATTTCTATATAGGGGGCACCAGTGAGCTAAGTTCATCTGAGCAGAAGCCGTGAAAGTATTTGTAGAAGAGACACAGAGAAGCCACATTGCGCCGGTGAGAAAGTGACTGTATCCGAGCTGCCAAAATGCTGATTTTCTGAACACAAACAATACACTTCTGAATGGGTCAGACATATATTGACAAGATGAAGTCTTAAAAATGGGTTCACCATTATCACCAGCAATTGTTAACATATACAGCAAATACTTTGAAGAGATGGCATTAGAATCCAAATCACTAAAACCAACTTTATGGTTAGGATATGGAGATGACATCATCATACTCTGGCCACATCAGGAAGAGGTCCAGCTGCTACTGAACCATGTGAACTCAGTAAGGGCATTGATACAATTCACAATGGAGAAAAGAAAAGAATAACTAACTATAATTTTGGGATGTACTAATATTTCAAACAAAGAATGGGTACAAGACATCCATATATTGCAAGCCTATATTCACCAGACAATATCTCAACTTCAACTCTTCAGTTTACCAGACAATGTCTCAACTTCAGCTCTCACCACCCATATAGTGTGAAGAAAGGAATCATCAACTGCTTACAATATCAAGCAAGTCATATGTAGTAACCCAGAGATATATACTCAAGGAATGGTCAGTATAAGCAGTACTCTATAACTTCGTTGTCCTGCGGCCTTGACTGAGATAGAACTCACTACACCCCCTTAGTATTCCCTGTGCATTTGAAACCCTGGCGCAGTTTTGTAGCGAAATTCATAATCTTGTCAAATCGCTGAATACTTGATGCTTTTCCAGGGCTACCAAGGGTGTTTTTATTGTGACACCAACACTAGATGGGTTGCCTCTAGGCCCCATCCTGTTATTTAACCCATATCTGGAGGGAAGTGACGGATTAATACCTTTCCCAAAGGTGCTAGTGCTTAAGTGAATGCATGGTACTCACCTGGAATTCGAACTCAGCTCACCAATTTCTCTTTCCAAGCCGATATCCACTGCACCACAACGTATATCCATCACTAAACGCATACAGCACCTGGTATTCTCAAGTGGTCACCCATCTAAGTACTGACCAGGCTCATGTTGCTTAACTTCAGTGATCGAACGAGAACTGGTGTATTTAACGTGATATACCGGAACCTAATAACTACCCTGGGTACATGATAGCAGCTCCAACAAACGAGAATGGAATAGGAATGGTGTAACAGAATAACAACATTCAGAAAACAGCCTCAGACTGCCTATACAGTGTGTGGGTATTATTAAAAAAAATACGAAAGATTTGTGGTTCATATAACATGAGGATACCTTTTTTGAGTAAGATCTCCAATAGAGGAGAAAAGAACTAAGAACTGTATGTACACCATCCCATGTGGCTGGGATAAGGAGAAAAGGGCTGCAAGATAAGATAAGGCTGCCAAAAAATCTTCAAGGGGATAACATGAGAGAAAATAATAAAATCAGGAGTAGCTGACCACATATGGAAGGAAAAGAGAGAACATCATCCCCTGTGGGATGAAGGTGAAATAATGGCGAATACCATTGAAAAATACAAAAACTTAAAGAATCAGCATATATGTTGGACTACAAAAATCTTCTCAGCCAGCTAAACATAGAAATGAATACAATATGAGAACCAGTAATATGGGTGCTTGAGAAAACCCACTACAAACATCAAAATTGTAATATGAGTTCTGGTAAGAAATGATTGAGATATTAGATTTATAAGTCCCCAAAATTCATACACTTCTGTTCTAAAGGACAAATTATCCAGTGGATAAAAGTGTTGGCTAGATCCACTAACTAGAACCAAAGATTTAGGAATTCAGTACTTAAACAAAAAACTTATTTGATTTAAATGGAGATATTTGGAAGTGACATGACTCATAGAACTATCTACCCCAATGAATAAAATAAAGTGTTCAGTTCAAATTTCAATCACCTGAAGACAGAGTATACATTGGCCAAAATGTCATGAATATGACAACAAAGATGAGGACAACAGTCCAAATAATGTAAATAGAAACATTAATGTTTTAGTTAGTTGTTAAACTGACACAAAACAAATTTTTTACTTTGAATTATATGAAATAATCCTAATAATTAATGAGTTCCAAAAACATATATTTGATTACAGCTTTTTAAAATGTCTTCTAATTTTTTCTTAAGTTTTAATGAGTATTTGTAGGATAAAAACCTTCATAATAGTGAAGTTATTTTTACAGTTTCTGTCTTTAACACTTTAACCTGTAAAAGCAAATATATCAAGTAAGTTTGAAAAAATATTTCAAAATCAAGGGTAATACTTTAGATTAGAATATCTGAAGTATTGCACACAATAAGGCCTAAAATTTTAATTCCTGTAATTGTGACTTTAAAAATGATACTTTCTGCTTAATCCAAGTATTAAAGACAAGGCAATAGTTTAATTTATTTGTTCATCAACTGTCAATACTAAAGCTGACAACCTTATCCTGATATTATAATTTGTGTTCGGCTTCAATCATAACTAACAAGGTAGGTTACTTTGTTGGAATATCATGTGTCTAATAATCTTCTCAACCAGTTGTTTTTTTTTTTCGGTGAACTTGATAAATTATAATGTCATCTTTTCTGATGGGTTAAGTTTTGTTGCATGAGATTGACTCAGTAATGTACATTTTGCTAATGGAAAACTGGTTCCTCTATGACATATCTCTTTAATGGTCCTTACTCTCAAAGATCCATACATTATATCTAGGTCTGATACTTTTGTGTAAGAATATACTGATATGACTTGGACAGATAAGTAAAATTGTGATGATATGAAGAATCCTTTGGGACTACCATGATAGTTCAGGTGGTAATATTTAATAAACAGATTGTTGATCAGCTTTTAGTAACATGTTTTGCTTGAAGGCCATTAATAGCAGTAATGTCAAAGTCAGAAACTTTTACTCCTAATAAAATATCACCTCTGCCATTAGTATTTTCTTTTTTTGCTTCTTGCTCAGTACAATCCTTACTGGGTTATTATCCTAGGCTTCAGGTAAAGTAAGGTAACAAATATATGCATTCTATTTGTGAAAATACAGATGTTAAGTGATACTTAACATGTGTAGTGTTTATATTTTCCTAACATTGGTAATACTTTTTGAGTAGACAATCTGTTCCACACAACATCATGCATTTTTTTTTTCTTCTTTTATATTCCATGTCTCTTCAGGATGTAAGCAATTATGGCTCTCCACAATTTCCTGTCCTTTGTAGCTCTTAATAAATTTTGACCTTTTGTTATTGTAATAGGTACCTCCACTCATTTTTTATATCTACATTTTAAATCGAATAACAAAAAAAAAAAGAAAGTTTTTGAAACTTTTATTTTAGTTTTAATTGAAAGCTAAATGATTAAATTTACTATATCCAGTAAGCAATATAGTCTGGTGTAATTTCAAACAGAAATTATATTGATTGGAATCTAAAATTTTTCAATTTTTTAAAAATCTATTTTTTGGACATTTTCAAGCGATCAACACATTTGTAAACAAAAGTTAATTCTTAGTTTTAAAAATCTTGCAAAAATAGAATATACTTCTGTGACACAATTTTATTTTGGAAAATTAGTAAATATAATGTTAAATTAATCTGATTTACACAAGTTTTACTTATTTATAGCATCAAATTTAAAATAAAACTAGTTCTTCAACACAGTTCAAATTTTTGACCGTTTTACTGTATGTGGTGACAGATTTGACAAATGTGAGATAAGTATATGGTGATCACAAATGACATAATTGTACAAAGTTTTTTCTGTAAAGGGAAGAAATCCTGAAACATATGACTTTTTAATTTACATATAGAAATTACCATACAAAGAAAAATTCAATTATATAAAATTAAAAATTATTTTAAAAATAGAAAGGCAGAATGTTTTGTATTAAAATTTTTAATTTTTGATTAGTAAATTTAAATTTTTGCTTAATAAGTTTTTAAACTAATCTAACAAATCTTTGAAGTATTTTTGAAATATTTTTGAAACTTTATATCTTATTATAATTGAAAAATAAAAGAAAACAATTTTTTTAGAATTTCATTATTAATCAAAAAAATTTATTTTCTTCAGACTATAATGTCCTTAATTTGTATTATTTATTCCAGCAATTAAACGTTTATCAAATTAAATAATGTCATAGTTATATTGCATTTTTTTATTTTATTATTGGGAAGAGATATTCAGAAATAAAGGTAAAATTTAAAAAAAAACGTAATAGATTATTTGCGTAGCAGATGTAAAAATATTTTTTTACCAAGTTTTTTTTTAAATTAATAATTTCAAAAATAATTTAATTCATTTTTTAATAATTCATGAAAGCTTCATTAAAATCTGACAATTATTTGAATTTTGAAAGAATTTTCAAATTAATGTTTGTCACCGAAAAAAAACTGTGTTATGTAATTTTATGTTTTCCATTGTAAACTCTCATAAGGATTTGGTTACCCATTAACTAAAATCAAAACAAGACTTTTTACCAAAATTTTGAACGTGTTAGAATAGATTAAAAATTTTTTAAAAGTAATTAAAAATACTTTGATATTTCCTCTTAATAATAATAATATAAACATTTTGATGGAAAAAGTTAATTTTTATTACATTTGGGGCTTTTTTTATTCATACTATGCTATTCTTTCAGTGATTTAATAGAGGTAGAAAGATAAACAAAATGTGCTTACCTTATTTTGTATGAAGTCAAAAACTCCAAATAATTTCTCAATTGACACAAAATAAGTTTTGCTGTCACTTGTTGCTTGGTGAAAACCACTTTTCCTAAATGATTTTAGAATTTTTTTTTTAATCATTTCACCCCAAGCAAGGCATTCCACTGCCACTATTACGCTTGAGGCTATATAGGGGAAGGTAAATAGAAATAGTGGTTAGATATAGGAAATGTCAGAAGGGAGGTGATAGATAGTTTGGAGGATGGGAAGAGTGTTTGAAAGAATGGAAGTGAGTTAGTGTGTTAGGAGGTGTCTATTGACCTTACATTTAAACTCCTGGAGATTGTAGCCGTCGGGGAAGCAATCATGTGGAAGGGAATTCCACAGTCGGGAAGTACAAGAAAAGAAACTGTTGGAGTAGAAGTTGCGGTTGCATTTTATCAGTTTCACTGTAAAAGGGTGGGATCTAGTTGCTAATCTAGTATCTCGTGTAAATTCAAACCTAGGGGGCAGCAGTGATCTAAGTTCATCGGAGCAGAAGCCATGAAAGTATTTATAGAAGAGACACAGGGAAGCCACATCACGTCGGTGAGAGAGTGGTTGCAGCCGGTCTGCCAAGTCAGTCTCAACCACGTTATAGATTCTCTTTTGTATTTTGTCAAAAAGCCCAAGGAGAGTAGCAGGGGAACCCGACCAGATATGGCAACAGTATTCAATGCACAGGCGGATGGTAGATTTATAAATGTGCAGGATAGATTCAGATGGAAAAAACCTCCGGCCCTGCACAGAGAACCGACTTTCATAGCAGTGGATTTAGCAATGGATTCGATATAGTCATTCCACTTGAGGTCTGCTGAAAGTGTGAGACCAAGGAGGCGTAGTGTTTTACTCTCTGGGAGGCAAGCCTGGTCCAAGCTAATGGGAGGTAGGTGCGATTGTCTATGATGATTAATTGATAGTAGCTTCGTTTTAGAAGCATTGAAATTTACGAGCCATTTCTTACCCCAGTCCACTACAGATTGGAGGTCCTTTCCAAGCTCAGCTGCAAGGTTAGCTTTGTCGCCCACACCAGATTTTTGATCGAGGCGAGAGTAAACTGTGGTGTCATTGGCGTACATCCCTACTTGTGATATTATGGTATCGGGGAGATCATTAATGTAGATCAGAAAGAGTGTAGGACCTAGGATAGAGCCTTGAGGGACACCCACGTTCGTATGGTAGCTGTGGGATGCATGTTCATTTAATACCACTTTCAATGTGCAGTTAGATAGGAATGACTGGATTAGTTCAAACAATTGTCCAGCTATACCATAGCTCCACAGTTTGCATAGAAGGCCAGCATGCCAAACTCTGTTGAACGCTTTAGAGATATCCAAGACAATGGTTCGGGCTTCGCTATTCCTGTCGAGTGCCTGGTATATATACTCGGTGATGGTTGTTAGCATATTGGCAATAGACCTGGTGAAGCAGAAACCATACTGCTTGTCCGAGAGGAGCCTGTGTTCTGTGAGGTGCTGATAATGGCCTTGAACACTTTGCCAAAGATTGGAAGAAGGCTGATAGGGCAGTAATTTGAGGGGTCCGAGGGTTCTCCAGAGTTTTTGAATATAGGAACTACAGAGGAAGATTTCCAACAGGCAGGAAAGCAGGAAGCAGAGAGGCAGAAGTTGTAAAGCTTAGAAAGGACAGAGGAGAGTTCAGGGGCACATTTCTTTAAAACTATGATTGGGATTCCGTCCCCTCCACCAGCTTTGTGGGGGTCAAGTTTTGAGATTATCTTAGAGACAAGCGAGGGTGTAATGTGGGCGTCATTCAGTTGAGCCTCAGTTCTAGGTGAGAAGTCCGGTGTAAAAACCCCAGATGAGTCCAGACTCGAATTGTTCGAGAATCTCCGTGCAAAGCATTCAGCCTTGTCCGCTGAGGAGGTGAGGACCTCAAAATTATTGATTAATGGGGGTATTGTGGACTTGCTCTTGTTAAGTACTCTTTTACAGAGTCACCAGTAGTCTTTGGCACCGAACTTAGCGGATGCTATGCGTTGTTTCATTCTGGCAGCAAACAACGTCTTAGCTTTGTTAAGTATCTTTTTACACTTATTTCGAGCTGAATACTGCAACCATGGCTTTCCACAATTTCCTGCTCATTGTAGCTCTTAGGAATGTTTTTGTTTTATCTCCTAAACTCTGTTCTATCAACTGTTTGCACAAGCTTATTTAGTAGGCTATCTACAGCTTTTGTAACAAATTGAAGTTCTCATTTTTATAGGAACTGGTTTCAGGAAAAAAAATAACAATTTCCTTCTCTCAAGATCTAACATTATTCAAATTATATTGAAGTGATCTAAAGGAAATGGCACATATGATTGAAAGTACCAAAAACTGCAAAGGCATAAACAATGAGTCAAATAGGATATTTCTGAATCTCTTACAGTTCACCATTCTCTAGATCCTGTGGAAATAATTAACTATGTATGATCTTCACTACTAATGATAAATTATGTGTTTAATTAGAGAGTAAAACACTACGCCTCCTTGGTCTCACACTTTCAGCAGACCTCAAGTGGAATGACTATATCGAATCCATTGCTAAATCCACTGCTATGAAAGTCGGTTCTCTGTGCAGGGCCGGAGGTTTTTTCCATCTGAATCTATCCTGCACATTTATAAATCTACCATCCGCCTGTGCATTGAATACTGTTGCCATATCTGGTCGGGTTCCCCTGCTACTCTCCTTGGGCTTTTTGACAAAATACAAAAGAGAATCTATAACGTGGTTGAGACTGACTTGGCAGACCGGCTGCAACCACTCTCTCACCGACGTGATGTGGCTTCCCTGTGTCTCTTCTATAAATACTTTCATGGCTTCTGCTCCGATGAACTTAGATCACTGATGACGCCTAAGCACAAATTTGCACGAGATACTAGATTAGCAACTAGATCCCACCCTTTTACAGTTAAGCAGATAAGATGTAACCGTAATTTCTACTCCAACAGCTTCTTTTTTCGCGCTTCCCGCCTGTGGAATTCCCTTCCACAAGTCTGCTTTCCAGACAACTACAATCTCCAGGTGTTTAAATGTAGGGTCAATAGACACCTCCTATCACACTAACTTCCAATCATTCTCAGAACACTCTCATCTACCCAACCCTCATTTTCGGTATCCTTACCAGCCTACCACCCACCCTCTGACATTTCTTATATTTAACCATTCTTGGTATCCTTACCCGCCTACCACCCACCCTCTGACATTTCTTATATTTAACCATTCTCGGTATCCTTACCCGCCTATCACCCACCCTCTGACATTTCCTATATTTCACCATCCTTCCTCCACTTTATGTAGCCCCCTGCGCAGTAGTGGCAGTGAAATGCCTTGCTTGGGGTGAAACGCTTATATAAAAAAAAAAAAAAAATTCAATTCTGTATTTATATCAAGGTTAATCTGTTGAAATTAATACCAATTAAACCTAGATTTCACTGTTTAAGAAAACTAAATGAGAAGGATAGCAACTCAAATACATGTACCCGCTAAAAAAAACATTCATATTCATAATATATTCAATCCACCAGAAATTTGAAAACATCATGCTTTACTGCTTGGTATTTGCACTGAAAACTTTAATATGAACATTTTAGTGTGTTTGGGTGTCAGTGTGTAAACACTGCAAAGGATTCAGAAGTCGGATTAGTCCAATCATGATTATGAAGGGATTTGGAGTGATCATTAGTTTGTTTGTTTCGAGGTTTAACAACCTATCAATCCTTATGGGATCATTTAAGGTCATAACCAATGATTTTTGGGTAAGGTTATTTTTTATTTTTACAACATTTTTCTTTTCGAGTATCAAAATTCATTGGGATTTGTTTTTAAGAGCAGGGTCCCCAAGTCCTACCCTTGCTATTTAACCCATAACTGGAGGGAAAGGACGGATTAATACCTTTCCCAAGGGTACCAGTGCTTAAGTGAATGCAGGGTATTCAACTGGAATTAGAACTTGGTTCACCGATTTCTCTTTCCAAGCTGATATCCACTGCACCCAACACACATCTGTCACTATAAGCTTACAGCACCTGGTATTCCCAAGCGGTCACCCATCTAAGTACTGACCAGGCTCAACGTTGTTTAACTTCGGTGATCAAGCGAGAACCGGTGTATTCAACGTGATAGGCCGTAAGCCTGATCATCAGTGATGGAGATGTTATGCCTTCATTCATCTGCCCATAGGGCTACTGACTCAACACAGAGGCCTGCATCAAGTGTTATGAGGAGATAGTGCTGTCCTGGGTCAATAGGGTGGCTGCCTGAAGACACTATGTCTGGCAACAAGACTCTGCACCATGACACACAAGCAGAAGATCCCAGTCACGTCTATGAGACAATTTCTGCAACCACATCACCCCTTACATCTGGCCACTAAACTCTCCAGACTGTAACCTCCTTAAGTTTTTATGTGTAAGATGAAGTTGAGTGAGAGACTAACAAAACTCCTTGTAAGAAAAAACAGCAACAAGGATTATGGCAGCATTCACCAAAACTTAAACAAGAAGACCTGTCTAGAAGAATTACTGGAGATTCTGGAAGCCATCGTTAAAGCCAGTGATGATTTTACTGAATAAATCTACTTTTTTGTATTTCAAGATATTTTTATATAATTTTGGTAAATATATCTGTTAAAATGAGATGTCAGTGTTATTTATATTTTTGTGTAATGTGCACAACAATTTATCTATTGCACCCTGAATATGTGTGTGTTAGATCACAGAATAAATATCTTCATCAAGATAGTTTTGCATTGATTAGTTAGGATATTCTTAAGAACGGTTCATTCACTCAAATAAGGAACTTTTATATGTTATTTCATGTTTGTTTCACATCCTTTCTTCCTTCTCAACTTTATCTGGCAAACATCTATCGTATAGATTTTTTCTTTATAATACCACACTCGTCCTGTACGAAATTAAGCATATTTTATTTGAACAGTGGTTTCTTGTTAACTACTTGTACTCTTCAAATATAAATAAAGTTGAATAATTTATTGATCCTTACTTGAGCATGTTATCACTCAGATATTATATCTTATTTACTGTCATTACCAAAATAAAAGATCTATGTTGTACAAGAATATTTTTTGTTTTACTGGTCATTTCAGCTGTTCTTTTCTTTTTTTCTAAGCCACTATAAATTCAGTCTATGACTCATAGCTTATGGCCATATCACATTGAAACACTGATTCCTGTAGAATCACTGAAGTTAGTGACCACTTGGTAAATATATCTTTTAAAATAAGATGTCAGTATTAGAATGGTAACTACTTGAAAACACCAAGTGCTGTAAGCCTCAATGTGTGAATTGTATAATGGGTACTGGCTCAAAATTATTAATCAAAGAGTTGAATTCTCATTTCAGTTTGGTTTGTTATATTCCCTTACATGCAAATATTCTTGGGAAAAGTATGGATCCACATTTCTCCCTCTCTCTTTCTCTCTCTCTTCAGCTTTTGGGTAATTGGTAAAACTTGTATTATTTTTTTAAAAATTCTTAACAATCTAATAATATTTCCTAGCTTTAAATAGCCTGCAATCTGTTGATAAACAAAGAAAATGAATCAATCAAAATATGACTCATAATAGCAGTTTACTGATTACAATGCAAAATTTGAATATTTTATAAACAAGTGTTTTTTTTTTGTTTTTTTTTATGGATCACCAATTAAAAGATTTCTGATAGTAAAAGGAGATTCTTCATCATCACTTCTGTGACCATCAGCTCCCTCAACATGTCCTAGTTGTGTGTCAGTGACCAAGTTTCTGCAAAGACTCAACTAGTCAGCAAAGTAATTTTGTTGGCCTGTTTTTTCTTCTGTTGCTTAAGGTGATACATTGTTTGATCATAGTGGCAATTTGTCTCTTGTGACATGACCATACCTTTTCAATAAGAATTTTCATAAAAATGCCTCTTGCATAATATGACTCTTCAGCTGAGAAAGTTGAATTTTAAGTCATTCTTTTCCTCAAATATAAAAAGTGTATTATTATATGCTATTAATATAGTGCAGCCAAGAGTTGTAGATTTAAAAAATAGGCAGTCAAAAATCAAATGCAATAATAAGCACATCATACAACTCTCCTATTGAAGGTCGTATATTTTTGGTCTTATGTGTTTGTGGTGCAGGCAATGTCAGTTTGGAATGAGAAATCAGGAAACCGAATTCAAACTCCAGTTAAATTCCCTGCATTCACTTGCGTGCAAATACCCTTGGGAAAGATATTAATCAGTCTCTTCCCTCCAGTTATAGGTTAAATAACAAAGCAGATTGGGTTCTATAGCTTTGACTGGCACCAGCACCAGCCTACCAGAGAAAGTAATGGCAACCTACTGCGGGATAATTTTCTTTTATCCAGTCAGTCATGTCTCTTTCAAGACATGATCACCCAAGCGTATATCATGTATGGCACTTAAGTGACTGACTGAATCCTAAAACAGAGATTAATAAAGCACTTGTTTTAGATACAGCTATAATATGCTAATGTAACTGGACATTTTTTAAAATAAAAAAATTTCCTCATTTTAATTAATAATATGATGTATTGTAATTATTTACATGGTTTGGACTGTTGTCCTCATCTTTGTTACTATACTCACAACATTTTGACCATTGTACAAATCTGTTATCTCTATTTAAGGCATCCAGGAGTATCATGACTCATGGAATGAGAACAATGTACCCCAGTGATTAAAGGGTTCAGTTCAAAATTCCAATCATCTGAAGAAGGTCGATGCATACAACTGTCAAAACGTTGTGAATATGTTAACAAAAATGAGGGCAACAGTCAGAACAACATAGATAATATAGATTAATATTATGACTTAAAAAAATGACTTAATTTTATTTAAAGTTGTCATAGTTTTCTATTTGAGAAAGTAATAACACAATCAAGACGTTGATTTTATACATGACAAAAGTGAAATATTGATAAGTGGACTTGAGAAAACAGTTTTCCTGAAAAATTGTTTTGAGGGAGTGATTTTATAAATTTCAATTAACTAATGATTATTGTTCAGTAAGTGTGAAAGTATGGTTAATCTCGCACTTACCATTACCCATGCAAAAAATATTTGGGAAATCCTCTACTGCAATATATGCTTGCAAGACTATATATATATATATATATATATATAAAATGTACTCTAAGACATAAATTTGAGGATTCTATGCCTTTTTGAAAATTAATTTACGAGCACACTTTGAGATATATGGACTTTCCCTACACAAAGGGTTTTATTATATATTCAATAATAATAACAAAATTAACCCATTACTGCATAAAGTTTCCTTAGAATATTAACTCTTTTTGCCTAATCTGCCTTGCTGGCAGATTTAAATTTTTAGTTAACTGTATTCCTAAAAATTGTTACCAATGCACAATGTCATTTTATGCATCCTAGATTAGTAAATCATTAAACCAGTCAATATACGAAACTTACTAATTATTAAATCGAGAGAGTAACCATAAACTTTTGGGTTATTGTGTGCGGGAGTAATATATATATATATATATATATATATATATATATATATAGATTATTATTTTATTTTTCAATTCCTAGCATCTCTTGTTTACATGCATGTGTAGTCACATAAATGTAAACAAATGTAGTTTGATGAAGTCCTAAAGAACAAAATATGTCACACAAAGATTTTTTTCCACTTTTTCATACATCTTCCCTTAAAAATGTTTCCTAATACATAAAAACTTCTATATATATTTTTTTTTAATCATGTCACCCCAAGCAAGGCATTCCACTGCCACTATAGCGCAGGGGGTTACATAGAGCGATTGGGTATAGAAAATGTCAGAAGGAGGGTGATAGACGACTTAGGATGTACATAGGGAGAGAGTTGGAGAGAGTGGGTGTGAGTTAGTGTGTTAGGAGGTGTCTATTGACCCTACATTTAAACTCCTGGAAGTTGTAGCCTTCGGGGAAGCAAGTATGTGGTAGGGAATTCCACAGGCGGGAAGTGCGAGGAAAGAAGCTGTTGGAGTAGAAATTGCGGTTACATTTCATCGGTTTCACTGTATCATTATCCTATATATAGATATACCATCACTGACGAGTAAGAACACCATAACTGTATCTTCATGAAACTCTGAAGTGAGCATGAAGCTGCTCAGTTGAAGTGACAAACTCTTTTTGCTGATATATATGTAATATTTTTGAATGGATTTTTCATCCAACATTATTTTTTATTACAATGTGTGAATTACCTATTTAAGGAATGCACATTTTTTTAAGAACAAAAAATTCCACAAATATAGGAGGGTAGGACAAAAAAGTATTTATTTGAAATATAAAAAAATGGAAGAAAAATAAAACATATGTGAGCATGGTAAATATAATGTCAAAAAGGAAAACATTAACAAGACTTTGAATGTGTCTTTAACTGAGTTAAAAATATCTCAAAAAAGAAAATTTGTTTTTGTGAAAATTAATAAGCTAAAAATAAAACAATTAGATGCAGGATCTCACTATTTTAATAGAAACAGAGAAAAATGGGTAAACCCAATTTATTAACTTTAAAAAAAGTTGCTCATCGAGTTTTAGAAAAGAAATTGAATTTTTGGATGAATTCACCTGTAACATTGTTTTTTTTTTTTTTTTTTTTTTTGTTGGCAAAACAAAAAGCAGTAGTGTTTGCATTGAAGAATACAGCTAATTTATTTGGAACAGATTGGATTGCATTATTTGATCTTTGGGATATTGCATTATTTGATCTTTGGGATATTTTAATTAACTTTTTCTGCAACAAAATATAGTTACCTCCTGTGTTAATAATGGCAACTGAAAAATTAAAGAATGAATCAAAAAGGAGTTCTCCAGAATTCTTCTCAGAAGGTCGAGGAACATGCACAAAAACAAAAGCTAAATTTGAAGTAAAAGAGAATGTAACTGATATTTAAGCTAAATACTGCTTTAGAACCAATTAATAAGGAATTAGAGGGATTAGAAAGATTGAGTGTGATATCAAAAATAAACTTTTCCAAATGGTTATCACTGTTTATGGTAAAAAGAAGAAATAATAAAATCTACATTTATGCTGATTTTTCAACAGGGCTAAATTAAAGTTTGAAATAATATAACTCCCTGTTACCAAGATCAGTGCAAATTTTTGCCAAATTAAGTGGTGGTATTTTTTTTCTAAATTAGATTTGTCAGATGCTTACTTACAAGTACTAGTAGATGAAGAATGCTCAAAACTCTTAACAGTTAACACTCATAGAGGTACCTATGGAAATATTGTATGACACGTTTGATGCACCCACACCATCAGAAATTGTTGAACTAAGGTTTTACAGTTTGAGAAAAAGAACAGCATTTTAAGAGATTAAGCTGAAGAAATGTAAACTCTAGAGGAAGCCATCTCAAAGGTGAGGGGCCATATATGAATAAAGTGTCACTGCCAACATTTGAGTTTGAACACGGATCACCAGAAAACAATCATAGTTGACCTTGTTTTGATGTAATTAGAGGAATCATGCTGCTGGTATCATGTAACATTGTAAAAATAATATATATTATAAGTATTCGAGAGAGAAAAGGAAAAGACAGTATTCTTCGAAGGCATTATTTCTAGTATATGTGATTTTACAAAATATATAGATATATGAGGAAGGGAATGGACACATAGTTGGTTGTTTAGAACATTCACTTTCTGACTATGGGAAACAGGTTCAATTCTCACATGGCTGATGTGCCTAGAGGTTATTATTATTTGATCAGGCTAGCTCAGACATTTATGTCTATCATAGCAACCATCATGGTCCTGCATCAAGATTGGAGGATCATTAGAATAGCATCTTGTGTCATAACATAGTTGATGATTGTTGAATGACAAACCCATCTTGTGCCATGACCAGGTGGGAGCAACAGATCACTTGAAAGTTTTTTTGTTTTTTTCATCACCAGTATCCTGCAAAGCATATTCTGTATTCACATAAGATTGTAGAAATATCAGGAATAGCCCCATAAAGCTGTGATTTAGTTGAATGTTTTCTCCAAGAGATGTTTTTTTTTTTTAATCATTTTACCCCAAGCAAGGCATTCCACTGCCACTATTGCGCATGGGGCTACAAGGGGAAGGCAAAGAGAAGGAGTGGTTAGATATAGAGAATGTCAGGAGGAAGGTGACAGGTGAGTAAGGATACCGAGGATGAGGGTTGGGCAGATGGGAAGAGTGTTTGATAGAATGGGAGCAGGTTAATGTGTTAGGAAATGTTGAGTCCAACTCTTAGCATTTCGGTGTAGATTCCATCAAATTTAGACTCTAGGGTTTTAGTTAATATCTACCTCTACAGTGGAGCAAAAGAATCTCTACTTGAAGTTGTGAAGTAGATCAGATTTTCAGATTGTAGCTTTTTTATTCAAGGCAGCCCAAGCTTCACCTATGCAAATTTTTACATCCTTTTTAGTAGAATTTATCTTGTTTTCTAGCTATTTTTTTGTATTGAGACTTGCTGGTTGAATGTTATGAATTCAGTTTTAGAGACATTGACAAACAGCTCAACATCATTAGTAGCACTTTGCAGATGATGTAGGAGAGCTGCAGAATTGGTAATGATGTCTGCAGCAATAGCTCAGTTATCAGACTAGTCAATATTAGTCGACTTTTTTGCAGGATATCAACTTTATAGAGTAAAACAGAAGATGATGATTGTCAAGTGAAGCTGTAAATACATAATTGTTGTGGAATAAATAACACACTCTCAGTGACTAAATGAACAAATGTCGATGATTCAGTAAAGAACTCTAGTTATTCTAAAAACACTGTTGGAGTCAGTCATCAGAGTATTTCTTAGAAATGTCACAGTGAGTGCCTAATCAAGACTTTATATTAGAACTGCTAGAAATAAGTTAGAACAATAGTCAAAAGTATTTTCATTTGGCAATCTAACCAAAGATTTGCTATTTTGCTATAGTATCAGTATCTCTGGGGTTAGAGGATGTCATCTGCTAGAAATATTTTCTCTATTTTTCCCCTAGATACAAAATCAAAGAAGATAACTTCTTGATAATATCCCGATCCTAGTGTGAAGTACCTTTGGAAAGTGCCTGAAAACTCTATCATATGTTAACCCAAGTCTTGTGATTGAAATTAGGGAGATGGAAGCTTTCGATGATGTGCGAGTATGAATCACAACTCACTGAAATTTAGAACTTGCTGGCTTGAAAACATACTGGCCTTGTTAAAAAAAAATTGATTTTGTCAGATTATATGGTCACACCCAGAAACTAACAAAGATCTGCTCACTATAGTTTCAGGATAAACCACAAGGGAAATCTGTGGGTTGAACAGATGTACGTAATATGGTTTGGTTAGTACAACCGTCAACAGCTTTGAATGTTTTCATCTACCCAGGATTAATCACAAGGATTTCAGGCACTTTTAAAAGTTTTGGGTACTTGCCCTGGTTAACAGATGTGCTTGAAAACTAGTCATAGCCAGCCATTAAGTAAGTACTGAAAAAACACATTCATGCATATACATGCACACACATACACAGAAAGATGTGATGAATTACAATTTATTTCTCAATATCTCACCAAATAGCACAACATGACATTTGGGGTAGGATTGCAATTCTTGGTGTGTCAATATTTTTTTAGCACATCTTTATATGTATTTATGATACTTTGTTGTTGTTGTTGTCTAAAGGTAACTCATATTGTGATTTCCACTTTTAAAGAACCTTCCAATTCAGTTGACCTCCACATAATGGATAATAAATACCAAAGTTAATATAAAGGAGGGCGTAATCACAAAGTAAATATGAAGAAAGTAACCTTCTCAAGCTCAACAGTAACAAATAACCAACCTCAAAGGTATACAGATAATGAGAAAAATACTGTCTACATAAATGTGTGTGTGTGTATATATATATATATATATATATATACACATACAAAATAAATAGTTGTAAATTCTTGGCTGCTCATTTTATATCATGTCTGTCTGTTAGAACAACTATCTAACATGTGTTACTGGCACCTGCACAATCACATTTGTTTCTTCATCAGCTATAAAGACAACCATTGGTTTATTTATACACGCTTACACACACACACACACAGATATATATATATATATATATATATATATATATATATATATATATATATATATATATTCACACCCAAATGATAAATGAAAAATTCACAGTCTGACAATAATCCTCTTAAAAAGAAAATTTGAAATTTGATAATTATTTTTAATTTTTGGAAGTAGGTTAAGCTTTTCATCACCCCATTGTTTATATATATATATATATAATACTCTGAGGTATTCTACTGATGAGGAATAATATGTATATTTATTAATATATACTTAATAGCTCTGTTATATTGAGAACTATTTTATTAACACCAACACTCAAATACAATGTGCAATATCTTATATTTGTGTGTGTGTGTGTGTGTGTGTGTGTGTGTGTGTGTGTGTGTGTATAGTGTCTGTCTATCTCCAGGCATCTCCCTCATTGTCACTACCATAATGCTATTTTCATTTGATCTTCTGCTCAGCCAGAATCCAACACATTTCTATTTGACTAAGCTTCACTAAACCACTCCAGGCCTCCATTGTCATTACTATTATGGCCTCAGTCATCTAACCTGCAAATGCATCTTATTACACCTAACCAAAAATCAACCCTGCCAACAACACCCTACTTACCAACAACATCCTTACACCTAATCATTTTTCTTATCACGAAAGAACCACATATCTACAATCTTGTCACCTTTTCACACAACTCTGTATGCATTCTGAAAATTGATCAATATTCTTCTTCATGTGCCATGTTCCTTCAGGACATGGGCGATCATGGACTTCCACTTGACCCTGTTTCTTGTTGCTCTCACTATTTTTCTTCTTGGTATCTCCTCCAAACCGCACTTCATCATCCATTTGCTCAAGCCTATCAAATATTTCTTGCGCTGCTTTCCCATGTCTCTCTTTCCTTCTATCTATCCTGTGTGTATTAGATTCACCTGGCTCTTTCCTCATTACATATCCCATGAACCTCAGCTGTCTCTTTCTGATGGGAAGTGTAAGTTTTCTTGTTTTCATCCTCTCTAACACCTCATTGTTGCTCACGTGCTTAGTTGATGGTAGCGTCAGTATTTTTCTGAAGAACAACATTTCTTCTGCCTCATGCCTCTCCTTCATCCTTGAAGAGATTGTCTAACATTTGCTGCCATACAAAAGGGCAGATATCACATAGCAGTCCAGCACTCTTTTGTTTGTTTCCAATGAGATTTTCCTGTCTCTCAGTACTGTTTAACTTTTGAAATGTGTCCTTGGCCATGCTAATCTCAGTGTCATGCTTTCCATCCTGTCCAAATGCTTCCCAGGTATTTAAATTTCATTACTTGTTTTATTTCAGTTTCTCCAACCTGTAGTTGTCATTTTGGGTTCTTTTTGCTAATGACCATATTTGAGTTTTCTTGAAATTTATGTGAACTCCACTGAACAATCAGCTTGATGAGCCACATAACAAAACTCATCATCTAGATTCTGATGATCAAAGCGCACAACAGAATTGGGCCAGACATAGGACAAGAAGAGAACTGCTTCATTAAAGATACCAGAACAAGGAATATGGCATTCATGCTCAGAATGCTACCTGAAAGAGCAATACAAATGCAGAAGGACCTTTATCAGTGCTTTATAGACTATGCAAAAGCATTTGACAAAGTATGCAACATACTCGGCAACCTCAACATTTTTGGGAAAGGCATTAGGATATTCAAACATCTATATAGGCAGCAAACCACTTGCATATGGATAGGAAATTAATTTAGCAGGTATACAAAAAATAAAAAAGGCATAAGACAAGGATGTGTTTTTTCATGGGATCTTTTCAGCAAAATATTTCTGAGATAAAAAAAATTCTTGCCAGGATTTGTCATTGGCAGCCACAATTTCAACAATATAAGACACACGAATGAGAGTGCTGATAGCAGGCAGGGAAAGAATAATGCTGGACCTCCTACAAAAGGTAGCAAGCAAAAGCAACAAGAATGGACTGAGCATAAACTTCAAGGAAACTGTATGTACGGTCCTCAGCAAAAAAAGATTATCAATGTACGCTTTTGAAATTTTAATCTTTGTTTTTTCCTTTGCAACCATATGCTGGATGTAACAGTACTCATTATGAAGAATTTTATTGTTGTTGGGCAAAACTAGAGAAGAGTTTAGATTAATTTCATGGCAGTATTTTTATTTTTTTTATTTTAAGAAAGTTTCAAATATTGATTTAAATATGCATGCATCAGATATAAAAGTGAGGTGTGAGGAATAGGTTGTAAATATATGGGACTAGCAGTATAGCCCTGCATTGCTCAGGTGTAATGAACGCTTTAAAACTATGGTCCTGGAGCTCGGACTCAGCCTAAAAAATATTTGTGTGAAGTTTGGTGATCGGATAAAAATTGCAGATTTGTATAAAGGACATACAGACAGATAAACAGACACACACACAGACATCTTGATTTATATATATATATATATATATTATCAATTTTCTGCACTATTGTAAGAACTGCAACCTTGAAAGTTCTGAATATCCTTTCTTATGTCTTTCTTTATGAGTGTATCCAATTTGATTAAAATCGGATCACTCCTTCTATAACCTGTTTTTTTTCAATTATCGATTTTCGATATTTATTGGGGCTACCTCGATAACAAAACTTTGCTAAGAACACTCACAGACGCTTATAGTACAACTGTGTAAATTTTCAAGAAAATCGGTCCAGCCATTTTGGAGTCTATAGGTAACGGACACACACATAAATATACACACTGACAAAGTTCCATTTATAAATAAGTTTAGGTATCTTATGTCTGATGGTAACCCCCAGGAGAGAGACTCATTGCAATCTTTCTAGCTAATGTTTTTGACTGGCATGAAATAAAATGCTACAAAAGTTGGTTCAATGTGCCTTGTTAGGCAGTTTTTCTCAACAGAATCTATCTCATATCTTTATAAGTTTACTATTTATGCATGCATTGAATGATGCTGCCACATCTGGATTAGTGCTTCTGATACATATTTAGACATCTTTGGCAAAATCCAAAGAAGAATCTGCAAAGTTATTGGTCTTTACCTGGCATATCAGCTTTAGACACTTTCTTCCTACTATGTGCCTTTTTTATAAATATTCTTGTAGTAATCGTTCTGATGATATTTCCTCTTCAGTACTTTGACTTTGAAAATTTAAGTGCAATACTAGATTGTCAGCTTAGTCTCATAATTTTACAGCTGAAATGGCTCGTTATAGTCATAAGTTCTATGCTAATTATTTCTTCTCTCACTCTTCTTGCTTGTGGAACTTTCTTCCAGCTTCTTACTTCCCAGTCAATTATCATTTTCAAAAACTAAAATGTGATATCAATTGACTTCATCTGCTCCCTTAATTCATGTTCATTTGTTTTTTGTTTTGTTTTTTTTGTTTTCTTAGCTTCTATTACATTCAGTAATATCTTGCATCTTGGTGACTTTATGAGCTTTTTGTGGGTGAGATGATTTTTTTTTAAAATATCCATTTTAAATGAAAAATTATTTAGTATTTCATTTTAGAGATAAGTAATTATCAATATACGTTTTATTATTTTGAATTATTGTTCTCATCTAGGCTGATATAGATGTTATAGACACAACATTTTTACCAATTACTCTTTGGTTATAATAAGGTATCTTGTGTGCTTTGTGTTATTTTTGTCCCTGCGATAACAGTTCAGCAGGAACAGAAAATAATTGGCATCACAGGTACAAAAATAACAATAATCAACAGATATCCCAATTAGTGGAATGATGGACGCTTGGTGATGATAGAGAGGATGACAATTCTTTGCTTACTTCATTATTTGACAATTTTGCAGTCTCTGTGTGTCCAGAAGGTTTGCTGTTTTGGATGAGTATTATGGATAGAACAAGAGATGGTATCTGCATAATATATATTTTTTTTATTTGGCTTCAATAAACTTTATGGTTTATAGCTTAAAAAAAAACATTCAGTGAGGAAAGAAAGCAATTCACACAAGTATTTAACTAAATTAGAACTTTAAAGATAATCTAAACTTATAAATGGAACTTTGTCTGTGTGTATGTGTGTGTCCATTACCTTTAGACTTCGAAATGGCTGAACCAATTTTCTTGAAAATTTACGCAGTTGTACTATAAGCATCTGCGAGTGTTCTTAGCTAGGTTTTGTGTCAAGGTATCCCCAATAAATATCAAAAATCGAAAAAATCGGGTTATAGAAGGAGTGGTTCGATTTTAATCAAGCATGATACACTCATAGACAAAGACATAAATGATATTCAGAAGTTTCAAGGTCGTAGTTCTTACAATAGTGCAGAAAATTGATAATATATATATATAAAAGGCAAGATGTTTGTGCGTGTATCTGTTTATCTGTCTGTATGCACTTTTTCAGCCCTTTTATTTTAGTTTTTGCTTTGGGTTTGGCTCTAAGTAGGTATAATTGTAGTTCTTAGTCTCAGCCATGATACCATTTACTCAGAGGACTTATTTCGCCTTCAAAATTCAGTTTACGACGAGAAAAACTTTTTTGATATCGATACCAGGAAATCAAAATTTGACTTACATCCATTCATTTTTCTTTCAGTCTACGGTTTCGCTTTAACTGGAAACACCTATTGCTTTTTAGTCTTTCGTGCCAAAGTCCAAAGTGTCTGCGCTGAAGGACCATGGATTAGTTTTAAAGCTTTAATTACACCCGAGCAACGCCAGGCTATACTGCTAGTAGTCAAATAAAAATTAAAGGAAGGAATATCAGTATTACTACCTGTCCCATAATAATTGTTAAATTTAGTGTATGAAATACATGTGCAAATATGCCAACTCTAATGGGACAGAGGTATTATAATTTTTATTTTAATAATAAGGAAACTGCAAAAGAAATATTTTGAATTGTGGAACTATACAAATTATGTCTATTCCTTTTTAACATTTGTTTATTTTATATTTTCTCAGTTTGTGTAAGCTTAAATATGATTCCTATAAAATAATCTATAAATAATCTTGGTTGTCTTTAAAGATGTTTAACTAAACTAGTATAGAATAAAGTTGAATATGATCTTGTTTCTTTCATTATTTCAATTTTCGAAATACAATGAAAGTAATTTGTGATAATCATGTATAATGTGACAAAATATTTATTGCAGTTAAAATCAGTGCATGTATATGTTCTAAGAATTCATTGGTATGATTCTGAAAGGGTATATTTGGCAATGAAGAAGGAAACAAAGTCACCTACAAAAAGGATGCGTGTCCTCTGTGGTGTCAAAAAGGAAAAGTCAGAATCAAAATTTGGTTGACTTTAGTAAGCCTAAAAATATGCTACATTTTTGTGTTTCCCTACTAGTCTTGATTAATCACAGATTTTCTTACTCCTCATAAAAAGAACGGTACTTTTGGATGACTGGATAGACTCTATACTCTTTGTAAATGAAAAAATGTGAGTTGTGGATGCAGAATTTTTACCCTTTTTTTTATTTATGTCCACAGTTTGTTTGACATTGAACTTGTAAAACTGATTTTCTCTTTACACATGCATGTTTTTTGATGGGTATATGTTGGGTGAGGCCTTGCATATTTTTTCTCTCATTTCATGAAAAATGCACTTCCACCCCTCTTGCCTTACATTAAATGTCAACACAAAAAAATTTGAATTGATTTGCTTATGAAGTAAAGTTGTTTATAACAGTGAATAAATAAAAACCTATGTTTCAATGTTTATATCTTTTGCTTAATATTATCAATCAGTATATGTTATCTGGAAGACTGCATGATAAAATGATCACATTAAGTGACTTCTTTTCTCTCTCTCTCATATAACTACTGAAGAAGTATACAGAAACAGCCAAAAATTTTATAATTTCTAAAAACTTTACAATGCATCTACACGTCAATGTCACTATATTTAGTGTATCGAGGCAGCAGATAATTTTCTAAACATATACTGTTAAATATAAGAGACAATGAATGTCTATTGTGTTTAATCATGTGCCATTCTAAACATCTTATTTTGGTTTTAATTTCAGGTGAAAATAAAAACAAAAATTCTCCGACATTGTAATTTAAAATTGTAACCTCTCTGAAGATGGCTCATGTGAGCCAAAAGCTTAGAACCAACTTTATAAAAAAATATTCAAATATTGGAGAATTTTTGTCTTTATTTTCACCTGAAATTAAAGCCCAAATATGATGTTTAGATATGGCTCATGATTAAACATAACACATTCATTGTCTCTTATATTTAACAGTATATGTTTAGAAAAAAAATATATATAGGCACATGAAGGCTATGTACATTGAAAGGAGGGAAGGCATTGCTCACACTAAAGAGATGATTTACACCGAGGATTAGAGCAGGAAAAACGAAGGCTTGCCACCAGGTAGAAGCATGCTTGATGGATTAAAAACAGCAAGGTGACATTTGGAGAAAGCATCTTCACATACCTTCATTGTGGTCAAGACTGTCACTTCCATGTGGGCCTGTCCAGCCATAAAAGATGCCACACTGCCATCTGCAGCTGAAACATCACACTTTGGGCACAGATCGAAGGTTACTCAAGACTGATGGAAGCCACAGACACACACACACAAAATTTGTAGCCACCCTCTCCTCTAGATTTAATAATTATAAATTTCATATATTCTTTGGTTTAGTTAACTCCTCTTCAGCTAGGATGCTTAAACTAACCCATTCACTGATGGTGCATGGTATCCATTTGTTTACAGAGGGGGTTATCAAGCATTTATTAAGCAACAAATTAAGCAAAAAGAGCTAACACTTTAAAGAACTTTATGCAGTTAAAGTTTAATTTCATTATTATTACTGAATATGCAATAAAACCCTTTAGGAAGAGAAAGGATCATTGGAAGTGAGCTTACAAATTAATTTTGAAAAAGATTCACAATTTTTAGGTGATTATTTTAAATACAGATGGTGGCCTCAAAATTTATGCCTATTTTGTGCATGTATATATATATATATATATATTGTTTAATTACTTAGTTTTTGGTCATAATAAAATTAGACCAGTGCACATTTGTGTTAAAAAGTGTTCAATATAATTGTAGAACTTTTGAATATTTTTCATTTGTAAACAAGTTATTGCATGACCTAGGTTTCTACTATGAGTGGTGTCTTTGCAGTAACACACACACACACACACATATATATATGTGCTTGTGTGTGTAACAAAAACAAAACAAAGTATTAGTTAAGTTTGTTAACATTCAATGTAAAATGAAAAACTTGAAATGACTAAACAAATATCTATGCAATAATCTAAAGTGCCTAATGTCCAAAGACAAACAATCAAGACAGACCAGTAATCTTAACTAATAACCCCACATAAAAGACGATTGGTTCAGATCACTACTCTGAGTTCCTTGTAATGTGATTGTCAGGTGGCAAGAACCAAAATACTTTTTGTTCTTGACAATAGTGTGAATTTCTTTTCTTTGGGGATCTTTGATTGAGATATATATATATAATGAAAAAGTGTTGATTTTCTAAACGCCGCTTAGATGTTGCACAAGGCTTAAACCATGGCGTACACAGTGAGGATCAAACTCACTACTCAGTTGTGACTGATTTTAACAAGACAGGCTTACCATTACACAATGGCAAGGTGCCCAACATATCGTGAGAGAGAATTTATTATAAACATGGATAATCTCATCAAATGATTATCATCAAAGTCACTCAGTAAGATTTGTAAGTTCTTCTATGTGGCACCAGGATGTTGGTGATCATGACTTTCCACCATTTCCAGTCCTTTGTAGCTTTTAGTAAAGTCATCTTTTTTTTTTTATCTCTCATAAACTCTGTTTTAACAACCATATACACAAGCTTATTAGGTAGGTCATGTGCTGTTTTTCTTCTGCCTCTTTTACTTTCAATATATCCTGTGAGTATCAAGTTTTCCAAACCCACTTTGCTCATTATTTGCTGTATAAATTTTAACTACTACTTTCTGATGTTTAGTATAAGTGTTTTTTTTTCCCCATTTTCTTTAAAACTTCATTGTTGCTCACATGTTCATTCCATGGTATTTTCAGGTTCCTACGAAAGAACCACATTTTTGTAATTTCAAATCAATCATTAATACTAATTTCAAATTTGTATTTATTTCTTTTTAATATAAAACCATTATGACAATGAATCTAATAACATGGATTTCATTAAATTTAAAATAGTGAACATAAATTATTTTCATTTTTATATCTTTGCTTAATTTCTTTTGTTCTCAAAAATTGTACACAATAAGCAATTTTCATTGGCACTCACTAAATCAAATACTTTTATTTTATTTTCATGTAACCTGCAGTGTTTAAGTATTAGTAACTACCATTGAAATATTATTTCTCTAAGTACACCACTGCTACATTATTGAAGACATATTGTGAGATTTTCACTTTTCTAACCTTTGAGTTAACTGTGGAATTACTTCCTGTACTTGACATGAATTGATTTGTTTGGTTGTAAAATTCTTCAGGTGTAGCATAAATTCTTTGGTGAACAAAGCAATCCAATGACAGATTCACAAAAGACCATTCTCTAAAAAGATGATTCTTCTTGCACATCTTTATTTTCTGTGAATGTCATCATGAAGCCTTTTAAATTCTTCAGGAAAGTTTTTCATTTATATATGTTTTTTATGGGAACAATACTAGCCTTTTCCTTCTAAAAACTCATGCGTCATTTACTTTCTAGCCAGTGTTTAATGAGATGCTAAATTTTTTTTGTTGTTTTCATATAATTTTTGAGTGCATAACCTCACAGGACAGGCAAAGGTGAAATTATTTTAGCATACTTGGTTCTTTCAGTGGATAAAGTGTGGGATAGTCTTGTTCTTGGTTTTTTTGACTTGGTACATTTAATTTCAATTTATGGTTCAAAAGAAAAATATAATTGAAGAAAATTATTTATCTGATAACATTATCTATAAAAGAATTAAGCATAGAGAATGGAAATGATTTAGAAAATATTGTATCAGTATTTGATTAGTCAAATGTATTATAACTGTTGGCTACTGTAGCATGTGGCAGGTAGCCTCTATCTTCAAACTCTGCTCAAAGGGCTACTCAAAACCTTTGCTGCAGAAGAGATGTGATCTTGTCTTGATAGCTTGACTTCAGATTTCTGATTCCTTGTGGGAATAGGTGGAGAAATCTTCCTTTGAGATACCTATCCAAAGAAAAAACTACAAACAACTCTTGTTGCAGAAAGCTCATACCATTCTTAGCATTTTCACACTCAGATTTCTCATTTCTCCATTAAAACATCTACTCAAGCAAAATCTTACTATCTTGCACTTTCTTTCAATCAGAAATAAAAGCTGTTGAATGTTTATTTTGGGCTTTGGATTTTTCATTCTACTTTTACTGCTGAGCACATATACAACGAAGAAAGAAATTCATACAGTGTTAACCTTAATTTATTGATGACAGTTCTTCAATTTAACTGAAGCATATAAAATTGAAATTGTCTAAAGATCCCCTGACATTAGTAGATAGACCAGTCATGTTAATTTATTCCTTCCAGTTATATAAGAAACAGCTGGATTCCTTTGAATGACATTAAGAGACAATTGGTGTAGAAAAGCCATCTTGAAGGTTTCAGCAATGATGCGAGCAATGTAACGCCTGATTTAATAAATAATAATATAGACTTTGTTGCTGGAGGTGCAAGTGGTCTTGAAGATCAACAGTTTGAAGAGAGATCAACAAGAAAGTGTTTTTGATTTTTCAGTATTAATTTTTGATTAGATTATCTTTCAACTTTTATTGTTGGTCTTTCTTCAAATATTCATGGAATTCAGAAACCAGAGGTTAATTCAGTAGTTTTTTCCATCATCAAAATCACTCTTTTGTTGTGCTTTCCATATTACTTTTATGTATATATTTAAACAGAGACACTTATATATGTCAGTGCATGAATATACCTGACATAGTTATTTAATAAAGTTTTATTTTAAATTTTCATTGTATAATGTTTACAGCTGAATTAAGTCCATTGATATGAAAATGGACTGTTTAAAAACATTTATGAAATGAAATTTCTAATTTATTGTTAAGGCTTTAAAAATACTCTTTGTATTTATTTATAAATGGAACTTTGTCTGTGTGTGTATCCGTTACCTATAGACTCCAAAATAGCTGAAGCAATTTTCTTGAAAACTTACACAGTTGTACTATAAGCATCTACGAGTGTTCTTAGCTAGGTTTTGTGTCGAGGTACACCCGATAAATATCAAAAATTGATAATCGAAAAAATCGAGTTATAGAAGGAGTGGTCCGATTTTAATCAAATTTGATACACTCATAGACAAAGACATAAGAAACGATATTCAGAAGTTTCAAGGTTGCAGTTCTTACAATAGTGCAGAAAATTTGATATCGATACCAGGAAATCAAAATTTGATTTACATCCATTCATTTTTCTTACAGTCTACTGTTTCACCTTTAACTGGAAAAAACTATTGCTTTTTAGTCTTTCGTGCCAACGTCCAAAGAGTCTGAGCTCTAGGACCATTGATTAGTCTTAAAGCTTTCATTACACCCAAGCAACACTGGGCTATACTGCTAGTATATATATAGATATATATATATATATATATACACACACACACACACACACACACACACACACAAAAACAGAGTATTTTAAATTACATGATCTGGCAGCCAACAAGGAAATTAATACTATAGCATTTTTGAAAAAAACTTGTTTACAACAAATGAAACAGCAAAAAAATGCAATTCAACATTTAAATAATGAGATTGAAAACCATGATACGATTCTAAAAAAAAAAACACCATAACTGAACCTGAATATAACGAAACACTATATCATATCAACCTAAGTACCTATAATATTGGTATAAAACACTGACGAATAACCACAGAAAGACTCTTTGACCGACATCATGAAAATATTTTACTTCCCAATAATACTTACAAATGCATAAACCTCTCCAGCCATACATTAACAGATGACCAGATGGAATTCCTAAATCTAGGACCAAATTGTCATCTCTAACTGAAATGTAACCTTCTCACAAAAAAGACTGAAATTGAAATTCTACACCAGTCAATATGCCAATTGGAAAATGACAAATTAATAAAATTCTACCCAAATCTCAAACATCTTCTCAGGGCTGAAGGTCTAAAAGACCTTTGTTCACACAAAATCTTTAACATCCCAGCAAAACTTGCAAATGTCACTAAAGAACTAAATAACAAACCATAATATTGTCATCTGAAGGGCAGATAAATTAAACACATGATTTTGGATAACTTAAATTACCACTCAAAATTACAGTACTTTATTGATGACTGATCCAAATTCAAAAGATTAAATAGGAATTCCACGAAAAAATCTTAAAACCTTCATTAATAAACTTGTAACATATGACAATGCTGTTGTAGGATCCATGAAAATCAGCAAAATTATTGATGATTATCAACCTGGATACTTATACAGTAATGTGAAAATACCTGGATACCCCCTACAGCCTATAATTTCTCAGATTCCAACACCTGTATATCAATTATCAAAATTCGTAAATAATATTATCACCCCATACCTTTCTATTAATAGTATTAAGTCAATCCATGAATTTCTTCAAATTCTTAGATTTACTTCACCAAACAATGACACCCTCATATTGCTTGATGTCAAATCTACTTACTAATATACCTGTTGGGGAAACTATTGATGTAATAATTAACTCTGTGTATATATATATATATATATATATATATTTTTTTTTTTAATCATATCACCCTGAGCAAGGCAATAATGCCACTGATGTGCAGGTGGCTACGTAAGAGTAAAAAGATTGGAAAAGAGAAAACCGGAAACCGCATCCTAAACAGGAAACAAGCGATGAGCCTCTTCACCTGTTCAATAGACGTGGGTGAAGTGTGAACCGGGCGATAGTTTAGTCTATCTACACCAATTGAAAAAAAAAAAAAGAAAGAAAAGAGTGAAAAGATTGGAAAAGAGAAAACCAGAATATATATAAACATAATTCGATTCCACCCCCATCTATCAATTTTAATATTCTTAATAAACTCTTACTTGCATTCACCACTAAAGTACCTTTAATGACCATATCTAATGGCAATATCTACATGCAAACTAATGGTGTAAGTATGGGAAACCCTCTTAGTCCATGCTTCTCAAACTTTTATATGTCTCATGTTGGAAACATTCTTTTTAAAAAAAGTTACTAAACCAAAAATGTATGTTCGATATGTTGATGATATTTTTTTTTAGCTGACAACAAAAATGAAATTGACAATCTTAAAACTACTTTTGAACAAAATTCTGTTCTCAATTTCACCTATGAGCTTAGCTAAAAAAAAAAACTCATTTCTGGATGTTCTTGTAATAATACTTTCACTACTTCAGTATATAAAAAGCCAACAAGATAAATTCTTGCTACCTTAATTTTATTAGTCAATCTCCTCTTCAATACAAAATTGGCATTATTAAAAATTCCTCATTAGGGTGGATGAGAATTCATCTTCCTAGCCACTTTTCTTTAAAGAACTCCACAATTTGAAACCAACGCTTGTTGACAACAGCTTTCCAAATTATTTATTTGATTACCATATCAAACTTTTTCTTCAATGGCAACTACAAGCATGTGGACAAAAAAAATAGCATTAATATTTTTTACAAAAATCAAATGCACAGTAACTACTAACAGGATGAATTTTCACTTCACAATATCATCTGAAATTATGCGATACCGACCAATACAAACAAGAAAACAAAAATTATCTATTATAAAAAAAAAAAATTCAAAACTGCCAACCTCATTATGCAAAGGTATAATACTGTCTGTGATAGACTAGCTATTCAATTTTTTCATTCTCATATATGATATCCATTGTGCATTGTGGCGCAGTGGATATTGGCTTGGAATGTAAAATGGGAGAGCCAAGTTTGAATTTCAGTTGACATTCATTGCATTCACTTATGTGCAAATACCCTTGGGAAAGGTATTAATCCATCTTCTCTCCATCTGGCTATGGGTTAAATAGCACGATAGATTGGGTTCTGTAGCCTTGGTTGGCAGCTAGTCTATCACAGACAGTATTGGCAACCTTCTGCATAAAAAATTTTCTGCCCAGTCAGTTATGTTTCTTTAGAGACATGATCACCCAAGCCTGTATCATGTATGGCACTTAACTGATCCATTGTACCACAACACATACTCTTATAAATATAGCATGCATTAAAACTAATCTTTTTATGATTGATATATATATATACTCATATGTCAACGGCATGGCTCAGAGTTTCATGTGTTATGCAATCATCAAGTGCATTTTTCAGACTGACAGTTTAATAAATTTGAATTTAAGTTCACTAAATATTCATGGAAATTAAATCTTATAAAGTTAAGTTATAGTGTTTTTAATAACAAGAGTAAAAACTTAAATATTCTTGATGGATGTGTGTTGTGGTGCAGTTGATTTCTCGAAACGAGAAATCGGGGAGCTGAGTTTGAATTCTGGTTGAATGCCGTGCAGTCATTTACATGCAAATACCCTTGGGAAAGATATTAATCTATCCCTTCCCTCCAGTTATGAGTTAAATAACAGGGCAGATTTGGTTCTATAGATTTGGCTGGCAACCTGTTGTGGGTCCTTCAAGATCTTTTTTTTTTTAGTGCCGTGTTTAGTTTTTTTTAACACAAGTGTACACGTGTGTCTGATCTAGTTTGAGGTGGTAGAAAAACAGCTACCGTATTTTAACGTGATATTCCTGAGATCAAAGAATGCAGCATTGGCAGGGGAGGACTAGCTGCTGTGATGAGGTCATCATCACGATTATCGATCTGAGAGCGTTGTCATAACTGGCGCCATTTCGACAGCATCAACCCACAACAGGTTCCGAACCAGGGGCAGAAAGCCAACCAAGGGCAAAGTATCACAATATGTGTGTGTGTGTGTGTGTGTGTGTGTTTATATATATATATATATATATATATATATGAAAATAAATTGGAAGTATTTACAAATCCATTGGCAAAAATTTATTTTGAGAAATCTTTTTTTTATAAAAATAATTTTTCTTATAAAATAAGAATAAAATATCTAAAATATTCATCTCATCAAACTAAAAGTTTTTTACAAAAATGAATGGGTAAGATTTATCCAGGCAGATGAAGGATGAGAAAGAAAGAAAGGAAGTAAGACAGACCATGTTAATTTTTAAATGTAAATGTCAAATTTAAAATGTTGCATTTCCTTTTCAGACAGAATTTTCAATTACAGGACAGTGAATTTAGGGGCTGTATTTTAACCATAAGAATTGAATTGTTAGCTTTTTATATTAATTTTGTTGGCAGTAATAATATCTTCATCTTATAAATATAATCTTTTTGGTTTCAAAACAATAATATTACTATCAAGCATGATAATACTTTTAATGATGTCAAAAAATATTACCAAAATAAAAATAAAGAAATTATACATTTAAATAAAAAAATGTGGCATATATGTACTTTTCATTAGTGGAAGTTTATTTCTATTTTTATTTTTTTGCATAGTATTCATTCCAGTTATGGGTTAAATAACAGGACAGATTGGGTTCTATAGCCTTGGTCGGCAACCAGTCTACCGCAGAAAGCAATGGCAACCTACTGTGGGATAATCTTCTGCCCAGTCTCGAAAGAGATATAATCGCCCAAGCGCATTTCATGTATGGCACTTAACTGACAACCTTGTGTAAATTATTTGAAACAACTGCTTTAGTTTCCTTTCTATCACAATATAGTCAGTTTTAGACCCACTGGAGTGATAGGGTGTAATCGATTTCTATTTTTTCCTCAGATCAGGTAATTTGCAGTGATGTGCAGTAATATTAATCTATTTTCAAGGTATATGGTGAAATTTGTTTGGTCTTGAAAAATATTGCATTGTCCATATATGCATCAGATTTTTATCACACCCAGACTCTATTGTCTTAACTATCAATTAGTTGTCCAAGCAAGCGTACAAAATTATAACATTGCACAAACACACTGGCAAGATATCGTTGATCTCAGCCTTTCATCTGTCAGTTGTGTCATCAAGACGAAGAAACAAACTCGATCCGTTAGTGCAAAACAAAGGAAAATGCGGTTGGAAAAGAAAAATGACACCAAGAGACAATATTATGTGATTAGGGAAAGTGTGAAAGATCCTAGGAAGACATTATTCATTTTGTTTCAATTAATTTGCACAGAGGTGTATATAATATATACTCCCACACACACACACATTTATATATGCTGCAGGAGGTTTGAATTCATAGTTCTCTTATGTCTAGAGAGGTGATGGTTATATGCCCAGACTATATGGCCCTCATTTTGACCATACTGACAAAATCCAAAGAAATGCAGTGTAATACATTTAGGGACAGTATGGCTGCTGGAGTTGCCAGAAAGTTGTCATTGTTGACAGCCAACTATCTTCAGGTCTCCTGTCTGGATTTGCTTTTATAGCTTTTTCTATGTTTTGGTAATGACTGCAAAACAGCGGAAGTTTAAAATCAGGTTTTTCCTTCCACTACATGGACTGCTTTTTTGGTCTGTTAAGCTTCATTTGTCCAAAGCATCTGTTTGTGAGGCATCAGTTTTCCATCTTTGCCTACTCTCCGGCTTGGAGCTAGACATAATTGTCAAATGCTATTTGAGGTGCATGCTGTGGAAATATTTTATAAGCAATGAAAGCTTGTCCTCAAAGACACCCCTTTACTATGACAATCTTTGGAACATATGTACGTATATAAACATTTCAGATATTGGAGGCCATCTACATTAAATCCGAAAAACCCACACTTAATAAAATCATGTTTAAATCTGATCATAACACATTACATTGCGTTTGAATACATGATTCTGTTGTCATTTCGCGCTATCACGCGGTGTGACGTCATAGAACCGCATTGCAAATTTACGAACTGCGTTTGTTATTTTTGGTAACTATTGCCGTTACTTAGAAAAGTTTTATGTCAACACAAGATAAAATCATCACTGATGGTGGATGTTTTAGTGTTACCGTCCTTATAACCTCTCTGAAGATGGCTCATGTGAGCCGAAAGCTTAGAACCAACTTCATAAAATTTATCCAAATGTTGGAGACTTTTTGTCTTTATTTTCAACTGAAATTAAAACCAAAATACGATGTTTAGAACGGCTCATGAATAGACATTCATTGTCTCTTATATTTAACAGTCTATGTTTAGAATATAAACATTTATATACATTATATATTTTAGAAGCTCAAAAAAAATTTTTAATATTTTAAATTTATAAAATGTTAGGTAAACCTAACATAAGAAGCAAAGACAAACTATTAAATAATACATGAATAAAGAAACATGCATATCAATAAATGTGTTAATTTTAGAAAAAGATAAAAACAAAAAAAATGGAAATATAAAATCAGGATTTAAGCCTAAAATATTGGAGATCATAAAGCCATTAATTAACATACAATAAAATAATTGATACTGTCTTTTTTACAGCATGAACACCTAAATTATCAATTAATGAAAATGAACTAGAGTTCATAATATTATAAATTTAGGGAAGCAAAAAAGAATGGCTTATGGCCTATCACATTGAATACATCGGTTCTCACTCGATCACCGACGTTAAGCAACGTTGAGCCTGGTCAGTACTTAGATGGGTGACCGCTTGGGAATACCAGGTGCGGTAAGCATTTATGGACGGATCTGTGTTCTGGTGCGGTGGATATCAACTTGGAAATAAAAATCGGTGAGTCAAGTTCGAATTCCAGTTGAATACTCTGCATTCACTTAAGCACTGGTACTCTTGGGAAAGGTATTAATCCATTCCTTCCCTTCAGTTACGGGTTAAATAACAAGGGTAGGGTTTGGGGACCCTGCCCTTAAAAACAAATCCCAATGAATCTTGCAAAACAAAAACAATAAAACAAATAAACTAAATAAAACAAATCGAAAAATGATTTTCAGCATTAAATGATCTAATGAAGGTTGATATGCTGGTTAAATGAACCAACCAACAAAAAAGAAAGTAAAGATAATCTCCTGCATACAGTAAATAAAATTCTGAGAATCTCTACCAAAAGGTTTTGCCCATAGACCTTTTTTTGCATTAGGGATTAATACCTGCTACTGTAATGTGATAGGTACTGATCTGGCGACTCGTCTGCAGCCACTTTCCCATCGTCGAAATGTGGCCTCCCTCTGTCTCTTCTATAAATACTTTCATGGCTCCTGCTCGGATGAGCTTAAGTCACTGATGCCTCCTCAACAGGTGTTTACCCGTTCAACCAGACTGGCAACTGGGTCCCACCCATTCACAGTCAGGTTAGCCAAACGCAGACGACAATTCTACTCCTGCAGCTTCCTCTCTCGCACTTTCCGCCTGTGGAACTCACTCCCGTATTCTTGCTTTCCTGACGGCTACGACCTCCAGAAATTTAAAAGCAAAGTTAATACTCACCTACTAACCACTGGCCTCTAGCTCTCTCTCCTCCCCTGTATAACCTTCCCTTTCTCTCCGCCCATGTATCTGTCATTGCACCTGCTTTCTCAGCTTTCTATTGTTCCTTTCTAACTAGCTTGTACTCTTCACTCTTTTCTAATTAATCTTTTCACATTTATGTAACCCCCTGCACATCAGTGGCGTTTCTGCCTTGCTCGGGGTGAAATGATTAAAAAAAAAAAAAAACTCATAGCTGGAGGGAAGAGACAGATTAATACCTTTCCAAAGGCTATTTGCGTGCAAGTAAATGTAACAAATATCAACTGGAGTTTGAATGAGAAACAGGATAGCCAGGTTTGAGCTCCAGTTGATATTCATTGCATTCCCTTACACACAAATTCCCTTGAGAAAGATATAAATCTGTCTCTTCTCTCCAGCTATGGGTTTAATTGCAGGATAGATTGGGTTATATAGCATTAGTTGGCAACCAGCCTATTGCAGAAAGTAATGGCAATCTACTGCAAGAAAATTTCTGCCCAGTCAGTCATGTCAATTTGCCCAAGCATGTATCATGTATGGCACTTAACTGACTGAATGATTTCTGTCTTAGATTTGTATTTCTCTCATTTCAAAATAAATTTTATAATGCTTGTTTAATAAAATATTTTTCCACATGAACTTCTGCTCACCATGTAAAACCATTTCTTAGACACTAACTTCATAACTGAATGAGCAATTGGCAACATCTTATGTCATCTTTCTTGAAATGTTTCTGATTTCATTATTGTCTGTTTGTTTGTTTTTGAGGCTTAACGACCTATCAATCCTTATGGGATCATTTTAAGGTCATAACCAGTGATTTTGGGTAAGGTTATTTTATTTTTACAATGTTTTTCTTTTCACGATTCATTGGGATTTTTTTTAAGTGCAGGGTCCCCAAATCCTACCCTTGTTATTTAACCCATAACTGGAGGGAATGGACGGATTAATACCTTTCCCAAGGGTACCAGTGCTTAAGTGAGTGCCGGGTATTCAACTGGAATTCAAACTCGGCTCACCGATTTCTCTTTCCGAGTTTCCACAACGCACATCCGTCACTATACGCTTACAACACCTGGTATTCCCAAGCAGTCACCCATCTAAGTACTGACCAGGCTCAACGTTCATTATTGTCATTTTTCAAATAATTTGCATGACTTCAAAAAGAAAAGATTTTGCCTAATGGTTGATTGCATCTCCCACCCCACCCAATTTGCATTTTGGGCTATTTTCTTGTTGATTACTCTTGTTTGAATTACATTGCACTTTGTTTATAAAGACTTTATTCCTTAAGTTTAATGTTATCACTGAACTTATTCTTTTATACTATCATTGCCTTTAAATACTTGTAGTTGTCATTGTTGAAATAAGAACAGAATTTTCATTTGTGAAGTGTTACGCTTAATAATTTTCTAAATGTTATTTTTCAGTCATTATCTGCAAAAATTATGTGTATAAAAGAATTTTACAATTAAGTAAATTTCTGTGAATGTTTTTTAAAAATAATTAACAATATTGTTTTTTTATTTTATTCCAGGTATGTAAAACTTTCCTAAAACTAAAGCATGATGAAAAACAGCAAACATTAGACAAAGAAATTCAGGTGAGTATTTGAAATGAATTAAAATAAGACCCCAAGGTTACCTGGGAATGAATTAAAGTTTGATAATTTTCAGAAAGAGCAAGAAATGGAAAAGAAAGAGGGTAATGATGTTCAGTTGAAAATTTCAGCAAACTAAAAATGAATGAAAATGGATACATGGATTTTATTTATATACAGAACCAAGAGTAACAAAGTTCAGAAAAGGTGGGAAAAAATACATTCTCCAGCAAATTATTAAACTACAGTGTGTGAGAAAGTAACTGATAAAATGTTTCTTTGAAAAACTTCTAATGGCACTAAACTACCAGTTTGTAGTCATGTTTTTGTTTAACTGGAATATTTTTTTTTGTTTGAGGTTATATAGGATAGATGTATAACAAAGTGGAAACAGTTTTTGTTTCATCCCTTGGACCATCAAACCAGGTTTGTTGAACAAATTTAGTCTCAAGTCCTAAGGGATGAAACACATCACACAAAACCTTTTTCCACTTTGTCTTGCAGCTTTCTTCCAAAATTATAATTCAATATGAAAATTATATGTATGATAGGTTGTAGTAGAGATATTAATGTGATTGTATTAAAGTTTTCTGAGAGGAGATAATGTAATGTCATATGTGATGTGACAAAGTCATCCTAGTCAGTAAGGAAACAATGTCTTGTCACTTTCGCATTCCGTGGATAAAGAAAGGTTTATACCATTTTTCTTTTACATCGCTTTAAAAATACTGTCTTGTGAGCACCAAGAGAAGCCTCCTAGCGAACACTGTGGGATAATACCACAAGGTGAAGAACAATTTGGTAGATCTGGGTTGGGGAGAAGTAAATAAAAATAAAACTAATAAGATAAGAAGTTATCTGTATGAAGTTTAAAAAAAAAAAAAAAGAGGTTAGAATTAAAGTAAAAATGGGAAAGAAATCCAAGTCAGAGGAGTGAAAAGAATAATAAGGAAAAAATAACTGGAGAGGGAGAAAAAGAGCAGAAAAGAAAGATGATGAATAGTAGAAAGGAAGGAGAAGAGCAAGAGAAATGGTTGTAGTGAATAATGTAGGAGTCAGTCAGTTAAGTGCCATACGCGATTCACGCTTGGGCAGTCATGTCTTGAAAGAGACATGACTGACTGAGCAGAAGATTATCTCGCAGTAGGCTGCCATTGCTTTCTGTGGTAGACTGGTTGCCGACCAAGGCTATAGCCAATCTGTCATGTTATTTAACCCATAACTGGAGGGAATAGACGGATTCATATCTGTCCCAAGGGTATTTGCATGTAAGTGAATGCAATGAATTCAGCTGGAATTCGAACTCGGCTCTCCGATTTCTCGTTCCGAGCTGATATCTGATGCACCACAACGCACATCCATGTAGGAAAGGAGGTCAAAAAAGAAAGGTATAAAAGTGTTGACTGGTTCAAATAATAAGCTAAAAAAGAAGAAATTTAGAAAGAGGATTATAAAGGAAAGGATAAAAGAAGAATAAAAATAAAGTAGAGAAAATGATTCTAAAGCAAATTCAATCGCAAAGAAAAGAGACTGGCCTCAAATAAAGAGAAAAAAAAAATAAAGAATGAAAACTGAAACAATTGAAATTGTAAAGCGGTATGTATATCTATTGAAGATATCTTCTTTGTTGTTTTCTTATCATTTTCCCTCCAAACAAGGGGATAAAGCCACTAAAATGCAAAGAGTCATTAAATGTGAAAGGATATAAAAAAAAAATATCATTCAGGAGAGAGAAGAATAAAAGAACAATATTCAAGCAGACAGAAGTTGGCAATTGACATCAGATTTAAGTTTTTGAAGATTAAAGTTGACTGGAAAGCAAGAAAATGGAAGAGTTCCACAAGTGAGAAGTGCAAAAGTAAAAAAACTGTCAGCATAAAATTTACAGTTACATTAAGCCATTTCAACTGTTAAAATGATGAAACCTGGATGCCAATCTAGTACTACGCTTAAATTCATGAAGTTGAAATACCAAAGAGGAAAGTTCCTGAGAAGACTAGCAGTATAGCCCGGCGTTGCTCAGGTATATTGAAAGTTTTAAAACTAATCCGTGGTCCTGGAGCTCAGACTCTTTGGACGTTGGCACGAAAGTGTAAAAAGCAATAGTTGTTTCCAGTTAAAGCGAAACCATAGACTGAAAGAAAAACGAATGGATGTAAGTCAAATTTTGATTTCCTGGTATCGATATCAAGTAAGTTTTTTTCATCGTAAACTGAATTTTGAAGGCTAAATAAGTCCTCTGAGTAAATGGTATCATGGCTGAGACTAAGAACTACAATTATACCTACTTAGAGCCAAACCCAAAGCAAAAACTAAAATAAAAGGGCTGAAAAAAATACAGACATACATGCAGATAAACAGACACACACACAAACATCTTGCCTTTTATATATATATATTATCGATTATCTGCACTATTGTAAGAACTGCAACCTTGAAACTTCTGAATATCATTTCTTATGTCTTTGTCTATGAGTGTATCCAATTTGATTAAAATCGGACCATTCCTTCTATAACCTGATTTTTTCAATTATCAATTTTCGATATTTATCGGGGGCACTTTAAGGCTATTATTTATTAAATGATACCAAAGCTAAGCAATAAAATGCTTGGAATAGCTTAATTAATTATTTGGACTGAATTTTTTAAAATCATGAAGGTATGTTTGTTCAATATTTTGTCCTTTCGAAACTTTTTCTTTTCAACATTATGTCCATTCTTTTTCAGTTTAACACTTTATCTTTTGACACTTTGCCCTTTGATACTCTGACCTACTACCTCTGTTGAAATACATCAATTTAGCTTCAAGATGAGGTTTGCATGATACTCAAATCTGAATTGATTAAAATGACAGAATTTATGGTTATTACCAAAAGGAACAGCCAAACATTACAAATTGGAGATACCAAAATCAAACAAGCCCAAAAATTTAAATATCTGGAAAGTCTTGTAATAGAAGTACAAAACCAAAATTTTAACGTGTATTAGGATAGCAAAAAAACTGTCTTCCAAAAGCTAAGCAAAGTATTAAGAAACAGGAAAATTTTATAAGGAATGAAGAAAAGAGTACTGAACTGTTATGCAATATCAGTCCTCTTCTATGACAGTGAATGCTGGATAGTATCTTTAAAGATGAAGAAGAGACTTGAAGTAACTGGAATGTGGCTGTACAGAATTATGCTGAAAATACTTTGGACTGAACATGTGTGTAATGACAAAGTTTATTAAAAATAACAAAATGGAAACTTATACTTAACATTAGAAAGAGACTAGCAGTATAGCCCGGTGTTGCTCGGGTGTAATGAAAGCTTTAAAACTAATCCATGGTCCTGGAGCTCAGTCAGTCTAAAGAATATTTCTGTGAAGTTTGGTGAGAATTGGATAAAAATTGTGGATTTGTATAAAGGACATACAGACAGATAAACAGATACACACACAAACATCTTGCTTTTATATATATATATATATATATATATATATATATATATATATATACTATCGATTTTCTGCACTGTTGTATGAACTGCAACCTTGAAACTTCTGAATATCATTTCTTATGTCTTTGTCTATGAGTGTATCAAATTTGATTAAATTTGACCACTCCTTCTATAACCCGATTTTTTCTATTATCGATTTTCGATATTTATCGAGGGTACCTCGACACAAAACCTAGCTAAGAACACTCTCAGATGCTTATAGTACAACTGTGTAAATTTTCAAGAAAATTGGCTCAGCCATTTCGGAGTCTATAGGTAACGGACACACACAGACATACACACACAAAGTTCCATTTATAAATAATTTTAGATTTAGATATTTCTTTATATTTCTGAGATGAGGTAGTATTTACACTATTTACATTATTGAACTATTGTCCTCATCTTTGTTGTCATTTGTACAACATTTCATCCATTGCATTCTCCAGCCTTCTTCTTAAGTACACATAGCCCAGTGGATAAAGATGTTGGTTAGTTCCAGTGACTTGACCCAAAGAGTTGTAAGTTCAGTACCAAGCTACAGCAGTGATGAACAAATAAAGTTAAGAGTTGGGTTAGGAGATAACTCATGACTACCAAAGAGGCTTCACACCAAGGAATGATAATTATATACCCCAGTCATTGTAATAAAAAGTTTGGTTCGAAATTTCTAGCGTACAACAGCAAAAACATCGTACAAATGACAACAAAGATGAGGACAATAGTCCAAATCATGTAAACAGTGCTCATGAGAAGAATTACTTTGAAAATTTTTATAGAAAATCTATACCATCAAAAATTTTTCTTACAAAAAGATACAGAATAAAAGCAAGTCAGGCTGTGAAATTTTATGAAATATTTATCCCACAAAATAAGAAAATAAAGTTTGACTGTGGAAAAGGTATTAACAGCAGAGTCAAGAACAACTTACATTCAGGTCAATGTGAATATGAATTAGTTAAAGAGAGGTTTTCTTTTTGAAAGCTGGGTTTGTTAAGGATAGCATTCAGCTGCTGCTGCTATTAGATTTCTGGCTGCCTCTGCTACTATATATGTTTTCAACAGCCAATCATCATAAATAATCTGAAAAAGAATAGAAACCCATTGTTAATTTTCTATTTTTTTTTATTTACCTTCTATTCTTGATTTTTTTATCTTTTAGCTGACATTTAAAAGAATTCTGTCAAATGCTAAATTTAAAAAGATATTATTTATATAGACAATTAGAACAACTTTATGTATATTTTAAGCACAGAATTAAAAAGAAAAAATTACCCAAAATGTTGAATGCAAAAATTACTATTGTTGACATATATTATTATTGCATTAGATTTAAAATGCTGCATTCTCTTTTTATTTGCCTTTTCACTTCAGGATGTTGACGACAATCCTCTTTATAACTTCCTATCTTTTGTAGGTCTAAATAAGGTTTGACTTGTTACTCTTTCCTCGTCACCTCTCACAAGTTTGGTTCTCAGGATTACTGTTAGCTCTGTAAGAATGTATCAAACAAGAGTAAATCTTTAATCCTTCCTCTCATCAATCAGGTTGTGGTATTGTCATCTCATGTTTATAAAGCATAATACTTTCCTTGGAAATTTTCTTTCAACTCCACTCTTGACTCATCAGAAGTATCTTTGCTTGATTCTCCCTAGAATGGAATCTGTACATGTAACTCTGTTTATGGTTTCTGCTATCATCTTCAAACTAGATCTCCACAAGGCATCTGGACTTGACTGCATATCTGCAATTCTCCTTAGAAAATGTGCTCCCAATCTGACTACTCTTCTCTCTAAATTCTGCAACAAACGCCTTGCTGCTTCTTGCTTTCCAGCTTATTGGAAATCCTCTTCTGTATTTTCTGCCTTTAAAAAATCTGGTGAACATTTTGATCGCTTGAATTATCAGTCTATCATTTATAAATCTATTACTCATCCATGTGTTGAATATTGCTTCTATATGGAATCTGGAGCTCCTGCAATGTATCTTGAAATTCTCAACAAGATCCAATCAAGAGTCTGTAATATTATCGGTTTTAACCTTGGCATCTCAACCTCAATAACTTTTCCACCACCACGACATAGCTTCTCTCTAGTTTTTTTTATATATATTTTCATGGCAACCGTTCTAATGAGTTTTCCTCTTTGATACTTTCATTGCATGTATTTACGTGTATTACTAAATTGGCAACTAGGTATCACCATTTTACTGTTGAAATAGCTAGATTCAATGTAAAAGTTTCCTTTCTTGCCCTTCTCACCTTTGGCACTCCCTTTCAGTTTCTTGCTTCATTGCCACAGTTCAAAAATTTAAATGCAATATCAATTGTCATTTTGTCTCTTTATGAATCCTATTTAATGTTTTTTCTCCTCATTAATGTCTTCTTATTCTTTTTCACTCTCTTTAATTCCTGGCATCTTGCTTTTGGTAAAATGATCACAAAAAATTGATATGAGGTCATTAGGTAGGTTATTTACTGCTTTCTTTTTTACCTTTAATATGTCTTCTAGGTGTCTAATTCACTGATCCATCTTTTCTCAGTATGTGCTCTAGAGATATTAGTTGTTTGTTTCTTTCTGATTTTACATGTGTCCTTTTTGTTTCTATTTTACTTAAAAATTTATTGTTGCTTCATTTTTAGTCTATATTATTCTTAGCATTCTTCTATAGAACCATATTTCTGTTGCTTCAAGTCTCCTCTTCATGTATGAGGTGATTATTCAGTATTGATTGCCATTTTGGCTGTCATGCAAAGATTTAGACAATTTGCACTGACTTTTAGCATTACTTTAAAGAGGTCAAGCTGTTTTGGTTGTTAGAATTCAATAAGTTGGTGGTTTCTAGTCTATTTAACTGTTTCTTGAGTGACAGGAGAAAAAAAATCAATAGCCTTTCTCATTTAGTAGAAGTCAAATTCTGAGTGGCAGGTAATCTTGTTACAAAGAAGGATCAAATCTTTGCTATTCCTTTCAATTGCACACTTTTTATAGATATTCAGGACCAGGTATGAAATATAGTTATAACAGACCAACAGTTTAAATATAGTCAGTCAGTTAAGTGCCATATGTGAAACACATTTGGGCGATCATGTCTCAAAAAAGACATGACTGACTGGGCAGAAGATTATCCCGCAGTAGGTTGCCATTGCTTTCTGCAGTAGACTGGTTGCCGACCAAGGCTATAGAACCCAATATGTCCTGTTATTTAATTCATACCTAGAGGATAAAGAGATGTATTATGTTATTAAGTAGTAATTACTGGGGAATCAGTTTATTACTTCATAACAATAGAAAAACGATCCCCCACTTTGTGCCCAGTAGAAGTTTTAACTATTATATTCATTCAGTCAGTTAAGTGCCATCCATGAAACACGTTTAGGTGATCATGTCTCAAAAGAGACATGACTGACTGGGCAGAAGATTATCCTGCAGTAGGTTGCCATTGCTTTCTGCGGTAGACTGGTTGCCAGCCAAGGCTATAGAACCCAATCTGTCCTGTGATTTCATCCATAACTGGAAGGAAGAGACAGACTAATACCTTTCCCAAGGGTATTTGCGCGTAAGTGAATGCCAGGAATTCAACTGGAATTCGAACTCGGCTCCCCAATTTCTCATTCTGAGCTGATATCCACTGCACCACAACGCACAGAAATTACCTGAAAAAAAAAATGTAAGTTTTGTTAGAAATTTTTTTTTCTAATCTGAGTAAATTTTGGCTCTCAGTTGGTTAGGGGAGGGGATGATGGTAATAAAATAATTTATTGAAACCTGCACCTCACCAGTGTGCAAAGCTCGTTAAGTAAGGAGTGGAGGGAGGGTGGTCAATTGATGCTAAAGGAAAAGAAAAACAGAAGTGTTTTGGTTGTAATGGAATGTCTCACACTCTCCATCATCTATGTGGACTGACTATATTAGTGGCCATATATAGTGAGCTCAAGAGATACCTGTGACTTGCTTCGGCAATTATTAGCCTTTTACCAGATTACCTTTAGCTCTAAAGGCATGAACAGATTCTGTTACAAACTTACAACAAATCACAATGACTAGAAGGAATATTCACATTTTATACTTTCAAGATAAATGTACCCTTTTAAGTGGGTTTGACCTCACTGAAACCCTTTTCTTTTTTTGTAATTTGCATTGTTTTGTATATCATGGCATTTTTATGTTATTTGACTGATATTGATTGTAAACTTAATCTTTTTTTTTCTGCTACCATTGAACCTAATTTTAAAAAAAAAATAAGTTGTCTAGAAATGTATTATCCCATTTTCAGGGAGCACAAACCACCAAATTTGTTCATCTTTAAAATTTAGTAACATTTGCTTTTATTTTATTTTCATAAAATTCTCTGTTTTTTTTTTATATCTCACTATTTTTCTTGTTTTTTTCAGTGCATTTTGTTGTCACTTGATCTCCAATTTCCACACTCTTTTAACTAAACTCATAAAAGATATACACTAATGGTTTTTCTGATAAAAATTACTACTTTTTAGTATTTCATTCAAATATTGATATTAATTTCCAAATGAAATTTCATGAGGTTAGGTTTATTATTTCAGTTATAAACTAAAATACTTCCCTTGACAGAATTAAAAACAATGTTTACACAGATTTGTAGGGGTCAGTTTATTCTCCACTCTACAGTCCCTTTCTCACAAATGCAACACCCTAAACCTATCAATACTTCTGTGGCAAGATTGGACAAGCTCTATTCTTTAGTCTCACTGAGTTGTATTGTTGTGATACTGAGCAAAAGCGATGGACTGGATGTAGCAAATGACCAAAAATCCCCGCTGCGTTGCTGGCTCCGTGCAGATGTTCCGGTTAAAAACTAAAAATTAATTAAATATTAAATTTCCAGTTCACGAGCCTACGCAAATTTTATTTATCAGCCAATGGGAAGCCCAGAACCAAATACAAGTGTGAAATCCCAAATGAGCTGCTGGGATCCAAAAAGCGGATACAGAAAGCATCGCCAGGCAAACCGACTCGAGGAGAAGAGAGTAATTAGTAGCCCCCTTGACCAAAGTCAAGTGGCTTACTATGTTCTCCTCCCTTACCTCTTTCCTTCTTCCCTGCCTCAAAAACTACTTACTGACCCAAGGAGCGAATACATCAGACATTCCTTACTTACACACTCCCAAATTCTTAAGCATTAATTCTCTTTCAGCATTTTATTGCCATGAACATTTTAACCTCTGTTGGATCTATACTTCATGTATTACTTCAGTTGTAAAAACATTGATATGTGTATATATAAAATGTTATCTTTAAACTCAATTTGATTTTCTTGCTTTATAACCTTTCTTTATGACTTATAGTGGGTTATCTACAACAAGGCCAAATTCCGTTAACCTGCAACAGTATACAACAACCGTTCACTAGAATAGACTCTCCACTACTAACAGAAAAGAATAGATAAGCAACCCACTATAGTATCACTGATATGTTCACTTGTTTGAATCATTTACTTTTCCGTATAGATTCCTTTAGTAAGAACAGTTTCCCATTCTGAAATTTTCTTCGCAAGAACTACTTTGTGGAAATCTCTTGTGTGAATGCTTTCCTGAACACTACAGTCTTAACTACTTCAAGTTTAGGGTCAAACTGTCATACCCTTGTAATCTTCATTTTTGACTTCCTTTTCTTACGATTTTATCATGGATTTCATTCAATAACTTGAGTGGCATGTAGACTTCATTTTGTTAATTATAATATACATTATAGACCGACCTTTTAGGGCTACATTCTGGATTTAATTAATTATAAGTTCCATATCTTCTTTGGTTTACTTGGTAAAAGTTTGAATCAACTTTTGCTATGAGTTAATTAGTGTGACTTGAATCAGCAAGTCATTATTATCTCCCCCCACCCAAATTCTTACAATCTATTTTTTTTAATTTTAAATACACCCCTCTCTAAAAAGAGTGGACGTTATAGGTTAAATAATTTCACATCCTGGATTGGCTAATGATAATCTTAGGGCGGGTGGATTTAAAATTTTAGATACACTCCTCTCTAAAAAGATTGGGCACTATGCACTAATAGATTGAATTGTTTCAACATCCTAGCTTTGTAAAAGTTCATTAAACCAAAGAACTGTTTCATATTTTTATGTCTTAACCTTTTTACACAGTATTTAAAGCCACTCTCTCTGCTGTCTTTTCATTAGTGCTGTTTCATTTCTATCTTCTCCATGTTCAACATTCACATCATCATCTCCAAGGACCTGCTCACTTTAAATTCTAAACATACTGTGGCATTCCATCAATGGTCAGGTTGTTAGATGATTGCACTCCAGTCATCACCCTCTTTTCCTATGTGTCATGTGCCACATGTTTGGTGGGTTCACCCAAATCTCTCCCCCTATTTGGATTCTGGCCAGTCCTTTCTCATCAGTATTTTGGGATATATCTTTTGGGTACCTTCAATTGTAGGTAAAAATTAACCTTTGCAGTAGTGTTTGCTTTCTATGCTTGATCTTAAGCAACATGTTGTACAAAAACTTTGCTTCTACAGATGATATTTCTCTTATCTTTGCTATCATTGTTCAATGGTGTTGCTCCACTATTCTATTTCCCCCGGCTTGTTTACTGCTCTATTCTACCTTACTTTAAACTTTTCAAGCATTGTTTGAAGAGATGTGAGCAGAAAACAGTGTCATTGTTCATTATCACCTCTTCTACTGGATCTCATTCAAGAATCACCTTCTGCAGTTCTTCTGCAACCACAGCTGCCATTCCCACATGCAATTTCCTCTATATCATTAGTTACCCAAATGCACAGTCAATCATTGACAAGTATGCACCCCATAAGAATGTGTTATATTGACAGCTAACCTTGTTCAATTGTTTGTTGTTTCAATCTCACCAGGATTATGTACATTCAGGTCAAGGTCAATTAATTGACATCTGATGCAGTTCCTGACCACCCACTGGACTTCCTCCCTTTTTACAAGAGAATAAACTTTTTGCACCAAATGTAGAGTCCTGTCCACTTTCATATGATGTCTTGCATGCACTTTTTCTAGTTCTGTGGTCCCTAGAAAGCATGCTGGAGCCTCTTTCTCCTCATTGACAACCAACCATTATTATAATTTCTCCATCACCTTTTGTCACATTTTCCTGTTCTTCTCTACAGTAGAATTTATCCAACTTAGTACAGTGGCTGAATAAGTCCTTACTTTTATCTCTGTTAACCCCTACTTTAAAGTCAAATTAACATCTTTTAGCACAAATTCTAATTTAGTCACTTTGATGTGGTTACAGTTGTCTTTTTTCTCAACGATACTGAATATTCTGTAACCAAACCACCAATTTCTACAACTCCACCTGTAGCAATATTGCTAGTATCACAAAACGCTGCTCCTATTTTTGTTTTAGGAATGTGCTGCATTACTGTGACGGTTTCATCATCAACTTTACATTTCCAGTTTACCCCACTTGCTCTTTTTTTCATAGAGCTGCATACCAGTCATAACCATCTAGCAATGGGATCGTGCCCCAACAACTTTCCACAGTCTGAGAAGAATTTCTACCTACTCATTTCTCCTGTTCCCTATGAGACCTTGTTGCCCCTTCCAAACACCAAATCCAAAACATGCTGTGGCGTACCATCAATGGTTTCCTTTCTTCAGCTTAAGGCTCAGCACCTCCTCTCCTTCTAAAGGCTCTGGTGACTTTGCCGTCAATCCCAATTTCTTAAGATAATCAACCACTTTCTCCATTGATAGCATTGTTACCTCTATCATGATGTCATCAATGTATGAATTAGTAGCTTCTTTTGTCTTATTGCACTTCATTAGTACATTTTTAGGACTGTCACCATCATTTTTGGTGCAGTATTGAATCTGAACCCCAACTGTGTCAAGCAGTAAGTTTTCCCTTTATAGCACACCAGCTGGTACTGCCATAGTTTCTCCATGATGCGTAACTGCAGGTAGACTGACTTAAGGCCCACAGTCATAGTTACTCTTGCTAACCACCTTCACTTTCTCAGCTGTTCATCACACACATTGATTATGCTGCTCCCAGTATGGCAGTCAACATAGCGGTTCAACTCTTGAAAGTCTAATTTTGCCCTAACTTTGTAGTTTGTACCACTGCTATCGATAGTAACACTCTTTTTACTCCACCCTTCCATGGCAAGTGGATACCCTTCATAATCCATCTTTTCACCTCCTCCTCAAACTATACTCTTTTTTCTTCTTTCAAGGAATTCTTATAGTACTCCACCTTGTTTTTTTTTTAACATGGGAGACTCTCCTATGCTGTTGAAGTCTGCTATGAAGTCCTTGTCTTCAATTATCTCTTCAAATATCACTGACATTTTTTACTGTCACACCTCCCAGCTTATTGATCATATCTATTCTGACAATAATGTTGATCCTATCAATGTTGCAATCAACGATAATTATCTCTATTTTTATTCTCATCTAACTGGTCCTTCTCATTCATTTCAAGATAGAGGACAAGCACTTTTGCAGAAAAAGTGAAAGAAAACTAGCAAGGTCTGTCATTTTTTAAAACTTGGCGACCAATTTAAATCCCTTGTCTCCTTGTTTATTTCAGGTGAGATATAATTTTTGCAAATTAACCTTTGCTTTTACACCTGGGTGTGATACTGAGTGCAGAGTGTCGAAGTTTTCTGTAGAAATGTTGAACTAAATGGAATGTTTCATTTGTGGAATATATATTTCCCTAATTTGTAAGAATTATTATACTCTAGAAGAGATTTTATGAAGAATTATTATACTCTAGAAGAGATTTTAACAGTTCATTGTCTTTTTGGGAAGTTGCAATTGCTTCAAAATTGATGAAATGGACTTGTATTAATTGTAGATATATTTCTACTCTGCAGAGTCTTTGATATGAAAGAGATTTACCTTAAGGCTCATGTGCTTTTATATTCAAGAGCTGCTACTGATATTAAAGGGCATTACAGTGTCCCCCTTCAAGTGAGATAGTTGTACAACAATCTCAAGAAAGGGAATTTTCATTAAGCCAGGTAAGAAAATGGTTTCTTATGATGACCACTCTTGGAAGTTCTAGGTTGTTTGCTTGGTGGTCATCACCAATATTTTCTAAATGTCCCAGTTTTACTAAGTTAATATAAATATTGTCCATTATTAATTACAACTGTGAAATTTTTCTCTGTACATTTTACTACTTTGTAAAAACCTCTTTAAGGAATGTTTGGTTGCATTGTCTTTTATGAGCACAAAGTTGCAGTACTTGTGTGATTTTGGCACATCTGTTCAATGGGTTGATTGTCTAGTAGATGGGAAGGTAACTTAAGACATTTTTAATCTTAGCATATCTACAAATAAAGCAAGATCCAAGAGTGGTTTATTTGGTTTGATTATTAACTCACCTGGTAGAAGTAAAGGTGTGCCATATACAAGTTTGACTAAAGAACTGTGAATCAGATTTTACAGCTGTTCTTAGCTCTAAAAGTATTAATGGAATATTCTGAAGTCAAGAAGTGTAATTCAGTGCAGTTTTCAGGAATTTCTTCAGAGAATGATGAAAACGTTTTATCATACCATTACTTCAGGATGGTAAACAGTTGTACAAATTCTGATTGTACCAAGCAGGTTGGTTATATTGAGATGGTTTTCTATCTCCCAATGCTTCAGTTTTCAATAATTGTTGCAGTCTTCTCTCAGGTAGTGAATGAATTTTGGAGTATTAACACCTCTTTTAATTTGTCATAGGGGTTGGTTTGGGTTTATCAGATCTTGTAGACATGTGGCTGTTTCTTGAGGTAGTGCAGAAACTGCACAAGCAAATTTTTGTTTTTGTGACACAATATTTTTCATCAGAAAAATGGCTTTCCAGACAAATAAAAAACAGTTCAGAGTCATTGTTAGAAAATACAGGTATGTTTTCAAAGGTTAATATGGGTTTCTCTATCTTTTTTGTGTGTGTGATTTTTTATAGCAATTTTACGAGTTTTGTAAAAAATATATGCATATGCTGTATCGAAAGATTGTACCACATAAAAAATATTTTTTATTCACCACTTAATTATATAGAATTTTATTTTTGAACAAAATATTCTGAGAAAAATTCTCAAACACAATAAGAAGATAGAGAATAAGTTTGGGATGTTGCTCATTTCATAAAAATAAATTTATTTCTTTCCTTATTATTATCATCTATTAACTCAAAATAATGAGCTATTTACCTCAGACACTGCCTTCCGTAAAAATTAAATAATTTAATAGTCTCGCTCTATGTATTTGAATAGTAGTAATATGGTCAAATGGGTGCTGGGGGGAAAAAGGAAAAAATATGGTGAAAATGAGATGAGGTCACTTGGTTGGTCAGTGTTATCCTTGTACATTTAACAACTTTCTATGAAATTTTGTGAAAGACAAAAATATTTATTTTAATATTACTATGGTTCACCGTTAAAATATATAAAATATTTTATTACAAAATATTGTTAATTCTGTGTCACATCTAGTGAAAGATTTTTTGTTTTTTTTTTTCTTAAAAAATGACTAAGAGAACATCTGTATGAAAAGATTTCAAAAATAAAATACAGAAAAAATAAAAATATATTTGTAGCTAGTGTAAGTTATACTTACAGGATAAGTTTATTTTAAAGAAAAATCTGTTCAAATTAAAACTTTTGAAACCTTACTCATGTGAAGTTTTAATACACTATTGTTTTTTAAAGAAAAAAAATCTTTTTTAGCATGAAAGCTTTTTTGTTGTGGTCACTAGTTTAGAGATGAGCTATTTCAATAATTAAATGTGCAAAATTTCTTACTGGAATATTTTATAATACATGAAGTAAGAATGAGAAAGAACATACAAAATAATGACACAATTGATTTGGAATGCAAGATAACATTTATTAAAACAAAATTAACAAAAGGAAAATTTAAGACATGTTTCTTTTATTAGAAGTAAATTAAATACACAAATGTTCAAAAATACGTTTGAGTGGAACTTACTGTGTTGGTGTGTGAAGCATTCATAGCTCTTTTAGCTTCAGCATAGAAATTTTATATCACCAGCTCAAAAGAGCAAAACCAGGAAGAGAGAGAGAGATAAGGTTATATGTTTTTATATTTAAGAGCTGTTGCTAATATTATGTTTAATTGCTACTACTATGAGGTATTATGTTCAAAGAATGCTACTGGTATTAAAGAGCACTACAAATATTTCTGTCTTGTGAAAATTTTGATTACTTTGTTAAAGTTACTTCCCTTTTATTTGTATTATGTATATATAGTGTTTTTGATGTATTATTTTTGCCCTGTCCTTTTTTTTTTTTACTTTCTCTCATTGTTAATTTAGAATTTTGTCAATTATGATTACCCATGTCCACTTAGTCTCTACATTAAAATACATGATTTAATGATAGTGACTCATTTCTTTGTCTTTGTTTCTCATACTGAGAGAGTCCTTTGTTTTTGTTGGACAATTTTTCCAAGGATGAGGCAACAGAAATGTGGTTAGAAATTGGCAACAAAAAGAAAGTTAATGCACAAAATCAAGAAAAAAACGGCTGAAATCCTTGGACACATAATGAGAACAAAGGCTTGGAAACCTAACCATCACGGAGCATATTGGGGGCAAGAGGTGGGGACCTCAAGGTGGTGTAATGGTTAACAAGCTTGTCTAGCTTGAACTATTACAATTGAGTAGTGAGTTCGATCCTCACTGGGTGTTTCATAATTTCGGCCTTGTGCTATATCTAAGTTGCTCTTAGAAAATTACTATATTGGGGACAGGAGAGAGAAAAAAAAAAGCAGCAAAGTAATTTGTTTTTAAAATCATGTCAACCCAAGCAAAGCGGTAACACTACTAGTGCTCAGGGCAGTTACTTGTGTGAACAGATGGCAGAACAGCTGTGGAAGGCCTAGCAAAGGGAGAAAACTGCAAAAGGCCACATGAGATAGAAAGTTGTGGAGAGCATGATCATCTGTGTTATGAAGGGATGCAGCACATAGATCTTCATAGAGAAGAGAAACAATTTTATTATTGTCTTTGCTATAAATTAATATTTGCCTTTGTTGCAAAATGTTATATGATTAGTATTTATGAATATTGTTAGTTGTCATGTTTTATTTGCTATAAGGAACAACTTTGATTTTGATGTTTGATTTCTAATATTTGATTTCTTAAATAAATGGCAGTGAATGCTGGACAATTTTATCATAAATGAAGAAGATTTGTGTGGTTCTCCCAGTAAATGTTGATAATATCATGGGCAGGTTGTGACAAAATTAAATTTTAATAAGGATGGGCACTACAAAAAATGATTACAATTAGTAATAGATTAAATTTTATGGATATATAATAAGAAAAGACAAACTGGAGAAATTAATATTCACAGCACAAGATAAGAAGAAGAAAGCAGTGAGTAACCAATTTGATAATTGCTATCAGTTTCTTCTGACTTGTAATAAAGATCCTTAACCATTAAACTCCAAGAATGTAGTGTAAGTAAAACAATTCAACATCACATTTCCTGTTTGCAAATACTGTCACACTCTGCCTCTTTTTGTTGAGTGACAGTTTAAATTTGTATAGGTGGAAAGAGAGACTCACAAAAGTATCTTACTTTGAAATCTTTTTTTTAACATACAACTTGGAAGGCCACCATTATCTTTTTGGGAATATTTTACATACAAAACATATCTGAATCCATTTTTGTCCAGGAGGTAAGCCATTTTCTCTAGCATTACAATAATTTTGAGTAAAGTAGTACAGAAAGGCATCATAAAGAAGCAAGTATTGCTGAGAATGATAAGACAGAAAGTTGTAGAGGGCTGTAATTACTCATGTCCTGAAGTGACATGGCACCTAGAGAGCGAGAAGAAGAGAAAATATTTTGCATCATATTTTCTATTATAAAAAATCTTTTGAATTTAAATTTCAGCATTCATTTTTTCATGAAAAACAATGAAGAGAATGCAATTAGCCAAATGGTGAACAGTCAAATTAAACAGCTTTTTGATCCAACCATTTTCCAGAAATAGCTTTGTTTTCCCACTAAATGCTTCAGTAACCAAATCCAAAGCTGTGAACAAGCAACTAACAAGTCAATTACTAAAAATGAAGAAATGTAAAACAAATTGCATGGCCAGCAAGAGTCTATTAATCTAATTTATCTCTTTCTTAAAGATAACAAATGTTAAGAATACACTCTGCTCTTACAAATTCAATCCCATGCATCAAATTTCAACCAGCAATAACTCAAGGTTATGTTCATACATTTCTTTTACAATGAATTTCTACTAACATATTAACACACTATCAACTTCTTACATCCTCTCTTCCATACAGATATAACAAAGTAAATTGACACTTTTGTGTAGTAACATTGACTATAAGAAGCTGTTTGTTTGTTCATGAGACCATATAGAAACATTGGTTTGTTAGTTTTTCCGATGTATGGACAATGAGTTTGAAGATCAAGTCAATTTTGTTCTTACTGGTGGCTAGTGAGGCCGATACAAAACTGGTAAGACTTACACATTAGCTGCATGGAAATATATGGTCAGCAGAGGGTTCTGCTTGGGGGCAGGTTTTTTACCCTGATTTTTTTTTTTCCAGGCTGGCACAGTGAATTTCTTCAGAATTGCTGGCATTGTGATGTGCCAAAAATGGCAGCCAAAAGAGACGAACTCGAGAGAACTCAATGTTAAATTCATTTATTTAATTTAACAGTAATATTTTATAAAGGATTTTCAATTATTACCTTGGATAATACATATTTCACCACTTTGATGTTCTTAACACGGCTGGTCAGGTCCAAACAGTACAACAGTAGGCAATTTGTACCATTTGGATCTGACAAGCCACGTTAAGAACATCAAAGCGGTGAAATATGTATTATCTAAGGTAATAATCGAAAATCCTTTATAATATATATATATATATATATAGTCATCCGCAAACAGATCTATTTCGCTGTATCACAGCTCATCAGTACGGTTAGTCTCCTATTGCCTTTAACCCAGGATTGAAACCCGACCGAATTGGTGTCAGTCGGCGATTCTAACTCTGGGCTATGGGCGTTCGGTAGAAGAAGGCAGACTTTTTAGCATGTATATTGTCATTATACCTGCCCAATAGCCAGAGTGCTCTAATCCATTACTGAATGAGCGATGCGTACATTCCAGAGTAGCTACTGTTTTTCAAAGTCTACCATTCTTCCAGAGTGCTCAATCAGGGTGTGAGAGCATATATGTCATATTTTTTGGCAGGTAATGACAGTCCATTCTTGAAATATATCCTGCCAACCATGGGTGGATGTTTATCAGATTGACCTTGACAATATAAATATTTTAGTAGGAATGGGAAATAAAGCATTTTTGTATTTTCTGACTGAAGTTTTTATTGAATTTTGAACTCTGTCAAGACTGAAAATTAAAGATTGAGCAGCTCCAGCAGTACTATGATCTTGGTCTAATCTGACTCTTGAAAAGATAAAATCTAACAGGAAAGAGCTTGCTGAGAGGAAAACTTAAAAAACAATTTTGAATTTTGTCAATGTTGGAAAATGAGGATTAGACAGTTCCAACTAGAAATGGCAGTAACATTCTATTTTTGGTCTAATGTATTTTTTGAAAAGGTAAAACATAACACGAAAAAGGTTGCAGAGTGGAAGACTGTGTCAAGAATTTTGAACTCTGTCAAGGCTGGAAAGTGAGGTTTGAGCAACTCTAACCAAAATATGACAGTAATACCACATTTTAGGTGTAATCTGACACTTGTAAAGATAAAGCATAGCAAGGGGTTAGGTACTTTTTGTAGTGATAGAATGAGCTAACCATTTTTGTTTACGGGTTACAAACATATCACATTGAAAGACCGGTTCTTGTATGATTGTTGAAGTTTGCCAACATAGATATTAGATGGGTGATTACTTGAGAATACGAGGTGTTGTAAGTTGGTAGTGTAATGAATTATGGCTCAGAATCGGAAATCAGAGAGCTTAGTTTTAATTCCAGGCAGGTTAGTTGTATTCACATGGGAAAGGTATGAATCCATATTTTCTTTCCCATCCATGGCTTAATTAATAGAAGTTTTTTTTTTTTAATCATTTCACCCCAAGCAAAGCATTCCACTGCCACTATAGTGCAGGGGGTTACATAGGGAAACATGCTGAGAGAGCGATTGGATATAGGAAATGTCAGAAGGAGGGTGATAGACGAGGGAGGAGGTACATAGGAAGATTGTTTGATAGAATGGGTGCGAGTTAGTGTGTTAGGAGGTGTCTATTGACCTTACATTTAAACTCCTGGAGATTGTAGCTGTTGGGGAAGCAAGTATGTGGAAGGGAATTCCACAGGCTGGAAGTGCGAGGAAAGGAGCTGTTGGAGTAGAAATTGTGGTTACATTTTATTGGTTTCAATGTAAAAGGGTGGGACCTAGTTGCTAATGTAGTATCTCATGCAAATTCGTACCTAGGGGGCACCAGTGATCTAAAAAAACATTATTATCTTGGAAAAAAACAAAAAAAAAAGCACTACAATCTAAAAATATTTTCAAGTTTTAAATAACTTGCAAAGGGTTCAATCAGTCAGTTAAGTGCCATATGTGTTACACTGTTGGGCAATCATGTCTCAAAAGAGAATATTTTCCCACAGTAGGTTACCATAACTTTTTGCAATAGATTGGTTGCCAACCAAGGCTATAGAATCTAATTTATTCTGCTAGTTAACCCATAGCTGGATGAAGAAGAAATAGATTAACCCTCTAAGGCCATTCGTATCATATTTGATACAGTATTTCCCTATAAGGAAACATTTGGTATTCATTGACTGAGCAGTCAGTACTGCTTTCATTTGAAATTTATAAAATATTTCTCTTAAAAAAATTTTTCAGGAAAATATTTCTTTCAAGGCTTGTTTTCATACTGTATCAAATATGATACGAATGGCCCTAGAGGGTTAATACTCATTCCAAGTGAATGCAATGAATTTAACTGGAATTCAAACTCAGCTCTCTAATTTTTCATTCTGAGCTGATATTCCCTCATCATTGTAATAGATCTGACCATAACTTCAACTTGATGCATTTTTTTTTAACTATATCATCCCAAACAAGACAAAAAGGCCACTGATGATTACTGAGAATGAAAAGGAGTAAGACTTCAGTGAGGAGAAAGAGAAATAAAAGAACAGAATTCAGGAAAGCAGAAGATGGAAATTGGCATTAAAATTGTAGGAGGCAGGGAAGCCAAAACACTGAAAGAGAATGCAAAAGAGAAACATATATATTCTTCATTTGTAAATGAGTTGTTACGTGACCTAGGTTTCTACCATGTGGTGTCTTCAGGTGATTTGCAATAACTGATTTTACTGGGGGTTTTTTTTAAGAACGCTCACATAACTGTGATTTTTTTTTTTTTACGCTTACATGATGGGGAATTTTTGAATGTGCAATTTTTAAAATTACAAGAAATTATAACGTTTTCATCCATGATTGTATGAACCTAATAGGTATTTTTTAGTATGGTAACACTTAGTCATAATTTCTTTTCTTTCATTCAATAATTCATTTTTGTTAAGGAATAGCATAATCTTTAACTTTTCTTCCTGGTACAGTCTACATATTTTGCACCATTGTAAGGCTTGGCTGTTTTCACTATACTCCAAGTTATGTTTGGGTCTTTTCTATATTTTAATTTCAATTTCTACACATGGCTAGCCAATTTTGTACAGTTTTTTAAGTTTCTTATTTCAAATGTAGACACTTTAAGATCAGGTGATTCAATCACATCTACATTTCAACAGGAATTATTCCATCTAAAATCCCCCAATATGACTGATATTAATAAATTAAAAACAGAAAAAGAAAAGTTGTATGGTTCAACCTTGCTTTTTACCAATTATCTAATATTAATATAGGTCAATTCTCTCTAAAATTGATTAATAAACATTTTAATTTTAACAACCCACTGGTTAAAATCTTAAGAAAGACATTAAAAAGTAATTATTCTTTCACCAACAATATTCACAACATTAATTCTCATAATAATAAAATACTAGATAATCTTTATAATAATCACCAAACAAATACAAATCCCACCTGTAATTGTAGAAGTAAAAATAACTGTACCAATTCCGAGAGAAATAAAATCCTTGCCAGCATTTGTCATTCGCAGCCACAATCTCAACAATGTAAGATATGTGGATGACATTGAACTGTTAGCAGACACAGAAAGGAGAATGCAAGACCTCCTACAGAAGGTAGAAAGTGAGAAGAAAGGACTGAGCATAAACTTCAAGAAAAATGAATGTAGGATAATCAGTAAAAAGAAGACCCCCAAAATGCTAACTACAGGTCAGGGAAACTAAAATAAAACAAGTAAAGAGATTTAAATACCCGGGAAGTGTTCTGACAGAGGATGGAAAGTGCAACATTGAGATCCAAAGATGTATTGTCATGACCAAGGATGCATTTCAAAAGCTAACCAGAATAATGAGAGATGGGAAAATCTCATTAGAAACAAAGAAAAGAGTGTTGAATTGCTATGGGATATATGTCCTTCTGTATGACATTAAATGTTGGACAATCTCATCAAGGATGAAGAGAAGGCTTGAGGCAGCAGAAATGTGGTTTTGCAGAAGAATACTGAAGATACCATAGACTAAGGATGTGACCAATGACAAGGTGTTGGAAAGGATGGAAATGAGGAGAAAACTCATACTTAACAAAAGAAAGAGACAGATGAGGCTCCTGAGACATGTATTCAGGAAGAAGGGCCTGGATAATTTAATACTCACAGGATGGATAGAAGGAAAGAGAGACAGAGGAAAGCAGCATGAGACCTACTTGATAAGCCTGAGCAAATGGATGGTGGAGCAAGGTTTGGGAGAGATACCAAGAGGAAAAGTACTGAGAGCAACAAGAGACAGAGCCAAGTGAAAGTTCATGATCACCTACATCCTGAAGGGACATGGCACATGTCGTTGAATGTAGTAGTTGAAGGTATATGTATGTTTGAAAAAGTTATATACTAAGCAACTATTTTCCCTATAGAATATGATAAAGAAAGACAAGTATATTTTGGAATTTCTGCCAGACATTGGGAACAGATTTTATAATCATAAATATCTCCTTCTCTGGGCTCCACCTAAAAATTCCTGACCATTCTGTCTAAATATTTCTGGAAATTAAAAGACAGAGGTCTCTATCCACAGATTGGATGGAGGATTATAAGAAAATCACAAACTTCTATTAGCTTTAGAATTAGATGTAACTGATGATGAGATGAAAAAATAAAAATAAAAATAATTAAATTTAGTAGAATTAACCAGCTCTTGAATCAAAGAAATGGAGTTATTTTTAAATGCTGACACAGAAATAAATTTAAGCTATCAGTTTAGTAGGATTTAATTTTCCCTACTAATAATTTTCTAGCAAATTCAGCTGTTTTTTATTGTAAATCTTCATTTTTTTATCTTCTTCTTTTTATTATTATTATTTCTTATTTTTATGATTGTAGTTATTTTCAGCTATATATGCTCATTTTCTTTACATTTGTATTTGTAATTTCTTTCTTTTTGGCTTTATATTGGTTATTTTTAGTTTTGTGTATATTGTCTGCATATATGAGCCTCTTATGTGTGTGTTGGTGTGAGTTAGTTTTCTGTGTCATTACATCTGTTCATTTGTGTTGCTTTTGTATATTAGATTGTTTTTCCTTTTATGATTTATTTTTGGTTGGTTGGTGTATGTTTATTTTTAAAATAATTTATGATATTTCCAGTACAGTCAGTACTTCAGTGCTTAGCTGTATACTTCTCTACACATCATCTCAATATTTCTTCACTGTGTTAACCTATAGTTCTTTAATATTCTGAATTACTTGATTTTCTGGTCTGATGAGACAGTTATGTTTTACATAACTGGCAAAATAAATTCAGATTTATGACCTTTTAATTATATCCTGAGTTTTTGTTTTTACATATATATATATATATATATACACATACATACACTGTTTCTTAGATGTGTGTTTATATATATATATATATTTAGTGCATCAAGGCAACAGATAATTTTCTAGAGATATACCGTTAAATATAAGAGACAATGAATGTCTATTATGTTTAATCATGAGCCGTTCTAAACATCATATTTTGGCTTTAATTTCAGGTGTGATGTCATAGAACCGCATTACAAATTTACGAGCTGCGTTTGCTATTTCTGGTAACTGTTATCATTGCCTAGCAAAGTTTTATGTCAACACAAGATAAAATCATCACTGATGGTGAATGTTTTTATGTTAACATCTATGTAACTTCTCTGAAGATGGCTCATGTGAGTCAAAAGCTTAGAACCAACTTATTAAAGCATTATCCAAATATTGGAGAATTTCTGTCTTTATTTTAACCTGAAATTAAAGCCAAAATACAATGTTTAGAACGACTCATGATTAAACATAATAGACATTCATTGTCTCTTATATTTAATGATATATATATTATATACACCCACAAGGTCAGATTTTCAGTGTGTGTATGTCACATCAACATAAACATCACATTAGTCTGTTGAAATCCTCAAGTCATTCAACTTTTACTTCTGTCATAAATTTTCCTAAAATAATTAGTGTGCGTGTGTGTTTATCATAAAACAGACTTCAGTGTACACTTTTATATTTACGTACACTTTATTCTTAATATTGAGTACTTTAAATCACTCAACCGGCAGTTGAGAGCAAGGGAAAATTTATTCGTCCCAAAATCATTTTACTAGACCAACTTCATTTTCTTAATAGTTGCTTTATGTAAACATAGTGTGAATTGCTGATGGAAAACAAAAAATGAAATGAAATATTAATTAAAATTTTAAATGATATCGAAAGGATTTAAAAAATTTAAAAGAATAATGACAAATATTGATCTTTCCTCTCAATAATAGCATGAACATTTTGATGATAAAACTTTGTTTTTATTTAGTTTGAGCCCTTTTAACATCATCATATGTTTTTTTTTTTTCTGGTAATTGAATGGAGGTACCTAAATTCGTAGTTTCTTTTTTCTGTGACTACAACTTCCATATCATACATGATAAAAAATAACAAATCTAATTTTCTCAACAATTTTCTATAAAAAAAATTACGTTTTTGTATAATTTGTTTCTCTGTGCTTGGTTGAAAGAATTATGTGTATCTTTTTTCTCTTTCTTTCAAATGTTTGTTTCTACTTTTCATAAGTGGGAGAGGAAATATAGATGTTGAGTCAAGGATAATATTTTTCCAAATGAGTTTCTAAAAATCTGTGAGCATCTTTAATCTGGGCGACAAAGACATTTCTTCTCCACTCTCAAGGTGTTAATTAAATGAACGTTTACACTTACCGGGATGATAAAAGCCAAACAGGAGCTTGTCAATCTCAATTCCATTTGTCAAATCTTGCTTTGATGATTGCTGGATGTCACTGTCTTTTGTTTAACTACATATTTCAACATAAATCAGGCACCATGCATAAGACCAAAGAGTTCAATAATGTCATTGTAGGTCATTCTAAGTAACTTGCAAATCTTCAATGGCATACTTTTAGGTTTTAAAAGGAATCAAATTTCCTTTTTCTATATTTGAAGGGCACACACACACACACACACACACATATATATATATATATATATATATATATATATATATATATATATATATATATATGAATGATTAAAAATCCTTAAGTTGGTCTTGCTCACAACCAAATTTAGTATTGTAATAATTCTAATGTGAACCAGGAAACAAGAATTCACATTGTATATTTTTCATACAACTTTAAGTAACAACATCACTCAATAAGTCCCAAACCTGGCATATACATGGTGTCACTAATAAAAAATTCATATTATTTTTATGAAGCACTAACCTTCAAATGGCATGTGACAAAATTTGGGCCCAATCGGATTAGTAGTTTACAAATTACAGTTGAAGCTACTGTTGCAAATTTTCAAAACAATGGAAAAATGTGAATTTTGTGTGTTGATAAAGAATTGCTTTCTGATGGGAAAAATACTGTTCAAGCAAAGCAATGGCTTGGTAAGTGTTATTTAGACTCTGCTCCATTGGAAACAATGGTTAAGCAGTGGTATGCTGACTTTAAACACTGTTATACAGACACAAATGATACTGAATACTCAGGTCGCCCTAAATTGGCAGTTGTCTTGGAAAACACTAAAAAAATTAACTAACTCATTTTGGCCAGTTGTAAATTGAAGTTGCTTGAGATAGCAGAGGAGTTAAATATATCAAAAGCAGTGTATTCACCATTTTGCATGAACATTTGTCAATGAGAAAAGTGTGTTCAAAGTGGATGCTGCATTTGCTCACGGTCAATCAAAAACAATAACACATTGTTGATTCAGAGTGTTGTTTGCAGCTGTTTCAATGCAACAAGAAGGAGTTTTTGCATAAATATATGACAATGGATGAAACATGGATCCACCATTTCCCTCCAGAGTCAAATCAGCAGTCAACTGAGTGAACAATAGCAGGTGAAAGCTGTCCAAAACGACCAAAGGCACAAACATCAGCTGGCAAGGTTTTAGTTTCTGTATTTTGGGATGTGCAAAGTATTTTGCTCATCGATTACTTTGAGAAAGGAAGAACTATCAAGTGAATATTATATAGCACTATTTGTGCATTTGAAGGAAGAAATTGCCAAAAAACAACCACAAATTAAGAAGAAAAAAGTGATCATTCATCAAAACAATGCACCGTGTCACAAGTAGATTGCAACAGTGGCAAAACTACATGAATTGCACTTTGAATTGCCTCTGCATCTACCTAGGAATTTCAAACCAAACTCTTTGTTACAATCACTGGGGTATATCATCCTCATTCTTTGCATAAAGTCTCGATTGGAAGTGATAAGTTATGTATCCTTAAGGACTATTAGAGTTGTGAGTTCAATACCAGGGTACAGCAGTAGTGAACAAGTAACTTGCAGGGTTAGAGGGAGATAATTCATGACTTCCAATCAAGGTTTTACACAAGGAATGAGGATGATATACTCCCAGTAATTGTAATAAAGGGTTCAGTTCGAAATTTCTAGCACCTGCAGAAGGCCAGAGCGTACAACAGCTAAAATGTCGTACAAATAGCAACAAAGATGAGGACAATAGTCCGAATAGTGTAAATATTGTAAATACTACCTCATCTCAGAAATATAGACAAATATTCGTAGAGCTTTATTTCCCTCAAACAAAACAATGCAAGCCTCTTGCTACTATGTCACTATTTCTGTGGCATGTGTTCTGACGAGCTACATTTCTTGATCCCACTAATCCTAACCTATGCATCTGGGACCCATTGGGCAACATACATAAGGATGAATCATTTTTATATTCCGTTAGTAACTTCTACTCAAACAGCTTCTTCCTAATGACTGCTGTTTTGTGGAACAGACACCTGGCAGGCTGTTTTCTCAATCGCTACAATTTTGGTGTTTTTAAGTCTAGGTTAACCATTACTTTTCCTCAATAAGCCCATGAACTTTACTTCCTTCCTCTCTTTATGTTCATGGAAAAATCTCATTCAGTAACCCTGTTTTTGTACTGAGTGAACATTAGTATAAAAAAATTATTTATTTTCTTTTGTTAAAAAGTCATAGAGAATAATAAAAAAAATAAAGTTAATGCTCAGTATATACATCAGCATCACTTTTTATAATTTGATAAATTTTATTTTTCTTTAAGAAGGAGGAATTCATACCTTTCCCAATGGTATTCATGCATAAGTGATTGTAACAAACTCTACTGGAATTTGAACTCAGTTGTCCAAATTTCTTATTCTAAGCTACTATTCATTACACCACCTGCACATCCATATTACTATTATTATTATTATTATTATTATTAGCAGTAAATTAACCTTTTTGATTAATGCACAATTAGATTCAATTTGTTCAACATTAATCCCAGCTTTTGCAGCAGGCAATATAATGTTACTCTTATTTGTGTATAAATTTGATATTATTTTTCAGCCAATAAGAATCCAGATGACCAATGCTAAATTTTGAATCAAACATCAGGTCACTGAGGGAAAAAGAAAGAGGATCAAAAAGCTTAGAAAAATTTAAAATACTCTGAAGGATATTTTTCATCCACTAAGACATAATGTAAGAAATGCATTAATGTTTTCTAACCAATAAATGTCATCATAACAAACATTATTTTCAATCAGTTTCAATGCATTTTTGGAGTGGGCAAAATGTTTTCAAAACCATAAGGGACTTTACTAACGTCTTTGCCATCAAGTAATAGCTAATGAAGAAATCATTTTCATGATCATGAGACCCAGTGCCCATTAGGGTCCTGGAGGTGCCACATGTACTGCAGCCATGGTGCTATTTCCTGATAAAGTGCAACCCTCTTCAGGCTGATTTTGAATTGAAAGTTTTCCCTTTCAGATTGGTTGCTACTTTAGACTCAAGGACTCAGTCTGTCCTGCTATTTACTCATAGCTGCAGGGAGATGAGATGAATTCATACCTTTTCCAAGAGTATTAGCACATAAGTAAATAAATGTAATGAACTCAACTTGGTTTTCTGGTTCCTCAATCTGCTCCACTATCCATTACCCCACCATGCCCTGAATACTGTTATTTTGGGTAAATAGTCAAAGTTAAATTTCTTATACTTTTTAAAACTAAAATATTTATCCAATATATCTTCATAATATCCACTTAATTATTTCCTCTGATGAACAGGCAACAAATTTATTCAGTAACCTTCTACCTTGAGTGATTCTTGGGTCTTGTATGAGGTGAATATTTATTTTAAAAAAATGATGAAAGTTCTTGTCTGTTTTACATATTTTTTATAAGTTTAGCCTTTACTCTCTCTCTCTCTTTTTTTTTTTTTAAGGATAAATCACATTTATAAAACACTTAAATCATTTTTTGCTAACATGATCAAGTATTGTTTCCTTTCCTTTCGTTTATTTTAACATTCTGTAATCATTTTCAACTTTGAACTTAAAACTCCAACGTTAAATAATACCTTTACTTTGGAGTGAATCTTCAAATTGAAATTTAGATAAAACCTTCTTTACTTATATATATATATATGGGTAGAATCTCAGAAGTAAAAGTTCAAGAATTGAAGATCTCTGTAGAAAAAATTTTTTTCTGTGTCAGTTAAAAGATAATTTTTTTTTCTTTATTTGTTATTTTTCTCAACTAACAGATAAAGGAAAGAACAAAAGAGTCTGTCTTGAAGATAAAAGCAATTCATTTCTTGGTATTTAACATACTCTACTTAACTTTGTTTTTCTCTTACTCAAATGATCAATGCCTTATAATTGGTATTTTTACTGATCTTCTGTAGACCACAGCAGAAATAATAACTGTTCAGTAACAAACATACAACAAAGAATAATTGTTCAATGATATAAACCTTTGGGTATTAAAGTATCGGAGACTTTGTGCCAACTTTTGTTATCAGTCTGAGGCTTTCTTTATTTTTATTTTTTCAAGGTCTTTTGTAAACAAACTCTGGTTTGAATGGCAGTATAGGAAGCTCTTCTGATAAGTGTAAGGATGCCTGTGCTTAATGGTGAATCATCTTGGGATTGTGATAACTGTTATCGTTTTTAGCTGTAACTTACCGTGGTTGAAGTCATTTGGCACTTGATGTATTTATATGTGCTTTGCCATGAAGCCTTTAATAGCTGAGTAGCCTAAAACACACATGCATTGAAAGTAGTTTCCCAAATATGAGGAGGACACAAGTTCAAACCCTGCCAAAAGATACATTTTATTAAAACTCTTGAATGCCAAGGTCAGTAGATGTGAATTACAAAGTTTAAAAAAGATGATTGCTTAATCAAACACTTATATCTATTAAATATAATATTTAAAGTAATAAGAAATCTGCTTTTATGTAAGAATATACACATGTATTTGTGTATTAATACAGTTTATATAAAACATTGTATAGATGAATGTCTTTTTTTTATTTTCCATAAATTTGGCAAACATTATAGACTAGCAGTATAGCCCGGCGTTGCTCGGGTATAATGAAAGCTTTAAAACTAATCAATGGTCCTGGAACTCAGACTCTTTGAACGTTGGCATGAAAAACTAAAAAGCAATAGTTGTTTCCAGTTAAAGTGAAAACGTAGACTGAAAGAAAAATAAATGGATGGAAGTCAAAATTTGATTTCCTGGTATTGATATCAAAAAAGTTTTTTTTGTCATAAACTGAATTTTGAAGGCTATATATGTTTTCTGAGTAAATGGTATCATGGCTGAGACTAAGAACCACAATTATACCTACTTAGAGCCAAACCCGAAGCAAAAACTAAAATAAATGGGCTGAAAAAAATACAGACATACAGGCAGATAAACAGACACACACAAACATCTTGCCTTTTATATATATATATATATATATATATATTATCGATTTTCTGCACTATTGTAAGAACTGCAACCTTGAAACTTCTGAATATCATTTCTTATGTCTTCGTCTATTAGTGTATCAAAATTTGATTAAAATTGGACCACTCCTTCTATAACCCGATTTTTTTGACTTTCGATATTTATCGGGGTTACCTTGACACAAAACCTAGCTAAGAAGCAGACGCTAATAATACAACTGTGTAAATTTTCAAGAAAATCGGTTCAGACGTTTTGGAGTCTATAGGTAACAGACACACACACACACACACACACACACACACACACAAAGTTCCATTTATAAATAAGTTTAGATTTAGATTAGATTAGATTAGATTAGATATAGTCTATGTTATTGTACATCTGCTGGCCCTATATATTTATTTCTGGTAGAGATTTACAGTAGGCACTGTCATTAGAAATATTAATTTTTCTAATTTTCTTTTTGCTATGTTGCTGAAGAGTTAAGCAGATCATGAATATTAAAAACAATTTTTTTTGGGGAAATTTTATAAGTCATTAGTGGGGTCCAGTTTGGTATATAAATTAATTATAAATTGATCCCTTCTATAAAACATATGTTCATACATTTTTTTTTTTTTTTTAATCGGTATCACCCCAGGCAAGACAATAAAGCCACCTAGGTGCAAGGGATTACAGGGTGTGGAAGAATTAGGAACAGGAACATTAATAGTGAGCAGAAAGAAAAAAGAGTAATCAAGAGGACAGTAGATAGAAATTAACATTGCATTTAAATTTTTACAGATCAAAGTTGGCTGGAAAACATAGAGCCAAGAACGACTTCCACAAGTAAAGTATGCAAGAAAAGAAACTATTAGCATAGAACTTGTAGCTAAATCTAGCTCGCTCAACTGTAAATTAATGAGATGTCAATGCCAGTCTAGTACTGCACTTAAATTCAAAAAGTCTAGATACTATAGCAAAGAGTTCATCTGAACAATTACTATGAAAATGTTTGTAAAAAAGATACAGAGAGGCAACCTTACAGTGGTGGGCAATTGATTTAAGCTGAGATGCCAAATAAGGAACAATAATATTGCTGATTCTTCTTTGGATCTTATTAAGAAGCTCAGGGTAAATAGCAGGGCCACCAGGCCATATGTCGTGGATGTATGTCAAAAAAAAAAAAATTAGGTGAACCTGAAGGAAACTACCACCACCTTTAAATTTGTTGTTTTTCATTTTTACTTTTTTCAGTGCAGTCTTATCGATTAAACCCTAAACTTTCCGATTGACAAAAGATTTTGTAAAAATTTCAACATTTAAACAATTGGAGGGGGGGCTCAGTTTTTCATACAACGTTATAGTAAATCAATCCTGTTCAATTAACTTTATTGCTTGCACATGTTCAACTACTGAATCCTTTGCGAAATTTTTGAATAAAGCCATTCTTGGAGTTTCCAAGGAAGACGCCATTATAGGAACTGAAAAAAACTTGGAAAAGACAAAAAGAAGAGCAACAACTCATCCCAAAACAACCAAAACAAAGTGACACAATCATGAGTGGTTCCAAAATGGAGGATTGTTTTACTATAATGTTGTATGAAAAAGTGAGCCCCCTCCCCAAAAAAAAAATTTTTTTTTGATCATTGGAAACTTTATGTAATAATCGATAAGACTGCACTGAAAAAAGTTGAAAGCAACAAATTTAAAGGTGGTGGTCGTCAACTTCAGGTCCGCCAAAAATTAGTTTGAATTTCATAATCTGGAGTTTTATTATCAGTTAAGCACTCAAGAATATGAAATTCAAATTACTTTTTTAAATATCTGAAGTGACCAATAGTAATATGAAAAATAATAATTATTTCTGGCTGCAGTGCCTATTTACAACTTTATTTCCTTCTTGAAATATCTGAGCCTCTTCAAATTTGTCTTAGTTTCTTTATATGCAGCTATCTATATACGTAGTATGTATATCAATAATTCTGGAGCCTTATGATAAAAAATCATTTATTTTACACAAAATAAATGCTTATTTTTCAACGTAAATACTTTCTATGCTGTTTAAAGTCAGAAAAATTTCCTCAATTTTGTTGTGATTATTAAATGTTTCTGATGTAATGAATATGTATACACCTTGGTTCCCCTCACAGTAATGTGATTGGCTGGTGTCAGCCGTAAATACAGACAAAGGCAAGGATGCAGAGAGGTCTATGTTCAGAGGTCTATTGGCCTACCACTAGAGGTCTACAGGATATGATGAGTATTGTCCATTACGTCTACATAGTGCCCCCCGGGTCACATTTGCCTAAACCTCTTAGCTACTTTGAATGATATATATATATATATATATCTTTCCAGGACATCTCGATTTCAAGTTTAAATACAATGTCCATCTCCATCTTCTGAAATCCGATCTACCTTTTAATTTTTCTTTGGCATTCCCTGTACCCTGCTTCTTTCTCTCATTGTAACCACTGTGCACCAGTGGCAATACTGCCTTGCTTGGGGTGAAATGATTATATTAAAAAATAAGTCTTTATGTATCTGTCAATCTTAAGTATACCTAATGATATTTCAAACTGAACTGTATTTACTCTAAACATCTCATTCATGTGGTTTCCAGCTTTCTTTTCCAATCTTTTCACTCTTACATAGCCCCCTGCACACCAGTGGCCTTACCGCCTTGCTCGGGGTGATATGATTAAAAAAAAAAAAAAATTCCATTCTCCATGTCAAAACTAAATAAAGAGTTCAGTTCAAAATTTTACAAAGGTTACTTGGATCAACCAAGAAGGTCAGCTGACACAACAGCCAAAACATTGTGATAGTAACTAAAATAATGGGGGCAATTGTCCAACTTAAATAATGTAAACAATGATAACTCCTGATCCAGAAAGTCAGACAGAAATAAACACTTCTCTTTAAATTATGCAAACTTAACATGTTTATTGAAACTTTCAGCTCAAAGTTTTAGCTAATAGCTCTGCTTGGACTAATTGATCCCCTTTCATATTTTATTCCTAACAGTCCATATATAATCATATGTTTCTATGAACAAATGTTTTTACTTTGTTATGAAGGAATATCCTGTCTTATCCAAGAATGGGTATGGCCCAAGTTATAAAAGACCAGGACTAGAATGAACTACAGAGTGTTCGTGACTATACGAGAGTCTTCGTCATTACACGGGAGTGATTGAAAGTCTTCGTCATTATGCAAGAGTGATCATGATTATACGAGAGTCATCGACTTTAGTTGAGAGCCATCGGCCTTAGATGAGAGTTAAACATCACTAGACGGAAGCCTTCTTCTCAAGACGGACGCATACATCCTATACAGAGACATTGCCTGCTTGATTGCCATTCTTGTTAACTGTTTGTTGGTGTACGTGTATTTGGTTTATTATATTGAGGTATAATAAATCTCTATTCATATATCCTCAGTGTTAAGAATTATTTCTTGCACTATTCTTTCTCTGTTTATTCCCTCCTGGGATATAATATACTTATATCCAGTTCTGTGGAATTAGGAATATATTGTTATGATAAAAATGTGTGTTTTCACATTATTAAGCGTATGGTGGCAGAATGAAAAAGAAATGATGAAAATTGAATGCAATAAACAATTGTATTAACATAAAAGACAGTAAATGAAAAATCAGGGTAGATACTTCTCATATAAAAATAAAAGGAGATAAGTTGAGCTGTAAAAGCATTCAGTAACTTTTACGGAAAGAGAAGGAGAATAAGTTGTGACTTACTGGGGCAACAGTATTGGCAAGCTTGTCAAGTCTGATGTCTTTGGAGATGGGAAGTCACTTTTTGACAAACATGTAAACTCAGGTCAAGATGTCATCTCACTGCTGCCATTTTTTTATTTTTTTTTTTTATAATCATATTGCCCAAGCAACAAGACATTTTACTGCCACTGTTTTGCAGGGGGTTACATAGGAGGGAGGAAAGTTATAAGAAAGAGTAACAGGTTATAGAAGGTGTCAGGAAGTGGATAAGAGAAGGATGAGAATACTGATGAGAGTGGATTGAGCAGAGAAAGAAGCATGGGAGGATACAGGTTAGTGAGATAGGAGATGACGATTGACTTTACATTTAAACTCTTGGGGATTATAGCTGTCATGAAAGCAAGTAAATGGAAGGGTATTCCACAGGTGGGAAGTGCGAGAAAAAGAAGCTGCTGGAGTAGAATTTACATTTACAATTTATTGGTTTCACAGTGAAAGGGTGGGACCTAGTTGCTAATCTTGTAGCTCAAGTAAATTTATAGATGCAATTGGAGTAGATAGACTAAACTATCGCCCGGTTCACACTCCACCCACGTCTATTGAACAGTTGAAGAGGCTCATCCCTTGTTTCCTGTTTAGGATGTGGTTTCCGGTTTTTCTCTTTTCCAATCTTTTCACTCTTACGTAGCCCCCTGTGCATCAGTGGCGTTTTCGCCTTGCTTGGGGTGATATGATTAAAAAAAAAAATGTCCCTTTTGATGTCTTTGGAGATAGGAAGTCACTTTTTGACAAACATGTGAACTCAGGTCAAGATGTCATCTAACTGCCAAATGTCCCTTTTGATGGGCTTTTATATCTCTTTTTGCAACTCAAATCATCTTCAGTTTTTGTTTTGTTTTTTTAGGCAGGAGTGGGTATTATTGGGTATAAATTCTGGATTGTAGTGCTGTTTTTCTTTACTTTTCTTTTTTTTATCTTTGAGTGCATGAGTAAACAGAAGATATGTGCTGAGCCCTGCACAGTAGATAGATTTTTAGTTTAGTTTTAGGTGTTCGGAATGTTCATGTGGTGAAAATTTTTATAGTGTGAATCAGAAGATTGGTTTTTTGGAAGAATGTAATAATAAAAATCAACACATTTTGGTGACTGTCAGTTTTATGAGTTGATTTGAAGATCATATTGAAGTATGAAACTAAGTCACCATGAAGTGTTGATTTTGGTGTTCATATATTTGTGTATGCAATAATGTCTTTTGTCATTAGAAGAGTCCACTACATAGAAATGAGCAGTTTTTTTCATTTCAATGTATAGGACTTGATGCTATAGAAATAGTTTTCTGCTTTTCTCAACTTGGGGAACAAAATGTAACTTTTTTGTTTTGAATTTTAAAAAATACTTAAAGAATAACAAAAGCTTAAATATTTCACCATTTTTTTGACAGCACAAGCAAATTAATGAATATAATCAACATATACACTCACATAAACACACATATAGATGTAGTCATGTTTACAAATAGAAATTGCATTTGAAGATAAATTACAATCTCACAGATTCTAAATCTGTGACTGACAGGTCTTCATATATAAAGATTTTTCTCATCCACATATCCTAGGCCACAAATAACCTTTATTTGGTTTAGTCTGTACATAAAAATAAATTTTTTAAAAATTTAGATAGAAGTAATGAAAATAAAGTTTTGAAAAACTCACAACAAATCTTTGGGACTCCTATCTCAAAAGATAGGAATTACCTTTTTTATCAAAACAAGAGAACACTAGTCTCTTTGAGGAGAAGGAATTTATTTGTTAAAATGTTTATCTTTGTGTCCAGACAAGTTTTCTGGGAATTAGCATGTTATCATTATTTACAAAGGACAATAGCCAAGTAAATTAATGCATTGGTTTGTGAATCCAGTGACATTCAATCCCTGAGCGTGTTAATACACACTGAGACACTGTGGAGACAGAGCAAGTGTAGCATTGCAGCTTGAACAAGACACCAGGTTCATTCACAGTGTTCAGCTTCTTTTAGTCAAATGTTTGTGGCTTATACAAAGAAAATAATCCTCTCACCAGATTGTTACCTAGGAAATAAAACCATGGGACGAAATTGTAGCTGTTGGCAAACTTTATCAAAAAATTTGAAACCTTCTTCTAAGGTCAGTATGGAAAAGTGAGGAGTGAATAGGCTGTTATATGCTTTTCTTTTGTATGGAGGCTTACTCAATCACCAAAGTTAAGCAACATTGAGCCTGGTCAATACTTAGATGGGTGACTACTTGGGAATACCAGGTGCTGTAAGCATTTAGTGACAGATGTGCATTGTGGTGCAGTGGATATCAGCTTGGAAAGAGAAATCGGTGAGCCAAGTTCAAATTCCAGTTGAATACCCTGCATCCATTTAAGCACTGGTACTCTTGGGAATGGTATTAATCCGTCCCTTCCCTCCAGTTATGGGTTAGATAACAGGGTCGGACTTGGGGACCCTGCCCTTAAAAACAAATCACAATGAATCTTTGTACTCGAAAAAGAAAAAAGTATTACGAGACACAAAACTTATATAAAAAAAAAAAAACAATAAAGTGTTTGAAGAAAAAGGTATTAACAGCAATAAATAAATAAAATTTAGTTGGCAATAAATGACCCGCCGAAGTTGATATGCCATAAAACAAAAACAACCAACCAAACAACCTTTTTGTATAGTAGAATTAGCACTCTGGTTTAAGATGCTAGGAATCACTGTCTTATATCTAAAAAGTTATTGATAAAAAAAACCAGGTGTTGTTGACCTTAGTCCACTCCCCTTAGCTGCCCTTCTTTACCAGAGTCAATTAATCTTGTTCTTTTGGGAGATCTGCTCCATACAGATGACCATCTTTGTCAAGACAATAATTTTAAAAATAATTCCTGTAATATTCTGCTGATGTGTACTTAAGATATTGGCTGATAACTGATATCACTACACAAACAATAACTAATTAGTATTAAAAATGACATGGCGTGATATTCCTAGACATGGACAGCATAACTAGAATAATATAGCCATAGATTAATTAGAGGATTCAATTCAAAATTCCCTAAAGGTTATCCAGATTGATAAGCATTTAAAAGAAAGTCAGAGGGTACAACAGCTAAAATTTGAGTAAAATATCAAAATAAGGATAGTGGCAAAAAATTTATATGATTAAAAAAAAATATATAAATAACAGTAACTCTTATCTTATCATCATGGTCAAGTTCTTATCTAGTCCTGCTTAGTTATTGCTCACTCTGTTTCCACTGAGTCTAAGTCTACTCAACCCTGAGTTACTCTAACAAACTTTCTCAATAGTCACTTTAATCCACTAGGCTGTTGTTATAGACAGTAGAATGAGAACAGTCTTCCCCTGTTGTATAAATAAAGGGTACAGTTTGATATTTTATGAAGTTTATCTGGATCAACAGATATCTGAAGAAGGCCAGATTGCACACTGGCTGAAGGAATGTGATATAAACACTTTAAATAGTGTAAATAATTACAATACCTTATCTCAGAAATTTAGACAAATAATGAGAATATTAGTCTGAATGTTTCTTGTTCAAGATGTTCATTATCTATATTTCTTAAATTGTAGACTGAAGATGGTACACACAAATCAATAGGGTTTTACATACAAAAAGGATCATTTTTCAATCATTTGAAGCAAAAGACAAAATGTATGGTTGTTAGCTAAAGGATGTGCCCAAAGTGCAAATTATAAATCAGAGTTGCCAAAACCTAATAAATATGGAAAGCTAAATATCTAGGAAGAAGATGAAATGAGCAACACAAAGGCATATTGGGATAGTTAAGGAAGCATTCCAGAAGCTAAACAGAGAAATGAGAAATAGAAAAACTTTGCTAGAAACAAGGAAAATAATACTAAATTGGGATGTAATGTTTGTGTTCCTGTATAGCTGTAAGTGTTGGATGCTCTCCTTAAAGATGATGAGGAGACTTGAAGCAACAGAAATGTGGTTTTACAGAAGGATGCTGAGGATATCATTGACTGAACATTTGAGTAATGACAACGTTTTGGAGAAAATGAAAACAAAAAAGAAATTAATACTTAACATCAAGAAGAGACAGTTGAAGTTTCTGGGGCATATAATAAGGAAGGAGGGCTATGAAAATATGATACTCATGAGAAAGAAGGCAAAAGGGACAGAGGAAAGCAAAGCATAACAGACTTAATTAGCTTGAGTAAATTAATGGCAGAACTGGGCTTAGAAGAGAGAGAGAGCAAAAAGATAATGTTTGTTAATAGCTACAAGGGACAAAAAGTTATGAAGAGCTATGATCGCTTACGTTCTGAGGAGATGGCACATAAGGACAAAATAATAATAATAATAATGGCTGGTGAAAAGATTGGGTGATTTAGAGAGGAAGAACAAAAACTCAGTGGGATAGAAATTTCTTGTCTGGGTTTCTGAACAACTTTTCCTTTTACCAATCTCAACAGTTCAAAGGTTAAAATTCCAAACTCCAGTGTATCATCTAAACTTATTTATAAATGAAACTTTGTCTGTGTGTGTCCATTACCTATAGACTCTGAAATGGCTGAATCGATTTTCTTGAAAATTTACACAGTTGTACTATAAGTGCCTGTGAGTGTTCTTAGCTAGGTTTTATGTCTAGGTACCCCCGCTAAATATCGAAAATCGATAATCGAAAAAATCAGGTTATAGAAGGAGTGGTTCGATTTTAATCAAATTTGATACACTCATAGACAAAGACATAAGAAATGATATTCAGAAGTTTCAAGGTTTCAGTTCTTACAATAGTGCAGAAAATCGATAATATATATATATATATAAAAGTTTTCATTACACCCAAGCAACGTCGGGCTATACTGCTAGTTTGGAGATAAATCAGAACTAGTCTGTTCGGCTGAAAATACTCAGTGTGATTTGCATATGTTGATTACAATCTCAATTATTGTTTTATTGTTTGCTTCTTTTTTTTTTTTTATAATGGGAAAATGTCTGCACGCTTTGGTGTTGATTTTGTTGTGGCATAAAGCAAATATTGTTTTTGTTTAGACAGCTGAAATATGGCTTCAAGTATATGTACATTGAAATATCCATTCGTTGACTATATCAATTTTAGTTTTCTCTTTGTATTTCTTTCTCAATTAAATGCCTATTATTATGAAATTATCATTTCAAGTGAGAAAGAGAGAACAGTGACATTATACAAATATTATTTTATCATTACTGGAGATTTTCCTTTATTTCAAGTTTGAGAACCAAACTGAAGTTATATGGTATATTTTGTATTACTAATATATAGTAAGGCAAAATATAAAAATTTTGAAATTAATTTTGCCACTTTGTTTTTAAAACCAAAAAAAGCAAGAATTATCCTACAAAAGGTAATCATAATTGAAATGTATTCAGATTAAAGGCATAAGTCCACAGTCTGAAAACAGATTTTCAAAGCAGACTCTTCAAACTCTTAGGACTGATATATTATATTAATTTTCCTCTCATTATACAGCCTTATACCAAACTATATTATGCTTTATACTCTATAGATCTCTCTGGCTAAATGTAATATCTGCAGAATTATTTTATTATGGTGAAAGCTGCCTTCCAAAATCTAAGCAAAGTATTAAGAAAGAGAAAAAATATTGTTAGAAACAAAGAAAAGGGTACTGAAATGTCATGTAATATTGGTTTTTCTTTATGACAGTGAATGCCAGACTATTACCTCATGAATGAAGAAGAGACTACAAGCAACAGAAATATGGATCTACAGAAGAATGTTGAGAATACCATGGACTAAACACATGAGCAGCCACAAAGTTTTAAAGAAAATGTAAACAAAAAAGACACTTCTAGTTAGAATAAAAAAGAGAGAGTTGAAATTTCTAGGGCACATAATGAGGAAAGAATTGATGGCAAATTAGAAAATTTGCCATTCACCGGACATGTTGGGAGCAAGGATAACAGATGAAAGCAAGGTAAAACATACCTAACAAATTTGTGTGTATGGTTGGTAGAACAGGGATTAGGAGAGATAGCAAAAAAAGTAAACTTTACTAAGAGTTAAAAAGAGCCATGATCACCAATGTCCTGAAGGGGCATGGCATACAGAAGACAGCTATGACTGGAGTCATCACATGAAATTCTAGTTAAGAAAAATATTTGTTGATAATAACAGTAAACAAGGTTATAATCTGGTCTTAGAGTATATTGTCATCTCAACAAGTATTTCTCAATTGGGGTCCATATGGACGATCACTGCGGATCACACAGAAAGTAGTAAATTGGGGTTCACTAATATTTTTGTGGTTCATAGAGCAATTTCACTTTGAAATGGTTGTTACAATTGAGAATTTTAATTCCTATGGTAATCTATGCCATATCAAAATATTAAAAAACAACTATAAAACTAGCAAAAAATGAGATCAAGCCATGCATTTCTTTTACTCTACCAGATGTTTTGATTGTAAAAGTTTCATAAAAACTGAGGATATATAAAGGAAGGATTGTATACAGAGTCCATCAAAAAACTTACAAACTGAGAAAAAATAAAAAGTGGATGTCAAATCACTTTTTCATATAAATAAGCAAACATTCTAAGAGCCACAAGGGATAGGGAGACGTGGAGAACCATGATTGCCTACGTCCTGAAGGGACAGGACACAGAAGAAGAAGAAGAAGAAGAGAAAGAGAGAAAGGTAGAGTCCCACACATCTGAATAATGCCAATGTCAAATTACACACTGATACATTATCAGTCTTTAATGAGAGCAAGAGAATTTCAAAAAACTCTATTCAACTCCCAAGCTAAGTACCTCAAAATATATCTTTTTATTCATGTTGATTACAACTGTATAACTTTTATGTGTGAAACAAATTCTCTCAATTTGTTTTAAGCATTTTGGAATATTACTTTACATTTAATGATTTATTATGAACATTTTTTCTTCTTGACAATTCATCGAATCTACAAATCTATAATGTTTGATTACTTGTCCTGAAACAAGCTACTGAAACTTCAAATAGGTAAATTTGTAAATAAATTCCTTATATGTTTTTGTTAAAAATAACCCATGTTTCCTCATCATTAACCCTCCATACTTCATACCCCATGGGAGATTATTTCTCTGAAAATAACAAGAAAATGCAGCTTATAAATAAATCAATTTAGTATTCATAATTCTTCATTATAACTTTCTCTTGTTGAGGCAATAGAACTTCTGTGGTAATGTAGTCCTATTTCATTTGAGGTACACTTAAGTTACACTTTGTACACCAGTTTGTATTCAAATTCGACAAAACTCTGAGTCTTTCGGCATACATTGACTTGTGGCACTTATCCTTGTTTAATAGTATATTTCAAATGTAAGCCATTGAAAGTGAATTTTGATTGTTTTTTCCATTGAATCCATAAATGTAAAATCTTGGATATTTTGAAAATAAGGTTTTGCACTTTTTTAACTGGAAATTTTCAGTAGAATAATTCTTAAAATAAAATTGAAATGTTATTTTTCTCAGATATTTCCAGTTCTTCTATAAAAACCCAAAACAAACTTGCATTCTTTTGCATTGATGAGAACTGTAAACTTGAGAAATCAAATCAAAACTCATGCTTTTCTCAAAAGCCATGTATAGTTATCACCATTGGGTTCTAACAAACAAGTGATAAAGAGTACTTGTGAAAAAATTATAAGCAATGCAATTGCAAAATAAGAAGATAAAATAAGCCTTTATTTTATCAAATGGTTATGAGGGTTTACCAAAAGAAATTAAGAGTAAAAGTTGTCCATGGATAAAAAAAAAAAAAAAAAAAGAGGTGAGAATCACTGCTCTAAACCATACAAAACAATTGGAAGAATATATATACAAATTGTATCTTTATAGGAACAAAAGAATTACAATACTTTAAAATTTTAAAACTAATAATTTCTGATTTGTTAGGCAGGTTTCTGAATTTTTGCAAGAGACTGTGTTTAATAAATATAATATCAGTGATCTGATTTTATAAAAAATGAAGATAATAAAACCTTAACAACTGTGCCCTATCTTATTATTGAACAACTACAAATTGTTCTCTGTGGTACTTAAAAACAGATTACCAAATACCCTAGACAGAAACCAGCTGTGCAAACAGGCAAGTTTTTCGAATTGGACATTCAATAAAATATCTGCAAGCAATATATTGCTTTATTAAAAGAAAAAAGAATATAATAAACCAGTTTGTTTATCAGGCATTTGATTCAGTGTCAGTCTTTAACTCATTATAAGATCAGAGTATTAATGAAATAAAAGTTATTGACAATGTATGTAATAAGAGGACTTAAATAATTTGGCTCCACCAAAATGCAGATGAAATGAAGATTGGAAAAAAGGAATGAGACAAAGAGAGAGAATTTTGCCTTAGCTATTCACAGTGGGTATTGAAAGTCACTTTCAGGCAATGAAAGAAAAAAAGACAAATTTGTTGCCAATATTTTACTCATATCAAAATCATTGGATTGGTTACAAGGAATGTTAAATAAGCTAAATAGAAAATGTCTCAGTGCATGTTTTAAAATGGAATAAAAATTTTAAAGACGTAAAATCCAATTTCCGCATTCACAAAAATAGGAAAAAACTTCATGAAGAATAGGAAGAAATTCATGAAATGATATACTTAGTGATAACATTAAAGAAAGACCTTAGAAATGTAATGAAATGAGGATGATAATAATGAGAAAGAAAAATCTAATATAAATTGAGAATGTTCAATACATAAGATCCCCCACCCACCAAGAAATGAAACAACATATTGATAACATGGAAACATTTTACAAAAACTGAAACATAATGAAAAGCACCCTGACAATATGTTTAACATATGAACTGCATCCTTAATGCCTAATCCGAATTTTGATATATGAATACAGAATGTAGAACTTGAGAAAACTACTTGAGAACTGAAGATAGACTAAACTATCGCCTGGTTCACACTCCCACCACATCTATTGAACAGGTGTAGAGGCTCATCCCTTGTTCCCTGTTTAAGATGTGGTTTCTGGCTTTCTTTTCCAATCTTTTCACTCTTTTCTTTTATTTTTTCAATTGGAGCAGATAGACTAAACTATCGCCTGGTTCACACTCCCCCCACGTCTATTGAACAGGTGTAGAGGCTCATCCCTTGTTCCCTGTTTAGGATGTGGTTTCTGGCTTTCTCTTTTCCAATCTTTTCACTCTTACGTAGCCCCCTGCCCATCAGTGGTGTTACCGCCTTGCTCGGGGTGATATGATTAACAAAAATAAAACCCAAAAGTGTGAAGAAATTAACAGAATGTAAGGCTAGAAATAACTCTAAGAGATAGAAAAGCATTCAGATGGACTTTGGAGAAAAATAAACATAAAAGATATCATGAAAGATATTAAACAAAAAAAAATATAACTGGATGAGACACTAACAGCAAGAATTGAAGATAGGATAAAAGGCTGCTTGATTGGTGCCCAATGGTAGTAAATGTAGTAGAAAAAGACTAAACTGACGATGACACTAGTGGCAAAGTGCTGGTAAGACATGGCAGGGACTAGCACAGACATGGTTATCATGGAAGGTATTTTGAGAAGGCCATTTCTAGCAATGGCTGCTACTGCTGATATATCTTCACTGGCACTCGTTTGCATTCGAGCACGGATTGTTATTCTCTCTCTCAGTTCTGTTCCTTCCACTTGGTGATAGTGGCAGAGATGACTTAAGGTCCAGCCTACTTCTGAAGACTTGTAAGTAGGAGTCACAGAGGAGTATTAGTGGTTGACACAGCTGGGCTAGTCAAGCCTACCTTAGAATTTTAATGTAAGTTTCATCAATAATTGTTATAAACATTAGTTATATGATCAAAAAACAGAATTAATATTTACAAAATTATTTTGTAATTGTATTGCTAACAGTTTTTGAATGAGTAATCTCAGATTTTCACTCTATTGTTGCATGCAAGAAAGATTTTTTTAATTTCTAACAGAAATATATCCAAAAGAAAATTACCATCATATAAAATTTTAAAATATATCCAAAGAAAATTATTTAGATTGTTCAGACTGTTGTCTTCATCTTTATTGCCATGTTTACAATGTTTTGGCCATTGTATTCTCTGGTCTTCTTCAAGTGCTAGTAATTTGAATTGAACTTTTTATTTCAATCACTGGAGTATATTATGCTCGTTCCATGTGTGATGCCTCTTCTGGTAGCCATGTAGTTATCTTCCGTTAACTCTAAAGTTAAGTTTCTTTAAGTTATTTGTTCATCACTGCTATAGCCTGGTATTGAACTTACAACTCTTCAGGTCAAGTTACTGGAATTAACCAACACCTATATTCACTGGGCTATTTGTCCTTAAGAAGTAAAGAAAATTAAGATGAAACAAAGAACAATGTATGAGCAACCTGTTCTCACAACTGCTCATGAAATATTTCGTTGTTATAGTAACATGATTCTGACTCCTCTTTCTGCACCAATTATAGTTATGCTATACATTTTAAAATTAACAACTTTTTGTCTATGTATTCAGTGCCATACGTGATACACACTTGGGCGATCATGTCTTGAAAGAGACATGACTGACTGGGCAGAAGATTATCCCACAGTAGGTTGCCATTGCTTTCTACGGTAGACTGGTTGCCGATCAAGGCTATAGAACCCAATCTGTCCTGCTATTTAACATAACTGGAAGGAAGAGATGGATTAATACCTTTCCCAAGGGTATTTGTGCGTAAGTGAATACAATAGATTCAACTGGAATTCGAACCTGGCTTCTTGTTCTGAGCCGATATCCACTGTACCACAACGCACATCTATAACTGACTGATTCAGTCTCTGAGCATGTGAGCAAGGATAAGGGTTTTGGGGTAAATAGAAACAAAAAAGACCCTTCTACTTAGAGCCAATAGTAACAGTTGAGCTTTCTTTCCCACATAATGAGGAAAGTGGGTTTAGAAAATTTGAAACTTGCAGAACATATTGAATGCAAGAAGGATAGGCAAAGTCATTGCATCATATCTAACAAGCTTGTGCAAATAGGTTGTTGGAGAGAGAGCAACAAAGGGCAGGAATTTGTGGAGCGCCATGATCGCCCACATTCTGAAGAGACATGACACATAGAAAAAATGATTTGGTCTTTAATTAAAAAAAAATGTGCCAAGTACTTTTACATTAAAAATCTTGTTACCTTAATTATTTGAAATGATTTTCTGAATCATACTTTTTTAAACACTAATTCTAAATTCTTTGCGTTTTATTTAAATTCTGACTAATCATACTTTTAATCCAAATGGTTTCAGGAATTAGATTCCTATTCATTCATTGTATCATTAGAACAGATGATAATATTTTTACTGTTTAAGGTTATACATAATGTCAATAACTGAGTGTTAGATTTAATTAATTTGCCATTGCATTACTTATAATTGCTGCATGAGTAATCTCTGATTTTTACCTATATAGTTCACCATATTGTTGTACGCAAGAAAGAGTTTTATTTTTCAATCAATAAAAGTAAAAAAGATATTTAGAAAGTTCATAGAAAGCAAAGTAAATAAAATTCAATCTTTTTATCCTTTTGATCTCTCCTACTTACTAATGAGATATTTCATTATGGTAATACAAGGCATGTTTTTCTTATTGACACGAAGCTGTGTCTCCTGTTGACATAGCAAATCATATATTTTATTGCTTAGAATTGAGGATAAGGATGCATTACTAATAAAGAAATTCAAATTTATATAAATACATACATACATACATACATATATATATATATATATATATATATATATATATATATATATAAACAATTTATAAACCTAGAATTTATTTCAGCAATGTAAAAGAAATTTTTACAGTTGCCTCATTCAGACCATTGATAAATGACTAAATGTTAATTTCACTCAGAATATTTAAAAAAAAAAAAATTTATAACAGACTGATTTTTAATCTGGAAATCAGTTAAGAATAAATACATCAAATTCATATATATATATACATATATATATATATATATATATATATATATATATATATGCTATTAAATATAAGAGACAATGAATGTCTATTATGTTTAATCATGAGCCATTCTAAACGTCATATTTTTGCTTTAATTTCAGTTGAAAATAAAGACAAAAATTCTCCAACATTTGGATTAATTTATTTATTGGTTTTCTTCTAAGCTTTCAGCTCACATGAGCCATCTTCAGAGAGGTAGTTTAAACTGAAATATTATAAAATCCACCATCACCGACGATTTTATTTTGTGTTGACATAAAACTCCGCTTGGCAACGGCAATAGTTACCAAAAATAATAAACGCAGTTCTTAAGTTTGCGATATGTTTAATAAATAACATAAACTTGACCTAAAAAAAAGAAAACTAAAAGCATTCTGCCTCTCCTGATGATGACAAAAAAGTGATGAAAGTATTTTATAAAACTGTTCATAAATATAAGAAAATCAGGACATACACATCATCATCATCATCTCACCCTTTTACACCCAATGGCGTGTAGGGCAGTAACTTTTTGTTACTGTTTCTGTGACAAACTGTTTTTTATGGGGCAGTGTTGTTAGCCCTGCACCCAACCCCCAAACCTGGTTGACCAGTGGACCATTCTTGGTTCTTATGTTTACAGCACCTGGTATTCCCAAATGGTCACCCATCTAAGTATTGACCAGGCTCAATGTTGCTTAACTTACATGCACGCACGCACACACACACACACACACACACACACATATATATATAATTCTAATGCAAAGAACTTATTACTCTTAACTGAGCATGTTCATGCTCACTGAAGTTTTGTGAAAACAGTGTTATCATGTCTTCACTTATTGTGACTGTTTTTTGAGGTTTTTTTTTGCAAAATAAACGTTTTCATTCAACATTTCACCAGTTTTCAGCCAACATTGTATGATGTCTATATTAAAAAATACATGTTAAAAAGAAATAATCCTGATTATTCCTTTCATATTGAAATGCTTTAAATAAAACTTAGTTTATGAAAGGTATGAGGAGATTGTCCAACATTCATTGCCATATAGAAGATTAGATTTTAGCACTCTTTTCTTAATTTCTAATAACCTTTTTCTAGCTATTAATACTTTGTGTTCCTGGGTATGACAATAAACTACATCCGGCAGCAAGGCCTCTGATTGGGAGGTTGTGAGGAGCATGGAACTGCCTTTTAATTGCTGTTGTTCCCAGGGTGGTAGCACCTGTTAGGGTCTCAACTATGGGCAAATAGTTAAACCCCAAACCGGGGTCAAAATACTATGAAAGTATAAAAATACACTTTTATAGAAATAATTACATAAAAATGGATTTTTATAGAAAAATATACATTTTTGTAGGAAAAAAAAATATTACCTACAATAGATTATTGAAAGAAAAAAAATTATTACCTGCAATACATTTTTTAATACAAAACTGGAAGACATTCATTTTTCTAAACTGAAAAAAATAATAATAAATTTTTCATCAAAATCTGACTAAATCAACCATCTCACTATAACCAAACATTAAAAAAAAACATCTTAAAACCTTACCTTTTTGGCATTAAACAAATGAGGTTGATATGCCATTAAACAAAATTCAAACTTTATACTTTGCTTAGTTTATGAAAGGCTTGAGGAGACAGTCCATCATTCATTACCATATAAAAGATTAGACATCTGATAGCAGTTCAGCACTCTTTTCTTAGTTTCTAACAACATTTTCCTATCTCTTAATGCTTTGCTTAGTTTATGAAAGGCTTGAGGAGACAGTCCATCATTCATTACCATATAAAAGATTAGACATCTGATAGCAGTTCAGCACTCTTTTCTTAGTTTCTAACAACATTTTCCTATCACTTAATGCTTTGCTTATTTTATGAAAGGTTTGGGGAGACAGTCCATCATTCATTACCATATAAAAGATTAGACATCTGATAGCAGTTCAGCACTCTTTTCTTAGTTTCTAACAACATTTTCTTATCTCTTAATGCTTTGCTTATTTTATGAAAGGCTTGAGGAGACAGTCCATCATTCATTACCATATAAATGATTAGACATCTGATAGCAGTTCAGCACTCTTTTCTTAGTTTCTAACAACATTTTCCTATCTCTTAATGCTTTGCTTAATTTATGAAAAGCATGAGGAGATTGTTGAGCATTCAATGCCATGTAGGAGATTAGACATTGTAATAATAGTTCAGTAATCTTTGTTCGATGCAATACTTTTTTTTGTCTTATTATTTCCTTAGTATCACACTTGTCATATTTTCCATCATCTAACTTTTTCTATAAGTAATCCTCACCAATCCAATACTGTCTTGAATAATTGTCTCATAAATCTCAATCTCATACTCTTTGTATATTTCAAAGAAGATAAACTTTAGCCAATCATTTCGACCATATTAAGTAGAATGGATTTTATTGCATATGTATGCACCAGTGATTTAAATGACCATTTAAGGACTGGTCACTTTTAACCAGCTGGATCTTATAGGATTAAATACTTAACCTGAAATAACTCACCTCTGAATTTACCATAAAGTCTATTTGCATTTGGATTGGAATTGGCAGAATATAATGAAAAGTCTATAAATGGAAATCGCACTGAGGGGAAAAAGATCAATAGAATTTTGTCTCATTGTCAATGTAGCATTAAAGATTGCAAATGTCTGCAAAGATCAATTAGGGTTATCAGAACGATTTTTGTTGATTAAGATGTGGAGATATTCAAACCAGCCTGAATAAAATTAGTGGCTCCTACTTTATGTTGATACAAGAGTTCTGTTTGAGTTAGAAAATAAAGTTAATAGGGTGGTCAGTACTGATTCAAAATCTAAGTGCCAGTATTAATGACTTGTTAATTGTACAGGGAACAATGCACTCAAACCAGATCAGACTTAGTCCTATTAAATTCTTAAGTCTTGTGTCTCATGTAAAAAAAACTTAGTGATTCTCTTAAATCTGACATTCAAGCAGGCATTTAGATCTGATTAGCATTCAGCCTATCGCTTAAGGATGTTATTATATGCAGCTTTTTTCATTCTTTATTATTCTCTTTTGTTTTATATAGAAAAGCTGAATCTAAATCTAAACTTATTTATAACTGGAACTTTGTCTGTGTGTGTGTCCATTACCTATAGACTCTGAAATGGCTGAATCAATTTTCTTGAAAATTTACACAGTTGTACTATAAGCGTCTGCGAGTCTTCTTAGCTAGGTTTTATGTCCAGGTACCCTCGATAAATATTGATAATCGAAAAAATCAGGTTATAGAAGGAGTGATATGATTTTAATCAAATTTGATACACTCATAGACAAAAACATAAGAAACGATATTCAGAAGTTTCAAGGTTGTAGTTCTTACAATAGTGCAGAAAATCGATAATATATATATATTTAAAAGGCAAGATGTTTGTGCATGTGTCTGTTTATCTGCATGTATGTCTGTATTTTTTTCAGCCATTTTATTTTAGTTTTTGCTTTGGGTTTGGCTCTAAGTAGGTATAATTGTAGTTCTTAGTCTCAGCCATGATACCATTTACTCAGAGGACTTATTTAGCCTTCAAAATTCAGTTTACGACAAAAAACTTATTTGATATCGATACCAGGAAATCAAAATTTGACTTATATTCATTCATTTTTCTTTCAGTCCATGGTTTCGCTTTAACTGGAAACAACTATTGCTTTTTAGTCTTTCGTGCCATTGTCCCAAGAGTTTGAGCTTCAGGACCTTGGATTAATTTTAAAGCTTTCATTACACCTGATCAACGCCGGGCTATACTGCTAGTGTTAATAAAGCAGACCTAATATCATTATCAGCAATAGTTATAACAAAGATTTGCAGACATTTAAAGGCAATTGAGACAGCGATATATTTCATAAACTAGCAGTTTTTTTTTTTTGTGTTTTTTGTTTTTTTACAATGATCTTTACTCTGTACAAAGTCCAGTAGCTACTTGAAGTAGTGGGTTGCAGTATGGGCAAAGTTTATAGGGATATGTGGGTAAAATAACGTATTAAGACTGTAATGATTAACCTTTAGCACTCTGCATTATTAAATATTACTTTGCTTTCTACTGGATTCATTTTCAAGACTTCTTAATTGCAGTATCCTTATTGTTAATTTTATTTAAAGTTTTTTTTTTCTGTTTTCATAGAAGAATATGACAACACAACTATGAAATTCAAACAGGAATTCAGTGGCAGGATAAACATTTTGTACAGCAAATAGACACAAGGTGATAAAGATTAATGAAGCATCTTCTTGATAGTTACTCTAGAGTGACTAGCCATAGTTAAATGTAAGATAAATAGAACTGTCCAACAAACAAAATTAACAAAGTTTGCAAGAAGCAATCATAAGAAAAAGAAAAGAACAGGGCAAAAAATAATGCAAAACAAGCAAACAATATAAACAAGGTAAATTAACAGTAATCTAAACTTATTTATAAATGAAACTTTGTCTGTGTGTGTGTGTGTGTGTGTGTGTGTCTGTGTATCCGTTACCTATAGACTTCCAAAACGGCTGAACCGATTTTCTTGAAAATTTACACAGTTGTACTATAAGCGTCTGCGAGTGTTCTTAGCTAGGTGTTGTGTTGAGGTACCTCTGATAAATATCAATAATCGAAAAAATCAGGTTACAGGAGTGGTCCAATTTTAATCAAATTTGATACACTCATAAGAAACAATATTCAGATGTTTCAAGGTTGCAGTTCTTACAATAGTGCAGAAAATTTCATATCGATACCAGGAAATCAAAATTTGACTTACATCCATTCATTTTTCTTTCAGCCTACGGTTTTGCTTTAACTGGAAACAACTATTGCTTTTTAGTCTTTTGTGCCAACTTCCAAAGTGTCTGAGGTCCAGGACCATGGATTAGTTTTAAAGCTTTCATTACACCCGAGCAACACCGGGCTATACTGCTAGTATGGTAAAAAGTTTGTCAACTAAGAATTGTAGTTGACACACAAATGCAAGTTAATTCAAGCAAATGTAACATTCTGCCTTCATAACAAGACAGGCAGGACTGAGTCAGATAAAATCAAGAATCAGCGTATTTTATTGGTTAGGAGAAATTCTAGCATTTGTATGCTTCTGTCGATAAATTGGAGAGGACTTGTGTTTTGTAGTCATTTCTACACTAAATCTTCTTGATTTTGCCTCTTAACAGAATACAGCAGCCACTCTTTCTTTTGAGGGGTGGATGGGTCTTACTAACATTTGTTATTTTTAGTTTGAATGGTTTTTTTAAATATTTTAGTTTGTTAGTGGGTATTCATCCCCTCTCTTCTCATTTTCATATTATATATTTTTAGATATATTAAAAAAAAAAACATTAAGAAAAAAATATTGTATATGAAACAAACTTTTTATGTCGTGGGTTTTTTCCCCTTTTTTAGGTCCCCCCCAGTGAATATGTGGTATTATGTTATATGTAGGATTGTAAGCTGATCGACGAGTTCTTGCGTTGAATAAGCATATTGTAATGAGTGATTGGGTTGTGAATCTGTTTAGCTAGGTCTTGGATAGAAAGTATTGACCAGCCTCACCTACTTCACTTTTGGCCATGTGCCAAAATTACTGTATTTTAAACATTAATAAGTATTCATTCCTAAACCTGAATGGAACCAAGAGCTACAAAAAGTAGAGGTTCATGAGAAGAAGCGACTCAAGTGGGGCTTAAATCTCATCAATGGAATATGAAAGGAACGAAAATGGTTTGTTTTAATGTGCATGACATGGCAGGTTTTAGCTGTGAAGGTGAGAACTGGTGGAACTTAGTTACTTTAAATACTTTTCATGGAAATAGCAATAGAGCAGTGAAAGGCTTGCAACATTTCATCTGTGTGAAAGAGGTTATAGGATGGAAAATAATTAATCACCCACATGGACACAGATGTTTTGGACTCTATTGAGACTGGAAAATTAAAACTTGGAAGCTTCTGTCAATATATAACAGCAATATTTCATTTTCAGACTGATCTGGTTCTTGCGAAGCTAGAGGATAGCAGAAGTCATCAGGTCACTAACTAGAGAAGTACAAGGAACTGACCATTTTACCATTATCTTTGTATGAATTCCACCTGAGGTCTGGTTTAAATAGGCACTCAAGGTATGGGGCCTCCCTGAGAAAAAACTTGTTTGTCACAAAAAATGAAAATAAATGGTCTGCTCAGTAATGACTAGTTTGGTTTGCAAAGCATTGAACTTGATCAACCAGTTTTTATGCCTGAGCTGTTAAAGTTAGATCATAATACAGATCAGCTACCAAGCTCTGATCATTTAGAGTTTTGGAGCTGCTGTATAATAAACATAGATATTCACAAATGTTCGGAGTATACTCTTAGGCAGATCATTTATGTAAAGTAGAAAGAGTGATGGACAAAGTGAGTCCGAGGGGAAGCCTTCATTGATTACTTGGTTCTCAGAGGGCTGGCTATTAACAACTACCTTCAGGTAGCTATCCATTAAGAAGGACTTGACAAATGAGAAGACTTGATTCCATAGCTAGAAAACCAGTGCTGTAACCCTCTCTGTCATACCTTGTAAAATGCTTTTGAAATATATATGGCCATGCTTGGGATGTATCTGTTGTCTAATGCGTCACTGATTCTTAAAGTAATAATAGGATATCAACAGATTAAGTATGTCTAAATACCTTCTGCTTATCACTGAAGAGGTTTTTTTCTATTGAGATGATCAATAAACTTTTTGTTAATTACATTTTTAAAAATGTTGGCTAATGGCACTGAGGTTGATGAGTCTTGAGATAGGGATGAGTGAACATCCACATTTGTGCAAATGTGATACACTTTACTTTCCACAGATTTGGATAGGATTTCTTCTTCAAACAAATAATTTTGCCACAGTTGGGAATAAGTCAAGGTTACGATTGCAATTCTTTCACCACTCATTATGAAAGCTGTAAAATAATAAACATTGTTTATATATTATATATGACAATCAAGAATATACAATTCAGCAGCTATTGGACAATAAGTTGTGTCAACTTTATGATATAACATAAAGATACAAAAAACATCAGTGAAAATTTGGGAAAACTTTTGACTCAACTGTGTGTGGGGTGTTGAAAAGTACATGATCTATAAAAAAAGGAATAAAACAAATTCTGATAAAGCTGAAGCACCCTGATTGAAGCTGCTTGGCAGAGATTGAACTTGAACTCTGTGTCACATAGACAAAAACTTATAATGTTCTTGTTCACTTACATTGTTTATAACAGTCTTTGGAAAGAAAGTGTGTGGAGTGTGATCATCTTACCACAAAGGTTCCATCAGTGACCATGACTTATGAAGCAATTTTTGGCCAAGGATAACATTACCCCCCTGCAACTATTTCCTCTTTCTAAAACTGTAACCTAATGATAAAATAAGCATTTATTTTATACAACAATCTCTTAAATTGGGAAATTTTCAATACACTCTTCATAAATAGAGTATATTTTTTGCACCGTCTGTTTTTTTTTTTTGTTTGTTTTTTTTTTTTTTTTTTTAATGCCCTTTGCCTTCAGGATGTAAGTGATCATTGCTCTCCAAATTTCTATTCTTTATCTGTCAATTGGCATACATTCTTGGAACAGGTAATGGAGTGGTTTCCTTTTGTCTTCTCCGTAGTTGAAAATTCAGGTTGTTCCTCCTCTTAGACCATTTACCATACAAGAGTAGAGAGCACAGACTTCCTATTTATGTGCCATGTCTTTTTAGGATGCAGATATTTATGGCCCTCCACAATTCCCTGTCTTTTGTAGCTCTTAGTAAATTTTGTCATTTTGTTATCTCTTTTAAACCTTGCTCTGCCATCCATTTGCTCAAGTTTACTAAGTATTTTATGTATTTCTTTTCTCCATTCTTCTTGCCTTCAATCTGTCTTGTTAGTATCAGATTTTCCAAGCCCTCTTTGTTCATTATGTGCTCTAGAAATTTCAACTATCTTTTCATGATAATAAATATAAGTTTCTACTTTTTGTTTCCATTTTCTCTAAAACCTTGTTGTTGCTCCCATGTTTAGTCCATGGTATCTTCAGCATCCTTCTGTAGAACAACATGACAATTCAGTACTCTTTTCTTTATTTCAAAGTTTTTTCTGTTTCTTAATACTTTGCTTAGCTTTTGGAATGCACCTTTGTTTATCCCAATGGACACTTTCTTAAAATAGTGAAATCTATTAGTTCTTTTCATATTTTTTACATAGAAAAAATTCTTGAATCATAGATCAATGTTATAATGTGACAATGTTACAATCATATTGTATACTATGTTACTTTTGTGTTAACCCATCATTGCTTAAAGTTTTTCTTGAATTTTTTACTAAAAATCTTTAATTTGTACAAATTTATTTAATGCTAAACATATAAAAAAAATGTCATTGTATTATTCTAAGAAAAAATAAATTTTTAGTTTGGTTCTTATTTTAAAACCAAAATTTGAGAGCAGAAAATATATTTGAGCAAAATTACTTTCATACATTTACTTGGCTTTATAAAACAGAGCATTCATATATACTGTATACAGATATGGGTTAAATATAAGTACTACTTACAAAAAAAGTTTTTGCTTGAATGATAGATGAAACTGGGTGTATCTTACTTCTCAAGATTTTCACTCTATGCTGAAAACTGAGACATCAGTGTTTCCAATATACATCAGACAGTAGTTGATATATTTGAAAGACACTTCATTCTTTATGACTAACCAAAGATATATCTGAAAACTGCAGGAATTACTGAAATATGGTAAATTATCCTTCTAGTCCTAAAAAAAAAACCATTGGCACTAATGGGTTAAAGGAAATATTTTGAACAATTTCAAAGTTTTTTTCAGTCAGTTGACTACTTTGCAAATTGAAAAGTCATAAATTTGACATTCTTGTCTCAAATGTTGGTGGAAATAAAATGAACCATTTATAAATAGAATTCAAGAGTAACATTTTTAGCAGCAGTAAAAAAAAATTCTTTTTTATCGTACATCACTTTAAGTGGGGTTAAATTAAATGTATAAGAGGATCTGAAATCATTTCAGGTTTTTTTTTGTGTAATCATTTATGTACAAAAGATTGACTTGCTCATTTGTTGATTTTTTTTTTGTTTCTTTCTTTTCTATGTTTTCTTGGTCTTTTCTCAAAATTTTCTAATTTTGGTTTGTTATTGATTGAAGCCTTCACTGACCTGCGTTTTTTTCTTCAACGCTAAAGTGCTTTCATATTTAACATTCTCTGATTCTTGTCTTCCTCAAATGTGTTAAGAAGACTTTTTTTTAATAGAAGCCTTTTATGACAAACCATTTGAACTCATTTTTTTATTTTCTTCATAAATGTTCACTTTTTTATTAGATAAAGGAATCAAACATCATTAATTTCTAATTAGTGTTTCTTTCGTCTTAATTTTAATTGCTTATTATTGATGGAAGTTATTCAGCTCATCACTTTCTAGACATTTTTATAATATTATTGAGAAATTTGTATTAGATATCAACCATTATTCATTTTTCAGGACTTTATTTGTTTTAGTTTTTTTCTTGCTTTTCATTGCAGCTATTCAGATTGTTATTGTATAGCAATTCATGGAAATATTGTGTTAGTATTTTATTTGATAAAGTACTGTCAGGCATTATTGTTTTTAACTCTTGTTTATTTCATTTTGGCAAGCAGATAAGATATTCTTAAATAATTGTTTCTTCTTCAGCACTTCATATTAAGGCTGAATGAAACTACACAAAAGCTACACAAAGTATGTCACAAAGACTTGCTAGAGATGCTCGACAACCTGGACATTTTTGGAAAAGACATTAGGATAATCAAGAACCTATATTTTCTCGACTAGTTAAATTGAATTTTTCAAGTCAACTGTTAGAGATCATTATTTTCTCTTATTTTCTTTACTATTTAAATAGATTTACATTATCTATATTGTTTGAACGATTGTCCTCATCTTTATTGCCATATTTACAATGTTTTGGCTGTTGTACACTTTGTCCTTTTTCTGATACTAGGAATTTTGAACCAAACTCCTTATTTTATTTCATGTGCGATGCCACTTGTGGTGGTCATGTAGTTATCTCCATTTAACTTAACTAAGTTATTTGTTCGCCGCTGCTGTAGCCTGGTATTGAACTCACAACTCTTTGTGTGAAGTCACTGGAACTAACCAATATCTATATTCACTAGGCCATGTCCTTGAGGATATCAGTGTATAAATTTCTGAGACTTATAAACCTAATGTCTCAGTAATCATTTTTTTTACCAGAGCTCATATTGCAATCTTTGATGCAAATGATCTTCTCTTGCACTCCATATTACTGGTTTCCATATTGTATTCATTTCTATACTTGATCGGCTTAGGAGAATTTTTTCATCTAGCATATACACTGATTCTTTAAGTTTATGTACTTTTCAATGGTGTTCTTTATCAATTATTTCAAGTTCATCCCATAGGGGCAGTGATTCCTTTTCTCCCTCCATATGTGATCAGCTATGCCTGATTTTTCTATCTCCCCTCATGTTACAGACTTGCAATGTTCTTGTAGTCTTACCTTAAGGGGGCAGCCCATTTCTCTTTTATATTTCTTTCCACAGTTACATGGAATGATGTACACACAGTCCTCAGTCATGTTCCCCTTTATTGCAGTTCTTATTTTGGGAGAGGTATCTGCGAAGTGTAGAACCACTTTTGAAAGTCATCCTGATGTTATAGGGAGCACAAATCCTTTGTATTTACTCCGATAACCCCTTCACATAGGGTAAGCAAAGCTAAGAGTTGTTATTTTCATGCATCCTCTCTTTCATATTCATTGGATCTGTTGTCATGTATCCTGGCTAGTTGTTAAGTTTTAGGTTACTGCTTATACTGACCATTTCCTGTTCCTATTTCTCTTGGTCTTCACTTAGGACTTTTGCTCAATGTTGCAGGCAGCAAAAAATCTTTTTCTTTACATTGTGTGGGTGGTGGAAGTTGAAGTCAAGGTATTAGCCGATGAAGGTTGGCTTGGGGTATATGGATGTCTTGAACCCCCTCTCTGTTTGAGATATTAGTACATCTAGGAATGCTAATTTGTTGTTTTGTTTTTCCATGGGGAACTGTATCAATGATCTTAGAGGTCATATGATCCAGTAGCATCTGGACCTCTTTCTGATTTGGCCACGGTATGAAAGTGTCATCAATGTATCTCAGCAATAAATTTGGCTTTAGTGCTGCGAATTCAAACACTGTCTCTTCAAAGTATTCCATATATATGTTAGCCAATGATGGTGATAATGGCAAACCAATTGCTTAGCCTTCATCCTGCCAATATATGTCTGATCCCATTCTGAAGTCTGTTGTTTGTGTGCCAAAAGTCAGCATCTCCATCAGGTTATCTAGTTGTATACTGGTACATTCTCTTAGGGATGAATCCGAGGTCAGGCTGTCCCTGACTACTGATAGTGCCTCCATCGTGGTTACCTTGATAAACAGATTCACCACATCAAAGCTCACCATATGGTTGCATTAGATAGGAGCATCCTTGATAAGGTCTATGAAATGAGCAGAGTTTCGGATATATGATGGTGACTTTCCTATCAGGGGGTCAATTATATTTACAAGGAAGCGACTCAGAGGGTGGCACACAAAGCTTCGGCTGCTAACAATCAGCCTGAGCAGAATAATGTCTTTGTGAATCTTGGGTAGACCATACATGTGAGGTAGCTTGCTGTAGCATTGAGACAACTGCATGTATGTCTTAGGCTGGAAGTGATCCTTGTTCTTGATTAGGATGTAACATCTGTCATTCTGTTTTCAATGTAAGGTCTTTCTTTACCTTGCTATAGCTACCACTTCTAATGAGGTCTTCCAGTATCATGGTGTATTTTGTTTTGTGCATTACAACAGTTGCATTGACTTTGTCAGCTGGTAGTATGATGATGTTCTCATTCCTCTGTAGGTTTTTGATTGCCAGCCCTTCCTCTTTTGTGATATTTGACATGGGTGACTTGGTTTTCTTCGATGTCTGTCTCACTTTTCATCTTATCTCATCTGCCTCTTCAGAGGCAATCAGCTGATGTTGACAACTGCCTTCACAGGGGGTGTTGGACTTCATGTGTCACCTTTAAAATAGATTTCACAAATCAACTGATAGAGCTCTTTATAGTACAATTATTTTCTCTACTAGTTAAAATAGATTTCCCATATCAACTGTTGGAGCTCTTTCTAGTACCCTTATTTTCTCTACTAGTTACATAAACACACTGTGAGGAAATACTGTTTTGCATCCAATAGTGATTTTGGAATGTAAATGTCTGCTGTAGCCCAATATTAAGTAAGATATGGTAATATTAGTTGTTTCCTTATAAAGAAACATTCAGCATTCATTCACTAAGCAGCCAGTGCTACTGTTGTTTGAAATTTGTAAAATCTTTTTTTAAAACAGTTTTTCAGTAAAATTGGTTTCTCACATCCATTCACTGTTATTGCTCTTTCTAGTATTGATAGGGGGTTTCCATCCCTTTAGTCGCGTGAAAAGTTAACATCTTGACAAAATCATTATTTTTCCCTTCTGCTACCCATTCTAGTTGTTATTGTTGTTGGAAAGTCTTTAGTTAATGTGGTTTTGTTATTTAGTAAAGATCTTTGTACTTTTCAGCATGAAAAAACACAACTTGATACTGAAACTGATTATTACTCGGTATGGTTGCAGCCCTTGATTTGACCAGATGTCTGGAGGAATAATCCCGTTCACAATAATGGTAATGAAGAGATAGCCATTGTTTTATAAGGAAACATTCAGCATTCATTGACTAGTATTATGCCACTACCCAGCCAGTCGCTGTTGGTTTTAATCCAGATAGCTGGTCGTAGATTGACTCTATCATGGTGATCTCCCTTGTCCCACGTTGTGTTGATTAATCACAAGGTAGTCACATGAGTTCTCCACTAGCTGTCTCTCAGCCGAACTAAACCAAACCAGGAAACGTGCACACAATTGAGTAATAAAAGAAAAAAAAATAGCACGAAAAATAATAAGTGGACTGACGTCTGAAGTCTTATAAAATAACGTCTTTATATACAGAATATACACAATAGTCTCTTGAATATTTCCCAATCCCTGCTTCTATCAAACTGGTAGTGGAATGGAAGTCTCTTAAGTAAATTGAAATATTCTCCTGAGCAGTAACAAGAAATCTGGCTGGCCACAGCTCACTGCTCCGAACAGAGTTTTAAGTTCATTATAAGTCTAGTCAACTTGTTGCTTGTTTTCCGGAATGTTATGGAAATTGCCGAAGTGCTGGGTTACTCTCTTCATTTAACAATTTCAAACTTTGTCTGCAAATTCTCTTCTTGTCTGTCTCTTTAATCTGGTTGGTTGATTGGTAACAGGCTTCTCTACGGTCAGCACCCAATGGCATGGCGATCATCTCTCTGTCTCTTTACTTGTTCAACTGGGAACTGTCTTTAGCAGGTGGTGATTTTCTAAGTGTGGCAATTATATCTCTTTGACACTATGTCTCTGGACTGGGAACTCGAACTCACTGCCACTTGAGCTGCAACTACTCTGCTGATCTCTGCAACTTCACTAAAAACTTTGTCTGCAAAATCACTTCTTGTCTGTCTTTAACTCTGGTTGGCCGGTATCAGGCCTCTCCTGTTGATCTCTGCCATTCCAACTTGAACTTCAAACTCCGACTTCAACTGCAACTTTGTCTGTAAAATCACTTCTCTTCTTTCTCTAACTCTGGTTTGCCGGCAGGCTCTGCGGTTGGTGCCCAACAACATGGCGCCTATCTTTGTCGTTACATCTTTGGGCCGGTAACTGGAACTGAAACTGAACTGCCTCAAACTGCCGCTGGGACTCGATTCCAATCTAACTCGGGACCCTGTATTTATGCCCATGCCATGGTGTGGGACTGACGGTCGCTGTGTGCGTAACCCCCACCCCCAATCTCGATGACCAATAGAATGCCGAGGCCAGCTGCTGCTCGTTGTTGTCTCTGGTTAACCCAATAGGATTAATCTGCTTTTCATGACGTCATTTGTTGGTCATTTCCCCCTTTCGGTGCTTGTTTACCGGACCAATGGAATTCCTCTTTGTCTTATGACGTCATCTTCCCATACCCCTTTTTTGCCTGGACTTAACCGAATTTTCTCTCTCACAAAACAATTTCAGGGATTTTTTTTTTTTGAAACAATAGGTATTAACCTTTTTGAACTGACTTCGCCCAAAACAAGCTGACACGATTCTGTTGACATTGTTACCCAGATAAAAAATTTACACCTGTGTTTTTAATATCCATTTTCTGAGTCACCTACCAGAAATGTTTTCGTTATCTGGGCTACCCTGTTGTTAAGTGGAAATACCTTTTCTCTAAATTACTTCAACTCGAAATCAAAACATTTGTTATCTCAATTCTTTTCACAATTCAGGACCAGTGTTATCTTAATTCTTTTCACAATTCACGCTAGCAGGACAATTGGATAAAATAATTATTAATAAAAGTGAAATTTCTTTTTCGGCTTTTACAAATGCCCGGAGAAAAAATAACAATTGAATTTATCTCTTTCTCTTATGTTTAGAATGACAATTGTTAGCTTTCTTGGGTGGGCTGAAATTGAAATCTATTGTTTAGTGGCATTGAAACAACTTTAAGTCTTTTCTTTCTTCTTCTTTCTCTGGTCTAAAATAACAACTGAGAAATACCATTTGTTATCTTTTCGTCCCTGCCTTCTTTTCTTTCGCTCATATTCGGAGAATAAAGATTATGTCTTTTGGTATATTTTCCTGACTTATAATAGTAATTAGAAGATTTTCCAGTTATAGCTAATAATTAATAAAATTAATCACCTCCATTTTCCTTTTCTCATATTCGAAGAATAAAGAAAATTTCTCTTAGTATATTCTCTTATGATCTATAATAGCAATTAGAAGATTTTCCGGTTATAGTTAATAATTAATTAATAAAATTAGTTATCTTCGATTCATTCTGTCGCACCATTTTATGGGGTCTAATAAAGGATTATCTTCCTAAAGGATTAATTCCCTCAAAGTTAGTTTTAATCATTGACCGGAGAAAACTTGTATATATAGTTTAGATATAATAAATGCACTTAATTACAACATGGGGTGAGATGAATCTATATACTTCTTGATCTCACATTTTTCACTTATGTAAAGTGAAATGACTATATTAAATCAATTGCTATGTCTACTACGAGGAAAGTTACTTCAATGTGTTGTGCCAGAAAATTTTCTCGTTCAGAATCCGTCTGGTACATTTGTAAATCTATCATTTGTCCATTCATTGAATACTATTGCCATATCTGGTCTGGTGTTCCTGTTGTTGTTGTACTTTAGTGCAATTAATTGTTTATTTTGTAATTATTAATTTAATTTTTCATTATTTCTTCTTTTTATGCAGATTTTAAATTGTATTTCACTAGACTAACAAAGTTGAAGTACACCTCCTCCTTACTTAACAAGCGTTTCATTTCAACAAGCTGGTTACTAAGTAACAACTTGCATCTTACCACTATTTCAGGTATACTACACATGTCATGGATTTGTGTCAACTGTCTTAATATAAAATTTCTAATTATTTTAGATTTATATTATTTTTTTATGTTTTATTTACTTATTAGTGTAGATAGATAGATATTATTTTTATATTTTTTATTATTTTATGGCTTGTTCTTAAGTGATTGTAATGTTTTTGCAAAAATTTTGGAATGAATATGTCAGTGTGAAGTTTTTTTTTCCTTTTTTTTTTCACGGTGAGGTTTACCTAGTATAAAGCCTTGCAGCTACTCAAGGTGGAAGGTTACTTAGTAAGAGGCACAATTTATGCGGATAGAGAAGATAATTGTTAACCCTAGCCTTGAACAGGTTAAAATTGTAGTGATCAGAAAACCATCCTCTTAAGAGTTGGTTCCACAGAGCAGTGGTTTACGAAAAGAAGCGGCTGAAGTGGAACTTACTTCTCAACAGTGGAATACAGAGGAAATGAGGGTGGTTTGCTCCAATGCAAATGGTATGACAGCTCTTAGCTGTGAAGGTTATAACTAGCAGAACCAAAGAATACAGTTCATCCAAGCAATTTCCATGAAAGTAACAATTGAGCAGAGAGAGGCTTACCACATCCCATAATTTAGTAATGAACTATGACAACTGATCTTAGAAATGGAACTATAGATTACCAAGCATTACATGTGTTTAACTATTGATTTTGTTTCCGGTTCACAAACTAAGATTGTATTGATTGCCGACAGATGCTTCCTATGAAATTATCATTTCTAATTTCCTTTTTTTCTTTCTTTTGTACCAAGCCACTACATGTCCAACCATTCCTTAATAATGACCAAAGCATTCATTCAGTTCCTGTCATGTTTGTTTAACATTATCAGGACTCTTTCATGTGTATATTCTTTCTTATTTAAAGAAAGAAATTATTTACATAAGAATAAGAATTTATGGCCTTAAGTCTTTTATCCTTATCTACCCAGCAAGATAAAAGACATGTATTTCCCTATTTACAGTTTTTCATAATGTGAAAGATAAGTTTTTAAATCTACACTTTCCAGTCTAATATGAAAAAAATGGTTAGTTGCCAGTTAATCTTGTGAGAATTATAAATTGTTTACGTTGTTATTATCGATCTGTTGGAGATTCAGAAAATACCATTTGAAGTTTTAGTTCCTGTCACTGTAAGCTTGAGTTTTCATCATGTATAAATGTAATAAACTCTATACTGGTATTCTATTTTCAGTGTTAAAAACATGTCACATAAACATTATAAGGTCATCAATAGTTCATTAGTAAAGTGCATATGTACGAGTTATCAAATAGGCTGTGATCTGTATCAATACAGTACATCTACAAATGAAAAAAAAAATGTAAAGTGAATTAAATAAAGAGGAGACAAGCACAGAATTCATTGAATTGAAGAGCAATTCTTGATAAGGCAGCATGCTGCCTGGCTCATTGAAATTTACAGTTGACTAGTCACTGATGTCGATAATGCTGATAAGGGGAAAACATTAGGGGAGTGTCATTTTTTAATATCACTAACTGCACTATTAGCTGCAAGAAATAAAGGGAATAAATTTCTCAGATTGACGTTACTTTTATATTGACCAATAAAAATGGCAATGCATTAGTAGCATTTGAGTTAAAGATCATAATTCAAAATTTGTATATAGTTTATATATATCTAAACTTATTTATAAATGGAACTTTGTGTGTGTATTTGTGTGTGTGTCCGTTACCTATAGACTCCGAAATGGCTGAACCGATTTCCTTGAAAATTTACACAGTTGTACTATAAGCATCTGCAAGTCTTCTTAGCTAGGTTTTGTGTCGAGATACCTCCGATAAATATCAAAAATCGATAATCGAAAAAATCGGGTTATAGAATTAGTGGTCCGATTTTAATCAAATTTGATACGCTCATAGACAAAGAAATAAGAAACGATATTCAGAAGTTTCAAGGTTGCAGTTCTTACAATAGTACAGAAAATCGATAATATATATGTATAAAAGGCAAGATGTTTGTGTGTGTGTCTGTTTATCTGTCTGTATGTCCTTTATACAAATCCACAATTTTTATCCGATTCTCACCAAACTTCACACAAATATTCTTTAGGCTGAGTCTGAGCTCTAGGACCATGGATTAGTTTTAAAGCTTTCATTACACTCAAGCAATGCCAGGCTATACTGATAGTATATATATATATATATATATATATATATATATATATATATAATTTGAATTTATATGTTGAATAAATATTTGCTCTGTAAATTTAAATTCACATAAAGCTCTCTGCTGGATCAGTTTTAATGTTTAATCTAATATTATTATGATTCATTGGGATTATTTACCAAATTTTTTTCTCAGATTTATGACATATAAATATTGTAATTTTGTTATTACAATGGTTTATAAAAGCATTATATCACTACACAGAAATTTTCATGTTTCAGTACAATATTGTTCTTCTTCAGCTGAGATTTTAAACATGAATAGTGAAAATGATTCATTTTAGAAAATATGAGATAAAGTCATAGCTCTTCAGATAATTAAGGAGGTGTCATTGGATGAAGTTAAACAATAAATATGGCTGTAGGTGTGTCATTATTAATCGAAAGTGAAAATTGAAAAGTGGAGTTGAACATTTGGGTCGCATTGAGAACATAACTGTTTAATGTCAAAATATGACACTTTTTTATTTTTTCTGGGTAAGATACATACAAGGAACATAGATTATTCAAATGAGTAGACAATAGTTTTTAACAGCAGGTTGGATTTTAGGTTTTTTTAAATTGTAATTTTATACTGCTTCATTTGTTAAAGGAGCTGGATTGTTTAGGTTAAAATTAGAATTAAGTAATTATGGTATACTAAGGTGTATTGGGTTATGAAAACCAAAGAAATATTGTGCGGTCATTAATTTTAATAAAATAATTTTTTAAGTAATATCAGAGCATAAGTTATAAATGAACATTATAATTAAATAAATTTTAAAGAGAAATATTTGTGGTGTTTAACACATCACTCAATAACTCCCGGGGCCTGACTAATGAAACAACAACTTTTAGGCAAAATTCGACTTTATTCATCAACATAGTTTCTTTCTAGGGTGAAACACTGATTCCAATGCTTCTCTAACAATTTTTTCAAAGAATGATTTGTCTTTGGCCTTAAATATGCCTCAGTTTCTGATATCACATTTTCATTGGAGCCAAATCTCTTTCTCTGGAGCATTCTTTTATGGTCTGCAAACAGCCAGTAGTTGCTGGGGGCCAGATCTGGAGAAAAGGATGCTGCAAAAGCAATTTGTAGTGCAATTCATGTAGTTTTGCCATCGTTGTAAGCGGCTTGTAACATGGTGTGTTGTCTTGGTGAAAGATCAGTTTTTTCTTCTTCATTTGTGACTGTTTTTTTGTCAATTTCTTCCTTCAAATACACCAATAATGCTATATAATATTTGCTACTGACGGTTCTACCTTTCTCAAGGTAATCAATGAACAAAAATACCTTGCACATTGCAAAATACAGTGCCAAAACCTTGCTTGCTGATGTTTGTGTTTTTGGACAACTTTCACCTGCTGCTGTCCACTCAGCTGACTGCCAATTTAACTCTGGAGTGAATTGGTAGGTCCATGTTTCATTTATTGTCACATATTTATGCAAAACCTCCTTGTTGCATTGAAACAGTTGCAAACAACGCTCTGAGTCGTAGATGCATTGTTTTTGATCAACTGTGAGCAAAGGCAACATCCACTTTGAACACAACTTTCTCATTCATGCAAAATGGTGAATATTCTGCCTTCAGATATGTTCAACTCCTCTGCTATCTCACACAACTTCAATTTATGATCGACCAAAACGAGTTTGTGAATTTTTTGGTGTTTTCTGGAACAACTACCAATTTTGGGTAACCTGAGCATTCATTTGTGTCTGTACAACTGCTTTTAAAATCAGTATGCCACCACTTAAACATTGTTTTTGATGGAGCAGAGTCTGAATAACACTTATCAAGCCATTGCTTAGCTTGAACAGTATTTTTCCCCATCAGAAAGTCATGCTTAATCAACATGAAATTCAGATTTTTCCATTCTCTTAAAAACTTGCAACAGTAGCTTCACTTTAACTGTAATTTGTAAACTAATAATCAGATTAGGCCCAAATTTTGGCACATGCCATTTGACGGTTAGTACTTTATAAAAATTATATAGATTTTTTATTAATGGCACCATCTATATGTCAAGCCCTGGACATATTGAGTGATGTGTTATGATGTATTAACACCTTAAGATGATAGAAAAGAGGATCAAAATAATGGAAAGAAATGAATTCTAAAAATCTATTAAACATGAAAACATTTGATGCACAATACTGAAGTGCACAAAATTATGTCATTTATGTAATCCACTAGCAGTATAGCCCGGCATTGCTCGGGTGTAATGAAAGCTTTAAAACTAATTCATGGTCCTGGAGTTCAGACTCTTTGAACGTTGGCACGAAAAACTAAAATGCAATAGTTGTTTCCAGTTAAAGCGAAACTGTAGACTGAAAGAAAAATGAATGGATGTAAGTCAAATTTTGATTTCCTGGTATCGATATCAAATAAGTTTCTTTCGTCGTAAACTGAATTTTGAAGGCTAAATAAGTCCTCTGAGTAAATGGTATCATGGCTGAGACTAAAAACTATAATTATGCTTACTTAGAGCCAAACCCGAAGCAAAAACTAAAATAAAAGGGCTGAAAAAATACAGACATACAGGCAGATAAACAGAAACACACAAACATCTTGCTTTTTATATATATATATATATATATATATATATATATATATATATTAGTCTGATTGATCTTATTTTGCTGTATTTATTGAATTTTTTTTTATTATTCTTTTTTGGTTCTTATCTTTTTTTTCTATAATTTTTATTTTGTTGTTTTGTTTTGTTACTAACCTAAGTTCTCTACTAGTCACTCTTGTTATGCACTGTGACTATGATTGTGTAAATTGTTTTTGATTATCAAATTTAGTTTCAATTTATATTAAGTTAAAATTTAGTAAACTTCAGTCACTCTTGTATTTTTTTAATTGGAGTAGCTAGTACCTACTATCGCCCGGTCTCACACTCCACCCACTTCTTTTGGACAAGAGTAGAGGTGATCGCCTTGTTTCTTGTTTAGGAAGGGGTTCCCGGTTCATCTCTCTTTTTCGGCCTTGATGTTGGTTCAGCTGGAAGCATTTTGCAGTTGGTGAGTATGGTGGCAACGTCTCTTCATTCTGAGGGTACCGGGTTGGCAGTTTCCTGGTTGCTGCTTTCGACTGGTAGTTAGGAGCCCGAACTGTTGCGTAGCGTCTTGAGAGGCTGCTCTGATCAACAGTTGAATAATATCGGGGTTCCTGGAGTGCCATTTCGCGCATGGACGGGCGTCCCTGCATGAATTTCTGATGGGCAACCCCAAGGCCACATTATGCTGCAGGTGGCACCATTCACCATCCTTCACCTGCTGCAATTAATGACCATCTGACTCTACTCTAGACCTCTCTCTATCCACAACTAAACCACCATGAAATGAAACAAACGAAACAACAAGACTAAACCAGCTAGTCATAAATCGCCCAAACCTATCTGCGTTTCCTTCACAAACATATAAGGTATTCACAGTAACTTTAATAGTGTAGAATCATTCCTCCTAACTAACTCACCTGATATCTTAGCTATATGTGAGACTAACCTTGACCCTTCTATCCCCTCTTCGGGGCTGTTCGTTCCTGGTTACCTTCCCCTCTTCAGGAAGGACTCCAATGTCCATATGCATGGGCTTGGTGTATATGTCAGCGAACAACTCCCTCTAGCCGGGGTCACATCTCTTGAATCCCTGGATCATTCTTTCATGTGTTTCCGTCTCTCACTTCTAAGCTCGGTTAGCTTTCTCTTCTTCCTCTACCGCTCCCCCTCCTCCTCCTCTGGCTGTACGGTACTTGATAGCATCTCTACTAATATCGACAGGGCCATTTCTTCTCACCCATCTGCCCATATATTTGTGTTTGGCGACTTTAACGCCCACCACACCAAGTTGCTTGAAAACTCAGCCACCGACCTTGCTGGGATCTGCACCATGTATTTTTCAATAACCCAAGCTTTAACGCAAGTGGTGGACTTCCCCACGCGTTTCTCTAATAACCCTAACAGAAGGGACTCTTTACTCAACCTTTGCTTTACTTCCATTCCAGACTTCTGCACTACCAGGCAGCTCTGCCCCCTCGGAAACTCTGACCACGCTGTAGTTTCCATCAACATCTCAATCCGCGCTAACTCTACCCAAGAAAACCAGACCAGCAGAATATCATACTGCTACCAGAGAGCAGACTGGGACTCGTTCCGAGACTTCCTCTGCAATGTTCCCTGGAACAATGTCTTCGATCTTCTTATCGAAGACTGTGCGTCCGAGGTCTCCTCTTGGGTTAAGGCTGGCATCGATGCTTTTATCCCGGCCAGGAAATTCCAGCTAAAATCAAATTCACCCCCATGGTTCTCACCCGCTTGCTTGTCGCCATTGCCCACCAGAACCATTTCTTCCGGCTCTATCGAAGCTGCTCGTCAAACCAAAACAGGCGTCTTTTCACCTCAGCACAAAATAAGTGTAAAAAAGTACTGAACGAAGCTAAGAGGCGTTTGCTACCAGAATGAGGCAATGCATAGCATCCTCTAAGTTTGGCTCCAAAGACTACTGGTGACTCTGCAAAAGTGTGCTCAACAAGAGCAAGTCTTCAATACCCCCACTAATCAATGAATTTGAAGTTCTCACCTCCCCAGCAGACAAGGCTGAATGCCTTGCCCGCAGATTCTCCACCAATTCGACACTGGACTCGTTAAAAATACCTACCCCCAACTTCCCACCCAGAACTAAGGCTCAACTAAATAACGTCCACATTACACCCTCACTGGTCGTCAAGATAATTGCACAACTTGACCCACACAAAGCGAGCGGCGGTGACAGAATCCCAGTCATAGTACTGAAGAAATGTGCCCCAGAACTCTCCTCTGTCCTCTCTAAACTCTATAACCTCTGCCTATCTGCTTCCTGTTTTCCTGCCTGTTGGAAGTTCTTCTGTGTAGTTCCTATATTTAAGAATTCTGGCGAACCCTCAGACCCTGCCAATTAACGTCCTATTAGTCTCCTTCCGATCTTTAGCAAAGTTTTCGAAGCCATTATCAACACCGAGGTGATTCAGCATCTCACGGCCCACAGGCTTCTCTCTGACAAACAGAACGGGTTTCGCTTCACCAGGTTTACTGCTGATATGCTAATGACCATTACCGAGTACTTGACAAGAATGGCAAAGCCCGAACCATTGCCTTGGATATCTCCAAAGCGTTCGACAGGGTCTGGCATGCTGGCCTCTTGTGCAAACTGCGGAGCTACGGGATAACTGGACATCTGTTTGACCCCATATAGTCATTCCTCTCCAACCGCACATTGAAGGTAGTATTAAATGGGCATGCCTCCCAAAACTACCATATGAACGCAGGTGTCCCTCAAGGTTCTATCCTAGGTCCCACGCTCTTTCTGATGTATATTAATGATCTCCCCGACGCCATTAGATCCCAAGTTGGCATGTACGCCGATGACACAACAATCTACTCTCACCTCGATCAAAAACCAGGTGTGGGCGACAAAACGAACCTCGCTGCTGAGCTTGAAAAGGACCTCCAATCCGTAGTGGCCTGGGGTAGGAAATGGCTAGTAAATTTCAATGCTTCTAAAACGAAGCTGTTATCAACTAACCACCATAGACAGTCGCATCTACCTCCCATTAGCATGGGACAGGCTTGCCTCCCAGAGAGTAAAACACTACACCTCCTTGGCCTTACACTTTCAGCGGACATCAAATGGAATGACTATATCGTATCCATTGCCAAATCTGCCGCTATGAAAGCCGGCTCTCTGTGTAGGGCCTGGAAGTTTTTCCCACCTGAATCTATCCTGCACATACACAAATCTACCATCCACCCGTGTATTGAATATTGCTGCCATATCTGGTCGGGTACCCCTGCTGCTCTACTTGGGCTTCTTGACAAAATACAAAGGAGGATCTGTAACGTGGTTGATACTGACTTGGCAGACCGGCTGCAACCACTCTCTCACCGGCGTGATGTGGCTTCCCTGTGCCTCTTCTACAAGTACTTTCATGGCTTCTGCTCCGATGAACTTAGATCACTGGTGCCGCCTAAGCACGAATTTACATGAGATACTAGATTAGCAACTAGGTCCCACCCTTTTACAGTTAAACAGATAAGATGTAACTGTAAATTCTACTCCAACAGCTTCTTTTCTCGCGCTTCCCACCTGTGGAACTCCCTTCCACAAGTCTGCTTTCCCGACAGCTACAATCTCCAGATGTTTAAATGTAGGGTCAATAGACACCTCCTATCACACTAACTCCCAATTATTCTCAGAACACTCTCATCTACCCAACCCTCATTCTCGGTATCCTTACCCGCCTATCACCCACTCTCTGACATTTCCTATATTTAACCATTCTCGGTATCCCTACCGGCCTATCACCCACCCTCTGACATTTACTATATTTAACCATTCTTTCTCCACTCTATATAGCCCCCTGCACAGTAGTGGCAGTGACATGCCTTGCTCGGGGTTAAACGCTTATAAAAAAAAAGAAATATATATATATTAATTATCAATTTTCTGCACTTTTGTAAGAACTGCAACCTTGAAACTTCTGAATATCATTTCTTATGTCTTTGTCTATGAGTGTATCAAATTTGATTAACACCAGATCACGCTGTCTATGACCCAATTTTATTTTTTATTGTCGATTTTCGATATTTATTAGGGGTACCTTGACACAAAACCTAGCTAAGAACACTCGCAGATGCTTATAGTATAACTGTAAATTTTCAAGAAAATCAGTTCAGCTATTTCAGAGTCTATAGGTAACGGAGACACACACACACACACACAGACAAAGTTCTATTTATAAATAAATTTGTATTATACAGAAATTAAAACATATGCAAGAACACAAGCAGAAAATGAATGGGGAAGGAAAGAATGCCTTACTAGTGAGCTTCCTAAGATGGTTATAGTAAAAATAAAATTTTTATCAAAATCATACCATTTCCTGTTTTGTTAATGTTCTAATAAAATTAAAATATTTGAAATGTGCAGCCTGATGAAATGGGTAGCCAAAACTTACTCATCAAAATAAATTATAGCCATTAACCACTTTAGATGATGTGTTGAGATTTCCCTTTTTGAATATATATATATATATATATATATATATATATATATATATATATACATTGTGTGTACTTAGGCAGTAACTCTTATTAAAAATAAAACATTTTGTTAATTTCTTGATCCACTTCCCAAATTAAGAATAATTAGGTAGGGAGGTAATTCCATCAAAAATTGTACAAAGTTTGTTTCAGAAGAAATATTGTCCAAGTGAAGTTAAGCCATCATCATCAGGATAGGAAGAAACAAATGGTGAATTTAAATAATATATATAAAAAAAAACAATTTTAACAAAAATGAAGTACTACCAATATTATGTCAACAAATATAAAAATAAACTAGCTTTTGACAGTTTATTCAAATTTTCCAAATTATGATATTATGTGTCTTCATTATTTTATCCACTCACCAATTATTGTAAAGGCAAATGTTATTAATGACAACAGACAATTTTTTGGTCAATTTTATTAATTGACTTTTCCAACTTACAAATAATCCTTCTTGGTCAAGGAGAAAATTCCATCAGAAATTGCCCAAAGTTCAGTTTGGAAGGAACATTGTCCAGACTTCAACCTTCCTAAGTCATCATCAGGGTAGATATAAGCAAATGGTGAATCTAATAGAACTACTGAGTGTGATGACATAGGCAAAGAATATTGTGACAGACAAGGTATGATATCTCTTTGCCTATGTCACTATACTCACTAGTTCTACTAAATTCACTATTTGATTCTACCTACCCTGATCAATTTTTGAAAAAAAGAAAGAAATTCCATTCGAAATTATCCAAAGTTCATTTCAGAAGAAACGTCGTCCAAGCCTTCAGTTTAAATCATCATCAGGATAGGTAGACTTGAATCGTAACTTTCATAGAACTAGTCAAAACCCTATTTGCCAACAGCACTACACTCACTAGTTCATTTAAAATAGTATAATTCACTTTTCAAATATTGAAATTTTTTATACATATATATAAAATGGAATATGATTGTTAATACTGAATAGATATTTAGAATTCATTTCAGAAACCTTTATTCAATACAAAAGCGTTATCAACACAACATTAAAAAAAATTGTCTATATGCTGTGAAATTATTAATAATTATTCATGAGATTGATAAAATGTATAATATTTATATCTTGTTATGACAAAGTAGTATGTCAGGCTGTATTTGTAAGTTTTAAGTTTTTTTCTTTTAAACATAAGTTTATAACAGTGAATTTGAATTTTGTTTATTTCAAGGTTGAGTATCAACAACATGGTGAAAGTGTCAGAGTTTTCTGTGGATTTCAAACAACTAATTGTGAATTTCTGTAATTCAAAAATGACTTTTGGAGCAGCAGCTAAGTGGTTTTTCAATGCTCACATCAACTAAATGAAAATGTATCAAGAACAAAATATTATGAGACAAAATGATTCTAATTCTGTATGAAAAGGCCATATATCTAGACTTGCTCTAAAATTGTGATTAAAGATTGTTCATGATTACAAAAACTTGCTGAAAGATTTTTTTTTTTTTAATCATATCACCCCGAGCAGGGCGGTAATGCCACTGATGTGCAGGGGTCTACATAAGAGTGAAGAGATTGGAAAAGAAAACCGGAAACCGCATCCTAAACAGGAAACAAGGGATGAGCCTCTTCACCTGTTCAATAGATGTGGGTGGAGTGTGAACCGGACGATGTTTCTATTTTGTCCAAAAATGGAGTAAATGTTGCACATGAACATGTTCTCCATTGTTACTACACAAGAAAAATACCATTGCTCAAAAGTCATCATGATGAAGCTTGGTTGAAATTTGCACATGCCTGCTTTGAAGATAGTTGTGACTTTTGGAACTCAGTTTTAGGGATGACAAAACTAAAATTGATTTGTTTGGTTGAAATCAAATGCAGCAAGTGGAAAGGAAAAGTGAGAAAACCAGGGAACATCATTTTACTTACATAAAAGTATCTGGTTGGATGTTCCTGCTATTTATCTTGAGGTTCTCAACAAAATCCCAAGGAGGATCTGCAATATAATCAATCCTGACTTAGCAACCAACCTTCAGTCATATTCTTACTGACATGATCTGGTTTCCCCCTCTGTCTTTTCTACAAGTATTTCCATGGCAACTGCTCTGACAATATTTTTTCTCTGATACTCTGATCATGTGTATTTGCTTGTACTACTAGATTGGCATCAAGGTCTCACCCTTTTATTGCTGAAACAGTTAAATGCAACCGCCTCTTCTATTCTACCAGTTTCTTTTCTTACACTTCCCATTTGTGGAACTTCCTTCCATTGGTTTGCTTTCCTAATAGAGACAATCTCTACAAGTTTAAATATGATGTCAATTGCCGTCTTTTATCTACTTGATTCCCATCCATCTCTTATCTTTTCTTCAACATCCCTAGAGCTACAATCTCCAAAATTTTAAAGGCAACATCAATTGCCATCTTTTATCTACTTGATTCCCATCCATCTCTTATCTTTTCTTCAACATCCCTAGAGCTACAATCTCCAAAATTTTAAATACAACATCAATTGCCATCTTTTATCTACTTGATTCCCATCCATCTCTTATCTTTTCTTCAACATCCCTAGAGCTACAATCTCCAAAATTTTAAAGGCAACATCAATTGCCATCTTTTATCTACTTGATTCCCATCCATCTCTTATCTTTTTCTTCAACATCCCTAGAGCTACAATCTCCAAAATTTTAAATGCAACGTCAATTGCCATCTTTTATCTACTTGATTCCCATCCATCTCATATCTTTTCTTCAACATCCCTAGAGCTACAATCTCCAAAAGTTTAAAGGCAACGTCAATTGCCATCTTTTATCTCCTTGATTCCCATCCATCTCTTATCTTTTCTTTGCCATTGCCTGTGCACTGGTGGCATTTCTGCTTTGCAAATGAAATGATTATAAAAAAACATGATTGATGCCAATCTTATGCTTCGCAAGTGTTTTAGTGGAAATGGAGTAAAAAGTTTGTTTAAAAGCATCAAATGGTAATTTTAATCTGTCTATATTTCTGTGATGAGGTATTGTAAGTATGTTTGAACTGTTGTCCTTATCTTTACTGTCATATTCACAACATTACCGCTGTCATACTCTCTGGCCTCCTTTAGGTGATATATGTTGGAATTTCAAACCAAACTCTTTATTTAGTCCATGGGGTAAACTATTCTACTGCCATGCCTTTTCTGGATGTCAGGTTTCAGTTAATTTCTTTTAGTAACTCAACTTTCAGGTTTTTTTTTTCTTTTTTATTTCGTTTATCTCTGCTGTGCTGTGACCCAGTATTGAACTTACAGCTCTTTGGGTCAAGTCACTTTTAGATTACTTCAATCAATGCTTTTATTCACAGAGCTACGTATTCTTGATCTCCCTTTTTCTTCCATATATGGTCGACCATAAGGCATGGCACTTAGAACTAGAACAATCTAACCTTTCATAACAACAAGGACAACAGTCCAAACAATGTAAATAGTGTAAATGGTAAGGGTAATAATAGCTGTTTCCCTACAAGTAAATATTTGGCATTTATTGACCAGGTAGCTAGTCTGCATTTGGTTAAAATTCATAAAATCTTTCTCTGAAAACAACTTTTCAAGAATACTAGTTTCTCAAATGCAGAGGCTCTTTCCAGTGTCAGTGGTGGTTTTTCTTCTCCACCTTTTATTTGAAGTAGTATAGAATGTTATCCTCTTGATTATGTTATTTTCTTTTCAAGTTAGATATGTACAGTCAGTTTTAGTTGGCACTGCTAAAGACATGAAACAAAAAAAAGAAAATGTTTTGTGATATTCTATAAGAAAATCTAAAAGATTCTACCATATATCTTTTGTGGAAGATGACATTTCACTTTCCAATATAATAATAATCCTAAACAAACAAGTGTACTGGTAAAAAATTACTTGAAAGACAACTTGATCAGTCTATTAACTTGGTCTGCAATAAATTCAAACGTAAATCCTGTTAAAGGTTTTAGGTGAGAACTTAAAATTACGTTGTTTACGTTCAAGTTTAGTAGCATTAGATTAATTTACTTTCAAAGAATGAAACAATATATTGTATTAAGCATATGCTGGCAGAGCAAGAACAAAACAACAGAGGTTTCAGAAATAAATAATTGTATTAATGAAAAATACAACAAATAGCAAATTGGTGTAAATATCTCTTGTTAAAAGAAAGAGATAAGTAGAGACATAAGAGTCGTCCACAGAGGCATACATTAAGAAAAGGAGGACGAGTTGTAACATACAGCAGCAACAATCTTTGATGGTTGTCATTAGATATGGAAGGTTGCATCCTGACAAGCATTGTGAATCATGGCTGGTGTGTTATAAGACGACTAAAGAAGCTTCTTTGATGGATTTTTATATTCTTTTTTTTAGGTTCAGATCGGCTTTAAATTTTTATTTTGTTTCTTTAAACAGGAGTGGGTGCTATTGGAGAAAATTCTGGATTGTATTTTTCTTTGAGAGTGTAAGTGAAACAAACGCTATATGCAGAGCCTATGCACAGATGACAAAATTTTAGTTCAGTCTGGGATTTTTGTCTGTTCACATCTGGCCAGTGGTGGAAATTTGTGTAACATGAATCAGGTTTTAGGAAGATTATAACAAATATATGGAAAAAAATTTGTAATGGATTAGTTACTATGGAAAACATTTACTTAAAGGTATAAACCAGAATGACTATGCCATTAACCAGTAATTGAAGTGCATGAATAATTTTGCTCTTGTGAATTTTGTTCCTGTTATGTCAGTGTTTCTGGATTTAACAAGATGTCTCTAAAATTGAATATGAGTATATATTCAATACCTAAAATTATAATGTCTATAAACAAAATTTGTTTCAACTTTTGTGAAATGAATTATATTATTTTGAGTGAAATTGATTCTACTAGATGGATAATTTTGCAAATGACAATCTTAGGCTTTGCTGCTGTTTTAATAGAAATAGAATAGGAGGTTTGTCATGAAAAAAAGAATTTTGTGGCTCATACTTGATGGGGCTTCAGCACATTTCAGTCACATTGTTTGCAATGCACTGGCTATGAAAGATGGATTGGTAGAGGAAGATGGGTTCCATGGCCTGCACATCCCCTGATCTCAATTCTTTGAATTTTTATCTGTGGGGCGCCACTTAAAAAAATTTGTTTATGCTGCAGGCATTAATAATGTAGAGACATGAGACATTTCATGAATGTACCATAGTCTTACAAAACCATTCAAAGCATGTGACTCATTTTGCACCTGCCTTGAAATGGTTGTTGCCGCCTGTGGTTACATAGAAAAATAATGTAGTATGTAACTCTAAGTGTTGCTAAATAAACTGTCAGGTCTCTGCATACACAACTTTTATTTTTATTGCCTATTTCATTTTCTTTTTGTCAAGTGTTGGATTTTACTGCAACACCATGTGTGTGTGTGTGTGTAGAGAGAGAGGTTTCATTAAAAATGACAAATAAGGTATTATTTTTATGTGAATGATGCTATTATATTTCTATTATCAGCAAGTATGTCACAGATAGAGTTTGTTAGGTCTCCATGTGGGTTTAATGAGATCAAGTAGAACTATTGTATGAGAGGTGCAATGTGAATTTTCTCATCAACCATCTAATAGTGTGTGCAATGTATTTATTTACAAATTTGTATTGATCAAAAACACAGTTCTTCAAAGGACATTTAAATTCATAAATAATATTGGTTTGCTGTTGTTTTGATCTTGCAGGTGAATTTTTATTTTTGACAATATGGTTAGCAGTTTTAAATTATATTGATTGGAATCTCAATTTTTTGAGAGCTTTCAGAAGTTCTCATTTTTTGTCAATTTTTGACAGATTTACAGGTTTGTAAACAAAAGTTAATTTTCTGTTTTAAAAATCTTGCAAAAATAAGATAGATCTGTGACACGTTATTTTTGAAAAGGTCGCAAATTTAATGTTAAATTAATTAGATTTGAAACAAGTATTACTTGCTTATAACATGAAATTTAGAAAATCACAGAGATTATATTTTTCTGATGCATTCAGTGATTGATGACATTTGGCTGTCATCAATCACTTAAGTATGGTTGACCAGAATTGACATCAGTTTCTAAAACCTAAGTGAACATTTCATAAGAAGAATAACCCTTAAAACATGTGACCTTTAAATGCGAGGTCAATTATTACATTCCCACATTAAAATGAAAATTTTTTACACACACAAACATTTTTTTAATTATTTTAAAAATCTTAGAGTGTCAAGCTTTTCAATTTTCAGTTAGTAAATATAGTCTTTACTTAATCATTTAATAATCTACTACAGAAAGTAATTTGAAGAAATTTTGAAAGATTTTTGAAACTTTATAAATTGTTATAATTAAAAAATAAAAATGAAAACAATTCTTGTAAAAATTCATTAGTCATCAAAAAGAATTTTTGTCAGAGTATGATATCCTTAATATATATTATTTATAAAAGCTAATAAAAGCTTATCTAAATAAAAAATGATATAGTTTTCTTGCATTTTTTATTTCACAAATCAGAGCCAGGCTTTGGAAAAGTGACAAATGTTAAAAAAAAAAAATTCACAGAGTCCTGCATTTAACTATTGAAACAAACTTTGTAGACAGTAGACAATTTCTAGAAATTTCAGGAAATTAATTAGGAGGTAACAGATATTAAAAAATATATATATATATATATATATATATATATATATATTTTTATTAAGATTTTATAAAAACAATGATTTAAAAAATAATTTAATTCATTTGTGAATAAGTCCTGAAAGTTTTATTAAAATTTCATTATTTTTTTTCATTTATGCAAATATTTCTAAATTAATGCATTTGTCTCTAGAAAAAAAATGAGTTTCATAATATTATACTTATCATAGTAAACTCTGGTAAAAAAATCTAGTCACCCACTGATACAAAAAAAAAGCAAATTTAACTGGAATTTTGAATGTGTTAGAAAAGATTAAAAAAATTTAGAAATCTAATTGAAAAATACTTTGTTCTTTTCTCTTGATAATGACATAAACCTTTTGAAAATAAAACTTGGTTTTATTGAGCTTAGGGCCTTTCAACATCATGCTATGCTATTTTTTCAATGAATTAGTGGAGGTACCTATATTAATGATATTGTTTTGTTTTGTTTTTTCATATATATTTCATGTTCTGAAAAGAAAAAATGAGATCACATGAAAAATTATCTAAAAAACTTAAGCATAATACCTTGTCTGTCATTTTTAATGAAACCTGCATAAAAGAGAGACTGCTGCCCAAATACACAATATATATATATATATATATATATATATATATATTATAAATTATGTTTTAGAACATGTACATAATTTCTTCTATATATGTCCTCTTCCCTACAATCATATGGTTGTTTCAGGGTTTGGATTTAAACACTTCTTCGGGGGAAATATCGGAGGACATATATAGAAATTATGTACATGTTCTAAAACATAATTTATAATAAATATTCACTGCTCTATGCATCATATATCGAGCACTGTTTTAAATTAATGTTTTGAATGGAAAAAATTTTTCTTTTTTCTCTCCTCATTCTATACTCACTCAGAGATATATATATACACACACACACACACACACACTACAGTTTAAAATTTTGAAGACACCTCAAGAATTAACATGGGGTGAACTTGACAGAAGAGTCCCAAAAAATAAAAATAAAAAATATTTTACAGTCCATTGAAAAAAAAAAGAAATTAATTATCAAATTTATACTCTGAGTAACCTTTCCAATGAAGGCTAAAAAGGGATATTTTTACAAGAGCAAAATTTAATCAAAAAATGTATTTCTTTCTTTTTATCATAATAAAATTTCTAATAAAAAAAATCGTGTTTTGTTTTTTTTAATCATGTATAATAATTTTTTCTTATTTAATGTACTTTTGGAAGCCATTTTAAAAAATTACATAGGGTTTCCTCAAACTTTTTAATTGTAGTGTGTGCGTGTGTGTACAGATGAAAGCTCAACACAATTAAACGGTTATAAATTCAGAATTTTGGGATAATCCTCTCCATCTTCATGAGTTGCCATTTTCTCTTCTCTCTCTCTGTACACGCACACACACACACACACACACACACACACACACACACATATATATATATAATGTGTGTGTGTGAAAATATGTGTCTGTAGTATTCTCTGTAATTAGAAACTAAAGAGAAAAAATATGTTTGATGTTAAATTAGATTATCTTTCAATCAAGGTCCATAATTTGTTTTTGTTACCTTTTTATTTTGTTAACACAAGCGTATTAAATTATCAATCAAAAATAAGCACAAGTATGTCAACCTTAAATGTTCAGTAATGTATTAGTTTTATTTTTAAGTTAAGATTTTTTTTAAAAATCCATTTTCATTTCAATCTTAACAGTCGAATTTCCATGATTAATGATCAGTCTTAACTTTTAAGCTGAAGAGTTTTAAAAATAACAAGGAAAAAAATTATATCCATTTCCATTACCTCTACTACTTTACATATAAAACTATTAAATATGGTTTTAGTTTCTCATCTTTGCTTGTGATGTAGACATGCCTACACAAAGAATAAGAACAAAGAAAAACTAAAATAATGGCCTTCGTAGCTTTTATGAAATCTTTTTAAAAATTGTGGCCTTGAGTGTTTAACGAAAGTGATTCTTGTCGGCTTTAATTTCTGTGTTAATAATCAGGACAACATTAATTCCAACATTTTGGTAGTAGTGTTAGCAGGAGTTGTTTCCCTTACATCATTATTGCTTTGTCTCACAGTCAATATTCATTAAGAAAGGATAGAATAAATAAAAAAAAAAAAATAAAAAAATAAATTAATAAAAAAAATACATGCGAAAAAATCTCTTTCATCACACATTAAAGAAATCTGAATTAAAAAAAAAATGGAAATGGCTTTCTTCAGCCACATTTCAAATGTTTTTAAGTTCTTTTCACATATTACATTTTTATGTTATAGTAATTAAATTGTCTTATGTGCGTCGTGGTGCAGTGGATATCAGCTCAGAACGACAAATCAGGGAACCGAGTTTGAATTCCAGTGGAATTCCTTGCATTCACTTACGCGCAAATACCCTTGGGAAAGGTATTAATCCATCTCTTCCCTCCAGTTATGGGTTAAATAATAGGACATTGGGTTCTGTCGCCTTGGTCGGCAACCAGTCTACCACAGAAAGCAATGGCAAACTACTGCGGGATAATCTTCTGCCTGGTCTCTTTCTTTCGAGACATGATCACCCAAGCGTGTATCACGTATGGCACTTCACTGACTGACTGAATTGTCTTATGGTAATGAGCTCTTCACTATGGTACCTAAACGTTTTGAATTTACTAGACTGGCACTGATATCAATTTACAGTTAGGTTGGCTAGATATAACCGTATATTTTATGCTAACCATTTTTCTTGCATTTTTTGCTGATGAAACTCCTCTCCAGCTCCATTCTATCGAGCCAACTTTACATTTAAATATTTGCAATTTAATGTCAATTGCTATATGCTGTTCTTCGGATTATTCTTTTTCTTTTCCTGTTCATTATTAATGTTTCTGTTATTAATTTATCCATACCCTGTAATCCCTTGTGTCTTAGTGGCTTTACTGTCTTCCATGGGGTAGAACTGATTAAAAAAATATATAAGGTAGATAGATTAATACCCCAAGGAAACAGAAAATCTGCACAAACAAAAACAATTCTTGGGATAAAATTGATGAAATTGCTTTTAATTTTAATAAACATGTATGGAATTGATGTTCCCACCCGTTTTATATGACTGGAATTGAGATCATCATCAATGTGAATGCCGTTCATAAGCTGCATATTGTATGTCCTTCACCAGGATTAAATATAGTTTTTGAATTTAGAGTTGTCCTTTTCTTAGACTAGCTACCAACCAAGGCTGAAAGATTCAGTCTTCTCTACTATCTAAACTTATTTATAAATGGAACTTTGTCTCTGTGTGTGTGTGTGTGTGTGTGTGTGTGTGTGCGTGTGTGTGTGTGTTCAAAATTGGCTGAACTGATTTTCTTGAAAATTTACACAGTTGTACGATAAGTGTCTGCAAGTGTTCTTAGCTAGGTTTTGTGTCGAGGTACCCCCGATAAATATTGATAATCGAAAAATTGGGTTAGAGAAGGAGTGGTCCGATTTTAATCAAATTTGATACACTCAAAGACCAAAGACATAAGAAATGATATTCAGAAGTTTCAAGGTTGCAGTTCTTAAAATAGTGCAGAAAATCGATAACATATATATATATTTATATATATATATATATATATATAAAAGGCAACATGTTTGTGTGTGTGTGTCTGTTTATCGGTCTGTATGTCCTTTATACAAATCCACAATTTTTATCTGATTCTCACCAAACTTCACACAAATATTCTTTAGGCTGAGTCTGAGCTCCAGGACCATAGATTAGTTTTAAAGCTTTCATTATACCTGAGCAACACCGGGCTACACTTTACTATTTAATATATAACTGGAGTAAGAGAAATGGATTCATACTTTTCCCAAGTGTAACCCCATGAACTTCACTTCCTTCCTCTTATGTTCATACAAAAACTTCATTTAGTAAGCCTCTGCTTTGAATAGCTCTTTGACCTTGTATTGTGTGAACATAAATATAAAAAAAAAATTATTTTGTTAAAAATGACCAAGGGATGATGAAGCAAAGTAAAGTTAATTTTACAGTTTAATAAATTTTATTTTTATTTTGGAGAGAATGATTCATTCTTTTCCAAAAGTATTTGTGCGTAAGTGTATGTAACAAACTCAACTGGAATTTGAACTCAGCCCTATTCTGAGCCACTATCCGTTACAGCATCTGCACATTCAATTACTATTAATTGCAATTTAATAGCTTTAAATTGCCTGTTTTTATGAAAGAAGATTAATTGTATTAGTTTTCCATCATCTCATTATCAGTTCAAGAAAAAAATAAATTTAATATGTTCATATTACAAACAGCTTTAGACACCTGATAGTTTTATCTGTGGTTTCACTATTTTAATTCAAAATCTCTTTATTTCTCTTTCACAAGATTAATGGAAATACAATATGGAGTAGAAAAATAAAGGCTAAGATTTATTTCTTTACATATGTTATCTGGATATTAAAACTTAAATTGTACGTTTCAATAATAATCATAATATTTCTTTCCTTTTCAGTTCAAGGAAGTTCATAAGGTAAATTTTAACCTTATATATCATCATTAATAATAATAATATTATTAACCTTAACATGTATAAAATGCAATATGTTTTGTAACACTGCTTACTGAGTGTGAGGGTGTGCATTGGATATTAGCTCAGAACAGGAAATCGAAGAACCAAGTTCGAATTTCAACTGAATTTGTTGCATTCATTTATATGCAAATGGCCTGTAATCTGTCTCTTCTCTTTCCAGCTATGGGTTAAACAGCAGGACAGATTGGGTTTTATAGCCTTGGTTGCTAACCAGTTTACCACAGAAAGTAATGGCAACCTACTGCAGAAAATTTTCTGCTCAGTTTTTCATTTTTTTGAGACATGATCTCCCAAGTGTGTATCGCATATGGCACTTAACTGACTGACTGTTTACTAAGTAAACCAAGTCTGGTTCACCGTATAAGTACAACTTTATGCTTCAGTGTGGTGTAACGGTCATTCAAGTTAGTCTAGTTGATCATTACTACTGAGTAGTGAGTTCAAGTCTTACTTGGTGCCCAGATATTTGACAACCCAACAAGAATTGGCTCATCATAAAATCAACCTATATAACATAGTGTGGATTAATATTTAGTGAGGCTCATTTAATTGATCAGTACTACTTAGTAATGAGTTTGAGCCTTACTTGGTGCCCTAGACAAAATTTAACAACCCAACAAGTATCGATTGTTAAAAAATCAACTGCCTACTTGGCATGGGGCAATGAATAGCCAATCTATTCGAGTTGATCATTAATACTGAATAGTGAGTTTGATCCTCACTGAGCTCCCCATACAAAATCTAGCATTAAATGACAGATCATAAAACTAACCCACTTAACTCTGTGTAATAATTAGCAACCAACCAATTTATATACAAATTAACTTTCTTTTTGTTAAATTTTTTGTCTACTAAGTTAACAATAATATTCCTAATATTAATAGAGCTCTTAACATAAAAAGCTGATTTTAATGATATGCATGATTAACACAGAAAATAATTAAGGAACAGTGAACAATTAATTATTATCATTGAATAACTTTTTTCTTAATCTAATATAAAATAGATAAAAATCCATCATAAATATAAAATGCAATATATGTATCTTTTCTATATGTAAGACCTTTCACAAAGTGCACAGATGTTACACTTTTAATCTGTGGCAGAAGTGTCAGTCAAACCTTCCTCAGTGTTAAGTAATGATTAACAAGAATGGTCTGGTTGACTAATTAGGACTTTGTCGTGAATTTGCTCATCACTGTTTGCTCCAGACTCAAATTTGATCTTAAAAAACTGAACAATGTTGAACATGCCTTATAACCAAACAGCTGATTTATATATAAATAATCCTATTATTTTTTTTTTTTTAATAATCATATCGTTCCAAGCAAGGCATTTTACTGCCACTGTTTTGCAGGGGGTTACATAGTAGGAAAGTTATGAGAAAGAGTGACAGGTTATAGGGGGTGTCGGGAAGTGAGTAAGAGAAGGATGAGAATACTGATGAGAGTGGAGTGGACGGAGAAGGAAGCATGAGAGAGAGAGAGAGAGAGGGAGGATGCAGGTTAGTGAAATAGACTATTGACTTTACATTTAAATTCTTGGAGATTGTAGCTGTCGGGGAATCAAGTCAATGGAAGGGAATTCCACAGGCGAGAAGTGCAAGAAAAGAAACTGATGGAGTAGAATTTGCGTTTACATTTTATTGGTTTCACAGTAAAAGGGTGGGACTTAGTTGCTAATCTTTGTGTGTGTGTGTGTGTGTGTGGAATTGTGGGATAATATGTGAATAGTAATATTAAGAAAATTATTAACAAAACAGTATGAATAAAAAATAACTGAAGAATGATGATTATTTATAAAAAATAATAACAGTTTTTTTAATTTAATTTGTTCTAAACTTTGAGAAAAGTTATCATTCCATTATGCGTTGAAATTATAGAATATTATAAACTACTATAGTTTTATATTATATATATTTTTACAATTTCTATTATTTTATGTGATAAGAGATAACAATATATATTTTTTCTATATCCAAACAGTACTGGGGAAAATGTATGACAAAGTGGAAAAAGTTTACTTGTGACGCATTTCATCCTTCAGAAATTCCATAGACTAAATTTGTTATGATGGTATGGATGCACGTGTGCGTGAATGAAGGGTGCTGGGGATTTGGGTTTCTTTTTTTTATCTATATCTGGCCAAATTTATTTAGTCTTTTTCTTTCCATCACTTTGATTAGTAGATATCTATTAGGGCGCCGCCCCTATCTGACTACATCATGGACTGTTCCCATTGCTATATATAGCAATGGTGGATTCTCTACAAGGAGAGTCGTACGGAGTCGTAGAGAGTCACTTGAGAGTCAGTGCGAGAGTTAGACACACTTCCGGTGGTGTACCAATCCACGTCTTACGATGGATTGGACTATTGTATCTTTTCTATTGTAAATATTACTAATCACTCCTGTACCTACTAACCGTCTTTCCGCAGAATACAACTTATATTCTGATTCTGTTGTTGAGTTATTCATTTATACTTGGCGACATAACAATATCCCACACTGTGATAATAGAAGATCTGCCAGTAATGGTGAAATGTTGTAAAGACAGTGCACAAATTTACTGTAGATGACTTTTGCATCAAGACACTCTCCAGATATTTATGCTGCAAAGGATTGTTTTCAGAATAACATTTTTTTCTGTCAAAATTGTGGTCAGTCTTGTTATGGTGGACAACCAATTTAAGACATGTTTTCTAAAATGTTTTTATTACAAGTGATGGAGTAAACAGCTAAAACCTGAGGGAGGAATATACTCCATTCAGTCAGTTTAGTGCCATGTGTGATACACGGTTTGGGCGATCATGTCTTTTTCGAGACATGACTGACTGGATCCCGCAGTAGGTTGCCATTGCTTTCTGCGGTAGACTGGTTGCCGACCTAGGCTATAGAACCCAATCTGTCCTGCTATTTAACCCATAACTGGAGGGAAGAGACTGATTAATACCTTTCCCAAGGGTATTTGTGCATAAGTGAATGCAATGGATTCAACTGGAATTCGAACTCGGCTCCCCGGTTTCTCATTCCGAGCCGATATCCACTGTACCACAAAACATTTTTAAGAGAAACTTCAAGGAATCTAAATAAAAGATTATATGACCACAAAAGGGACAATATATATTATTGTTTATATTATTTCCAGATTATACAATATTATTATAGATTATTATTCCAATTATCATTCCATTGTGTTTAGATTATAGAACTCGGTTTTACCATTATTTTTTTATGTTGTCCCAGATTTTTCAATAATTATTTCTCTGGCCATCCTCAGATGTACAAAAATACATTCACTCATTTTCAGATGCATGATTAACATTCCAGTTTGTTGAGGCATTAAACTTATTCTTTGATTTTTTTTTTTAATTTTTTGTTAGCATATTTCACATCATCCATTTTTCAGCACTTTTCACGGATATTTTATAAATGGAACTTTGTCTGTGTGTCCGTTACCTATAGACTCCGAAATGGCTGAACTGATTTTCTTGAAAATTTACACAGTTGTACTATAAGTGTCTGCGAGTGTTCTTAGCTAGGTTTTTTATCAAGGTATCCCTTATAAATATTGATAATCGAAAAAATCGGTTTATAGAAGAAGAGGTCTGATTTTAATCAAATTTGATACTCATAGACAAAGACATAAGAAACAATATTTAGAAGTTTCAAGGTTGCAGTTCTTACAATAGTGCAGAAAATCGATAATATATAAATAAAAGGCAAGTTGTTTGGGTGTGTGTCTGTTTATCTGCCTGTATGTCTGTATTTTTTTCAGCTCTTTTATTTTAGTTTTTGCTTCGGGTTTGGCGTTAAGTAGGTATTATTGTAGTTCTTAGTCTCAGCCTTATGCCATTTACTCAGAGGACTTATTTAGCCTTCAAAATTCAGTTTACGACGAAAGAAACTTATTTGATATCGATACCAGGAAATCAAAATTTGACTTCCATGCATTCATTTTTCTTTCAGTCTACGGTTTAGCCTTAACTGGAAACAACTATTGCTTTTTAGTCTTTTGTGCCAACATCCAAAAAGTCTGAGCTCCAGGACCATGGATTAGTTTTAAAGCTAATTGTAGTTCTTAGTCTCAGCCATGATACCATTTACTCAGAGGACTTATTTAGCCTTCAAAATTCAGTTTATGATGAAAAAACTTATTTAATATTGATACCAGGAAATCAAAATTTGACTTCCATCCATTCATTTTTCTTTCAGTCTATGGTTTAGCTTTAACTGGAAACAACTATTACTTTTTAGTCTTTCGTGCCAACATCCAAAAGTCTGAGCTCCAGGACCATGAATTAGTTTTAAAGTTTACATTACACCCAAGCAATGCCGGGCTATACTGCTAGTATATATATATATATATATATATATATATATATATGTGTGTGTGTGTGTGCGCGTATATATATATATATATATATTCTAGGTGCGATTGGTAAATTGTCGCAATTATTTTATTATTTCAAATAATCTTTAGGCTGAATCTGAGCTCCAGGACCATGGATTAGTTTAAAGCTTTCATTACACCCAAGCAACACCGGGCTATACTGCTAGTAGTCCATAAGACAGAAAGGTATTTGATTTCCACAGAATGAGAAAAGAATGGTGATTAATATGCTAACTGGTTCAGCTCATTCCTAGCAGCAGTTATTTCTAGTCATGTTTCTCTCCAATTTCATTGTGGTTTCTGTTTAGATTTTAGATATGAAGTTGTAAAAGTTTTGGGCTCAACCAACTTCCAAAATCAAACTAAATGGTTAGACATAAAAATTCACTTTTGAAGTTACTTATTGACTGGACTAAAAACTTTTCAGCAAACCCGTCTACTTATGCATTGTGGTAAAATAGATATCAGCTCAGAATGAGAATTTGGAGAGTTGAGTTAGAATTCCAGTTGAATTCATTGCATTCACAAAAATACCCTTGGGAAAGATATGAATCCATCTCTTCTTCCTTCAGCTATGGGTTGAATAGCAGGACAGATTAGATTCTATAGCCTTGGTTAGCAACCAGTCTACTGTAGAAAATCACCTTATGTGGGAAAATCTTTTGCTGAGTCAGTCAATGTCTCTTTCGAGACATCATCACCCAAGTGTGTCTCATGTATGGTACTTAACTGACTGACTACTATTTATACACTACTAAAGTAAATAGTCACTTTTGTTTTCAGGTAATGTTATGAACAATTTAAAAATGAGTGCTTGGACATCTTTACTCTGGATAATTGATTACAAATCATTGGTATTCTTGGATATTTTCATAAATTTAAAAAACATTCTTTTTTTTTAAACACCTGTCATTTCTGCCAAATTATATGTATATTTCATTTGAGATATAATTTATCTATTTTTTTTTTAAATCAATAAGGGATTGGAGAGAGAGTTTTATGGATTAAAAAAGTCTATAAGTTTGAACTTAAGAAGTATTCATATTATTGAAAATCGCTTGTAAAATAAATTTAATTTGTCCTCAGAAGTGTAATGACGTGCATTTAATATCAAAGAAAAAAACCATCCTTTTCACACACCTTCATTTTTTTTTCCAAGACAAAGGTTCAAATTTGCCAAAGAATCAATAGAGAGCAATGATTACATATTTTCTGAACTGGCATAGCATTTTTTATGTACGTATAAGAGATATATTTGTTAATCTCATCTTCTGATAATAAAGGTATTGCATTTTTATCATTTAAAATGCACTTTGTGCCCCAGAAACTGTTCTGTAAAAATCCCCCTGCATTTTATACCCAGATGGGGTATAAAATGCAGTTGCACAGGAGATATTTTCACCCAATACCACAATTGCCTTCAAAATCAAAAACATTAACCTGAAAACATGAGACATTCTAAACCTGTTTAGAAATATCTAAATTGTCAGCTGTATACAACTGCTTTCTAAGATTAATGGTTAAAAATAGCTTTGAATGAGTCAAACCTGTGGATCATACAAGTACAAAAATTTAAATATCTTAAGTGTTTTAAAAGAAGATGGAAAATGCAACATCAAAATACGAAGTCATGCTGGAATATTGAAAGCTAAGCTAAATATTAAGAAACGGGAAAATTTCATTAGAAACAAGCAAAAGAGTACTGAACTATTACATAATATTTGTCATATATGTCAGTGAGTATTTGAATAATCTTTGCACAGATAAAGAAGAGAGTTGAAGTAACATAAATGTGATTCTATAACAAGATACTGAGAATCCTATGAAACAAACATGTCAGCATTTAAGAAGTTTTAGGGAAAATAAAAGCCAAAAGGCAATTTACAATCTGAATAAAGACAATAGAAATTTCTTGGGTATATAATGATGAAAGGGCTAAGAAAATTACTTTCGCAAGACATTGAAGGCAAGCAGGACAGAGGATAGCAGTGAGTAATCTACCTAAAAAGCTTGTGTAAATGGCTGGTAGAAAAGGACTGAGATTGATAACAAAAGACGGAAAATTTTACATTCCTGGAACATAGTCAAAGCAAGAGGAAAGCAGTGAGTTACCTACCTAACAAGCTTGTGTAAATGGCTGGTAGAAAAGGACTGAGATTGATAACAAAAGACGGAAAATTTTACATTCCTGGAACATAGTCAAAGCAAGAGGAAAGCAGTGAGTTACCTACCTAACAAGCTTGTGTAAATGGCTGGTAGAAAAGGACTGAGATTGATAACAAAAGACGGAAAATTTTACATTCCTGGAACATAGTCAAAGCAAGAGGAAAGCAGTGAGTTACCTACCTAACAAGCTTGTGTAAATGGCTGGTAGAAAAGGACTGAGATTGATAACAAAAGACGGAAAATTTTACATTCCTGGAACATAGTCAAAGCAAGAGGAAAGCAGTGAGTTACCTACCTAACAAGCTTGTGTAAATGGCTGGTAGAAAAGGACTGAGATTGATAACAAAAGACGGAAAATTTTACATTCCTGGAACATAGTCAAAGCAAGAGGAAAGCAGTGAGTTACCTACCTAACAAGCTTGTGTAAATGGTTGGTAGAATATACTAAGTAATATCAGTTAAGTGCCAGACATGATACACGCTTTGGGCGATCATGTTTCAAAAGAAACATGACTGACTGGGTAGAAGATTATCCTGCAGTGGGTTGTCATTGCTTTCTGCAGTAGACTGGTTGCCAGCAAAGGCTATGGAACCCACTCTGTTTTATTATTTAACCTATAACTTGAAGGAAGAGATAGATTAATACCTTTCTCAAGGGTATTTGTGTGTAAGTGAATGCAAGGAATTCAACTGGAATTAGGAGGGAAAAAAAGCTTAGAGCTAAAAAGAACAGGAAGCTGTGGAGAGCCATTATCACATGTTCTGAAGGTACCTGGCCTGCTTGTCATCACCATGGTTGTAACAAACTATGCCTTCTTGGCCTCATGTTTTCCACTGACATGAAGTGGAGCAGCTATATCGAATCAATTGCTTTGTCTACTGCAAGGAAAGTTGGTTCAATGTGTTGTACCAGGAAATGCTTTTCATTAGAATCCATCTTGCACATTTACAAATCTACCACTTGTTTCATTGAATATTGTTGTCATATCTTATCTAGTGCTCCTGCTGCACATCTCCAGATTATTAAGGATCTGTAATGTGCGTTGTGGTACAGTGGATATCAGCTCGGAACGAGAAATCGGGGAGCCAAGTTCGAATTCCAGTTGAATCCATTGTATTCACTTACGCACAAATACCCTTGGGAAAGGTATTAATCCATCTCTTCCTTCCAGTTATGGGTTAAATAGCAGGACAGATTGGGTTATATAGCCTTGGTCGGCAACCAGTCTACCGCAGAAAGCAATGGCAACCTACTGCGGGATAATCTTCTGCCCAGTCAGTCATGTCTCTTTCGAGACATGATCACCCAAACCGTGTATCACGCATGGCACTTAACTGACTGAATATAATCAATACTAACCTGGCATTTCAACTTCAGTCACTTTCTCAAGGATGTGATGTAACTTCCCTCTGTCTGCTCTACAAATATTTTCATGGCATCTGTTCTGATGAGCTTTTACCCCCTTGTCTACCAATTATATAAATGTAAGTGTGCGACTAGATTGGCAACTGGGTTGCACCATTTTACTGTTGAAGTAGCTAAATAAAAGACACTTCCAACCTATGGACCTCATAATATTTTGTTTCCCCGATCACTACAATCTTCAAAAATTTAAATGCAGCATTAATCGCTATCTTCTGTCTTCATGAGCCCGGTTCTATTTAGTTCTTTCTTCAATCCCCATTCTCAGTCTTCTCATTTTCTTTTACTCCACATTTTATTATGAGTTGAATATATGGATCGAAATAAGACAAGATGAATAGAATCAGTTAAGAACAAGCAGGAAAAAAAGTGTCTTTAATCTAACATGTTACACTTTTAAAAAGCTTCTTAAAAATCCACTTTAATAAATCTCTGGAGAAGCTTTTTAAAAGTGAAACACGTTAGAATAAAGACACTTTTTTCCTACTTGTTTTTTACTTATTCTATTTACATTGTATTATCTAAAAACGTACCTTTACCCTGAAAGTCTAAAATTATGTACAAAATATTTAAATTTTGGTATTTAATAACCCATAGCAGTTGGTATGTTCCTAATGCATGGAACCACCTTTTAACTGCTGTTATTCCAAGGTTCACTTTCACTTGCTTGGGTTTAAAATATGAGCAAATAGTGGACTCCCAAACAAAAATCACTGATACATTTTTACCAACAACATATTTTATGATCTCCAAACTATATATCTAAAAAAACATCACCTTTACCCTAGAAGTATAAAATTATGTACAAAATATCTGTAGTTGAAAGCATAAAATTACATGCAAAATATTTAGAATTCAGCATTAAATAACTCATAGAGGTTGATATTCTGCTAAACAAAACCATTCAACCAACCAACTTATTCACTCCCCGTAACTCCCTTCATTCAAGTGGTATTACCACCTTTGCTTGGAGTAAAATGATGGAGAAAAACAAAAATAAATATAGATAATATCAATCAGAGTCACTAAAATTAAAATGAAAGAAATAATCATACAATATCATTTGGTTTAGTTTAGCAAAAGCAAATGTAGTTGAGTCTCTAATGAGTTTTGAACTTATTGCAGGAATAATGATTTGTTATGCAAGCCATCTAACCATTGCTTCATATTAACATGCACTAATCAGTAGTTCTTCTGTACTACTATGAATTCACTCAATTTTATTATCACTGTTCTGGTGCTCAGCAGGTGTACTGCTTTATGAAGAATTTGAATTTTAAACTCCAGAGAACCAGATGAACTTTTTAGTGATAAAAATGAAAATGCTGACAATCTTAATATGAAAAAAAAAAATTATGTGTACACTGACACATATATATGCAAAGAAAACAATATCTCCTGTTATATGCCATGTCTCATCAAGATGTAAGCAATCATGGCTCTCCACAAGTTTCTATCCAAAATAGATGTTTTGCAACTCATCACAAAACAAAATATGATGAAAACCCCAAAATACCTAATATTTGCTATGGTTATGGTGGTAAACATTTTAAAAGGGTTTGTTTTTTTTAGAAACAAAAAATGTTACCAATGCAGAAAATTAGGGCATAAGAGTACTTGTTGCAAATCCCAAAAACTGAAGAGAAACAAAGTATTTCAACAAAATAAATACATTGGTTAAAGACAAGAAGTGGAAACAAAAAATTAGCAAGACTTCAAACAAAACATCACTGAAGAGAAAATTTTTGTCACAATTAACAATTTAACAATATGAAAATAAAATTGCAATTTGATACTGGATCTGATATTACTAAAATTAGTGAAAAGAGAGAAAACTGAGTAGACCTAGTTAAATGACTTTGAGAACAGTTGCTCATGGTGTTTCAGGGAAGAAGTTAAATTTTCTAAGTGAGTTCACCTGCAATAATTCTTTTGTTGGAAAGACCAAAGAAGTAGTGACATTTGTGTTAAAAATGCAACAAACTTATTAGGAATGAATGGCATTTCCTTATTTAGTCTTTGAGACCTACCAGCCAGTTTTTCCTGCAACCAGGTAAATATTGTCACCACAAGTACTATTATGTCATCAGATTTACCACCAAGTAAGTTCAAAGATGTGACTGCAAAATTTCTTTTGGAGAAACCAAGCTGTACTATTGTCACCACTCAGAACAAAGATCTCATACCTTCTGAAGTAAACTGGGAGAACAATAATTACATCAGTAATATTTGCTCAACACCTAATACATCTGTGAGCCAGGGTCAAAAAAGTGAGTCATCACCTCTACAGAGTACCAACCCTAGCTCATCCAACAGCATTCTAACTGAAACCTTTTCTATATTAGAAAGTTTTCAACAGACTTTTCTTTGTGATAAATGTTTGGCATACCTGATTCTATGGTGTCAAACAACAGGATGCAGTTCACATCTAGTGAATTCAAGTTGTTCTGCAAGTTTCTACAAATATAACATATTACAACTCTCCCACATCATCCAAGATCAAACAGACAAGTGAAACACCTTATTGATAGGTTTCAAAAGGTCTCTAAAGAAATCAGCAGTAGCAAGTCCTCAATACCCCGACTCATCAATGAATTTGAGGTCCTCACCTCCTCAGCGGACAAGGCTGAATCCTTTGCTCGCAGATTCTCAACCAATTCGAGACTGGACTCGTCTGGAGTTTCTACACCTGACTTCCCACCTAGAACTGAGGCTCAACTGAATGACATCCACATTACACCCTCGCTGGTCTCTAACATAATCTCAAAATTTGACCCTCACAAAGCGAGCAGAGGGGACGGAATCCCAATCATAGTCTTAAAGAAATGTGCCCCTGAACTCTCCTCTGTCCTTTCTAAGCTCTACAACTTCTGCCTATCTGCTTCCTGCTTTCCTGCCTGTTGGAAATCTTCCTCTGTAGTTCCTATACTTAAAAACACTGGAGAACCCTCAGACCCCGCAAATTACCACCCTATCAGCCTTCTTCCGATCTTTGGCAAAGTGTTCGAAGCCATTATCAACGCCAAGGTGGTTCAGCATCTCACAGCACACAGGCTCCTCTCGGACAAGCAGTATGGTTTCCACTTCACCAGGTCTACTGCTGACATGCTAACAACCATCACCAAGTATATGTATATACCAGGCTCTCGACAAGAATGGCGAAGCCTGAACTGTTACCTTTGATATCTCTAAAGTGTTCGACAGAGTTTGGCATGCTGGCCTTCTATGCAATCAGTGGAGCTATGGTATAACTGGACATTTGTTTGACCTAATCCTGTCTTTCTTCTCTAACCGCACATTAGAGGTGGTATTAAACGGACATGCCTCCCAGAACTACCATACAAATGCGGGTATCCCTCAAGGCTTTATCCTAGGTCCTACGCTCTTTCTGATCTACATTAATGATCTCCCTGATATCATAAGATCCCAAGTAGGTATGTATGCCAATGACACCACAGTTTACTCTCGCCTTGATTAAAAATCTGGTGTGGGTGACAAAGCTAACTTTGCAGCAGAGCTTGAAAAGGACCTCCAATCCATAGTGGACTGGAGTAAGAAATGGCTCGTAAATTTTAATGCTTCTAAAACGAAGCTACTATCAATTAACCATCATAGACAATCGCACCTATCTTCCGATTAACATGGACCAGGCTTGCCTCCCAGAGAGTAAAACACTACGCCTCCTTGGTCTCGCACTTTCAGCGGACCTCAAGTGAAATGACTATATCAACTCCATTGCTAAATCTACTGCTATGAAAGTCAGTTCTCTGTGCAGGGCCCGGAAGTTTTTTCTGTCTGAATCTATCCTGCACATATATAAATCTACCATCTGCCCGTGCATTGAATACTGCTGCCACATCTGGTCGGGTGCCCCTGCTATTCTCCTCGGGGTTCTTGACAAAGTACAACGGAGAGTCTGTAATGTGATCGATGCCGACATGGCAGACCGGCTGCAGTCTATCTCTCACCGGTGCTACGTGGCTTCCCTGTGTCTCTTGTATAAATACTTTCACGGCTTCTGCTCCAATGAACTTAGATCACTGGTGCCCCCTCGGTATGAATTTGCACAAAATACTAGACTAGCAACTAGATCCCACCCTTTTACAGTAAAACTGATAAAATTTCTACTCCAACAGTTTCTTTTCTCGCACTTCTCGACTGTGGAATTCCCTTCCACATGATTGCTTCCCAGACAGCTACAATCTCCAGGAGTTTAAATGTAAGGTCAATAGACACCTCCTAACACACTAACTCGCATCCATTCTTTCAAACACTCTTCCCATCTACCCAACCCTCAGCCTCAGTATCCTTACCCATCTATCACCCTCCTTCTAATATTTCCTATATCTAACCACTCTTTCTCTTTATCTTCCCCTATATAACCCCTTGCGCAATAGTGGCAGTGGAATGCCTTGCTTGGGGTGAAATGATTTTTTTTAAAAAAAGGAGTCAAATAAGAAAACTACTTAGCTAAACAGTGTGTTCCATCTTCCGGTCTTCCAGTATTGTGTTCTAGTGTATTCTGTGTATTTAGTCTTTTTGGTGTCCTCCAGCATTATTGTGTATTATTTGAAGAATTCCTTTGTACATTGACTTTATACAAAGATACCAAAATATAACTTGCAAATAGTGAGCTATCAAAACTTTTACTTTAGATTAACGTAACAAAAACCATTATAGAAATGGCAACAGAAATAATGTTCCTGCTAAGGTTACAACTCAATTACATTGAGTTTATCTCTCTAGCTGTAGGTTAAATATTAGGACATTTACCTGAAAAAAAAATTATTTCCAAAAAATTGTTAATTCTAAATTCACTTGCAAAAAATAAAAGAATTAGTTTTACAATTTAAAATATTTTTCTGGCTTTAAATAAGCCACAAAAGGTTGATAAACTTCATTATGTCACTTAGAAATTTCAACTGTTTCTATGTATAAGCTTTTTTTGTTTTTATCAATAAGGTTTCTTTATTTTCATTTAGCCTTAACTAAATGACTAATATAATACCAGCATACCATTACCATTATGATTCTCCATCAAATACTTTATCGGTAAAAGAATCTACAAAATATCTACTACTACTTTTATGTACTGTGTCTCCTCAGGATGTAGGTGGCCCTAACCCTCCACATATTTCTGTCCTTTGTGACTCTTAATAAGTTTTTTGTTATTTCTCGCCAATCTTTTCCTACCATCTATTTACTGAAGCTCATCAATTATGTTACACACTGGTTTCCACTGTCCCTCTTTCCCTCAATCTGTTCTGTGAGTATCAGGTTTTCCAAGCCCTCCTTCCTTATTGTGAGCCCCAGAAATTTCAACTGTTACTTCTTGGTGTTAAGTGTAAGTTTCCTTTTTGTTTCCATTTTCTCTAAAACCTTATTGTTGCTTACATGTTTAGACCATGGTATCCTCAGTATTTTTCTGTAAAACCATTTCTGTTGCTTCAAGTCTCTTCTTCATCTTTAAGAAGATTGTCCAGTATTCACTGCCATACAGGAAGACAGACATTACATAATATTTCAGTACAAAAATTTTCTCTATCTTCATATTCTGCTTAGCTTTTGAAATGCATCTTTGGACATCCCAGTATATCTTCAGGATGTCAGTGTCAACTTTCTGTTCTTTGTTAGAATGCTTCCAACATATTTAAATTTTTGTACTTGTTTGATTTCAGTATCCTCCATTTCTAAGGTTCTCTTAATTTTGGGAACAGCCATTGAATTTAATATCTAAATAATTGTCATCATCAAGTTCAGTATACTTAGATCACTAGTGCCCCCTAAATACGAATTTGAACAAGATACTAGATTAGCAACTAGATCCCACCCTTTTACAGTGAAACCGATAAAATGCAGCCGTAACTTCTACTCCAACAGTTTCTTTCCTCGCACTTCCCGACTGTGGAATTCTCTTCCAAACGATTGCTTCCCCGATGGCTACAATCTCCAGGAGTTTAAATGTAAGGTCAATAGACACCTCCTAACACACTAACCTGCTCCCATTCTATCAAACACTCTTCCCATCTGCCCAACCCTCATCCTCGCTATCCTTACTCATCTGTCACCTTCCTCCTGACATTCCCTATGTCTAACCACTCCTTCTCTTTACCTTCCCCTATGTAGCCCCATGCGCAATAGTGGCAATGGAATGCCTTACTTGGGTGAGATGATTAAAAAAAAAAAAAAAAATCTTGTTCAAAGTGGGGTTGCTTACAGGCATATCACATTGAAACACTGATTCTTATATGATCATCAAAGTTAAGTAACATTGACACTGGTCAGTACTTAGGTAGGTAACCACTTGAGAATACCAGGTGCTATAAGATTAGATATACAGATGGTGTTATAGATAACAACTCAGAATTGGAAAATGGGGAGCCAAGTTTTAATTCTAGCTGTATTGCATTATATTTATCCAGCAATGTGCTATACTTGATACAGGCTTAGGTGATCATGTCACTTTTGAGACATCACTGACTGGACAGAAGATTTTCCCACAGTAGGTTGCCATTACTTTCTGTGGTAGACTGGTTGCCAACCAAGGCTATAGAACCCAATCTCTCTTGCTATTTAACCCATAACTAGAGGAAGTGATGGATTAATACCTTTCCCAAGAGAATTTGCATAGAAGTGAATGCAATGAATTCAGCTGGAATTTGAACTCGGCTCTGCGATTTCTCATTTCAAGCTAATATCCACCACAACACACATTATATTCACTAATGCATATATACCCTTGAGAAAGGTATGAATCCACCACTTCCCCCCCTACAGGTATGGGTAAATTCATCATCATCATCATTTATCCATCACACCCAGATGGTGCATAGGGCAGCAACTTTTTGTTGCTGTTTCTGTAACAAACTGTTTTTTACAGGGCAGGGTTGTTAGCCCTGCACCCAACCCCCAAACCTGGAGGACCGGTGGACCATTCTTGGTCCTTACATTTACAGCACCTGGTATTCCCAAATGGTCACCCATTTGGATGGGAACCGGTGTATTCAACACGATATAGCCGTAGACATGGGTAAATTAGTAGGACTTAAATTAGTAAATCATTATTATCTCAAAATAATTTTTATCATCTAAAAATGTTTTTCTGGCTTTAAATAACTTGCAAAAGATTAATAAGCTGTAAAAAAACAAATCAATTTTGTCTGATGTGCAGTGTTCCTTCAGGATGTGAGCAATAATGACTCTTGATAACATTTTATCCTTTGTAGCTCTCAGTAAGGTTTGTTTTTCTGATATCCTTCTCGATCCCTGTTTTGTCATTCACTTTCATAAGCTTGTTAGCTCAGTTATTTTCCTTCAAACTTCCTTGTTGCTCACATATTCAGTCAATGGTATTGTCAGCATTCTTCTATAGAACCATATTTATGATGCATTAAGTCTCTCCATCATCTATGAGAAGAGTGTCTAATATTCACTGTCATTCTGGAGAAGTGATATTGCATAAAAGTTTAGTACTCTTTTTCTTTGTTTCTTAATATTTTTCTGAGATTTTGTAAGACATATTTCACTGTTCTATCTATATATATATCTGTATTCAAATTTCAGTGTCCTATCTATTTAAATTTCTGAACTTGCTTGATTTTGGTATCTCTAATTTGAACTGTTAAATGTAAAACTTTTCTTTTTTATTTTGATTTGTTATGCTTCTTGAAATGATTGAGTTCCAATCAATTGAATTAACATGTCTTTAACATCTGTAATTCCAAGCTTTGAGACTAATCCTAGGAACAATATCAGAAAGTATTTCCACACTTGCAAGTCGTGTTCAAAGGTCGTTTTTCATTTTTGCTTTTTAATTTGCATTCACTTCACTTTTGATTTAATTTCACATCAGATTTCTCATGCTCAGAGATATGAAAACCATTCTTTTATAATCTGAGAGATCTTTAGAATTTCTATTTTCAGAAAATGAAAGAGTAATCTCCCCTGTTACTTTGTATTTTTTATAAATTTTCTTTTAGAGTTTTTGTTCATGACTCAAAAACATGGGATCATTCAATTGAATTTTGTTTTTTTTTAACATCTGCTTGCATTATTTGTGTTCTTAATACTCTTAACAAAAAGCCAATAAGCCAGACTCTGCTCAATCAATTTCTTTACTTGTTAGTTTGACAATGGCCTTGCCATTTATATATGTATCATGATCATTAAATGTGTGAATGCATAGTGTAGTCTATTGTAATTATATGCAGATAGATGTAATAAAATTATAGCAATATCCAGTGAGGCTTAACAGAAGCAACTTGTAGTGTTTGTGAAGAAAAAATTTATATAACTTAAGATTTAGTGAAATTAATAAATTAAACATTCAAATTGCAGCAGATACACTATTAGAACATATTCTGTTGATAAAAAAAATCATTCAAAATAAAAACCTCTTTTTATTGAAAATTAATAAAATAGATTATTCATTCTGAGTGGATACCAACTTAAAATTTAATTATAATTTACAGACAAATATAAAAATTGCACATTATTAAAACAAATATTAAGTGATTGATTTGCAGGTTCAGCTTCAAGCATGTACAGTTATTAACTTATTAGAAATGTTTTTCTCTTTAAGAAATTTTAAAAGAGAGATGAGTATTTTCTGTTAAATATTTATGCATATTCTCGTGTCTAATACAATGTTTATGTATAAATAAAAGACAACATATCAAGTAGTTTGTCTGTGTAAAAGTCTAAGTTGAAGTAGTATGAGGAGTCATTAATTCTTCTTGGGTTTCATCTATTTCTTATTTTACACAAATTTCCTTCATGAGAAAAAAACAAGACAAAAAAATTGTAAAACTTAGCACTTTTCATTGTTTTTAGAGAAATTTTCCATTTTTCTTAGTAGTTTACTTAACTTTTGGAATGCTTCCCTTGCTATTCCCAAATGCCATTGGATCTCAGTGTTAATCTTTCCATCCACTATCAAAACACTTTAGAGATATACTAAATTTCCCTACTTGTTTGATTTCAGCACCTCCAATTTGCAATTCACACTTTGAACTTATCTTTTTACTAACAACTATACCTGTGTATGTTAGGAGTTAATGAAATAAAAAAGTAATACAACTAAAATAAGAACTTGAAAATTAAAAGAACTTAAATGTATTTTTCAGGCCAGCAGATCTTCTATCAGAAAGTGGCCAATCAATAACTAAAGTCATAATATTCAATTACTCAAGAAAAGTTCAAATGATTTATCAGATTGACCAATTCAAGTCTTTTGTTTGGAAACTAAACACTTACCTGAGTAAGATGTTCTATAAATCTACTGAAATTATTGTCAGGTCTCATATTTACACTCCTCAGAGCAAACCACTCCTAATAACTTTCAAATATGAAATTTAATCAATTTCTTGATTATAAAGGTTGAGCAGGCTATGCAATGGATAGATTCTCAAAATGAGAAATTGGAGAGTCAAGTTCAAATTCCATTACATCCATTTATGCATGAATACCCTGGGGAAAAACTATGAACCCATCTCCTACCAGCTATGGGCTTAATAGTAGAACTTGCATCTGGAAAATTCATTGTTATTCTCAAAAAAATTGTTCATACTATATTCACTTGCAAAAAAAAAAGAATTTTTCTTTCACTCCAAAATGTTTCAGGTTTAGATAACACACACACAAGTTTGATAAGATGTAAAAAACAATCAACCTTAATTATAAAAATTTTGTATTTTTCTACTTTTTCTTTCAGCTTTTTTTCTTTTTGTGGAAAAGTTGAATAGTTTTAGAAAGCCAAATTTTTACCCCTCACATTTCTACAGAGTTATTAGTACTTTAGAAACATTGTTGGTAATTAATGTTGCAACATGGATAAAAATATATTTCTGTGAACTTATTTTGATATGTTTCTAGTTATATTTTGTCCTAAATGATTACAAAAGAAATATTTCAAGTTGGTTTCCACAATCTAAATTTTCCACTAATGTCAAAAGTTTGTTTCTTCAGTCGCAGGTTTCAGTTGCTGATTTTCCCACTTAAATTATCAAAAACAAACAATCTTCCAAACTCTTTTTCATCCATTTGACATTGGGCTTTACTCTGTTAAGTTTTATCATCATCATCATCATCATATGCCTATTGTATAGATCCTTACCACTCTGTCCATTTAAAACAAACAAATGTTCTAGTTGTGGAAAACAGGTAAAAGCAACTGCAAGTCAAAAAGCAGAAGAAATACACAAATTAACTTGCTGAAAGTAGTGCTATCAGCTAAAAGACTGGAATGAATAACACTATGCTGAGATTTTAATTGAACATGGGTAGCAATATTACATTTATTGATGAACAAATTTGAAAAAGAATTGGAATGCCTAACTTGGAAAAAACAATGAAGTTGAAAGAGGAATATCAGACAAGAAATTAATTTTTCTATAAAATTAGCCCCAGTTATTATCCAGCAAATAATGCATACTATGTTGGCTTGATTAGATGGTACTGTCGCTTACATAGATGATATACTTCTTAAGAGTGCTATAAAAGTATGAAGTATATTCAGTTCTAAGAAAGACTACAGTTTTTGCCTCTGATTTTATTTAACTATGATTTCAAGATAGAATTTCTATTGTCAAAAAAATTTGAAACATGCAGATAGCTTTTCCAGATTGATATCAAAATGTAAAGGAGATTTTAGAGATACTGTGATTGCTTTACTGGAACCCTAAAGCAAACTTAAAAGCTTTGTGTGTAACTGTTGTGGGGCATTACCCACTTAACTATGGACTCTTCCTACCAGTATATTATGTGAGAGTTAATCAATCTCGTGGCTTCAGTTCAGCTCAGCAAAGTCTGTCTGTCAGTCACTGGTAAGCCAAACTTATATTTACTTTTTTCTCTTGTATTTATTTTTGATGTCATATATATGTTAACCATGTCACCGTGTTTCGAGTTATCATTTTGTGGTCCCATCAATGGTCCACATCAGTATCACTATTAAAGAATTGCGTGTCGTGATAGACGATATCAAAATTCATTCTATTTTTAGAAGGAATGAATTATTGTCATTATTTGGATACCTTTATATGAAATCTATGAATGGTGTTAAGTCAATATGAAATAAAACTAAAATTAACTCTGGTAAAAATAATACAACATTTTCTATTTGTGATGGAGTACTTTTGTATGTGGAAACAGTAGTAATTCCATTATCTCTACAAAAAAGGATTTTGAAGTAATTCCATGTACGACATCCAGAAATAGTGAGGTTGAATTACCTGATGAGAAGCTATGTTTATTTGGCTATTCAAAATACAATTAGAAAATGTAATGGTTGTTAGTCACTAACTAAAAAATTATCAGACATGGTTGAGCACTAATAAATCATGGGCAAGACTGGATTTTGCTGTACCACTAAATGGTTCATACTATTTAATTGTTGTCAACAGTTTCACAAAATGGCCTGTGATATTAAAGTGTAAATGACCAACTACCACAATAATGATTAAATCCTTACACAAACTTTTTGCAAGGTTTGAATTACCTGACAGTGTGGTGTCTGATAATGTAACTCAATTTACTTCTAGTAAGTTTAAAAGTTTATGCAAAAACTCCAAGATCAAATGGTCATGCTGAGTGCTTTGCTGACACTTTCAAAATGGTATTAAGATAAGTTAAAGGCTTGTAAACTGAAGAAACAGCATTGCAAGAATTTTTCAGTGTATATCAAATGACATCAAATGCCAGTGTCACTAAGAAAATGTCACCTGCAGAGTTCATATTTGCTAGGAAAGTGAGATCCATTTTTGACAAATCACTGTCTGAAAATAAAAATTAAAAAATTAAAAAATTTGAAAGTACCAGATCATTTAACATTGGTGATAAAGTCTTTCTTAAATGCTTTAAGGCCAAGAAGGAAGATTGGCAGAAAGGAAAAATTATTCAACACTTTAGTAGTATGATGTGCCTTGTCAAAGGTTAACAATTTCAACATAGAAAATAAATAAATCAATTAAGGACTAGTTATGCACAGAATAATTTAATTTAATAAATTAAATTTAATAATTTAATTACAATTTAATTCACCAGTGGAAATGCTTTGATATTTATGAAGTACCTATTTTTACAATAAATACAACAATACAATGCCAGAGTAAGCAAAACCCGGATCCAACTGAAATGTTTGGAATAGCCCCATGTTGGAAAAGGTAGGGAATAAAGAAAGTGCATATCTAAAAAATTGGGTGCTGTGGAGATAAACATATCTTTCCAGAATAGTACTTGGATTCATCCGAGTAATATAAATATTAACTCCAAGAATTATCAACAGAGTCAGAGAGAAGTAGTAGAAGGAGAAAGATAGAGCAAGCTGAAAATGAGATTTTTTTTCTTGACTACAGAATTCAGAAAGACTATGTCAACTCAAAACAATATAATATTTCTTCATTGTGTTATCTTAGTTCAATGCAACAAAGACATAACACACAGACACAATATTTATACAAACAAGTATATATACACATAAACACATACATACACTTGTGTGTGTGTGACACTGAAGATTGCTGGAGACTGATCAAACTAAAAGAGAAGAAGAAAAATATTCTACTAAATGGATAATAATTGTTGAAATTTCAGGAAGATGGATTGAAAACTTGAAGAAAATTAAAAATGAAATGCATTGAAAAATCATGTTGTAAAGTAATTCCAAGGAGAATAGAACCCAGAGTTAACTAGATAGAACTCAGTAAGTACTGTCCCTCCCCACTTCTCATTGATAAGAATATGACTGTATCCTCAAGATGTCAAATAGAAGACAATGTATTATTAATAAAAAAAAATCTGAAATAACAATAATGATTACTCTGGACAAAAAGAGCCAAGAAAAATAACATCTGTTTTGAATCAGCCACCCAGAAAAGATGTACCTCCTATGAAGATAGAAGCTAGTCTGATGAATTTGTTCTTGATTAAATTTTTATCAGGACAAATTATATCTTCATTACTATTTTGAACTGACCACAGACAAACAGGCTGGATCGTCTATTGATCATAGAAATGCATCAACAAAAGAAGATAATTTTTTTGTTTTAAAGTGAGTAGATATAATTTTCTTTCTTTTTCTTCTCAATTCTTGAGTGGTTTGGCCAAGAGATCACAGCATGAAACAAGTTGATATAAAAAAAGACTTATGATTGGAAAATCCCTTTTCACTACACTGTTTCAGAAGTTGGGTTCATCACAGGAAGCAGGCTGAGGTTGGCTGCTGAAAAAATGTGAAATTTTCTAGTGAGAAGGGTTAAAACTGCCATTTATTCCAAAGAATTCTTTTTTTGTATGTGTCGTGTAACTCCTAGCTGTCAAGCCAATCTTCACTTTAAGTTTGCTTCATCAATGAGCTTAATTTCCGAGATCAAAAACACAATGTAACAGAGGTGTGGATGGTTGTGAACAGACAAACAGCTGCTACATCAAGTTGAACTGTGCCACTAACACAATACCAGCAGCAAAATGAGTGATGTATTAATGAGTGAGGAGTCAGCTTGTTAGTGGCCATTGTGGCCTGAAAGAACTTGAAAACCAGCATGGGTTTTAGGCTACATAATTGGTTACCATTGACTAGGACTAATATAGTGGTAATATATTTGTGGCCACTAACCAATTATGTAACGTATATATTAGGCTGTCCCAAAAGTTTGTAAACACTTGCAAAAAATTGAAATTTTACTTGCAAAAACAACAAAAATTATTGCTCAAAATAAAGACCATCATTTTCCAAGACTTTCTGCCATCGATCTGCAAGCTTTCAGATCTGGTCAAAGTACCATTCAGCCAGCTTCGAATCAAAGAATTCTCGACTTCATCAAATGAGTCAAATCGGCAGCCCTTTAGAAAGTATTGCATTGAGCAGAAAAGGCCGTAATCTGTCAGGACTGTAGACTGGATGTAGCAGAACCTCAATGCCGTACAGCTCTTCAAACTTTGGTCTTCCTGGCAGTGTGTGGCTTGGCAATGTCCTGCTGCATCAAAGTGCGCTTTCGGTTGATCAGAGCTGGGTACATTTGCTTCAACTTTTCGTAGACCTGCTCAAGTTGCTGACAGTAAAGTTCGGTACTGATGGCACGATCATTCGGAACCAACTCAAAATACACGGTTCCTTCTAAGTTCCACTAAACGCACAACATGACTTTCTTGCCAAATCAATCTTGTTTTGGAACCGACGGTGTCTCTTGCCCTTTCTGAACCCATCGCTTAACTCGATTATGCTGGACCAGATAGACCCATTTCTCATCGGATGTCACAATGCGCTTCCAAAAATGCTCATCCAATGGATTGCTGAGCAATTGCTGGCAAATTTAAACTCGTCTGTTGGCTTGTGCTTTGATGAGTTCATGCGAATCTTGGCGCAGCTTTTTGTGAACAAAATTAAGTTGCTTCAAATGTTGGTGAATTGTTGATTTACCAACTCCAAGCTCATCAGCCAATTCTCGAGTGCTCAATGAAGGCGCAAAGTCCAACCCATCTTGCAAGTCTCCATCATCCAACTTTGACGACCATTCCAAACAAGGCTTATCTTCAAGACTCATGTCACCAGAATTGAAACACTTGTACCACTTTGAGATTGCCACATATGCAATTGTTTCTTCTCCTTCGGCAGCACAAATCTCTTTTGCAGCTTTTCTGGTTGAAAGACCTCACTTCCAGCAGTAACGAATCAAAACTCACAGCTCAATTTTATCAACTTGCCATCTGGAATACAAAGATGAAGATCACTTTAACAATATAAATGCAAAATTGCATTAAAAAATTCAATTTTTCGCAAGTGTTTACGAACATTTGGGACAACCTAATATAAAGAATTTTATTAGGGGTTTTTAATTTTTTAAAGTACTTTCACTCTGCTTTTTTCATAATATGAAAAGATAGAATTTATAAAAAAAATTTTTTAAGAAATGCATTGTTGAAAAGGTTTTTATTGTTTAAAAACTGACATTTGTAGACATTATTTTTACATCATTTTTTTTACCATAAAGAAATTTTGATAGTGAAATCTTCACTCCTCTTTATCGAAAGAATTTACTTTACATAAATATATATTGATGCCGATATGAAACAGGTATTATTTATTTTGCAGAACTGTAAAAAGAATATTTTAAAATCACTTGTTTTCTAAGTTCATCATGCAAGCAAACCAGTGATTATACCACTTGTCTTTATTATTCTATGATTCCAGTGTGTCTGTGAATCTTTTGAGATTATTTCTTAAAACCAGGATAAAATCTACAAAATCTGAGCTACTGCTTCAATCCAGTCGTATAATTAGGTCTGCAGATTTCAAAAAGGATTCTCTGCCATTTGTCATCATCTTGACAAATAATTTCCTGCACTGACCACAGCAAGCATTGCCAATCTCTCTTCAGTCTTCCTTCAATTCTGTAGAATTGGCTTTGCCTTGAACATGTTATAGACTGGAATTGTTTTGTATGTCACATAGCCAAATGTTGAAGTCAGCTGAAAATTCAGCATTATTTACTTAGTATGCTTGCTTCAAGAGAACACAGTTTTAGAGAAAAAAGAAAAGGACACTTTTATGTAGCTTCAGAAAGAATTTAGAGGCCACATGAGAGCAGGGTTGGGAAATTAGCCCATCATCTATCTAAACTTATTTATAAATGGAACTTTGTCTGTGTGTGCCTGTGTCCATTACCTATAGACTCCGAAACAGCTGAACCGATTTTCTTGAAAATTTACACAGTTGTACTTACTACAAGTGTCTGCGAGCGTTCTTAGCTTGGTTTTGTGTCAAGGTACCCCCGATAAATATCGAAAATTGATAATCGAAAAAATCAGGTTATAAAAGGAGTGGTTCGATTTTGATCAAATTTGATACACTCATAGACAAAGACATAAGAAACGATATTCAGAAGTTTCAAGGTTGTAGTTCTTACAATAGTGCAGAAAATCAATTATATATATATATATATATATATATATATATGTATATAAGGCAAGATGTTTGTGTGTGTATCTGTTTCTCTGTCTGTATGTTCTTTATACAAACCTACAATTTTTATCCAATTCTCACCAAACTTCACACAAATATTCTTTAGGCTGAATCTGAGCTCCAGGACCATGGATTAGTTTTAAAGCTTTCATTACACCCGAGCAACGCCGGGCTATACTGCTAGTGTGTCATATTAAAGAGATCCAGAGAAAAGCAACACATAAGTTACCTAAGCCTGCTTTCCTTGTTTGTAAAATTGCCTGCTTGTAGCTCTTAATAAAGTTTGTTTTTATGTTATCTCCTAATTCCTGTTCTACCAATCATTTATTCTTTATATGCTGTGTCCCCTCAGGTTGTAGATGATCAAGGTTCTTCACAAAGTTCTGTTCTTTTCAGCTCTTAATAAATTTTATCTTTTTGCGGGTGAACCTGGGAACAAATGACAGTTAAGAGTGGGGGTTTCTTATCCTCAAAACCTCCAATCTCCTGATCAGAGACCTTGTTGCTGTATGCAGTTTGTCACACTCATTTATGGTGCATTGGATACTGAAGGAGAATTGTTTATTCATAATGTCTGTGTATGAGGAACGTTATTATGCATTTAACTACCTTTTAAATAAGGCTGTAAAATATTCCATGGTATGGAATCTGTAGCAGCTTAAAAATGTGACCCCATTGAAGAAAAATCACCAGTTTTATAACCTTTTAAAAGACTTCATGCAAATAGTTTTCTCTCACTTCTGATTAGTGAAAAATTGTTAATTGAAACATTATGGTGTGTTTTCTATAGCATCCATTTCTGAATTCAAGGGATTTAAAATATTTTGACCTTGAAGTGAGGCTCATCATTTATAAATTTCTAGCACCTTTTTCTGTGTTATTCTTTCTTTTTTTTGCATAAAATTTGTTTAACACAGAATAAACCTACTTTTAACTTCTATAAAAGTAAACACCATTAGAATTGAAGCATTCTTTTGGCAGAGAATTCATCCCATCATAATAAAAAACTGGGATCACAGCAACTGACAAGCTATATATTTTACCTGATATATATTTATTTACACCTGCTGACATGTCCATATATGCAAGACTCTTAAAATGGGTAATCAGGAAGGATAGATCAAGACCTTAATGCTTAAGTCCATCAGTTTTTTCCAGGTCTTTTTTTTAAATAAGAGGTTTTATGTTACCTTGCAACAAAATAGGCATTTTTCTATTCTCCTCTGCTGTTCAAAATATATCATAACAAAAGAATTCTTGCAATGGCATTTGACCAGGTTACAAGAGGCTGTAATAAATTATTCCATTAGAGTCCCACTAAACAGTCTGGTGAATCCTTTGTGAATAAACATTTAGTTTTAGGAAGGTTGAAGCTGAAACAATTTTGCTAACCCAAAGAAAAGATGCATTTCTTATCATGCAGAAACAAAAACTATTTTTTATTACTCAAATCATGGGAATATCCACTTCTGTATTTTTTTCATTTTACCAACTTGTACCAGATGTCTTCTGTTGTATGGGCTATTCTAAGATTTGTTCCCAGTGTCCAAGTGTTTTGTTTCTAAATGAGCCTCCATAGCTACTCTTGGTCCTAGGTACAATGGTAGACTGCAAGGCCTTTGATTGGGAGGTTGTGAGAAGCATGGAACCACCTCTTAATTGCTGTTGTTCCCAAGTCCACCCTGACCCGATGTGGTAGCGTCTGTTAGGGTCCCAGCTATGGGCAAATAGTTAACCCACAAACTGGGGTCAAAACACTATGAAAGTATAAAAATAGACTTTAATAGAAATATGTGTGAAAATAGACTTCATAGAAAAATATATATTTTTGAAGGAAAAAAATTGTTACCAGCATTACATTTTTTATACAAAACTAGAAGATATCTTGAGTTTTTTAAAGTACAAAAAAAAAATAAAAAGGATTTTTAAATCAAAATCTGATTAAATCAATCTTCTCACTATAACTGAACATTAAAACAAAATATCTTAAAACCCTACACTTTTGGCATTAAATAATCCACAGAGGTGTTGATATGCCATTAAACAAAACTCAAACTCAATCTGACTAAATCAACTTTCTCAATATAACCGAACATTAAAAAAATACATTAAAACCCTACACTTTTGGCATTAAATAACCCGCAGAGGTGTTGATATGCCATTAAACAAAACTCAAACTCAATCTGACTAAATCAACTTTCTCAATATAACCGGACATTAAAAAAATACCTTAAAACTACACTTTTGGCATTAAATAACCCACAGAGGTGTTGATATGCCATTAAACAAAACTCAAACTCAATCTGACTAAATCAACTTTCTCAATATAACCGAACATTAAAAAAATACCTTAAAACTACACTTTTGGCATTAAATAACCCACAGAGGTGTTGATATGCCATTAAACAAAACTCAAACTCAATCTGACTAAATCAACTTTCTCAATATAACCGAACATTAAAAAAATACCTTAAAACTACACTTTTGGCATTAAATAACACACAGAGGTGTTGATATGCTGTTAAACAAAACTCAAACTCCATAGCTATTCTCATTTGCTAGTTGATAACTTACGACACATTTGGGATCCAGAAGTAAAATTTTAGAACCAATGAGATACTGCTTCAAACCCTACACAGCTGGTATTGTAGGTGCAATGGCTGAGTTTGAAATCCTGAAGTATAATAACCATTAAAAATTTTTTTGTTACCTTATCCTATAAAAAGTAAAGTAGTAAAAAAAATAAAAACACCCTAAATTAAAAAACAAAAAATTAAATGATATATAGATGAACACACAAATACAAACAAAAGATACAACAAATATCTATTACATTAATGGGGATGAATATCACATATCAGGTAAGTTACCATATGATGAAGGTTAAAAATGTCATGTCACATCAGGTTGACCCTGATAACAGTTGCACTATGGAAGAAAGCTTTATTATCCCATTGATTTCACTCATTATTGGCATTGTCATATCCATTATATGATAATACCTTATTTCATATACAGAACAATGACTGAAAGGAATAGAAATGACAAATGTTTTGCTATCAGGGAGAGTTTTACACTACTAAGTCAAAAACAAAATGATATATACCTATTTACATGTGTTTCAGGTAGAGAAAATTCAACACATATCTATACAACAAGCAGTGTAAAAAAGTACAAAAAGATTTATGTAATATATGGAGATTCTTTTGTGTTGTTGAAGAAGCCATATTTATGATTCAAAATTCAAGTAAGCTGGATGTATCTGCTATTTATTTCCCTTATGAAGAGATATTCCACAAACTGGAAATGGTATGTCTTGGGTTCTTTCCAACATAAGGACTGCATATTTTCTATATCTGATGAAAATATATTTCTATAGGAAAACAGCACAAAAGACTTGTAAGCTGCTTCACATGGCTGAAGCAGATTTAGCACTAGCTTGAGCCAAGAAATTTATTTATTCTAATATCTTTCTACTTCATTATCTTATGCTGACTTAATACTTATGTAGCATACCTGCTGTAGATGGTGAGAGGTTGTCTTAAGGTGTGAAGTTATGCCAGTAGACTGTCTCTGATATATTCCAGTGGCAGTGGTTTTAATACATCTGTGACTCCTTTCTACTGTATCATTCTTGGTCAGCATATTAAGTGCATCTGAATCAAAATCAGACATTCTAGTCACTTCGTAGTTTTCTGAAGTTCCCACACATGAAAGCCATGTCAAAGTCATTTAAGGTTTTCAAAGAAAGATTGATGTTAATTAGCTAATGACACTGATGAAGTCATGTCAATGAAGTGATCGCCATATTACAAATCAAGATGAACCCCAATCAATAAGGATTAGGAAATGTTCACTGCCATAGTGTATGATATCCATCGCTAACCTGCTCCAGTTGGTTTTCACTCCCAGCTTTCCTTTCTGCTGGTGTACTAGTACCGAGTCAATAGATTGGTAAACTTCCCAATTTTTACAACTGATTTTGCAACTGTTGTTGAAGTTGCTTATTGATTGTGTTTAGCGGCAGGAGATGCTAAGCATATTAATTTAGAACTTGACACTATTTGCCCATAGCTGGGACAATAACAGACACTACCACATCAATCTGGTCCTCCAATAGCAGATGATAGACTTACACCTGGTTACCAAATCTGCATGTGTTCATCACTGGATAATTGTCTACAAGAAGTAAAAATCAGAGAACATAAATTTAGTTATTATCTTCTAAAATTTTGCAGAACTGACAATATTATGAAATACAATAACTAAAAATGTCAATGATGAGAATGCGCTAAAAACAAAAAAAAATCTTCCTCATGTGTATACAAGGGTATGTTAGCAAAAGTTGTATGTTTTTATTGGGATCTGGTGATTGGTGGACTGTATAAGAATACTAGAAACAGAAACTGAGCTCTTAAATAGTATATATATACATATATATATATATATATATGTGTGTGTGTGTGTGTGTTTAAAATAACCCGACAAAACCAAAAAGGTCGAAACCATGGTAGCATAACCGGCTGATCTTCCCTACCTATCTATCTCCCTCACTATATATATATATATATATATATATATATATATATATATATTTATAATTTATGTGATGATAAAAATTGTCTACTGAGACTTTTTCATTGGTTGTATTGAAAAGAATTTCCTAAGATTCAATGAAAGTGAATACTCATTGCATACTAAAATGAAAATATAATGTTACCAAATTCAGATTACTTCTTTTAAGTCTTAAACTGCAGTGGAATTCCTTTTGGTTTAATGAGCCTATTTACAAATTCCCTTCTTTCATGAGTCCGTTTCCAAGTGCTCATCTCTGATGAGTCCGTTTCCAAGTGCTCGTCCCTGACGAGTCCGTTTCCAAGTGCCTGTCCCTGAGGAGTCCGTTTCCAAGTGCCCGTCCCTGACGAGTCCGTTTCCAAGTGCCCGTCTCTGACAAGTCCGTTTCCAAGCATCTTTAATGAAACACTTTCTAAGCATCCATCTTTAATGAGTTAATTTACAAGAATCCATATTTAATGGATCTGTTTCCAAGCGCCCGTATTTAATGGATCTGTTTTTAATAGATCTGTTTCCATGCGCCCATATTTAATGGATCTGTTTCCAAGCGCCCATATTTAATGGATCTGTTTCCAAGCACCCATATTTAATGGATCTGTTTCTAAGCGCCCATCTTTTATAAGTTGTTGTTCAAGTGCCTGTATTTAATGAGGCTCTTTTCAAGTGCTTATATTTAATGAGTTAGTTTACAAACATTGTTCCATGCTCTAAAGCATGAAGAGCAGTCTTGCATCTTTGCTCTGTTTCTTTCATGACTGACCAAATCGGACAATGCATTCATCTTTAAAAAAATTTAAACCATCTAAGGAATCTCATAATAAAAATAATAGATATTTTTAGTGTAATACCAAACTGATTGGTATTAGAAGAGTAGATGGATTTAAAATTTCTCTTGTTTTACCGGTGCAAGAGAAGAAAATCTATTTTGTGAGATTTTTCTATAGTCTATTTAGTTACCAGTCAATTATTTATATCTGTAAGGAAAGATTTTAATTTTCAAGAAACCTCAGGGTCGAAGTTGAAAATACACTCTTGGATGTTGAATACAGGCAGGCTCTTCTGTTTCTAAAATTTAGAGATATGCAATTTTTCCACCCTGGCATTTTTCTGATGCCAGTGACATTTAAACAGATTAACCAAAAAAAATTGTGATTATTAAAAACTGACTTTGTTTTTGTGATGTACTAATTTCGTGAAACCTGTGTTCCATTTAACCAGAATTCATGTGATATATTATTGCATGGAGAGAAGAAACATTTTGGTAAATTTTGAGTTGGGGAAAATTTTTTTAAGAATCTTCTATTTTTTAACCAATTGATCAATTTAATATGAAAAGAAATGCAAAAGCAATTGACATTATCAATATGTGTGGCCTGTTAAATTCTGGTATATACTTTCTAACTATATCAGGGTGAGTTAAAAAATAATTCATAGTAAGTCTGATCAGATTGATTTGATCAAATTAGGGGCTGATCTCAGAAATGACTTACAGTCAGTTGTTAACTGGGACAAAGAATGGCTTGTTAATTTTAATGCCTCCAAAACATAACTTCTCTCTGAGAAACCATTTTCTGCTTTCCATCATCATGGCTGATGCTACTCTCTAAGAGACTGACTTGTTACACCTTCTCAAGCTAACATTCTCAGCTGACATGAAGGGAAAAGACTCCATTAAATCTATTGCTAATAAAGTTGGCTCACGGTGTTATACTACATAATTTTTCTCACCTAAATCTATGTTACATACTTATAATTTTATCATTCATGCTTGCCTTAAATATTGTTCTCACATATGGTTTGTTGCCCCTGCTATATATACTTTTTTTTTTTAATCATATCCCCCCGAGCAAGGCAGTAAGGCCACTGGTGTGCAGGGAGCTACGTAAGAGTGAAAAGATTGCAAAAGAGAAAGCTGGAAACCACATCCTAAACAGGGAACAAGGGATGAGCCTCTACACCTGTTCAATAGACGTGGGTGGAGTGTGAACCGGGCAATAGTTCAGTCTATCTACTCCAATTGAAAAAAAAATAAGGAAAAGTGAAAAGAGAAAGCCGGAAACCACATCCTAAACAGGGAACAAGGGATGAGCCTCTACACCTGTTCAATAGACGTGGGTGGAGTGTGAACCGGGTGATAGTTCAGTCTATCTACTCCAATTGAAAAATAAATAAATAAATAAAAAATAAGGAAAAGTGAAAAGATTGGAAAAGAGAAAGCCGGAAACCACGACCGAAGTCAAAGTAGAGTGTACCAGAAACCCCTTTTTAAACAAGAAACAAGGCGATCACCTCCACTCCTGCTCAATAGAAGGGGGTGGAGTGTAAAACCGGGTGATGGAGGGTACTATCTACTCCAATAATAATTATAATAATAATAATAATAATAAAAAAATTTAAGTTTTAACTTAGTATAAGTCGAAACAAGATTTAAACGTAAAAATTATTTACAATAGCAAAATACTACCCCTGTTAAAAAAATTCAGGCAAATTAAAGACAAAAATTAAAATAAAATAAAAATCGCAAATCAATATACCAAGAAGGTAAGACAGACTGATAAAGTTGAGCAGAAATACCGAAGTAGGATTCCATTCTGTAATTTTCCCAGAATATTTTCGTAGTGGCCCGCCATCTTGGGTTAGTTGAAATCGAGAGGGAAAGAAAGAAAGAATGACTTAAAGGTTCTTGATAAGATCCAAAGAAAAATCAGCAATATTATTAGATATGACCTGACATTTCAACTTCAGTCTCTTTCTCACAACTGTAAAACTACTTTCCTCTATTTTTTCTATAAATGTTTTCATGGTATCCTATGCAAATTAGCCAAGTTGTATTTAAGTGCTAAGCCAATAACTGTCAGCACTTCACTTGTAACTGTACCATGTATCGAGTACTGAAACTGCGAGATATGCCAGATATAATAACTTATATGGTTGGATGAGCTCTTTGCTATGGTACTTAGGCGTTACAGTGCAAATAATCTTGAAAAAGGTATCAATCTGTCTTCTCTTCTTCCAGCAATGGGTTGAATAGCAGAACAGGTTGGGTTCTACAGCCTTGGTTGGCAACCAGTCTACCACAGAAATAAATGGCAACTCACTATGGGAAAATCTTCTATCTAGTCAGTTCTGGATCAAAAGAGACATGATTGACCAAGTGTGTATCATGTATAGCACTTAACTGTCTAGATTAGCAAAAAGGTTCAATCGATTTACAGTTGAAAAGGCTAGATATAACTGTAAGTTCTCTGCTAACAGTTTTTTTTCTCACAATTCTGGCTTGTGGAACTTTTTCTGGTTCCATGCTTTTCAGACAGTTTTGATTCTTCAGAAGTTTAAATGCAGTGTGAATCATTATCTACCATCTTCCTGATTTCTATTATTCTTGTTTCTCAATAATGCCTTGTTTTCTTTCACACCCAGTAACTCCATGTTTTTTAGTGGTTTCAATGCTTTGCTTAGGGTGATTCTGATTCATCACCACCATAATATTTACACCTCAGTGCCTCTTTTAGGCAACCAAACAAATGGAAGTCTAATGGTGTTAAGTCAAGTCATGATGAAGCAGTGAAAATTACTGTGAGGAATTACCTACATCAGCAGCCAACTGAGTTTTACAAGGCTGGGATACATGGTCTCATTTGTAAATGTAACACTCCCATTGAAAAAGATGGTGATTATTTTGAGAAGTCAGGATTTGTGACATATACGTACATTTTAGATGTACAGTATGTTTGGTTGTGATCCTAATTTCTTATAAAATGAAAGAAATTGCACCACTTTTTGAGTCTCCCTTTGTATATTGTTATTATGAATGAACAAGTTAGAAACTGTTAGATAAATATTCATATGGACCAATATACTGAGATATATGGGATTTGTCAATATTGGCCAATGTTTATTCAACTGAAAAAATCAGGCTACAGCATCAGATATACAAAACCCTGTCTATCAGACAATGTTAAGCATAAAATATTTGGATAATTTTCCAAAACATGCCAGTGGATAATGAATATTTGATCAGAAAACAATAACTGGTTGTGTTAACATTTATAATCTATTCACATACTGCTCTGAGAAAGATGCAAATTGAGAGATATATATAACTGATTGTCAGAATCCTGATGAATAGAGTGAGAAGCAGAATCAGGCCAGAGATAGGGCAGGAACAGTGCGAGTTCATTAAAGAACAAGGAATGCCATATTCATGATTAGGATGCTCTCCGAAAGGGCAATACAAATGAAGAAAGACTTATACTTATGTTTCATTGACTATGCGAAGGCATTTGACAAGATACGACACAAAGAATTGATAGAGATGCTCGGCAGCCTAGACATTTTTGGGAAAGACATCAGAGTAATTAAGAATCTCTATTGGCAGCAAACAGCCTGCATACGGACAGGTAACAATCTCAGTAGATTTACAAAGATAGAAAGAGGCGTAAGACAAGGATGTGTCTTTTCACCGGATGTGTTCAACCTGTACAGCGAGAATATTTTGAGAACCCTAGACGACACGCCAGGATTTGCTATTAGAGGCCACAACTTGAACAACATAAGGTATGCAGATGATACAGTGCTGATTGCAGACACGGAAAGGAAACTGCAGGACCTCCTACAGAAGGTAGCGGTGGAGAGTGACAAAAAAGGACTACAAATAAACTTTAAGAAAACCGAATGCAAAAGGTGCAACCCAAAATGCCAAATACAGGTGGGGGATACCAGAATAAAGCAGGTGCAAAAAATTTAAATATCTAGGAAGTGTTCTAACAGGAGATAGAAAGTGCGACACAGAGATCAGAAGGTGAATTGGCATGGCAAAGGGAGCGTTCTGAGCAAAGTACTAACACACAGAAAAATTTCACTATAAACAAAGAAAGAGTGCTGGATTGCTATGTCATATCAGTTCTTCAATATGGTAGTGAGTGCTGGACAATATCATTGAAAATGAGGACAAAACTGGAAGCAGCGGAAATGTGGTTCTACAGAAGGATGCTGCGGTTATCGTGGACTGAACATGCAAACAACGATGAGGTGTTGGAAAGAATGGCAACCAAAAGGAAATTAATACCGAGCATCAGGAAGAGACAACTGAAGTTCCTGGGACACGCAATGAGGAAGGAGAGTTTGGAGAACCTGATACTGACTGGCCAGGTAGAGGGAAAGAAAGACAGAGGAAGGCAGCAGATAACATATTTGCAGAGCCTGGTCGGGTGGATGACGGAATGGGGATTACCAGGAGTAACAGGAACAAACATGGCCACAAGGGATAGGGAGACGTGGAGAGCCATGATCGCCTACGTCCTGAAGGGACGGGGTACAAAACTTTATTAGAGCAATAAAAGCAGACATATTAAAAAACAATTCATAACAAAATAAAGAATAAAACACACAGACACACACACATATATTCTAATTTAGTTTCTGAGCAAGACCCCTTTTTTTCTTTTTTTTTCTTTTTAACAATGTTCACAATGTACAATGCTTGAGATAGAGGGTAATAGAGTGAGAGGTACAGTTTATGGGGATATGTGGGGAAGATGAGAGTTAACCCTAAACTTGAACTGGTTAAGACTGTAGTGATCAGAGAAGTGGGTTCCACAAAACACCAGTTCATGGGAAGAAGCTGTTTGAGTGGAACTTACTTCTCACCAAAAGGAATGAGCATTGTTTGCTACAATGTGTGTAGCTTGGTGAGTCTTAGTTCTGATGGTTAGAATTTGTGGAACTATTTCATCTCAACACTTTCTATGAAAATAGAAATAGAGCCGTGATAGGCTTGCAACACTTCATCTGTGAGAAAGAAGTTTGAAGGTGGAAAATAATTTGTTACCCACAAAGATGCAGAGATGGTATTGAACTCTATCATGAATAGAAAGTGAAGTCTGGGCATCTCCAGCCTATATGTGGCAGTAATACTGTATTTTCAGCCTGATCTGACTCTTGTGAAGGTAGGGGAGGATAGGAGCTGGTGTCAGATACTTACTGTAGCAATTGATTTTGATGTATTTAGAACAGAAGTAATTCTACCAAGTATATCTACCCTGAAAGGTAGTTTAGTTGGTTGTTTGGATGGTTTCTGATGCACTGATATAAGAAATCTTGTATTTGTGTATCTAGACAATGAAAAAAAAAAAACACCATTGGTTGTCTTATGTGCAAAATGCAGTATTGAGTGCAATATATTAAATAATGTACATGAATTATTGTATTAAAGATTCATTTACTTTTGTCAACTATATGCAAAATGTTTTTTCGGTGCTGAGGTTAAGTTTACGTGCATGTTTGATATTAGTAGTTTATTCACCTGTTTATTATAGCAAAAAACTTGATATTTGTGTTGATTTGTACCTCAGTGACTTCCTGAAACTGTCTTTATAGCATTTACTGTCATGTCCAGAGAATTCAGCTTTAAAAAGTTTATATATAGGCAAATAGGGGGATAGCATAGGTTAAACTTTTAGGGCTAACAATGGCTATTGTATTTGTTGTTTTTCAATCAAGCTCTACTTTATACAATGGCTATTGTATTTGTTGTTTTTCAATCAAGCTCTACTTTATAGAATTCCAGTGCCGAGAGTCCTGTGCAAGGTATCAACTGTCAATTTCTTTTTAAGATCATCTTCAGAAGATGATCTCGAAAAGAGATTGAAAGTACTTGGGTACCTTGAGAAATGAATGATAATAACATGTCAACTTTACAGTTAATTTCTGACCTCTTTCAATTATAATATGCGAAAGATTATCCGTGAGTATGAACAGATTTTATTAAAAATAAGCAAACATAATGTTTACAATTTATTTAATCTGACATACATATATATATATATATATATATATAAATAAATCTCATTAAAACCCTAACACACTGTGCACTTATGATTTGTTCCAGTATAACTTTTGATTGTGAGATTGACAATATTAGAAGTATTTTTATAAGAAACAGTTATTTCCCCGGCGGTTGTCACTGGGATAATCAATTCTAAAATTAAATCTTTTTGAGAGAATGAGAATAAGAGGTTTGGGCTATCAAAATGCTTTGTCTGTTTGAAGGTACCATGAATTGGTTCCAATGGCCAATCTATTGATGACAAGGTATCATCAATTATTTCTTGTAATTTCGGGGCTCTGACTCCACATGTAATTTTCTCTACATGACCTGCTTTTCCTTTATTTTGTAAGAATGTTCTGCCTATCCTAGAGTTGGGTAATGTTGTTTATAAATTTAAATGTTGGTGTGATGCCGACTGTATTGGCCAGATGATCCAAAGACTAGAAGTTTGTGTGTCACAGCATGTACCCCGCTCTATTTATGAACACCACACTACCTCTAAGTGTTTATAGATATCTGAATCTACCATTGGTGAACATTTGTTGACTATAAACAAATGTGGTGACTCCTACTCTGCTGATCACTTTTCTGTCTTGCACAGAGGTCATTCTCCATTCCACCTCATTGTCCTGGGGGCTTTGATGATACAGTCAAATTCTCCTTCTCTGTGCAAACAAAAAGATCTCAAGTTCCAATTGGATTTATTCAGGTTTCTTGGTGAAGGTTTATGATGATGGGGAAATTTTTTTTCCCTTCGTTTCTGAACATTACCTATTTTTCATCCCTGAATTTAAGATTTTTCTTTTACATATATGCATGACTAGTTTTTTTTTTAAGTGGATCTTTTGATCTTTTTTTAAACTTTTTCATTTTTTTCCTCTGTTTCAATTGTTTTTTAAGTGACATACTTAAACTATTTGTTTTTTTTTGTTTTTTTTTGTTTTTGTTTTTTTGTAGTTTGAAATTTTTCACCCTGGTCCTACCCCTTAAGTATTTATTGGCATTTTGTTGTATGAAAAAAACATATGTATATAGGGTGCAGTGAATTAATTGTTGTCTAATTCACAAAAATGTAATAACACTGACATCTTATTTTAACATATATAATTACCAAGGTTGTGCAAAAATATCTTGAAAAAAAATTCTAAAGATAAAATTTATTCAATAAAAATCTTCATTGGCTTCAATCACAACCTCCAGATGACTTCAGAATCACCTGCAACTTTTCAGGACATAATCTTTGCCTTCATTTTATCTTTGGCATTACAAAGAGCTTTTGGTTTTTTGCTCAGCTGTGCCCACATATAATATTCAAGTGGGTTGCAGTTTGGTGACATAGGTGGTCAGCTGTAGGGAGTGATGTACTTGCAGAAATTGTCTGAGAACCCAGTCGTTGTTGTCAGACAATTTATGAAACCACTGATTTTACCCTTATTACCCCTCACATCTGGCCACCCAACTCCCTATGCTGCAACATCCTTCATTATTACATGTGAGGTACAGTTGTGTGAGAGACCAACAAAATACCTTGTAAAACATCAAAGATGAACTGAAGGCAAGGATTATTGAAGCATTCACTAACTTAAATAAGGAGACCATCCAGAAATGTTGCAGGAGATTCTGAAATTGTCTAGAAGCTGTGGTTGACGCCAATAATAATTTTTAATTTACTATTTCATGTTTCAAGATATTTTTGTGCAATTTTGGTAAATATATCAGTTAAAATGAAATGTAAGTATTATTTTCATTTTTGTATAACTTAGAGGACAATTTATTCATCACACCCTATGTGTGTGCAATAAATATATAAATAAAAGAGGTCCATTTGAAAAGTATACAGCCATTTAATCTTGACAAAAAAAATTGGTTATCTAGAGCATTAACCTCTTAATCCTCTTGAAAGCACATTGGCTTGGAATATCATGCTCTTACCTTGGCATCCTTTCCATATTTTAAATCGGTCAGTCAATTTCTTCTTTAAATTAGTATCATCATGTTATTCTTAATCTCATCCATGGTATATGAAAGCTTATTATTGCTTAAAAAAAATAAAATCTCTACTACCTGTGATTTGACCAACTTGCTGATATAATATTTTGTCAAAGGACCTGTTCCAAGATCATTGGAAATATGATCACACCAAAATGGACTCTGTAGCACAACACTGTTAGGTGAATAGCTTCCAAAGAAGAGCATTTTTTTCACATAGGCATTAAGTTCCCAATAATAGGTTGGAAAATTAAATCATGACTGCACAAGTGATTTTTGTAACATTCAAAATGGGGTGGACCTTGTAAATATATTGAAAAGAGGTGATGGTTCATTTCACTCTGGAAAAAAATTTGTATAACAATCATTTATCCCAATATTTGTCCACTTCATTTAAAATCAGAAGTATTTTATAATAATATAAAAATAGATTAAAAAATTTTAAAGAATTGATTTTGGTTGTAATCAAGCTAATATTCTATGATTTATAGCTTATATGTTCTTTTGAGGAACATACACAAATATTATGAATTCTAAATTTTTTAAAGCTGACCACTTCATTAAAATGATAGTAAAAATGTGTTATATTTTAATCAAAATTTGATATTTAAAAAAAAGATATTTTAATATGATGTATAGCTTTTAAAAACTTAAAATAATTTTACTTTTTGTGCTCCAATGAAATAGACCTAACTTTGATAGAAATAAATAAAGAAAAAACAAGACATTGTGTTTATGTCTCATGTGCTAGTAGATAATCCTTTGTCTCATGTGCTAGTAGATAATCCTTTGTCTCATGTGCTAGTAGATAATCCTCTGTCTCATGTGCTAGTAGACAATCCTCTGTCTCATGTGCTAGTAGACAATCCTCTGTCTCATGTGCTAGTAGACAATCCTCTGTCTCATGTGCTAGTAGGCAATCCTCTGTCTCATGTGCTAGTAGGCAACCCTCTGTCTCATGTGGTAGACAGTCCTCTGTCTCATGTGCTAGTAGACAATCTCTGTCTCATGTGTTGGGCAGACAATCCTCTGTCTCATGTGCTAGTAGACAATCCTCTGTCTCATGTGCTAGTAGACAATCCTTCTGTTCCCATGTGCTAGTAGTATAATCTCTGTCTCATGTGCTAGTAGGCAACCCTCTGTCTCATGCTAGTAGGACAATCTTCTGTCTCACATGTGCTAGTAGGACAACTCTCTGTCTCACAAAGGCTAGCAGATAATCCTCTGTCTCATGTGTACAGATAATCCTCTCTGTCTCATGTGCTAGTAGACAATCCTCTGTCTCATGTGCTAGTAGACAATCCTCTGTCTCATTTGCTAGTAGACAATCCTCTGCCCCACATGTGCTAGTAGACAATCCTCTGTCTCATGTGCTAGTAGACAATCCTCTGTCCTTATGTGCTAGTAGACAATCCTCTGTCCTGGCGGCTAGTGAGACAAATCCTCTGTCCTGCGTTAGTAGACAATCCCCTGTCTCAAAGAAGAGAAAATCCTCTGTCTCATTTGTACAGACAATCCCCCTCTGTCTCATGTGCTAGTAGACAATCCTCTGTCTCATTTGCTATAGACAATCCTCTGTCTCATGTATAGTAGGACAATCCTCTGTCTCATGCTAGTAGACAGTCCCCTCTGTCTCATGTGCTAGTAGACAATCCTCTGTCTCATGTGCTAGGACATTAATCCTGTCTCATGTGCTAGTAGACAATCCTCTGTCTCATGTGCTAGTAGGCAATCCTCTGTCTCATTTGCTAGTAGACAACTCTGTCTCCATGTGCCAGTAGACAATCCTCTGTCTCATTTACAGACAATCCTCTGTCTCATGTGCTAGTAGACAATCCCTCTGTTCTGCGGCTAGTGACAATCCTACCCAGCAAGCAGACAATCCTCTGTCTCATGTGCTAGTAGACAGACCCTGTCTCATGTGCTTAGTAGACAATCCTCTGTCTGCTGTGCTAGGGACAGTCCCCTCTGTCCTTGTGCTAGTAGATAATCCTCTGTCTTCATGCTAGTAGACAATCCTCTGTCTCATGTGCTAGTAGACAATCCTCTGGTCTCATGTGCTAGTAGATAATCCTCTGTCTTATGTGCTAGTAGACAATCCTCTGTCTTCATGTGCTAGCAGATAATCCTCTGTCTCATGCTAGCAGATAATCCTCTGTCTCATGTGCTAGTAGATAATCCTCTGTCTCATGCCACAGACAGTCCCTCTGTCTCACAAGCAGTAGACAATCCTCTGTCTCATGCTAGTAATAACCTCTGTCTCTATGTGCTAGTAGACAATCCTCTGTCTCATGTGCTAGTAGATAACTCTGTCTCATGTGTAGTAGACAATCCTCTGTCTCATGTGCTAGTAGATAATCCTCCATTCCAAAGGTAGACAATCCCTGTCTCATGTGCTAGTAGGCAATCCTCATTCCATGTGCTAGTAGACAATCCTCTGTCTCATGTGCTAGTAGATAATCGTTAAAACATTTCAGAATCTAGAATTAAAAATAATTTTGCTTTATCTTGGTTACATTCGTACATGTATCTTGAAATCCATTGTTGGATTATCAGGGTGATAGATCTATCTGTGGAAAGATATACTGACAGAGCTCATCCATTTTCAGATTGGACTATATTGATTAAATTGTTAGGTTTATTTTTAGGAAAAATGGTTCATTAACTTTTCTCGTTAAAATCTATCCTGCAATTTTATAAAACTTACCGTTCACTCGTACATTGAATATTACTATCGTACCTGGTCTTATCTCTCTGCGATATATCTAGAGATTGACAACAAATCCGAAGATGTTCCCCAATCTGTTAAGTGCCATATGTAATACACACTTAGGCAATCATGTCTCGAAAGAGACATAGCTGACTGAGCAGAAGATTTTCCTGCAGTAGATTGCCATTACATTCTGCAGTAGACTGGTTGCCAACCAAGGCTATAGAACCCAATCTGTCTTGCTATTTAAGACTTAGCTGGGGAGAGAAACAACTGATTAATACCTTTCCCAAGGGTATTTGCATGTAAGGGAATGCAACAAATCTAACTGGAATTCAAACTTGGCTTTCTGATTTTTCACTCTGAGTCAATATACACTATACCATAAAGCACATCCTGCATTCTCCCAGTACAAAGCTCAAAAGTCACTTAACATGAAGGCTTATTGAATGAGGTGGTTGTATAGCTGTTGGTGGGAAATGAATAAATACAGATCATATTGATAACAGTTGACCCTAGACATGAAGAGTTTAAGATTGTAACAGTTAGGGAAGCAACTCTCTTGGAAGAAAAACTATATCAATAGAATTTAGTTCTAACCAATTACAAATGTAATGGAGATGGTATATGGTTATGTCTTGAAGGCTGTCACAATGTGTTGAGTAAAATAAAGGAAGGTAAAGAATGAGGATGGTTTGGCCCTGTGTCTATCGCATGGCAGGTCTTAGCTGTAAAGGTTTGAACTAATGATTATAGATCAAAAGAACATTTTCTATGGAAATAGTGATAGTCATGAAAAGCTGTCTTTCTGTTAGCTTTTGGTAGGGCAGCTAGTCTAATTCTGTTCTACAGTTTCACTCCTAGCTAAGCAGAGAAAATATTCATGGTTTTCACATTGGTAAATACAAAGTAAATGCAAACAACCCAAGTTTAAGTTTGAACTCTGTCTGTTGATTCCCTTTTCAGTGCCTATAACCATAATGTCAGTTGTGTCTTCATATCAGTTGGTAAGGTTTCAAAACAGCCTCAATTCACTTTCGTAACACAATGGGTATTAATACAAAGTGAATGCAAACAACTCCAGCTTAAGTTTGAACTCTGCCTGTTTATTCTATTTTCGGTGCCTATAACCACATGCCAGTTATATAATCATATCAGTTGGTAAGGTTTCAAAACAGCCTCAAGTCACTTTCATAACACAAATAATTTGTTTTCTCTTTTGAAACCTCATTTGGTCTGGGATTTTTCCTTTTTTTTATATTGGTTAACTCTGTTGAATCAGCAGTCAGAAACATTCTTTCAGCTAAATCAGCAATAAAATGTTTCTAGATTGATTTCTATCTTATGAATTTGTGAAGAAAGTCAACAGTGACAACGTTACGTCATTTGTTTGCATTGTAAAGGTCAAGTATGAAGTTGGAAATGTACAAGGTTTCCTCGTGACTTTTTTTTCGGCAACCCTCTTCAAAACTGGGAATTCCTTTCTTTGTGTTCACGTTTTTTCACTTGCAGAAATTCCTTGATTAAACTTAATGTTTGAGGATAAATATCAGATTATTTAAAAACAAAAATTATTTTTCTCCGTTTGTTTACACTTCGAATTTTATGTGGTTATCCAGGATGTTTAAGCTGTTGACATATGCAAGCTGTTTATTTGAGTAATCACTGATTCAGATAGCAGAAAATTTAATGTTTTTTGGTTTTAAATAATTTCCTATCATATGAAGGAAGTAACATTAGGATGATTTGTCAATTCTCCAATGTACTATAAAAGTTGATTGAGTTTGAATCTTTCTTTTCTCTGCTCTGTCCCTTTAGGGCATGGGTGATTATAACTCTCCACAACTTCCTGTAGACTTATGGCCATTTTACATTGAAGCACAAGTTTCCATATGATCACTGAAGTTAAGTCATGTCAAGTCTAGTCAGTACCTAGATGAGTAACCAATTGAGAATCCCAGGTGCTGCATCTTGGATATGTGGCTGATGTGGATAATGGCTTGGAATTGTCAATTAGAGAGCTGAGTTCTAAACCTCATTGTGCATTGTATACTCTTATGTGCAAATAATCTTGAGATTGTATGAATTCACCTATTCTCCCCCAAGTATGGGTTAATTAGTAAGATTTGTATCACTAAAACTATTATTTCAAGAAAAAAAATCTGATAATCTAAAAATATTTTCTAGCTTTAAATAACTTGGAAATAGTTGATAAGCCATGAGTTCCAATCCGCATGTTGCCAACTATTTACATATGCTCATTAGATTGACTATTTGCTGCTTTCCTAAACTACTCTCAACTTTAATATGTCCTGAGAATGTATAATTTTCTAAGACCTCTTCCCACATTATGTTCCTCAGAAATTTCAATCTTTCTGATTCTAATAGTGGTTTTTTTTTGTTACCTTTTCCCACATTTCTATTGCTTCAAATCTCTTCATCTGTAAGAAAATTATTTTGCAGCCACTGTCATACAGAGGGATTGCAATTACATAGCAGTTCAACATTCTATTCTTTGTTTCTAACTAAATTTTCCTGTTGCTTAATACCTAGTGTAACTTTTGGAAAGCATCTTTCACTATTTCAATAGGTCATCAAATTTTGGTATCACATTTTTGTCCGCTGTTAAAACTCTTCTTAAATATTTAAATTTGTGTATTGCTAGATTTTGGTACCTCATTTAAATTTCTCATTCATGTCAATGTTCCAAAAAAAAAATATATAGACATTTTAACAAATGATGACTCAATTTTCATTTCTTTTTTCAGGTCATCAGTTTGAAAACAAGTACTGAGGAAAAAGTTTTTAAATTATAAAAAGTGTCATAAAAAAAAATTCAATCTTAAACATGTTTTTATTTTCCAAATAGTGTTTATGTTCATATTGTATTTTGGCTTTTTCTTTTTCATTGTTCTTTTTCTTCATGTTCCATGTCCCTTCAGGATGTAAGGCTCATGGACTTCCACTTGGCTCTGTCTCTTGTCGCTTTCAATAATTTTTCTCTTGGTATCTCTTTTAAGCCCTGCTCCGTCAACCATTTGCTCAGACCTAACAGGTACATCTCACACTGCTTTCCCCTGTCTGTCCTTCCATTTATTTAACCTGTGAGTATCCAGTTCTCAAAGTCCTCCTCCTCCCTCCTTACATGTCCCAGGTATCTCATTTGTCTCTTCCTGATATTTAAAGCTTCCATTAATTTTAGACTGTTTTTATGTAGGTTGTTATACTTGAATTTTCTACAATATGTAGTCTTGGGTATGATGAAAACTACATATAGCATCAAGGCTTCTGATCAGGAGATTAGAGGTTTTGAGGATCATGGAATCACCTCTTAATTACTGTTATTCTCAGGTTCCCTCTGAGCTGGAGTGGTAGTATCTGTTGGGATCTCAGCTATGGGCAAATAGTGAATCTCTAAACAAAAGCAGACATTATGAAAGTATAAAAATATATTTTTAAGTGAAAAAATTACCAACGATATCTATTTATAATAAAATTAGGAACAATATCTATTTATAGTATCTATTTATTTGAAGCCATAAAATTGTGTTGAAAACATTTAGATTTCAGCATTGAATAACCAATACAGTTTTGACATACTGCTAAAAAAAATTAATCAACCAATCTACATGTATGTTGTGGGTAGTGTTTGATAGGTTTCTACACGTGTTTAAATGAGTCCTAGTTGAGCTGTGGTCAGAGAGGTGTAAAGTATGTCTTTGATAAGCAAGCAAAAATAATATGAAAGAAAAAGCTAACACTCAATAATTGTGAATACAGCTGAACCTGTTTAGAAAGTAAAAATCATTTCCATCACTCTGGAAAGATATATAAAAATCTACACATTCAGTTAAAAATAAAACACATCCTTGGTAATGACTAATTGAATACCTGAAAACACCCGGATACAGAGAACATTCAAACAGTTTATACACAATTTATGACCGAGAAAAAATTTACTTATATGAACACAAGAAAAATTACAGAAAAAGATAAATAGTAGTACTCTTTTAGTCTGCTTCAATGAAATCTATGTCTGTCTCTCTCTCTCTCACTATATATATAAATATATGTGTGTGTGTGTGTGTGTGTGTGTATATATATATATATATATATATAAAGAGAAAAGGAAAACTTAGCTGACATATTTTGTCCTCTGAGGAACTTCATCAAGAAAAATATGTCAACTAAGATAAGTTTTCTTCTTATCTGTATTCATATTGTCCTTCTATAGATATACTCAATCTCAAATTTTTAAAAACACATACACGCAAAAATATATAGCTGATATGTCTTTGATTGCTCAACCATGAAGAACTTACAGTCAAGCAAAGTCTGAAATAATGTTTTTAAACACACATTTCTCTGATTTTCAAGGAATTCATACCTGTTCTGTTTTCATATTCTAATGTAAACAAAGACAGTTTATATACAAAATTTTATAAAATTAACTCTGACATATTTTGATTTATTTATTTAAATATTAATTTTAATGGATCCTCATATTTAAGTAGATACTCTGTTTTTATAATTAAACAGGATAATTATTTATATCTACTGGCCTTAATAATTAAGAAATCTTGTTAGGAAAATATGCATTCTCTCGTAGGATTCAAACCTGCAATCCTTTGTAAAATATTCACTAAAAATAATGTTTAAATAAATGAGTTAAAAATATATTGGAGTTAATTCATTTCATAATGGATTTTGTAAAGTTTCGTAAATAAATTTTCTTTGTTTGCATTTGTTTACATTAGGATACAAAAACAAAGCAGATATGAATTCTTTTCTATATATATATATATATATATATATATATATATTCTAAACATATACTGTTGAATATAAGAGACAATGAATGTCTATTATGTTTAATCATGAGCCGTTCTAAACGTCGTATTTTGGCTTTAATTTCAGTTGAAAATAAAGACAAAAATTCTCCAACATTACATTACATTTGAAGACATGGTTCTGTTGTCATTTCGCACTATCATGCGGTGTGACATCATAGAAGTGCATTGCAAATTTGCAAACTGCATTATTTTTGGTAACTATTGCCATAGCCTAGCGGAGTTTTGTCAACACAAAATAAAATCGTCAGTGATGGTGGATGTTATTGTGTTACCATCTTAATAACCTCTCTGAAGATGGCCCATGTGAGCCGAAAGCTCAGAACCAAATTAATAAAAAATTATCCAAATGTTGGGGAATTTTTGTCTTTATTTTCAACTGAAATTAAAGCCAAAATACAACGTTTAGAATGGCTCATGATTAAACATAATAGACATTCATTGTCTCTTATATTTAACAGTACATGTTTAGAAAATTATTTGCTGCCTCAATACACTAAGTATACATATATATATATATATATATATATATACATACACACACACACATAACTGCTATATCAAGGATTTTTTCTTCCATAGCACAAAGTTTAATCAATTACATTAGAATTAACATCTTTACTAAAAGGCACCTATATCCCAATACTTACTTGTGGGAGAAATTTGAAAAATAATTTGTTTCTTATGTAATTATTTCATTCAAACAAAGTTCTGATATTCTTATATTAATATTTTAAAAACCTTTTAAGAAATTAATTAATTGAACAATTACAATGATTGGAAAATAATAATAAGACTGTGAAGAATTAAAAATAATCATTTACAAGAATAATCAGGGTAAACAATTTACTCATATCATGTGGTTAGAGTTCTGAAATAGAACCTACTAGTGTTAGGGTTCAATTACCATCATATCTTTGACTTATAAAAAGATAAAATAGAATTTTTCATGCCTGTTGTAGGCTCTCTGGTTGCCTAGACATCTTTTCTAAATTGGTTTTAAAGAAGGTTTCACAGTTAAGGGAAGTATTCTTTAGTAAAATATCTTCTCTTGCTTCATGGTCTACTTCAGCAAGGTAGAATGCCTAACAAATCCAATGTCATCATGTGTACATGTCAGGTATTTCTGTTTCCAACTAACAGTAATTGACTCTCCAAAAGATAAGAAGCTCTTCCTTTTTCTTTCTTTTTTTTTTTTTTATTAGGAGTTCTTGTATCTTTTCTGTGAAGACTAAATTCTCTGATAGACAAATACTAGTTCTTGGTACAGCAAAATATTTGGAAGAAAACAGTTCTCCTTTGGGAAATGGCCTGCTCACTGCAGATTAATCTTTGTAGTATTGTCTTAATGCTTGTGTCACTTGAGAATTTGAGAAACTCAATTTGAATGTTGAAGTTACACTAGTGAATACTAAAAATGGTGCAAAGGTCTGTGAGTCAGTTAAGTGCCATTCATGATACATGCTTTGGAGGATCATGTCTCGAAAGAGACATGACTGACTGGGCAGAAGGTTATCCTGTAGTAGGTTGCCATTGTTTTCTGCGGCAGACTGGTTGACAGCCAAGGCTATAGAACCTAATCTGTCTTATTATTTAACCCATAACTGGAGGGAAATGATGGAATAATACCTTTCCCAAGGGTATTTGTGCATAAATGAATGCAAGGAATTCAACTGGAATTTGAACTTGGTTTCCCGATTTGTTGTTCTGAGCCAATATCCACTGCACCACAATGTGGGAAACTTAAGTAAAGCATAGTAGAAGTTGGTATATGATCTGGTTCAATGCCTACCATAGAAATGAGAAATTAAATTTGCTTTATGCTAAAATCTCCATTACATCCCAGGAAGATAACTGTATTTACTTTATTATATCTATCTATCTCAGTCTGTTCATATCTATCTATCTATCTATCTATCTATCCCAGTCTATTCATATCTATCTATCTATCCATCTATCCATCCCAGTCTGTTCATATCTATCTATCTATCTATCTATCTATCTATCTATCTATCAGTTTCTTACAAAAATAATGGCAAATTTCAGAAGCATAATTTTATTCTTGAAAAGTTAACTGTAGAAATGTTTAAATTAGCCAAAATACGAGCCTTGAGCTTCTATGTACGCCTGCCATTGATTGATGAGATTATTTATTCCTTGTTGATAAAACGTTATTGGCTGTGATGCAACAAAATCTTTGAAAGCTGATTCCATTTCTGGTTTGGACCAAAAAGTTTTACAATTAAAAAAATTTGTTTAAGTGAATAAAAAAAATTGATAATCAGTGGGTGAAAAATTAGGAGAATATGGAGGACATATCCAAGTATCCAAGTCTGTGAGTTTTTGCAAAGTTTTTCTTGCAACATGTTGCTGCACATGATCATGGAGCAGAATTGGACCATGTTGATTCATTAATGCAGGTCTCATTTTTTTTTTTTGCAGGCATGCATGCATTTCAGCAAGTTGATTGCAATAAAGCTCTGCATTAATTCTCTTATTGTCGTCCAGAAAGCTGTAGTGGATAACACCAATTGCAAACCACAAAACAGTCACCATAATCTTTTGCTGATACAACTTTGGTTTTGAGACATGTTTATGGTTATCATAAAGTTTCCCCTTTTCATTACAAGTGACTATTTGGTCAAGAAAGAGATCATTGTTGTACCATAGATAGAGCATCAAGCACACTTCACAATGCCTAAGTTCTTGATTTTTACTGAGATCATGAGAAACCCATTTATCGATCTTTTTCACTTTGCCAATACTCTGCAAATGGTGTGAGACTTGCAGCATCTGAAACATTTCTCTGACACTTTGATATAGGTTTTGCTCCACAACTGCTTGCAATTGTTCATTATCAAAACTGCGGGACTGTCCTCTACCTTCTTCATCTTCAAGGCTCTCACCACCTGTACACAGTTTCTGGAACCTCATTTGCTCTGTCTGATCAGATGTGGACCCATCTCTGTTAATATTGGCAAAAGTTTGGGTGGCACTGTGCCCAAGTTTGAACTCCTACAAGAAAAGTAAACAAAGATCATGTTTTGTCATGTTCATAATTAAGTGTTTCTGTGCTTCTAGCATATTTCTATCTGAAAATAAGTTAAAAATTATTAAGGAGCACACATGAATTATTATCAGAATTCATCTAATATGTACTGTGAATACTATGTTAAAATACCTTTTCAAAATACAACACTTTAAGCAGCCATTATTTTTGTAACAACCTAATATCTATATCAGTCTGTTCATATCTCTCTCTCTCTCTCTCTCTATCAGTCTGTCCATTACTATCTTTCTCTATCAATCTGTTCATATCTGTCTCTCTCTATCAATCTGTTCATATCTGTCTCTCTCTATCAATCTGTTCATATCTGTCTCTCTCTATCAATTTGTTCATATCTGTCTCTCTCTATCAATCTGTTCATATCTGTCTCTCTCTATCAATCTGTCCATATCTCTCTCTATCAATGTCCAAATCTCTCTCTCTCTCTATCAATATGTTCATATCTATCTATCTCTCTCTATCAATCTGTTCATATCTCTCTCTCTCTCTCTCTCTCTATCAGTCTGTCCATATCTCTCTCTCTCTATCAGTATGTCCGTATCTCTCTCTCTATCAGTATGTCCGTATCTCTCTCTCTATCAGTCTGTCCGTATCTCTCTCTCTCTATCAGTCTGTTCGTATCTCTCTCTCTCTCTAGCAGTATGTCCGTATCTCTCTCTCTCTATCAGTATGTCCGTATCTATCTATCTCTCTCTCTCTCTATCAGCCTGTTCATATATATATATATATATCTCTATCAGCCTGTTCATATATATATCTCTCTATCAACCTGTTCATATATCTCTCTCTCTCAGTCTGTTCATATCTATCTCAGGCCATTTATACCTATCTATTCCTACAACTAAATATCTAAAAATTTGTGAATTTGAAGGCAATTATCATTAGCTGAAAGGAACATAATTTTAGCAAACATACGAGTGCCTGATTGTTAATTGCTCATTTTTACAGGTCTACCATATCACATTCAGAGATTAACTAATTTGGGGAAATCTATGCCAAAGTGGAAAAACTATGTATGTGCACGATATCAATCATTATATTTTGTTGTCTTAATTCCTGTGCTTTTACTGCTCTCTCTTCTTAATCATGTATTTCTTTTTTTCTTATTCTTTCTCATTAATTCCTTGCAACTTTATTGCTTTACATGGGATGAGATGATAAAAAAAACCTGTCATATAATCACCTGGAAATCTAAAAAACAAAGTTTATTCACAACTTTTACAAAACAGAGAAAACAGTTGCAGCTGTAGAGAACTCAAGAGCTTTGATACTTGCCCATGTCTTTCTCTCTCAGATTATTTTGTGTATCCGTGGCTTCAGCAAATGAACCTGTTGGGCATATGGAATAGGTATCTAGCTGGCCAGTTGACATATGTTCTCTCTCTCTTTCTCAACTTCTTCAAGAAACGATGACTAATTTGTTCTCCCTAAATTAAAGCAAGAGAAAAAAAATCGAAACCTGTGGAAAATTGTCTGCTGTTGATACATTCAATGCAGGATTGGGGTCCCAACTGAAGAACTGCCAATAGAAAATCAGAAACTAGAGACAATATAAAATTCAGCATTGTCGTCTTTATATATTTTTAGAAAACTGATTTGAAAGTAGCATGAGACTAAATTATGATTGGTCACATATGGTCCTTCATTACCTCCTCTATGATTTAAGATTTAAGTATTCTTTGGACAGCTCTGGTGATTAGGGATTTGTCAGTGCTGAAAACTTTTAAGTACTTGCCCTCTGGTTCTACCACTGAGCCATGCTTACAACTATGTGTCAGTTTTAATTACTGCTAGATACATTTCCTAGGTTATGTCTAACAGCTTAAACTTGTAATGGTATTGATTTGTTGTCACCTGAACAAGAAAAACATTCTACACAGATCTGGAAATTAGATGAAATTAAAAACTGGTTTTACTTGACTTTCATCACTTCATTTCCTGGTCAGGGTTCAATTTCTACTTATGTATTCAGTATTCTTGGACACTAAATATTACTACACATTTAGTAGCTACCTACAACTATTTATCCTAAGTCAAAAATGTTGCAAGACTCACTGCTCTATCACTATTTTTATGACATTTGTTCTGACTAGTTATATTTCTTGATCCCACCAGCCTTGACATTTACAACTAGGACATGCTAAGCTATGTGCGTGAGTGTGAATCATCCATGTTCCCTATATAGTAAGAAGTAAGTTCTATTTAGCAGCTTTGTGGAATAGACTCCCAGCAGCATGTTATCACAAACACTACAATCTTGACTTCTTCAATTTTAGAGTTAAGCTATATTTCCTCCATAACCACATGAACTTCACTTCTTGTCCTTTCTTATGTTTATACTGTATCACATTTTTCCTTGATTGGCTCTTGAGCCTTGTATTGGGTGAACATTAGAACATAGGTTGAAAAGTACAGAGTGCAGCTTTAAAAAATAGCAGTAAATCCATGTAATTTACATGCATCCTTTTGATAGGTTATTATTGCAGAAATGAAGTTGTTTACCTTGTATTATTTTTGTCATTTCATGATAATCAATTCTATGCATCATAATAAAAATGTTGAAATAAAGACCTATCACAAGAGAAAGTTAATAGTTTTTTGTTTTTTTTACATTTATATTTTATCAACAGTCAGTTAAGTGAAAGAGACATGACTGACTGAACAAAATATTTTCCCACACTAGTTTGCCATTATTTTCTGCAGTAGTCTCGTTCCTAACCAACTGGAATTCAAACTCGGCTCTCTGGTTTCTTGTTCCAAGACAATATCTACAACACACATACAGTTGAATTTGTTGCATTTACTTATGCACGAATACCCTTGGGAATGGTATTAATCCATCCCTTCTCTCTTCAGCTATGGGTTAAATAGCAGGACAGATTGGGTTCTACAGCCTTTGTTGGCAACCAGTCTACCGCAAAAAGTAATGGCAACCTTCTGTGGGAAAATCTTTTGTCCAGTCAGTTGTGTTGCTTTCAAGACATAATTGACCAAGTGTGTATCACATATGGCACGTAACTGACTGACTGATTTTCTTAACCTCTAACACCACCTTTTTTTTACAAGTCGCTCATTCAATACAAGGCCCAAGTTTGGTTTAGTTTATGGCATATTAAGACATTGGGTTATTTCATGCCAAAATTTAATGATTTTTAAATAAAGTCATGTTTTAAGCAGTTAAAAGAATTATATTTCAAATATTAATAGTAAGATTGTTGTTAGTTATGTTTTTTTTTCCTTTATATTTTTGGTTGTTTGCTTTCAACTACAGATGTATTGTTCATCATTTTACTATTTTACTCAAATAGGTATTTTTGATAACTATATAAAAATGTATTATTGGTATTTTTACTGTAAGAATGTATTTTTATACTTTTTTTTTTTTGAGGGGGAGTTCACTATTTGCCCATCGCTGAGACACTAACAGGTGTTACTTTTTCAGATCAGAGTGAACATAGGAACAAACAGCAATTAAGAGGGAGCATCACGCTCCTCAAAACCTCTAATCTTCCGATAAGAGGCTTCGCTGCCAGATGTAGTTTATTATACTGAGGACTATCAAGATAGAGTGTTACTAAATCAGGTTGTTTTATAAGAAGTGAAGATTATGAGAATATATATTAGAAAGATAACCCTATAAAACTATCGTGATCAGGGAAGTAACCTCTTTTGTGTGTGTTCCACAAAGTTGCATTTTTGGGAAGAAGCTTTCTGAATGGAACTTTATTAAAGATGTATTCAGTTCTTTACTCATATGCAAGGGTGTTTTACAGGCAGTGTAAATATTTTTTTTTTTAATCATATCACCCCGAGCAAGGTGGTAATGCCACTGATGTGCAGGGGGTTACGTAAGAGTGAAAAGACAGGAAAAGAGAAAGCTGGAAACCACATCCTAAACAGGGAACAAGGGATGAGGCTCTACACCTGTTCAATAGACGTGGGTGGAGTGTGAACCGGGCGATAGTTTAGTCTATCTACTCCAATTCAAGATTTATAAATTTTAAAAAGAAAGGCTTTCTTGTTCAAAATGTTCTTCAAATTGAAGATTTATTAGTTATGGTCAGCTTAGTTTTGTTTAATAGAATTGAAAATCTCTTATGAATTTCTGCTCTAACAGTGATCATTTTAACAAACTGAGAGTTTCAAAATTTTCTGATAAAAGATGCCAGAGTTTTCAGTTCTTTAAAAATTGCAAAATTATCATTTCTGCTTTTGTTTTCACACTTTATAGCACATCTTGTCTTTTGTCAGAATTCTGATTATCAATTCATCTTCTCTCTCCCTTAGGAATTTGTTAATCTGAGGATATTTATTCTTAAAATCTCAATGCTCACATGTCAAAGTTTTCTAATGAAAAAAAGGCACAGCACAGCAAGGAGTATTATGTGACCAATTCAATACTGCATGGAAGAATATTAAAAATGCATTCTATAAATTGTCAGAATTTTTGGAGAGAAAATATCTGTCTCAAAATAAAGATTAAGATAACGGTGCAGAATTACTTCATATTCTGATTTCAGCATACCACCGCACTGAAGTTTTTAAAAGTAAATTAGTAACAAATCCATCTATCTTGATTATAAATTCATTGGTTTAACTAGTATTAACTTGATTGGATTTGAAAACAAATTCATTGATTTCAGAAATTTTTTTTTTTTGTTTTTTTTTTGTTTTTATAATTATTGTAATCATCATTACTATTATTCCTTATCATCAGTATACCTTTCTTCAGTTATCATTGTTATCATTCCTTATCATCACTATACTTTTCTTTCTTACTCCAGTTATCATTATTATCATCTTGTATCATCAGTATATTTTTATATCTGACTGTAAACATCATTACTATTATTCCTTATCATCAGTATACCTTTCTTCAATTATCATTGTTATCATTCCTTATCATCACTATACTTTTCTTTCTTACTCCAGTTATCATTATTATCATCTTGTATCATCAGTATATTTTTATATCTGATTGTAAACATCATTAATATTATTCCTTATCATCAGTATACCTTTCTTCAGTTATCATTGTTATCATTCCTTATCATCAGTATACTTTTCTTTATTACTCCAGTTATCATTACTATCATCTTGTATCATCAGTATATTTTTATATCTGACTGTAAACATCATTAATATTATTCCTTATCATCAGTATACCTTTCTTCAGTTATCATTGTTATCATTCCTTATCATCACTATACTTTTCTTTCTTACTCCAGTTATCATTATTATCATCTTGTATCATCAGTATATTTTTATATCTGACTGTAAACATCATTAATATTATTCCTTATCATCAGTATACCTTTCTTCAATTATCATTTTTATCATTCCTTATCATCACTATACTTTTCTTTCTTACTCCAGTTATCATTATTATCATCTTGTATCATCAGTATATTTTTATATCTGATTGTAAACATCATTAATATTATTCCTTATCATCAGTATACCTTTCTTCAGTTATCATTGTTATCATTCCTTATCATCACTATACTTTTCTTTCTTACTCCAGTTATCATTATTATCATCTTGTATCATCAGTATATTTTTATATCTGACTGTAAACATCATTAATATTATTCCTTATCATCAGTATACCTTTCTTCAGTTATCATTGTTATCATTCCTTATCATCACTATACTTTTCTTTCTTACTCCAGTTATCATTATTATCATCTTGTATCATCAGTATATTTTTATATCTGATTGTAAGCATCATTAATATTATTCCTTATCATCAGTATACCTTTCTTCAGTTATCATTGTTATCATTCCTTATCATCACTATACTTTTCTTTCTTACTCCAGTTATCATTATTATCATCTTGTATCATCAGTATATTTTTATATCTGACTGTAAACATCATTAATATTATTCCTTATCATCAGTATACCTTTCTTCAATTATCATTTTTATCATTCCTTATCATCACTATACTTTTCTTTCTTACTCCAGTTATCATTATTATCATCTTGTATCATCAGTATATTTTTATATCTGATTGTAAACATCATTAATATTATTCCTTATCATCAGTATACCTTTCTTCAGTTATCATTGTTATCATTCCTTATCATCAGTATACTTTTCTTTATTACTCCAGTTATCATTATTATCATCTTGTATCATCAGTATATTTTTATATCTGATTGTAAACATCATTAATATTATTCCTTATCATCAGTATACCTTTCTTCAATTATCATTGTTATCATTCCTTATCATCACTATACTTTTCTTTCTTACTCCAGTTATCATTACTATCATCTTGTATCATCAGTATATTTTTATATCTGATTGTAAACATCATTAATATTATTCCTTATCATCAGTATACCTTTCTTCAGTTATCATTGTTATCATTCCTTATCATCACTATACTTTTCTTTCTTACTCCAGTTATCATTAATATCATCTTGTATCATCAGTATATTTTTATATCTGACTGTAAACATCAGTACTATTATTCCTTATCATCAGTATACCTTTCTTCAGTTATCATTGTTATCATTCCTTATCATCACTATACTTTTCTTTCTTACTCCAGTTATCATTATTATCATCTTGTATCATCAGTATATTTTTATATCTGACTGTAAACATCCTTACTATTATTCCTTATCATCAGTATACCTTTCTTCAATTATCATTCCTTATCATCACTATACTTTTCTTTCTTACTCCAGTTATCATTATAATCATCTTGTATCATCAGTATATTTTTATATCTGACTGTAAACATCATTACTATTATTCCTTATCATCAGTATACCTTTCTTCAGTTATCATTGTTATCATTCCTTATCATCACTATACTTTTCTTTCTTACTCCAGTTATCATTATTATCATCTTGTATCATCAGTATATTTTTATATCTGACTGTAAACATCATTACTATTATTCCTTATCATCAGTATACCTTTCTTCAATTATCATTGTTATCATTCCTTATCATCACTATACTTTTCTTTCTTACTCCAGTTATCATTACTATCATCTTGTATCATCAGTATATTTTTATATCTGATTGTAAACATCATTAATATTATTCCTTATCATCAGTATACCTTTCTTCAGTTATCATTGTTATCATTCCTTATCATCACTATACTTTTCTTTCTTACTCCAGTTATCATTACTATCATCTTGTATCATCAGTATATTTTTATATCTGACTGTAAACATCATTACTATTATTCCTTATCATCAGTATACCTTTCTTCAATTATCATTGTTATCATTCCTTATCATCACTATACTTTTCTTTCTTACTCCAGTTATCATTAATATCATCTTGTATCATCAGTATATTTTTATATCTGATTGTAAACATCATTAATATTATTCCTTATCATCAGTATACCTTTCTTCAGTTATCATTGTTATCATTCCTTATCATCACTATACTTTTCGTTCTTACTCCAGTTATCATTACTATCATCTTGTATCATCAGTATATTTTTATATCTGATTGTAAACATCATTAATATTATTCCTTATCATCAGTATACCTTTCTTCAGTTATCATTGTTATCATTCCTTATCATCACTATACTTTTCTTTCTTACTCCAGTTATCATTATTATCATCTTGTATCATCAGTATATTTTTATATCTGACTGTAAACATCATTACTATTATTCCTTATCATCAGTATACCTTTCTTCAATTATCATTGTTATCATTCCTTATCATCACTATACTTTTCTTTCTTACTCCAGTTATCATTACTATCATCTTGTATCATCAGTATATTTTTATATCTGATTGTAAACATCATTAATATTATTCCTTATCATCAGTATACCTTTCTTCAGTTATCATTGTTATCATTCCTTATCATCACTATACTTTTCTTTCTTACTCCAGTTATCATTATTATCATCTTGTATCATCAGTATATTTTTATATCTGACTGTAAACATCATTACTATTATTCCTTATCATCAGTATACCTTTCTTCAATTATCATTGTTATCATTCCTTATCATCACTATACTTTTCTTTCTTACTCCAGTTATCATTACTATCATCTTGTATCATCAGTATATTTTTATATCTGATTGTAAACATCATTAATATTATTCCTTATCATCAGTATACCTTTCTTCAGTTATCATTGTTATCATTCCTTATCATCACTATACTTTTCTTTCTTACTCCAGTTATCATTATTATCATCTTGTATCATCAGTATATTTTTATATCTGACTGTAAACATCATTACTATTATTCCTTATCATCAGTATACCTTTCTTCAATTATCATTGTTATCATTCCTTATCATCACTATACTTTTCTTTCTTACTCCAGTTATCATTACTATCATCTTGTATCATCAGTATATTTTTATATCTGATTGTAAACATCATTACTATTATTCCTTATCATCAGTATACCTTTCTTCAATTATCATTGTTATCATTCCTTATCATCACTATACTTTTCTTTCTTACTCCAGTTATCATTACTATCATCTTGTATCATCAGTATATTTTTATATCTGATTGTAAACATCATTTATATTATTCCTTATCATCAGTATACCTTTCTTCAGTTATCATTGTTATCATTCCTTATCATCACTATACTTTTCTTTCTTACTCCAGTTATCATTATTATCATCTTGTATCATCAGTATATTTTTATATCTGATTGTAAGCATCATTAATATTATTCCTTATCATCAGTATACCTTTCTTCAGTTATCATTCCTTATCATCACTATACTTTTCTTTCTTACGCCAGTTATCATTATTATCATCTTGTATCATCAGTATATTTTTATATCTGACTGTAAACATCATTAATATTATTCCTTATCATCAGTATACCTTTCTTCAGTTATCATTGTTATCATTCCTTATCATCACTATACTTTTCTTTCTTACTCCAGTTATCATTATTATCATCTTGTATCATCAGTATATTTTTATATCTGATTGTAAACATCATTAATATTATTCCTTATCATCAGTATACCTTTCTTCAATTATCATTGTTATCATTCCTTATCATCACTATACTTTTCTTTCTCATGCCAGTTATCATTACTATCATCTTGTATCATCAGTATATTTTTATATCTGACTGTAAACATCATTACTATTATTCCTCATCATCAGTATACCTTTCTTCAGTTATCATTGTTATCATTCCTTATCATCACTATACTTTTCTTTCTTACTCCAGTTATCATTACTATCATCTTGTATCATCAGTATATTTTTATATCTGATTGTAAACATCATTAATATTATTCCTTATCATCAGTATACCTTTCTTCAGTTATCATTGTTATCATTCCTTATCATCACTATACTTTTCTTTCTTACTCCAGTTATCATTATTATCATCTTGTATCATCAGTATATTTTTATATCTGACTGTAAACATCATTAATATTATTCCTTATCATCAGTATACCTTTCTTCAGTTATCATTGTTATCATTCCTTATCATCACTATACTTTTCTTTCTTACTCCAGTTATCATTATTATCATCTTGTATCATCAGTATATTTTTATATCTGACTGTAAACATCAGTACTATTATTCCTCATCATCAGTATTCCTTTCTTCAGTTATCATTGTTATCATTCCTTATCATCACTATACTTTTCTTTCTTACTTCAGTTATCATTATTATCATCTTGTATCATCAGTATATTTTTATATCTGATTGTAAACATCATTAATATTATTCCTTATCATTAGTATACCTTTCTTCAATTATCATTGTTATCATTCCTTATCATCACTATACTTTTCTTTCTTACTCCAGTTATCATTACTATCATCTTGTATCATCAGTATATTTTTATATCTGACTGTAAATATCATTACTATTATTCCTTATTATTAAGATTCTTTTATTTTTTCCAAAATAGATCCTCATTGCATCAGAAATCTTTTTTACTTCTCATTTAGGATTGCCAGATTAGGTTACAAGAAGTGAATTGAGTGACCAAGTTCATTTAATTTTGAGTTGACTTTCTTTACATCTTATATCAGCCCAACTTACTTGTAAATTATCCCAAACTCTTGAAAGTCATGCAATTCAACATTTATTAACACCGTATTTTCAAAAGTAGGCCACCATTGTGACCATACAGCTCATCACCTGAAATCATCATTATTATTACTGATATTTATGTTGTGGAGTAGTTTTTGCACTGAAAGTTATAATCGTGCTATGTCAGTTGCTAATCGACTTAACGCACCCGAAATGTTAGAAACTTGGTAATCTTCAACTGAAAGCTGACTCTTTAGTATTTGACTGACTGCTGACTAATATCAACTGCCTAGTAGTTCTACTGAACTCCAATAGAACTCTAAAGAACTCCTATGAACTTCCCAAGAACTTCTCCCATTAACTTCCTGTTAACTCTTATTAATATAGGAGAGAGAGTCCATTATCTGGGGAATAGGTGTGTTTCACCATAACAATTTACTATACTTGATAGCATACCAGCACCCACCCCATTTAAATCCTGATTAATTTTAATAAAAGGATGTGTTATTAGTATAATGGTTAGTGGCTCAGTATATGAAAGCAGCCAGCTGAGTTCAAATTTCAGTCCAGTTTATTATATTTACTGTCACATTGTGATAAAATAGCAATGAAACATTCAGGTTTAAAAATTTAAAAAAATCCACTGTTATTTCAAAGTATATACAGTAGCAAGCATAATGATCAGAACAATGTTAAGAAAAACTCTAAATGTGAAATAATTTTTCATTTAAAGTTCATTTTAAAGCTTTATAGAACATTTTATCATGGAAAAATAAAGCATATAAAGGTAAATTATATAATTCAAAAATTTAAAGTTCAATAAACTTATTTTGATAAAGTTATAAAATAATTATATAACATTAAAAAAAATTGATCAAAAACATCAGAACAATTAACAAAATGATACTATTATAATGGATACATCATATCCAAATGAAAATAGCGTTTATAATTCATTAGTACTTGATATGTAAACCTTTACTTTGAATAACAGCTTGACATCTTTTGCTACATGAGCCAATTAATGGATAGTTTCTCCCATTCTCCTTTCAAATTAGTCCATAGTTTTTTGACATTTGTTGGATTCTTTTTCTTAGCTCTTTCATTTAGTAACTTTGAAACATTCTCAATAAGATACATGTCTGGGCTTTGAGCAGGCCACTCCATAACAGTAACATCCTCCTCAGAAAGAAATGTTTTAACAGACTTCGCTGTGTGACATGGCACATTATCTTGAATAAATACAGCTAGTTGATCAATTGCAGTACTCAAATTAGTTAAAACATATTTCTTCAATATCTCTTTGTATACAGTTGCATTAATTTTACCATGTAGCCTAACAAAAGGTCTCGTACCAGCAGCTGAAATCATGCCAAACACCATCACACTTCCTCCTCCAAATTTAACACTGCTTTTAGTGCACTGAGGCAAATATTGTTCCTTAGAACTGCATCAAACAGACCTTCTCCCATCACAGCCAAACAGGTTAAACTTTGACTCATCGATGAAATGAACACAATGTCACTGTTCTTCTGTCCGTATGACATGTTCAAATTTCAATCAGTTCATTTGATTCTTTTTAGAAATGTAAGGCTTCGTAGAGGTTCCTTGACTGTTTAGATTTATTTCATTAAGTCTTCAGGAAATAGTGTGCCTTGATATTTTAATGCCAAGGTTAGCATTAGCTCTTTTAGAAATAGTGGTTGTTATCACAAATCAATCCTTTTTTTGATTTACCAATCCATCTGTCTTCCCTTGCTGTAGTTTTCATAGGCCTGCCAGGTGGTTTTTTGGCTTCATATGACCCAGTTTCCTCAAGTTTTCTTAAAATACTATAAATAATACTTTAAGATTTCCTCACACTTTTCAGATTTGAAATATCCCCAATCGAGAGTTTATCTTCATTACATAACTCGACTATCAGTTTTCTAAGTTCAAATGACGTCACATTTTTTTGCCATGTTTACAATGCAAGAGCCAGTAATGAGGCAGTGTAATTTAGTAAAATATCTGATTTTATATTCTTACACTAATGCAAAATAATTATTAAATTTTATAGATTTATTAAATCATTCTGATGTTTTTGATCATCTATTTTTTCAAATGTTATATAATTATTCTTATAACTTTATCAAAATAAATTTATTGAGCTTTATATTTTGGAATTATATAATTTACCATTATATCCTTATTTTTTCTTAAGAAAATGTTCTTTGAAGCTTTAAAATAAAAAGTTATTTCATATTTAAACTTTTTTAACATCATTCTGATCTTTATGCTTGCTACTGTCAATCATTCTTGCAAGTTCAAACTAAAACAACTGGGTGGGGTGTAAATCAAAAGACATCTTCACCAACAAAGAAACAAGAAATCCGTTGTCTAAAGTTGTGTTCTTTTATTAGTGTAATAAAGGTTGTGATTGGTTCTTGCAAGTTCAAACTAAAACAACTGGGTGGGGTGTAAATCAAAAGACATCTTCACCAACAAAGAAACAAGAAATCCGTTGTCTAAAGTTGTGTTCTTTTATTAGTGTAATAAAGGTTGTGATTGGTTAAAACTGGTAGGGAAGTACAAAGAATTACCATATTTTGAGGCCCGATCTTGATTAAGGTTTCCTTTTCCTACGGCACAGAAAATACAAATTCTTTTTCATTGTTTTCTCATTTCTAGCCACACACATGAATACCATATAAATCCATCTATTCTCCTCTCAGCTATAAGTTAAATAGCAGAGAAGACTGGTCTCTCTTTAGCCATGTTTAGCAATCAGTCTAGTAGAATTATAACTCTAAATTTGAAACTTGGCGACCTTAAACTGTACAAAGATAGATATGGGATGCAAATACTCTATCTGTAAAACAAAAAGCACAAGAGATTTCAACCACTATGGATATTGACATTAAAGAGTATCCAGAATGTTGTTGTATAGGATTCCCATTGGAGAGTAATTAACCAGGATGCTGTTGTATGGATATTTCCTATGAATAGTATCCAGAATGCTGTTATCGGGAATTCCCATTGGAGTGTAATTATCCAGAGTGCTGTTGACGCCAATGGCCAAGGAGCCAAAGGAAGTTATCATTATTAAGTTGGGTTAGGTAAAAGTACTGGTAGGCAACTGTGTCAAGATAAATATTGGGCATGCAGATATTGCACTCATAATTTCACCATTTTAGAAGATGGGAATGTTACGTGCTATCAAATACTATACTAATCTTAACCTAATACAACATGAGAGAATGGGAATGCAGTTGCATTTTATATTCTCATCACTCATCTTCCAATTCACTAAGTCATATCTACTTTAGGTAAAATACATTTGAAAAGCTTGCATCAATATTAACTACTGATAATCTTGAGAATTACATAATCATCTCATCCATCAAGCAGACCACGCATTATTACTATTACTGTAATCTTGCTGTGTGCCTGCAAAAAGGGAAATTGTTTTGATTATCAAGGCTATTGATGGTGAGTATGTGTTCATTGATCTTATAATGTAGGACTTCTTCTTCTATGTACCCTGTCCCTTCAGGACGTAGGCGATCATGGTTTTCCACGTCTCCCTATCCTTTGTGACTCTTAGTATGTTTGCTCCTGTTACTCCTGGCAACCCCCGTTTCATCATCCATCTGATCAGCCCCTGCAAATATGTTATCTGCTGCCTTCCTCTGTCTCTCTTTCCTTCTATCTGGCCAGTCAGTATCAGGTTCTCCAGACTCTCCTTCCTCATTGCATGTCCCAGGAACTTCAGTTGCCTCTTCCTGATGCTCAGTATTAATTTCCTTTTTGTTGCCATTCTTTCTAACACCTCATCGTTGCTTGCATGCTCAGTCCACGATATCCGCAGCATCCTCCTGTAGAACCACATTCTGCTGCTTTCAGTTTTGTCCTCATTTTCGATGATATTGTCCAGCATTGATGGATAACTCTAGACTTGAAGAGGTTAAGATTGAGGTGGTTGGTGAAGCATCCTCTCAGGTGTCTGTTCCACAACATACCAGTTCTGGGAAATAAATTGTCAAATAGGAACTTTCTATTTTCTACTGAAATATGAACTGAATGAGAGGATGGCATGGTGGGTTCTAGATGTGAAGGTCTGAACTGATGAAACTAAGGAATGCAGCTTGTCTATTGAAAATGAATTTAATGAGGTTTTTGAAAAATAAATATTATGAATTAATGCTTACTATATTGATATTATACTCTGTTAGAATTAGTTAATGAACACAGTATTGAGTGTTGGAAAGTTTCTTAATGTTCGGGAAAAAAACAAACTATGTGACTGAAATGTGGTTTTACAGACAGATACTGAGAATGTCATGAAGTGAACATGGAAGCAACAAAAACATCTTAAAGAAAATGAGGACTAAAAGGAAAGTTTTATATGCCATGTCTCTATAGGACATAGCCAATCATAACTCTCTACAACTTCCTGTTCTTTGTAATGATAGCAGCAAACTTTTCGCCTAATGGTGTGTAGGGCAGCATTTTTGCTGTTTCCATAACAAACTGTTTTTTATGGGGCAGAATTGTTAGCTCTGCGCCCAATCCCCAAACCTGGTGGAAGGTGATTTTCTAGGCATAGCTTAAACGTAACACACGGTCGAAAGTAAGGGGAACCCAGTGAGGATTGAACTCACTACTCAGTTGTAATGATTCTAGCGAGACTAGCTTGCTAACCATTACACCACGCCGAGATGACCTCCTGTTCTTGGTAGCTCACAATAAATTTTGTCTTTCTCATATTCCTCCTAAGCTCTGTTCTGCCATCCATTTACTCAAGCTCATAAAGTATGCTACAAAATGCTGTCCCACTTGCCCTCTTTCTGTCCTGTGAGTATCAGATTTTCCAAGCCCTCTTTTCTCATTATATGCCCCAGAAACATCAACTGTCTCTTCTTGATATTAAGTATTAGTTTCTTTTTTGTCTCTGTTTTCTCCAAAACTTTATTGTCACTCACATGTTCAGTCTATAACATCCTCAGTATCCTTCTGTAGAACCACATTTCTGTTGCTTTAAGTCTCCTCTTATCTTCAAGGAGATTGTCCAGTACTCACTGCCATACAGAAGGACAGATATCACATAACTGTTTAGTTCTCTTTTGCTTCTCATGAAAATTTCCTATTTCTCAGTACTATGCTTGCTTTTGAAATGCTTCTTTGAGTACACTTATATTTAAAATCAGAAATATATAGTTGAAATTTCTGGGTCAACTAATAAAGAAAGAGGGCTTGGAAAACTTAATACTCACATGACATATCCATTTAGTAGTTGTTGCTGTTGAAAATCCTCAAGTGCTGTGGTTTCTGTCATTTGGTAGAGTTCTTTATTTGTGATTCTATAGTACTATGAGGGTATAAAGTTCAGATGGAAACCATAATATGATAGAATTTTTGCAGATTAAGATTTTATTTAAGATAAGGACAGTAGTTCAAATATGAATAGTGTAAATATGGATATTTTATTGTCGTACAACTCACGATGAACTTATTCAATCATTAACTTTTAAATTATGATTAATCAGAAAATTTAAATAGGAGAACCATGACATTTTACTATTATTTCTAGTTATGATCTCATCAAAATGTTAATATTCCAGACTACTTTGAACAAAAGTTTAGGAAGAAATTCCCATCAATAATAGGATTAGATATGTTCACCTATTGTTTAGTTGACATTCCTACCCTATCTTTTGACAAGAGTAGAGGTTTGTTCCTTGTTTTTTGTTTAGAATTGGTTTTCTGGTTTCAAGTTTGCTTCACCTCTATACTTTTAACACTTGTTATTTTCTATGCTAATATAAGTCCACACAGCAACCCTCTACCTTGATGGGCTCTTGTATTGGATGAACATTAGTTAAAAATATTACTGGGAAGAAGAATAACAATCAAGTAATTGTGAAAGCTATTTTCCTGAAAAAAACTGTTTTAATAGAATGATTTTATAATCTTAATTAGTATTAGCACTGGTGGTTCAGTCATGAATGCCAAATGTTTTTTTTTTGTTTTTTTTATAAGGAAATGGCTAATATTACCATCACCATTTTGCTCATTTGAAATACTGAAGTTTTTTTCATTACTATACTTTCTAATCATCATGTTTATATTCAGAGTATATCCCATTTAGTTTCTTGTAGTTTTACAATATAAGATTCTTTATTTGAATTTTCCAGTTCATTTTTCTTTTTGTATACAGTTGACATTGTTTTGCTTAGAACTTTGAAAGTGAAGCCATGACTTAAAAACTTTTAAAGTTAAGAATTAAAATCAGAGATATTCTTTTCTTTTTATAATTCTTTCACCTGAAAACAAAAAAAATAAATTGCCAGAAGCCAGGAATTCTGGTGCAAATAGCAAACTTGGGGATCTGGTAATTTCAGAAAATGATTACATTTTCTCTAAGCCCTAATACATTTTGTTTTGTTCATCTTTTTCTCTGACTAAATAATCCTTTCAAATACATTAGCTTTGTTGTTTTTATTTCAACATGGTCATAGCCAAAGGCAAATGGAAAATGACTCTTCAGCTGACTTCTGTAAAGTGAAATATGTTCTTGAAGCATTTCAGTGGCTGTACAAAATAGTATAGATGTAATTTTTACATAATATTTTAAACTTCGCACCCATTTCAGCCAGCATTAAGCTTGAAAAATATCTAAAAATTGAGAAAATGTTAGCTTCATGTAAAAAAAAAAAAAAAAAAAAAGATTCTTAACAGAGCACTAAAATGTAAATAATAAATATTTAAATCAATCTTCTGATAGTAGATACAATATTTATTCAGATATGTGTGTGTGTGTGTGTGTGTGTGTGTGTAAAAATTTGCAGCATTTGTACAGTGTCTCAAATGTCATCCTGAAAAAGAATCTCACTAGTAAGACCTATGGAATTTACAATGTTGTTTGTTCACATATGATAAACAAAGAAGTTGTTTGCTCACATATGATAAACAAAAACTTGTGTTTCTACTACAGTTCATTTATTTGCTTTTTTATGGTGATTGTAGTGAAACAAAGTTCTCATTGTTTGTAAGGTTTGTACAGCATATCACGTTGAATACACCGGTTCTCGTTCACTCACCGAAGTTAAGCAACGTGAACCTGATCAGTACTTAGATGGATGACCACTTGGGAATACCAGGCGCTGTAAGCGTTCAGTGACGGATGTGCGTTGTGGTGCAGTGGATGTCGGCTTGGAAAGAGAAATTAGTGAGCCTAGTTCGAATTTCAGTTGTGTATCCTGCATTCACTTAAGCACTGGTACCCTTGGGAAAGATATTAATCTGTCACTTCCTTCCAGTTATGGGTTAAATAACAGGATGGGGCCTGGAGGCAACCCATCCAGTGTTGGTGTCACAATAAAAACACCCTTGGTAGCCCTGGCGAAGCATCAAGTATTCAGCTATTTGACAAGATTATAAATTTCACTATAAACTGCACCAAGGTTCCAAATGTACAGGGAATACTGGAGAGGTGTAGTGAGTTCTATCTTGACCAAGGCCATAGGACAATGACAGATGAAGGTTTGTACTTATTTTATCACTGATGGTTAGAATATGGTTATAGGATATCCATTTTTTTTTTCCTCTAGATGTTAGGGTAAGTAAGAATAAGCATTCATATTGTATTAATAGTCAAGTTGAAGTCAGCTTGAATAGAGTTGCAACAACTAAAGAAGGTTAGTATTTACCTTATCATTGCAAGGTTTAAACATGGTTATGGGATGTCTGTTTTCTTTTTCTTCCTCCAGATGTTAGGGTAAGTAAGAATAAGCATTCATATTGTATTAATAGTCAAGTTGAAGTCAGCTTGAATAGAGTTGCAACAACTAAAGAAGGTTAGTATTTACCTTATCATTGCAAGGTTTAAACATGGTTATGGGATGTCTGTTTTCTTTTTCTTCCTCTAGATGTTAGGGTAAGTAAGTGTAAGCATTCTTAGAATGGTCACACTCAAGTCAGCCTTTTGCTGAGTTGTAACAAACAAAGAGAAAATTACTTCATAAGTGGAGTATTTTGGTAGACCCTTGCAATGTGTTGGAACATAAAAAAATTCAGTTTTCAGTGGACCGGGGGAAACTGACCTTCCCCAGTGTGGATGTAATTATGACATAGTTCTATATCTTAGAACAAGGAGGAGAGTGAAGCAGGAAAAGTGTTGGTCTTTTTATAGATTTTAACAATATGCCACCTAACTGCATTTTATGAAGACAAGTCGGGTTTATTTTCAGTTCCTTTTACTCTTAGCATTATTTGAAAATGTATTTCTTTTTTTTATTATTTATTATTATTATTATTCATTGATTTCATTTCACTTTCTACCAAAATAAACATCTGCATTTCTAATGCAATATATGTTTTAAAGCTGTTATGTACTCAAGCCCTGACCCCCATACTATAGCCATTTGTAAACTCTTGAATAATTTCACATATTCTTCTTGCAAAAAATACTTAATTTACATTAATTGATTCAGGGATTGATCTGTGTTTCTCATGATATTTCAACCTTTTCTGGGTTATTTAAATTTGAAATATATTTTGGATTGTAAGATGTTGCATACAATATCAAGTGTTCTTTTGTAGTCCCTCATCTTAGTACTGACCAAGCTCAAAAATGCTTAACATTGGTGATCGAACAATAACAGAAGTGTTCAGCATGATTTGACAGTAATCCGATTACAGTGGTGAAATAAGTTAACCACGTTGAAATTCAAAAGGATTCATATTCAGCAACCATTGAAGCCATGCTCGTTGATTGACAACTGCATTGATGTCTGAAGAACTGAATTCCATCACATGCTCTGTTTGGTGAATTGAAAACAAGTAAAAGGGTTGTTGGTACAATAATAGGATCACAATCCTAAAAACTTATAATGTCTTCTCTAGTCTTTTAGAAAGGTTGTATGGTAATTAGTTCAATTGACAACTGTCTGTATGCTCTTAAAACCACAGAAACAAAGTTGGTTCAGCAAGTAATCATTATCAAATATATCACAAGCGAAATCATTCCTCTACTGCCATCCATGGTCCTGAGCATGACAGTAAACTACATCTGGCAGCAAGGCCTCTGATTGGGAAGTTGTGAGAAGCATGGAACCACCTCTTAATTACTGCTGTTCCCAGGTCCACCCTAACCCGGAGTGGTAGCACCCGTTAAGGTCCCAGCTATGGGCAAATAGTTAGCCCCCAAACTTGGGTCAAAACACTATGAAAGTAGAAAAATAGACTTTTATAGAAATATATACATAAAAATAGACTTTTATAGAAAAATATACATTTTTGAAAGAAAAATATTACCAACAATACATTTTTGAAGAAAAAATTATGACCATAACACATTTTTGAAGGAAAAATTATTCTCAGCAAAACATTTTTGCATACAAAACTAGAAGACATTTTCAGTTTTCTAAAATAAAAAAAGAATAAAAACAAAAACTTTTCATTAAAATCTGACTATATCAACCTTCTCACTATAACGGAACATTAAAAAAATACCTAAAAACCCTACCTTTTTGGCATTAAATAACCCACAGAGGTTGATATGCCGTAAAACTAAACTCAAACTCTATTGCCATCCAAAGTCATTTCAGATGATCTACATATAAAAAAGTATACCGTTCTTGTGTTAGTCTCCTCAGCCATATGCGAACCCATTCACTATGGGAAAGATGTTCAATTTGCCAGAAAAATCTTTTTACAATGACAACAATAAATATATTTTATTTTAATGTAAAGTGTCATTTTATGTTGCTTAAAATGATCAGTTTTCAGTTTGGTCAATAATCAGTCTTTTCATTTAGACAGTTATATGAGCTAATGTAAACCCTGGACTTGGATATCCTTGATGATTTGATGTAATACAAAGATGTGGGTTTGAGATATAAAAATAAGTATCTGCAGTTGTATATATAGATTTAGAACAGCAATTTTAAAATAGAAACACAGCAGCTGCTTTTACTTTGTTAGAATCTAAAAATATTTTCTGACTTTAAATAACTGCAAAGGGCTGATAAGCCATAGAAAATAACCCTATATTCATAGAGTTTAACTTAGTGTTGCACGGGGGGGGGGGGGGTCAAGAATGAATCTCCATCAGAACTGGACTCATTACACTTGCAAATGATCCATAGATTTTTTTGATAGTTGATAATCTTCACTAAATACTTAGAAAATGGCTCTTTCAATATTGTTTAGTATCTATTTTCCAAGTTGTTACATACTTTACATTAATTGGATGGTATATTAATTTTTTTTTTTTTAATCATTTCACCCCAAGCAAGGAATTCCACTACCACTATTGTGCAGGGGATTACATAGGGGAAAGTGATGAGAAAGAGTGGTTAGATATAGGTAATGTCAGAAGGAGGGTGATAGACGGGTAAGGATACTGAGGATAAGGGTTGGGTAGATGGGAAGAGTGTTTGAGAGAATGGATCTGAGTTAGTGTGTTACGAGGTGTCTATTGACTTTACATTTAAACTCCTGGAGATTGTAACTGTCAGGGAAGCAAGTATATGGAAGGGAATTCCACAGGCAGGATGTGTGAGAAAAGAAGCTGTTGGAGTAGAAATTGCAGTTACATCTTATCTGTTTCACTGTAAAAGGGTGGGACCTAGTTGCTAATCTAGTATCTCGTGCAAATTCATACCTAGCAGAAGCCATGAAAGTATTTATAGTAGAGGCACAGGGAAGCCACATCACGCCCGTGAGAGAGTGACTGCAGCCGGTCTGCCAAGTCAGTATTGATCACATTACAGATTCTCCATTGTATTTTGTCAAGAACCCCGAGGAGAATAGCAGGGGCACCTGACCAGATGTGGAAGCAGTATTCAATACATGGGTGAATTTTCAAATCTCCCCTAAACAGAGTAAGAAACATATATATAATAAACTGCAAGAGTAGAAGTTTTCTTCTTTTTTTTTTTAATCATATCACCCCAAGCAAGGCAGTAACACCACAGATGTGCAGGGGGCTACATAAGAATTAAAAGATTCAAGGAGAGTGAAGAGAATGATGAACCAGTTAGAAAGGAGCAAGAGAAGGGTGGGAATACAGGTGAGATGACAGTTGCAAAGGTGGAGAGAAACTAGAGTCAGGTGGATAAGAGATGAGTATTGACCTTGCATTTAAATTCCTGGAGGTTGTAGCCATCAGGAAAGCAAGAATAAGGAAGTGAGTTCCAGGAGCGGGAAGTGCAAGAAAAGAAGCTGCAGAAGTAGAATTGTCATCTGCATTTGGTTGATCTAACTGTGAATGAGTGAGACCCAATTGCCAGTCTGGTTGCACGAGTAAACACCTGTTGCAGTGACTTCAGTTCATTGGAGCAGAAGCCATGGAAGTATTTATAGAACAGACAAAGGGAAGCCACATCCCGTTGGTGGGAAAGTGGCTGTAGTTGAGCCACCAAGTTGGTATCTATCGCATTACTGATTCTCTTTTGGAGCCTGTCAAGGACACAAAGATGAACAGTGGGGGCACCTGACCATATATGGCAGCAGTACTCCATGCATGGATGAATGGTTGATTTGTATATATGCAGCATGGTTTCAGGCAGGAAAAACATCCTGGCCCAACACAGTGATCCAACCTTCCTAGCAATGGATTTAGCTATTGACTCAATGTAATGGTTCCACTTGAGATCAGAAGAGAGGGTAAGGCCGAAGAGGCACAGAGTATTGCTCTTGGGGAGACTTGCTTGGTCCATGCTGATGGGAGGCAGGAGAAGTTGCCTGTGATGATTGACAGACAGCAGCTTGGTCTTAGACACATTGAAATTTACAAGCCATTTCTTACCCCAATTCACCACAGAGTGTAGATCCCTCTCAAGATCAGCTGTGAGAGTATTAATTAATTTCTTTTTTTTTAACCAATGCAAAGTTCAAGAGCCACTCATGCTAGAGGGTTTATGAAGGTGGTAAGTGATAAAGGAAGAAGTGTAGATTATTATGATAAGAAGGATAGACATGGAGAGGCTTAAAAAAGTTAAGATTTCCAGTGAAGCATCCAGGCACTAGTTGGTGTCACAATGCAGTGTTTTGTGAGAAGATTCTAAATAGAATTTCCCTCTTTCCAAATGAATACAGAAGGAATGAGGGTGATTCAACTTTGTGGATGAAGCAAGGCAGGTCTTAGCTTTAATGATCGGCACTAGTGACTCTTGAATAATGGTTGTATTTGAGCATTTATCATAAAATAAGTGATAGACTGCCAATAGGTTTGAGACATTGTGAATGTGGGAAAAGAGCTGCAAGGTAGAAAATCAGTCTCACCCCACCTCACAAGGTGACATATCACAAATAGCAAAGTGAAACTTAGGAAATACTATTTTGGCCTCATTTTAAAATTCATTACTACTTCTATGGGAAATACTTTGTTCATAAATCATTTATTAAAAAAAAATACAAAAAAACAAAATATATACCAATGTTTGGAAAACCACAGAGGGAAACATTTAAATAAATTATAAAGCACATTTTTTTTATTGTCCATTCAGTTTTCTGTTCATCAGTAAAAGGTTGAAAGTTGCATTGACAATAGGATTTCATTGTGTCAGTCTGGGAATCAGGATAAACCTATCAGGTATGATTTTTTAGAAACCCGTGAACATTAAAGGAAAGATGGTGATAATAATCAGCATTATCATCATCAATTCTTACTTGTTATTCTTGGTTTATATATATATATATATATATATATATATATATATATATATATATACTTGCAAATCTGGTTAAAAATGGTAGACAAGGTGTTATGGTTAAGTTTCTTATATAATTAATAATCCGCCTGTGCATTGAATACTGCTGCCACATCTGGTCGGGTACCCCTGCTATTCTCCTCGGGCTTCTCGATAAGGTTCAGAGGAGGGTCTGTAATGTGATAGGTACCGACTTGGCAGACCGCCTGCAGTCTCTCTCTGTGTCTCTCTGGGCTTCCCTGTGTCTCTTCTATAAATACTTTTACGGCTTCTGCTCTGATGAACTTAGATCACTGGTGCCCCCTAAATACGAATTTGAACGAGATACTAGATTAGCAACTAGATCCCACCCTTTTACAGTGAAACCCATTAAATGCAACCGTAACCTCTACTCCAACAGTTTCTTTCCTCGCACTTCCCGACTGTGGAATTCTCTTCCACATGATTGCTTCCCCGATGGCTACAATCCCCAGGAGTTTAAATGTAAGGTCAATAGACACCTCCTAACACACTAACCTGCTCCCATTCTATCAAACACTCTTCCCATCTGCCCAACCCTCATCCTTGGTATCCTTACTCATCTGTCACCTTTCTCCTGACATTCCCTATGTCTAACCACTCCTTCTCTTTACCTTCCCCTATGTAGCCCCATGCGCAATAGTGGCAGTGGAATGCCTTGCTTGGGGTGAGATGATTAAAAAAAAAAAAAAAAAATTTTTCATCTGATCTTATAATTTTTTCTTTTCAGAACATAAATTGCATAAAAATTGTCCAAAAGTTTTATTTCTCCAAGTACTTTCAGCTGTACTTTTAGCCATTATCAAGGATGATTTTTATTTTACATTTAACTGAATATATAATTTTATATTCTGAAAGAAAAAATTATATGATCACAAGAAAAATGATATAAAAAAACTTACCCATAGCACCATGTCTGTTCTTTTTAATGAAATTTGCATAAAAGTGGGATTACTGCTTAAATGCACTATATGCACATACATGCATGTACACATCTATATTATATATAACACCTATAGGTGTGTGTGTGTGTGTGTGTATATATATATATATATATATATATATATACACTTACATATACATGCGTTTTTGTATATGCATATAGATGTGAATTGTACACTTCTCCTTAATGGTGATACAGAGGATATATTAAGCATATTCCTGTTAATAAAATAAAATAGTAAATCCGTCACTGTTTTTTTAAAGAATAATCCATTTTTATCAGAAAGAAACTTTCAGAAACTTGATATTTTCTCTCTTATTTCAGTCTCATTTCAACATCATAACAAATAAAACTATTAGACTTTGTATTCATCAGATGAAATTGAAAGTGATTAATCTTTACTTGGTTAGGTAAATGCTTATTATTCTCAACATTAAGATTATTGCTATCTAGTTTCTCAAATATTTTATACATGCAATGCAACTTTAGAAAAAGCAAGAATATAAGAAATTTCTTACGTTCTTCTTGGGTTGTTCTTCTCTTTGGTACAATGTGATAAGACAAAAAAATGTTTTGTAATTTATAATGGATCATTAAATTTCCACCTGTGACTAAAATGGGGTCATTAAACCACAACCTGTAGCCAGACCACTGTTATTAAATTACCACCTGTGGCCAAAAAGACCCTTAAAATGTGATGAAATCCAGCTTACTTATCCAGTTGGTAAAATGTGATGAAATCAAATCCAGCTTACTGTGATATTTCACCTGATTTTTAGATTATATTAACTAGACCAGTGGTTTTTAACTAATTGGAAATTTCTATCTTGAGAGGAATTTAAGGGTTTCTGGGAAGGAATTGAGGCCACAGGTTGGTAGACACAAAATATTAACTTTCAAACTCCCCAAGGCAGCACAACCCGCAAATAGCATCAGTCCATGCAACTGAGAAGTCCGACTGGGTTTTCTTTCCACTAGTTCTTGTGTTGTTTGCCACTACAAAAATAACCCAGCTAAATATACATATAATAATAATAAGGAAAAGAATGAAGATTTTCAATTATATAAGCATATTATTTGGAATGCACCTTTTGAGTTGGACAATCTTGTAAAGTGTAGAATATCCTGACTTATGGTGAAAACAGTGCATCAAGCAAAATAATTTGAGAACCACTAAACAAGACTTGTTCTGAAATAATCTTTTCTTTAATGTATCAGGGAAGGGCTCCTGTCAGATCAATAATTAGAACTGATCAACATAAAATCCAATAGAATTCAAATGTAAAGTCAATAGTCATCTCCTATCTCACTAACCTGCATCCTCTCTATCATGCTTCTTTCTCCATCCATTCCAATCATCAGTATTCTCATCCTTCTCTTACCCACTTCCTGACACCCCCTATAACCTGTCACTCTTTCTCATAACTTTCCTCCTATGTAACCCCCTGCAAAACAGTGGCAGTAAAATGCCTTGCTTGGGGCGATATGATTATAAAAAAAAAGAATGTTAATTGGTTTTATAAATGCCTTCCAGATAAAGCATTTCTTACTTTAAAATATTTTGTTCAAGAATATCATCATTTGGCACAACATATTGATGTGAGAAGACATTTCCAATGATGATACATGCTAATTTTGACATGAAAAATAGAAAAGAAAAAATTATTTCATTGATTCTTTGTGTTTAACACTCTTAAATTAACTCTACACAGTGAGATTGATAAATTGTTGCCTCATTTATGCAAAAATGTAAACAACACTTACATCTCATTTTAACAGATATAGTTATGAAAATTACACAAAAAATATCTTGAAATACTAAAGAGTAAATTTATTCAATAAAATTACCATTAGTTTCAACTTTGGCTTCGAAACAACTTTGGAATCTCCTGCATCTCTTCTGGATGGTCTCATTTGTTAAGTTGGTGAATGCTGCCATAATCCTTGCTTTCAGTTTATATTTAGTATTTTACAAGGAATTTTGTTGGTCTCTTGCTCAACAGTGCCCCATACAAAATAATTAAGAGCGTTGCAATCTAGGAAGTTGGATGGCAAGACATAAGTGGTGATATGGTCACAGAAGTTGTCTGACAGCCATGATTGGGTTTTCCTGCTTGCATGGCATGATGCAGAATGTTCTTGTCAGACATAGGGTTTTCTGATGACAACCCTCTTGACCCAAGGCAGCACTACCTTGATGTAGGCCTCTAATACTTGATGTGGGTCTTTGTGTTGAATCTGCGAAATAAACTTTGACAAAATGGTAGTAACTCTATCCAAAGTTTTTGGAGATAGGACTTCAAGTTGGTAAAGTGTGACAACAGCAGATTTTATCATTTATGCAGGAATTGAGAATGCGAGAAGTTTAAGTTGAATGAATGTACTCCAGATTTATTTAAATGTCTCATATTCATACAGGGCTTAACTTCTATTAAGGACAAGGAAATAAGATCCAGGATACTTGCAAAATTAGAAATGGACCCAAAATTAACTCTACAGAAAATAATTTTTTTTTAAAATCATATCACCCCAAGCAAGGCGATGACGCCACTGATGCGCAGGGGGCTACGTAAGAGTAAAAAGATTGGAAAAGAGAAAGCCGGAAACCGCATTCTAAACAGGAAACAAGGGATGAGCCTCTTCTCCTGTTCAATAGACGTGGGTGGAGTGTGAACCTGGCTATAGTTTAGTCTATCTACTCCAATTGAAAACAAAAATAAAGAAAAGAGTAAAAATAAAGAAAAGAGAAAGCCGGAAACCACATCCTAAACAGGAAACAAGGGATGAGCCTCTTCACCTGTTCAATAGACGTGGGTGGAGTGTGAACTGGGAATGGAAGAATGTCAATGTACTGTGAACTTAAAATTAGATACCGCAAGTATTGAGGAGAGAGATACTTTATAAGTGCATAGCATCTGACCATCTAAGGAAAAAAACTATAAACATTACTCAACTACTAACAATACATTTAAAAAGATGAGAAATCTCTCTCAATATCTCTCAGTTGTGGAGGTAAACATTTCAAGAGTGATTGTTTTTTTCAAGGACAAAAATGCTACAAATGAGGGCGATTAAGACACAAAAGTACTTGTCGCAGATACTAAAACTGAATGAAAAATAAAACATGTAAATATTATAAATACATGGAGTAAGGACAAAAAGCTTAAAATTAACAAGAGTTCGAATGAAACATCTTAAGAGAAAATTTGTTTTTGTGGGCATGAATAATGTAAAAATAAAATTACAACTGAATACAGGATTTAATATCATTATTATCAATGAACAGAAGGGAGAAAAATAAGTAAACCCAGTTTTTTTTGTGTTTTAATAAAGTTGTACATAGTTTCAGGAAAGAAATTGAACTTTTTGGTGAATTCACATTTTTGTTGAAAAAAACCAAGAAAGCAGTGGTGTTTGTATTAAAGAATATTGCTAATTTATTTAGAACAGATTGGATTACATTATTTGATCTTTGAGACCAATTAACTCTTTTTGCAACAAAATAAATATTGTTACCTCCAGTGCTAATATGGCAACTGAAAAATTACAGAAGGAATTGAAAACATTTTCTATTAAGTTTTCAGAACATGCACAAAAACAAAGGCTAAATTCAAAGTAAAAGAGAACGTAACACCGACATTTAAGCCAAAAAGGAGTGTACCTTTGAATTAGATAGACTAGAAAAATTAAATGTGATCTTAAAAATAGACTACTCTTAATGAGCATCAGCAAGACTGTTAAGAAAAAGAAAATCAGAGTATTTGCTGATTTTTCTACTGGATTAAATGAAATTTTAAAACACCATAACTACCCATTACTGAGTCCAGATAAAAGTTTTTGCTAAGATAAATGGTGGAAAATTTTTTCTCTAAATTAGACCCATCAGACACTCTACAAGTACTAGTAGATGAAGAGTGCTCAAAATTATTAACAATAAATATAGACTCCAGAGGAAGTCATCTCAAAAGGGAAGTGTCATAGAGGAAAAATGTGTCACTGCCAACACTTGTATTCAAATATGGATCACCAGGGAGTAAACACAGTTGACCTTGTTCTCAAGTAATTAGTGGTACTGTGCTGCTGGGATCACATGACAGGTAGAACATATATATATATATATATATATATATATATATATAATTCCAGGTGAAGAGGACTCAAGGTTTTTTTTATTTTGAGTGCTCTGGCATTTATTTTATTATAAACAATGCTCAATATAATGAGTATTATAGAGCTTAATATAATTATATAGTTCTGTACCAATTGTACATTGCAACACGGAAATTTCTGTTTCGAGATAGATTCTCATCATCAGGCAATCTCAAAACATAGAAATTTCCATGTCGCAATGTACAATTGATACATAACTATGTAATTACATATATATATATATATATATATATATATATATATATATAGGTATAGAGATACTAGAGTGGGTAGAGTCGGAGAAGAATAAATGTCTGATGTTCTGTTGTTTGAAGATATAATTATACTAGTATCTGTAACGTTAGTAAAGTAGAAATTATAAAACTGTCAAGTTTCGTTGAATCTAATAAGATTACAGAGAGAATTGACAATGTGATTTTGTTGACCCTAGCAATGTTACAAAAGCTAGTGAGCTTGAGTAAATGAAAGGCGAAGCAAGGTTTAAGAGAGATAACAAAAAGACAAAATTTATTAAGAAACAACATTGTGGAGAGCCATAACCACCAAGATCCTGAAGAGAAAGAGCACAGAGTAGACTGCATAAGTGTTTATATTATGACTAGCAGTATAGCCTGGCATTGCTCAGGTGTAATGAAAGCTTTAAAACTAATCCATGGTCCTGGAGCTCAGACTCTTTGGACGTTGGCACGAAAGACTAAAAAGCAATAGTTGTTTCCAGTTAAAGCGAAACCGTAGACTGAAAGAAAAATGAATGGATGTAAGTCAAATTTTCATTTCCTGGTATCGATATCAAATAAGTGTTTTTCATCATAAACTGAATTTTGAAGGCTAAATAAGTCCTCTGAGTAAATGGTATCATGGCTGAAACTAAGAACTCTAATTATACCTACTTAGAGCCAAACCCAAAGCAAAAACTAAAATAAAAGAGCTGAAAAAATACAAACATACAGGTAGATAAACAGACACACACAAACATGTTGCCTTATATATATATTATTGATTTTCTGTACTATTGTAAGAAATGCAACCTTGAAACTTCTGAATATCGTTTCTTATGTCTTTGTCTATGAGTGTATCAAATTTGATTAAAATCGGACCACTCCTTCTATAACCTGATATTTTTGATTATCGATTTTTGATATTTATTGGGGGTACCTTGACACAAAACCTAGCTAAGAACACTCACAGATGCTTATAGTACAACTGTGTAAATTTTCAAGAAAATCTGTTCAGCCGTTTCGGAGTCTATAGGTAACAGACGCACACACAGACACATACACATAGAGACAAAGTTCCATTTATAAATAAGTTTAGAGTATTCATTGACACAGCTGAAAAAATTATTTGAAATAATTTCACAACTGACATATTGTTTCTTAACAAGAAATTTTGGAGATATTTCTATGGTTTCTGATTTCATGCTGTCTTAACTTCATTGTTGTATATTCAGACAGAATGAATGAACATTTAATTGGAGAAGGCTTTACAAAAGAAATCATTCAGTAATCATCTGCTGTCCTTTCTAATATTAGATAAGCAAAGCAAAATAAATTGACCTCGTAAGTAACATGAAATATTAACCAAACTCAGTATTTATTTTAGTGTCAAAACTCTTTAACTAGATATAAAATGATGTGCAGACTGAATGCAATGTGTTATTTCTTAGACTATCAGATCAGGTTCTCACATCAGTCACCATTTTATTTTATACCAGTAAATGTTTTCTTTTCAATATCCCAAAATATTTATAATCATTTTTTTTTAAATCAACTTTTGCTGCAACAAAAATATTTTTACATTGTTTACACTGGGATTATTGTTTTCATTTTTGTTGTTTTTCTCATAATACTTCAACCATTTTGTCAACCATCCTTTGTCAAATCTAAATTGTTAAACTTATGTACTTGATTCTGATGTCTCCAATTTGCAGCTTGCATCTTGGGCTGTCTCCTTTGTTAATGGACAACAGAAATACTTGATTAATTATCAAAAGATGAAATTTATTGCTAATTTTGATGAACAGAATTTTAATTACATATTGATGATCTGAGTAAAGCTCTTTTCATCAGTAGAATCACATTTCTGTCAATTCAAGCCTGTTCAGCATTGCAAGAGGATTGATATCATGTAACAGTTTATCACTCTTTTCTTTGTTCCAAAGGAAATTTTCCTGTTACTTAATATATTGTTTATCTGAAACATTATGAGAATAATAACTAAGATATTTTGTTTGTATTATTCCTTTCTTTTGTTGTCTGTGTTATAACTGTTTTTTGTATATTAATTATAAACATTATTATTCCAGTCAGTATCCTCATTTTATCATTCCTCATTATTGTTTCTTTTTCTTACAGATACAGTTTCTTTCTTACTGCTGTTATAGTCAACATTATCAATAATAATTTTTTTTACATCATCTTTTTTCCATTATCTTTCTTTTTATTAAAAACAATTCAATTCCAACCATTTTTCACTTCCTTCAACCTCATCATTTGAGGACTTTCAACAGCTGCAACAATTAAAATAACAGCCAGTACATGTAACTGATAAGAAACTTACCATAAAATCAAATTGTTGACATGTCACACTACTACAAATAAAATGTTAGGAAGAAAGCCCTCATCAATAAAGGAAAGAGCAATAACAGCTGCTGAACTTGAGAAAACTATTTTCCTGAAAAATTGTTTCAAGAGAGATTTTATAAATTTTAACCAAAAATAGTACTGGCTGCTCAAAAATGGCTAATATTATACCATTAGAAATGAGGACAACAGATACTACACTTTGATCCTAGCCCTTATTCAATGAATGCCTGATAAGTATACTGTAATTCAGCAGATATACAAAATATAAAACAAAAATATATCTCATCACTAGACTTATTTAACCTCTACAGAGAGGCAATTCTGAGAGAATTAGATGTTTTGCTATGATTCATTTTTGGCAGCCATAACCTTAATTATATAAGATATGAAGATGACACAGTGTTGATAGTAGGTGCACATAGAAAACTACAAATCTTCTACAGAATGTAGTGAAGGAAAGCAAGTAGTAAGGAGTAAACACAAGTAGTAAGGAGTAAACATAAACTGCAAGAAGTCAGAATGCATGATTGTTAGCAAAAAGATGAGCCCAAAATACAAATTACTAATTGGAGATGCTAAAATCAAACAAGCACAAAAATTTAAATATCAGTGAAATATTCTAACAAAAAAAAGAAAATTTGATAGAGAAACCTGAAGTAACATTGGCATAGTCAAAGATATATTCCAAAAGCTAAATATAGTATTAAGAAACAAAAATACTTTATTTGAAACAAAGAAAAAAGTACAAAAGTGTTATGTAGTATCAGTTCTTCTATATGGTAGTGAATGCTGGACAATCTTCTCAAAGATGAAAAGATTTGAAGCAGCAGAAATCTGGTCCTACAGAAATATGCTGATGATACTATGGGCAGAACATATGAGCATCAATGAGATTTTAGAGAAAATGACAACAGAAATTACACTAATACTTAACATCAAAAAGAGATAGTTGAAATTTCTTGGGCGCATAATGAGAAAGGAGAGCTTTGAAGATCAGATCCTCACCGGACAGATTGAAGTAAAAAAAAAACATAAAAGAACAATACATAAGATGATCTTGAGTAAATGAATGGCAGAACAGAGACGAGGAAAAGTCAATAATTATTAAGAGCTGCAAAGAACAGGAAATTGTGGAGAGCCATGATTGCCTACATCCTGAGAGGCACAGCACATAAAGAAGTTAATATCAATACCATTAGAGATGAGAACAGATAATAGATTTTAACCCCAGCCATTGATCAATGAATGCTGAATTTTTCCTGATAAAGAGATGGCTATTATTATCATTACTATTACCACTGTTTATGATACTATTTCACTCTCCTCTCAGGTCTTTTGAACCCTTGTAATGAATTATCCCTTGTTTTCTATTTAGGATTGAATTTTTGGTTCCTCCTAAAGTCTTTTCATTCATTTTCACTTCCAGTAAAACGTGTTTTAGTGACATTCTAACCTTGGGGTAAAGTGATTTAAAAAAATACTATCAAAATACTATTAAAAAAATTTATTAAAAATACTATTACTACCACCTTTTTTGTATTATCATTTTTCTTTTTTCTCATTTCTTACTTCATATTTATAATAAAACCATGATTTATCATCATGCTCTTTATGATTATTATTATTATTATTATCATTATTATTATTGGTATTATCATAACAATTTTCATGCCAACATCATCATCAGCATCATCATGACAATTTTCATATTGAAAATGTTAGCAATGAGTTCTGAATCATATTTTCTTTAAAAGCTCTTGTAAAGGCTTTGATTTCTACTGGTTGAAACTCAGAATCGTTTCTTACACGAAAAGTACAACCTTCTATCATCATGACACATCTTCATCCAACAAAGATTTATTACATCTTTTGTGTGTGGAATGAAAGAGAAGAATCAGATATTTTTACTGTTCTCTCTTGAGAACTGATCATTCTTTTTATGTCAGGATTTTTCCATAGAATTTTTACTCAGACATATTTTTAGGGTTTCTAAAACCTAAAGCATTTCCAGAAATCTCAGAACGGAGGTAGGAGTTGACTCAGTACTTAGGAACCATTACGCATGTTTATATATCTGATAGATGTATGTCAATCAAGTTACTGGATTCAAGCACCCAAATGACCATAACATTTTTTTTTATATAAAAAGATAGAATGATACTGAGCTTTTATAATGTGATATTCAAATCATCATTTGTGATTATCTGTGTTCCAAGAATTTTGTACTTGAGATTTTCTTCTTCTTTTATGTGCCATGCTCTTTCAAGATGTAGGCGATAATGGCTTTCCACATCTCCCTGTCCCTGGTGGCTCTTAGCTCTCTTTTTTTTGTTGCACCATACAACCCTCATTCTGTCATCCACCTGATCAGGTCCTTCAAATATGTTATCTGCTGCTTTCCTCTATCTCTTTTTCCCTCTATCTGGCCTGTTAGTATCAGGTTCTCCAAGCCCTCCTTCCTTATTGCATGTCCCAGGAACATTAGTTGTCTCTTCCTGATGCTCAATATTAATTTCCTTTTCGTCTCCATCCTTTCCAAAACCTTGTCATTGCTCACATGCTTGGTCCATGATATCCACAGCATCCTTCTGTAGAACCACATTTCAGCTGCTTCAAGTTTTTCCTTCATCTGTAAAGATATTGTCCAATATTTACTGCTATATTGAAGAACCAACATCACATAGCAATCCAGTACTCTCCTCTTTGTTTTTAGTGAAATTCTGCTGTTTCTTAATACTTTACTTGAGATTACCTTTCCAAAATGAAAGTATGAAATTATCATTTGGAATTTCAATGAAGGCAGTGATGACACCTACTCTGAATCTATTCACAAGGGGTGAATTAATATATATATATATTTTTTTTTTATAAGCGTTTCACTCCGAGCAAGGCATGTCACTGCCACTACTGTGCAGGGGGCTACGTAGAGTGGAGAAAGGCTGATTAAATATAGGAAATGACAGAGGGTGGGTGATAGGTGGGTAAGGATACCGAGAATGAGGGTTGGGTAGATGAGAGTGTTGTGAGAATAGTTGGGAGTTAGTGTGATAGGAGGTGTCTATTGACCCTACATTTAAACACCTGGAGATTGTAACTGTTGGGAAAGCAGACTTGTGGAAGGGAGTTCCACAGGCGGGAAGCGCGAGAAAAGAAGCTGTTGGAGTAGAATTTACGGTTACATCTTATTTGTTTAACTGTAAAAGGGTGGGACCTAGTTGCAAATCTAGTATCTCGTGTAAATTCGTGCTTAGGCGGCACCAGTGATCTAAGCTCATCGGAGCAGAAGCCATGAAAGTACTTGTAGAAGAGGCACAGGGAAGCCACATCACGCCGGTGTGAGAGTGGCTGCAGCCGGTCTGCCAAGTCAGTATCAACCACGTTACAGATCCTCCTTTGTATTTTGTCAAGAAGCCCAAGGAGAGCAGCAGGGGCACCCGACCAGATATGGCAGCAATATTCAATACACGGGCGGATGGTAGATTTATATTATAAAAGAAAAATGCTTCAGTGAGTGCAGTCAAGCATAACAAACACAGCAGCACTCATCAACAGGCAAGTTTGGTTTAAGGCTCCGAGTTCTCTACAGAGAATTGTCCTACAGTATTGGTTTGTGTATTTAGTGACATAGTTGTGTTTCTAAGCCAAGCAGTCTGTATTTGGATTCAGTAGAAAACAGGGAGAGCAATAACTGAGCTGTACTAAAAATAAGAACTAGACAAGGTATCCCTAGATAGGGGCAGTAGAATGAGAACAGTTTACCCCGCATAGATTAAATAAAAGGTTCAGTTCAGAATTCCCTATAGGTTACCCGGATCAATCTAACTTAAAGAAAGCCAGAGAGCACAATGGCCAAAATGTTGTGCTGATAACAACAAAAAAAAGGACAATAGTTCAAAAGTTAATATTATAAATAAATTCTGAACACTTCATTATAATAAACTAGCAGTATAGCCTGGCATTGCTCGGGTGTAATGAAAGTTTTAAAACTAATTCATGGTCCTGGAGCTCAGACTCTTTGGACGTTGGCACAAAAGACTAAAAAGCAATAGTTGTTTCCATTTAAAGCGAAACCGTAGACTGAAAGAAAAATGAATGGATGTAAGTCAAATTTTGATTTTCTGGTATCGATATCAAATTTTCTGCACTATTGTAAGAACTGCAACCTTGAAACTTCTGAATATTGTTTCTTATGTCTTTGTCCATGAGTGTATCAAATTTGATTAAAATCGGACCACTCCTCTATAACCCGATTTTTTTTATTCTTGATTATCGATATTTACCGGGGGTGCCTTGACACAAAACCTAGCTAAGAACACTCACAGATGCTTATAGTACAACTGTGTAAATTTTCAAGAAAATCGGTTCAGCCGTTTCAGAGTCTATAGGTAACGGATACACACACACACATACACACAAAATTCCATTTATAAATAAGTTTAGATTTAGTATAAAAAATTGATCACAAGATAGGTTCCACTAGGGGTACTTTTTTCCAACCTCATAAGATATTCAAAATCAAAATATAAGTAGCATTATCAGATTTAGGCTTCAATATGAATGTTATGCATGGCATCCATCTCATTGAGAAATGCCCAAATTATTGACAGACATTTTTGCAGAGCAGTGATCAAAATCAATTTCAAATAAATGTGTAGTGGTAGAAAAGTAAATAAGTAATAACAAGGAAACCAAAATTTCACCATCTCTAAAAAAGATGTATATTCAGAATCATCAGGCTACAAAGTCATATAATTGACCAACCAATCAGAAAGCTTTTATAACCAGGGTATATAAAATAAAACAAATAATAAGGCCAAAACTTCCTCATTTATAAAAATAGATGTATATTCAGATTTGCCAGGCTACAAAACCATATATAATGTGTGTAATGATATTGAAAATCATTCTAAATCAGAATCTATAAATAAACTTTGTCAATTCTTTAATGGTGTAGTCATCATAACATATCCAGTACTGAAATGTTACACTTGCACAACCAGCTTGTGGCCTGAGACATCTACACAGTCCAACTACATTTAAAAGCATGTATTTTTTTTCACCATCTCTTAATCAAACATTTAAAAACCTACATACTTTACTTCACCCACATTGTCAAGCAGGTAGCTACTACATGTGGATACATATACTTTTTCCATGTCTCTTTTTTATGTGCCAGAACTTTTACACTTGAACTCTTGAAACTTCAACTTTCACCTTATCCTTATGTATTATTATATTTTTTATGACATTAGTTTTTGTAACATTATTCTGAAGAGAACATTTTTTAACTCACTATTATTGAGTTATAATATTTTGGTATCTTCATGTGAAGTCAACAATGCTCTCGGAATAATTCTTTTGAGTAATTCACCTAGAAAAAAATCTCTTCAATTATGCACAACACAGAATACACTCAGACTTTTGTCTGAGTGCTTGATATACTAAATATTTATGGTCATATGATACCAGTATCAAAATACATTCAGCAGTTATGCTTGTTGCCTGGAGATCCATGTTTGACCACACATGTTGGTATTGACACTTTCTTCTTACGTAACAATATTATATAAAGACTTATTTTGTATTTATCAACACTGTGCATTATTTTCTTTTAATCATTATATATATATATATATATATATACACACATACATAGCATTGAAAAAAGAGCTCAGGTTAAAATTCTTTCGAAAGAAGAATATTCTGATTGTGTTCTCACTAAAAAAAATTAAGCCTATCAAAAAATGGCGTGCATTATTGCCTTCAACAACTTTGTGAAACTGAGTTAAATATTGACAGAAAAAGATCTGGTAGGCCCAGAGTAACATCTATTGTAGAGGATAGGGATTTGATCATATCTAGCAAGAGGAATAGAAGAAAAAATGCTCCGGAATTATTAATTGAAGTGAATTCTACTTGGCAACATCCAGTATCTGTTACTACTGTTAAGAGACGACTTCATTCTGCTGAGCTTAAAGGCTGTGTAGCAGTTAAGAAACCACTATTAAAGAAGAAGAATAAGGGATGAAATTGATCATACAGTTCGAAATGAACTTCCTAAAAATGAATAAATGTTGTTTAAATGCTTGCAGGATGCTTGGAAATCATTTTTACCAACTTATTTTTATAAGTTATAAGAAAAAATGCCAAGGATTTGCTCTGCAGTAATAAAGGCTCATGGTGGTTTCTTTGATGAAAAGAAAATATGAATTAACTTTAATTAAATTTGAAATTACTCTGTTAATTTTGGTTTTAATTCTTGTAAAATTGTGAGCAACAACAAAATATATATATATTTATTCTTCTAAGACATAAAATTTGTTATTTCTTTCTCTTAGAGAATGAATCTAAGTGGTCACAAACTTATGGTCGGTAGTGTATATATATATATAGAGAGAGAGAGAGACCAAAAGCATAACACATCAATATACAATGGGAACATTGTCATAATCTTCACAAACTCACCCTAAATTAATCCCTAGGTGTTAAAGAATACAATCTCTTACCAGCCCAGCTCATAGACATATATTGAAACACCAGTTTCCATACAATTACTAATGTTCAGTAACATTGATCCTAGTGAGTACCTAGATGGATAACCTCTTAGGAATACCAGGTGCTGTAAGTTTGAATGTGTAAGTAGTGTAATGGATAATGGCTTGGAATTGTTAATCAGAGAGCAGAGTTCCAATTCCTTGTTGGATTTGTTGGATTTACTTAGGTGCAAATTCTCTTGGGAAAAATATGAATTCACCTCTTCTCTCCCCAGCTATGGGTTTATTAGTAAGTTATGTATCATTAAATCATTAAAAATTCTTACAATCTAAAAATATTTTCTGACTTTAAATATCCTGCAAAAAGTTGATAAGCCATAGAAAACTAATTAAAACTAATCAATCAATCAATCTTCACCAGTCCCTATACACTAGTCCACTAAATTCACAAAGAGACAAGGACCACATCAATTGAAGACTTCCAACAGCAGTTACAACAAAAATAGAGAGTACATTTAACTAAAAGGAAAAATAATGAGTTAAACAAGATGTTGATATTCTATACTGTCTTAAGCAAAAGGTTAGGAAGGAAAAACATATCAGCACTTAAAAGTGTTATAATATAGACTTGAGATGTCCAGAAAAAATCTGTTTTGAGTAAAAGATCTTATAAATCTCAACCAACAGTAATTTTAATTGTTCAGTCAATGAATACCAAATGTTTCTTGCATGGAAACAGCTAATTTTACCATTATCATATTCTTTTCATCATTGGAATGAGTTTTATTAATCAACTGAATGGTTAGGTAATTGATGAGTTATCACTAGAGATTTGATGTACATATATTATTTCAATCTGAATTAGGCTAAAAAGTTTGTTTTTTTCATTCTCAATCAGAAATATAATATTTATTTGGTCAAGCCAGCTCAGATGTTCATGAATCTGTCATACCAGTCATCAAAGTGCTGCATCAAGTTTGGAAGATCATTAGGGTGATATTTTGTCATAACGTAGCTGGTCAATGTAGGTGGTTGCTGCATGATTAACCCTTCTTGCACTATGGTTAGGTTTCCAGAGCAGTAGATCACTTGCATAGTTTAGTTTTTCTTATCAGCAGTGTCCTGTAAAGCACATTCTGTATTTGCAAAGGATTTTAAGAATAGCTGGGATAGATCTATAGAGTTTTGATTTAGCTGGATGTTGTCTCCAAGATATGTTAAGTACAGCTATCAGCATCTGAGTGTAGGTTCCGTCTAGCTTAGGCTCTAGAATTTTAATTAATGTCGAAACAGTGCACCATACTGCCTCTACACTAGCATGAAAGAATCTCCAAATGTCATGTTAGCTATATTTTTGCTTTTTGTTACTGTTGATCTTAAATTGATGATTTTCTTTCTGTCTTATTGTTGTATACAGGAATGGAATGTTCCTTATCCTCTTAAATATGTGAACACTATTGGAGTGGGGCATATTACAATCATCAAGGTACTGCATCAAGGTTGGAAGATCATTAGGGTGATATTTTGTCATAACATAGCTTTTTATAAGTGTTGTAACCCTAAAATATTACCTAGGTTTCTACCATGTGGTGTCTTCAGGTAATTTGCAATAACAAATTCCCTTTATTCCCAACTTCTATTTTAGTGATTACTCACGCAGTAATGTCCTAGGCATGATGGTAGGCTGCATCCAGCAACAAGGCCTCTAATTGTGAGGAGCATGGAACCACCTCTTAATTGTTGTTGTTCCCAGGTCCACCCTGACTTGGACTTGTAGCACCTGTTAGGGTCCCAGCTATGGGTAAATAGTGGGGGTAAAAATGCTATAAAAGTATTCAACAAAACTTTTTTGTATGAAAAATGTCACCAACAATACTCTTTTGAATAGAAAACGTTACCAAGAAAACTTTTTTGAATATAAAACAAATAAACTAAATAAAACAAATCAAAACGGTTTTCAGCATTAAATGACCTAATGAAGGTTGATATGCTGGTTAAATAAACCAACCAACCAACCAATCTTACACAGTAACCTTTTAGGATTACAACACTTATAAAAAGCATAAGTTATTTGAAATAATGATATATGGTAACCTTTTAGATAGTCGCTATCATTCTCAAATCTGAACTAAAATATTTTGTTAATTGTTTTGTCATCTGTTACTTTATAACCCAGATGATTACATTTCTGTATCTGCATAATTTTGTCATGCCTAATATGTAGCTTATACATTGGGTGTCTCTTTTGTTTACAAATATGCATTTATATATAGGTACATTTTAAAAAAAAAAAACAAATGGCTAAAAATATCACCCTAGCTTGTACATTTACTTGAAGCATGCACTAATTTTAAGATACAAGTTCTACTATTTAACAATTAACTGGGAAATTGGGAAATAGATTCACATATTTCCCTGGAATATTTACATTTAAATGAATGTAAGGAACTCTTGTGGAGTTCAAACACAGCTTTCTGATTGTTTTAAGATGAATAGGAACTACAAAGTAATCAGTGCTGATATGGCGTATAATCTACATGCCATTGTGATCTACATCTTAAATCTAGACAAGTTTGTGATCTACATTCAAAATTTTGTTATAAATGTGCAATTTTAATTAGAAGAGTGAGTTACAAGTAAAAATGTGTAGTTTTATACAAAGGCAGGTGGCAATCTTCAAAGAGGGTTTCTTTAATTGAAATCTGAACTTGTCATATGCCCTCCAAGTAATCTGACCTCTGCATGACCCTTTGAATGTTTCTGAAATGTAGATGCCACCTTTTATTTTTTACTTGCAATTATGGTGGGCAGTCAGTAAAAATGGCTTTAACTGAAATTTGAACTTGTCAAAGAGAGGTGGGGAACTGTATCTTTAGTATTAAGCTTGCATTTTCAAAACTTAAGACATTGTTTTAGATCAGGAGCTATACCAGAAACATCCATGTCGATCACATACTATAGTAACAAAAAGTAATTACTGCTGGCCATTAGAAAGAGAAAGCTAAAATGCTTAGGATAGCACTAAGAAGGTTTAGAGAATGATATACTGAAGGCAAGAAAAGAGAGGAAAACATACTTAACAAATTTAAATGAATGGCAGAACAAAGATCACAAAGACAGATTGTTGTATATCGACAAGCAACAAACACGCATATATATATATAAAAATATGAAGTTATATTTTTATTAATGACGATGGACCGTGTAGAATAGGGAACAGAGAATTGAGAGAGCGCGCTTCAAATGGGTTGACGGGAGTGTAGTCTTATCTGTTGTGTCTCTCTTCACCGGCCGATCTCTGTTGCTCCTCTACTGGCGAATCCGTGTGCCGAGGTCTTTTTATAATCTTCCAGAACCGGGACTTTTTCTTCCGGTTTTGCCTCGCCCACGCACGCCCACGCACGCCCACGCAATTCTCAGAGACACCTGTTCTGTTTGCCTCTGTAGTTATTTCCGCTGCTGCCGGAAATAAGGTCAAACGACATCCGTTCCTTTCAATGACCGGAAACACCCTCGCTTGCATCAGCCTTCCTCGGGTGGGGCCAGATTGTTATATTACAAGATTAGTGAAAAATGATAAGGAAATAAAAACAGGAAGTTGTGGAAAGCCATGATTGCCCACACTCAGAAGAAATATGGTATATAAAAGTTTAAAAAGAACAATGTTCTCTTTGGTACTGTTTAGCATAAATATATGAATGACTGAGACTATTTTCAAACATTCAGCAATTACAGAGGTTTTCAGTAATCTCGAAAAACTATTCTTATACCATTGTACCAATGCCACCAAAAATGACAGCAAAATATTTGAGAGGATACATATATAAAGACATGTGTATGTGTGTGTGTGTGTGTGTGTGTGTGTATATATATATATATATATATGTGTGTGTGTGTAATGGTATTTATTATAGAGAATATATATTCTTCACTACTCAATGATATAGTTATTGCAAAAAAATTGACATTGTTCAAGAGCAAACACACAGCAAGAGCTTTTATAAATAGTAATAAAGAGAATGAACTGAGCCAACATTGCCTTGCTATTGTCTCTCTCTTTCTCTCTCCATCAGTGTGACAGGAGGGATATACACACACACACACACACACACACACAATGATCTTTATTATAATAGGCAGGATTACCATTGTTTATAAATTCTTGCTAAGAGAGTTAATCAAAAATTAATATAAATATTTTATTATTATTCCTTGCTAAAATGGTTCAGGAAAGTCTTATTTTTGTATATGTCATATCCTTTCAGTGTATGGACAATCATAGCTCTCTACATTTTTCTGTTTTTTATTGCTTTTAGTAATTACTAACTCATTACTGAACTGTTATGTAATATCAGTTTTCCTACATGGCAGTGAATGTATTGCCAAAGGATGTTTAGAATACCATGGGCTAAACATGTGAGCAATGAATAAGTTTTATAAAAATTGGAAACAAGCCTTAGACTCAGAAAGAGTTGAAATTTCTAGGGCAAATAATGTGGAAAGAGGGTTTTAAAAAAAACATTGACTCTCACAAGACTATTGCATGCCAGAGGGATAGAGGAAAGTCAGGCATAATGTCCGAGCTTTTGTAAATGGTTGATAGAATAAGAACTAGGAGAGATCATAAAAACAAGGTTTATTAAGAATTAAAAAAGACAGGAAAATGTGGAGAGTCATGATCATCTACATTCTGAAGGAACAAGGCACATAGAAGACCCTGTTACCTTTTTGTTCTGCTGTCTGTAGATTCACTCAAACTTGTTAAGTATACATTGTTCCCCATATCCTTTGCTTATTTTGCCTTCTCTATATTCCGTGAATGTTAATTTCTTCAAGCCATCTTTCTTCATTGTATGTTTCAGAAATTACATTTGTTTTTTATCTCTTTCTGATCATAATTTTTTTTTTGTAATCGTATCACCCCGAGCAAGGCAGTAATGCCACTGCTGTGCAAGGGGGTTACATAAGAGTAAAAAGATTAGATTAGAAAGAAGAGTGAAGAGAAAGAACGAACCAGTATTATTTTTTTTATCATTCTTATCAAAGATCTCAGATGAACTACATTTCTTGGACCTGCTTGTTTCTAACCCTCACAGTTTTGACCCACCATGCCACTTACATTGTAGCCTACCACCCACAATCCCTCCATATTCCATCACTGAGAAGTAAGTTCCACTCATACAGCTCTTTCCTGCAAACTGTTTTTCCAATCACTATCATCTTAACCTGCCTCTTACTGTAGTTCTCTACTTCAAGTGACCCCTGGACATTGTACAGGGTGAAACTTACTGTAAATTGGGCACCCCTGCTATTCATCTCGGGGTTCTTGACAAAATTCAAAGGAGTAATGCAATGTAATAGATCCAAATTTAGCATCTTGACTTCAGTCGAATTTTCACTGACAGGATATGGCTTCTCTCTGTCTTTTCTACAAATATTTTCATGACTTCTGCATCAACAAGCTTATCTATCTGGTGCCCCCTCTACATGAATTTACTTGAGCTACTAGACTAGCAACTAGGTCCCAACCATTTACAGTCAAATGAAGCTGCCACTTCTACTTTCAGTTTCTTTTCTTGCACTTCTCATGTGTGGAACTCTCTTCCACAGTTGCTTCCCAGATAGCTATAATCTCTAATAGTTAAAGTGCAACATCAATTGTCATCTTTTATCTCCTTGATTACCATCTTTCTCCTATTTTTCCATGACACCCATTGTATCTTGTTCTTCTTTTTTGTTCTACTCTCACATAACCCCCTACACACTAGTATTCCCATCCTTCTCTTATCCATTCTCTGATACCCACTGTAGCTTGTTCCTCTTTCTTTTTACTCTTCTTTCATGTAATCCTTTGTGCACCAGTGGCAGTCTTGCTTTCTTGGGGTGAATCAGTTATTAAAAAAAACAAAAACTTGTAAACTGTAAGTAACATTTTGTTTATTCTCTAAAAAAAAGTATAAATGCAGAATTATTTTAACGGTTTTGTATAGCAAAAGAAAATGATGAAAATACCCATAAATTACAAAATGTATGATTACAATTGCTCACAGTTATGTGTTGGTTTGTTTTTTGTTTTAGAAAATTTCATCCCAAGCAAGGCAGTAAAGTCATTACAACACAAGAGGTTACTGAGTGTGTTAGAATTAAAAAACAGAAACTTTACTAAAGAACAAGAACAAAAGAGAAATCAGGAGGACAGTAGAAAGTGATTGACATTGCAATTAGATTTTTGAATATTAAAGTTCATTCAAATTTTCTTGTTTAGACATTTTTATAAACTTAAGAATAAAAAAGAATTGTTTTAACAGATATTGGGATAGTGGGAGTAAAAAAAAAAAAAGGAAATCACTCAAGTCCATAAACGAAACAGCAGAAAGAACAGCTAATTGGTTATGGATCAAAAGAGAGAGTACCTGGATTCCAGAACAAATTGTTAGCTAAAATTCCTCGAAATTCTGCGTTTAAATTAATGTTTCGGATGAGCTCATGTATGGTTCGCCTCTAAATGGAAAGTGGCTCTGACTGTCGCCAATCAGAAGCATTTGCAAGGTTTCGTACTGGGCCTAAACCTATTTTTCCAGTGTCTGAAAGCGCTTATCGAGGGTGGGCCAGAAACTGATCATCTCTGGTCGGGTCAACACGGTGAGGGGGGTATGATGTTGAAAGACTTGAAACCCCCTAGTGATCCTCGTGATGACATCACTGACGACACCCTCTAGCGCCCCCATTATGGTGCGTATGTTTGAAAAAGAAATTTTCATATCTTCTTATGGTAAATAATATTGCATTGTAGTTGGTTTACATATTTTTTATTAACTTTTAAAGATAAAACTATTCTCATAAATAAACATGGACTAGTTATTTAATTCATAGCTATGATCTGCCATACTATGTTTGCTATGATAAACCATCTCCATTCCCTTCAAGTTTTTTTTTTTTATAAAAGGCAAGTCCTCAGAACTGTTACTTTGTGAAACAAACTCCTGAGAAAATGCTTCCTGAACAACTACAATCTTGGACTTTTTAAATCCAAGGTCAACTGATATTGATTCAGTTTGTTTTGTTTTGCAGCATATGAACCTCAATGGGTTATTTAATGCCAACAAGATTTTTACAATAGATTTGTATGAATAGAATATGTATTCTTTGTAAAGAAATCAGTTTGTAGATCAGGTTTCATTAACATATTTTAATAAAGAGGGTTTTATCAAGAGTCATATGTATTACTGGTAAATATATTTTTTCTTCAAAAATATATTGCTGTTAATAATTTTTTTTTCTTTCAAAAATGTATTGTTAGTAATATTTTTTTTTCAAAAATGTATTGTTGGTAATATTTTTTTTCATCAATATATTGCTAGTAATATTTTCTTCTCCAAAAATGTATTGCTGAAATTCTCACTATAAAAATCTTTTTTTTTATTTTTATGTTTTCATAGTATTTTGACCCCATTTTGTGGTTTAACTAATTGCTCATTGCTGGGGCCTAACAGATGCTAACACCTCAGGTCAGGGTGGAACTGGGAACAGCAGTTATTAAGAGGTGGTTCTATGCTCCCCAAAAGTTCCCAATTAGAGGCTTTGCTGCTGGATGCAGTTTATTGTCAAACCCAGGACCTGCATGTAGTTTATTGTTATACCCAGGATACCACATTAGGTGGGGAGTTACTTTTCTGCAGAGGTGCAGTCGGTGTATTCTGAAGCCCCAGCCAACAGGGTGGTCAACCAAAGTTTGTACTCCACTTCCTCATAATACTCTTTTACTTTCCCCTCCTCTGCAATCTCACATAGTAGACCTTTATTTTGAATGATTCTCGGGCTTTGTATTAAGTGAACCGTTGGTGAAATGAAGCAAAAAAAAAAAAAAGCAAGCCATATTGAAATATTATTAAAAATTCAAGTAAACTCTATTGTATCAAAGTTGTTACAGACACATGCATTGCAGGTAGGTACAAACAAGTTGTTCAATAGATGCAACAAGTGTGTCAACCTGGCATTAGTCTCATATTTCTTTAGAAAAATAACATTGTTGTCCAGTGTTTATCATGGCTTTGCCTCTAATTGCATCTGGCATATGGATTGAAGACATATCTGGTTTTATCTTTTATTTAGCAACAGAAATTGGCTCTCCTAACATGCTGTGACCTCCAAGCATTGTGGAAGACAGAAAATTTGTTTTGGATTTTCATGCACATATAAATTCTCCTACCACCTAATGTGAAATATCAACTTTCATGCTTACTGAACTGTGTATGTTTTGATATATATTACTGGTGTCACAATAATTGCACAGGCTTTGCATTGATATGCATTTCATGAACAAGCATGGAAAAAATAGTTAACCCAATGAGCATTATTCGATTTTTTTTTTTTTTTTGTCTGCATCTATAAAACAATATTTACAAAGATTAGCTGAGGTTGAAAGAAAGTTATAATTATTAAGCAATGACATGGTGGTGCAGTGGATATCAGCTCGAAACGAGAAATCAGGGAGCCGAGTTCGAATTCCAATTGAATTCATTGCATTCACTTACGCACAAATACCCTTGGGAAAGGTATTAACCCATCCCTTCCTTCCAGTTATGGGTTAAATAACAGGACAGATTGGGTTCTATAGCCTTGACAGGCAACCAGTCTACTGCAGAAAGCAATGGCAACTTACTGCAGGATAATCTTCTGCCCAGTCAGTCATGTCTCTTTCAAGACATGATCGCCCAAGCGTGTTTCATGTATGGCACTTAACTGACTGACTCCTGAAAACAAAATATATTGCTGGTAATATTTTTTTCTTCAAAAATATATTGCTGTAATTTTCATATTGTTTTGACCCTATTTTGGGAGTTAGCTATTTGCCCATAGCTGAGGCCTTAACAGGTGTTACCACCCCAGGTCAGGGTTGACCTGGAAACAGCAGCAATTAAGAGGTGGTTCTATGCTTGTAGCAAGTTTGCTAAGCATTGTTTTGTGGCAAGGCACAGAATATTTATGAAGATTAGTCTGAAAGAAAATTATAATTATGGGGCATTGAACTGCTGATACCAACTGAAATGGCCTACAAAATAAGCTTGCTAACCATTTCTTCATGGCAAGGCACTGAATATTTATGAATACTAGCTTAGTTTAGGGAATTGAACTTCTACAAAGCAAGCTTGCTATGTATTCTTCCATAGCAAGACATTGAATATTTACATTACTAAGATTAGCTTAGTCTCAAAGAAAGCTATAGTTATGGGACAGTGAATTGCTTTCAACAAAAAGAATGGCCTACAAGGCAAGTTTGCTAACCATTGTTTCATAGCAAATTACTGAATATTTACTAGGATTTGCTTTGTCTGAAAGAAAGCTGCAGTTATGGAGCAGTAAGTGAGGATTGAACTTAGAATGGCAAGAATGGTTGCAATGGAGCTGTTTAAAATTATCCAAGTAGTCTTCAAGGAATTTTGAACTGAACCCTTTATTAATCTTCAGAGGTGTATTTTTCTCATTCTGCTAAGTATGTCTAAGGATGCCAGATTTAGTTTTTTTTAAGTACTGCTCAGTTATTACTCACTAAGTCTACTATCCAGCCAAGTGAGCGAACTCAGAATTACTATATCATAAAATTCACAACTCAACCCTTAAATAAATTACGCTATTTTGAACCTGAGAATACCATGGGTGAAAGGAGGAACTTTTCCTTAAAAAGTTTCTCCTTTCATGGAAACAAAAAATTTTTCTGTAATTAGAATCAAAATTGATTGATTTTGTTATTTTATGACTTATGAATACTTTGTGAGTTATTTAAAGCCAAAACAAGATTTCAGATTGTAAGAATAACTTTTTTGCTTTTGCAAATGAATATTGCATTAAAATGTTTTGGCAGATAACAGTAATTTTCAACAATCAAGTCCTATTTAACCTATACCTGGGGGAGAAGATTAATTCATACATTTCCCAAATTTATTTGACATAAGTGAATGTAACAAACTCAGAATAATCAGAAACAGGCAGTTGAAGTTTCTAGCAGACACAATGAGGAAAGAAGGCTTGCAAAATTTGATCCTAATGAGACCTATCTTATTTATTTTTTTTTCTTAATCATTTCAATTTTATTATTAACAATAGTCAGGTCTGGCTCAAGGTAATGACTACTCCAGCAGTCATCCTGGTTGTCATCATGTTATGTGCTTGGAATCTCTTGACTGAACTGAATATTGTGAAATAATTGTTTCCTGAAGACATAAAAACTTGAAATAGAAGTCATTAGGTTCATTAATACTAATAAGTTACAGGATGCCAAACCAAATCTATGAGTTGCATTGAGAATAATACTTACTATACCCATTACTGTAGCCACTGAAGAGGGAAGCTTTATTAAACTAATGCTTATAAAATCATGTTTTTTGGTCGTCTATGACTCAAGACAGGTTAAATTCTTTGGATATTTTGTTAACAGAGAATGATTTTGTAAAGAAGATAGGTATAGAAAGTTCCATAAAGAGATTTGCAAATCTAAAGGCTAGAAAAAATGTTTTAGGTAGGGTAATGAATATCGTGGACTGAGCATACAAGTAACGACAAGGTGTTAGAAAGAATGGCAACAAAAATGAAATTGATGCAGAGCATCAAGAAGAGACAACTGAAGTTCCTGGGACATGCAATGAGGAAGGAGAGCCTGGAGAACCTGATACTGACTGGACAGATAGAAGGAAGGAGAGATAGAGGAAGGCAGCGGATAACATATTTGCAGGGACTGATCAGGTGGATGACGGAACGGGGGTTGCCAGGAGCAACAGGAGCAAACATACTAAGAGCCACAAGGGATAGGGAGATGTGGAGAGCCATGATCGCCTACGTCCTGAAGGGACAGGGCACATAGAAGAAGAATGAATGTTTTCTTTTGCTCTTAAGTTGTATATTGTAATAAACTCATTATTCTACATTTTCAGTTTGTGATAATTTTTAAAAAATCTACCTGCAAGGGTGCCAAAATTCATCTTGTCCAGGGTGCCAGCAACCTTACAGCCAGCCCTGACAATATTATTAGTAGCAGCAGTATTTATTATTTTATTAAATAAACCATAATGAAAATCTAAAAAATTAAAATCAAGTAAATACTCACTGACAATAATAATCAATATTTTTTTTTATAATCGTGTCACCCCAAGCAAGGTATTTTACTGCCACTGTTGTGCAGGGGACTACTTGGAGGAATTTTATGAGAAAGAGTGACAGGTTACAGGGCAGTCAGGAAGAGGGTAAGAGAAGGATGAGAATACTGATGAGAGAGGAGTGACTGGAGAAAAGAGCATGAGAGAGAGGATGCAAGTTAGTAAGAAAGGAGATGACTATTGACTTTAAATTTGAATTCTTGAAGATTGTAGCTGTCGGGAAAGCAAGTTAGTGGAAGGGGATTACACAGGTGGGAAAAAGAAGCTACTAGAGTAGAATTTTCATTTACAATTTATCGGTTTCACAGTAAAAGGGTGGGATCTAGTTGTTAATCTTGTGGCTTGAGTAAATTCATATATAGTAGGTACCAGTGAGCAAATGAATAAAGCCAGACCCACTTCAAAAAGAAAATTTACAGGTAGAAGATTGATAAAATTTGAAACCCACAGGCCTGAATGTTTGGTGTCTTTCTTATATCTGCATCATTTCTCTATTTCTTTTCACTCACTTTTCTTTTTGTTTTTGTTTTTTTTTTTACTTAACCTGTGCATTCTTCCTTCAGACTTTCTTTCTCCAATTGTTATGAATAACAAACATCTATGTAACACATGTCAAAGTGCACAGATACTACCCACTGATACTTTGTTGGGTTACTGAGTCATATGTAAATAATCTCATCATCTTTGACAGAATGTGTTGGACTTTAGCAGTGTCTGAAATTCATCCTCACTAAAATGATTGTAAAAGTGTACATTCTTTGACAATAACAAAAAATATTCAGAAAAACATTGAACATCAGCTATAGAATTTCTTTTTAAACATTTTCACTAGCTCTATCTTTTTTAGCAAAGATAAAATGGCTTTTCTTAGTCAACATTCATTTTTATTTTTTTTTACTCAGGACAGTTGTTTTATGTATTTGATGGCACAGACTCTTTACAGTAGAGAATATAAAGTGAAAGAGAATTGTTGGAGGGAATATTGAATGTTACTGATGGAAAATATTTTATATTTTTAATTTTATGCATACATGTTGTTTTTATTTTGTCGGCTGCATAGTAGAGTAGGGTCAGCTGGGCACCGTCTGTGAAAAAAAACAGCACCAAGATACAATTCACTTCAGCAGAAATTTGTAAACAGCTTACTGTGCTGCTTGGTATTAGCACCAGAAGCTCCAATACGAACATTTCAAAGTGTTTGAGTGTCAATCTGAAGACAGTGTAGAGGAGTTAGAAAGAGTTGGCGGAGTCAAATGGTGATTATGAAGGTATTTGCTTTGCTTTGGTTTGCAGCATATCAACCCCTTGGGGTCATTTAATGCCAAAGCATTAGTTCCTTCAAAAATGTATTTTTGTTGGTAACATTTTTCCTTCAAAAACATTTTGTTGGTAATATTTTTCCTTAAAACATTTTTATGTATATATTTCATAAAAGTCTGTTTATATACTTTCATAGTGTTTTGACCCCTGTTTAGGGGTTAACTATTTGCCCATAGCTGGGACCCTAACAGGTGCTATCACCCTGGGTCAGGGTGGATTTGGGAACAATAGCAATTAAGAAATGGTTCCATGTTCCTCGTAACCTCAAATCAGAGGCCTTGCTGCTGGATGCAGTTTACCGTCATACCCTGGACCTGAAGGTATTTGGAGTGATCACTAGTTTATAACTCCACTCATCTTTCCACAGGGCCTCAGATTCAACACAAAGAACTGTCATAGTTATCAGACAATTTCTTCAACCATATAACCTCTTATATCTGGCCATCTAACTCCCCAGATTGCAACCCCCTTGATTATCAAGAGACAAAAAAAACTTGTAAAACACCAAAAATGAAAGGATTACGGCAACATTCACCAACTTATTTTCATTCTTGTATAATTTAGACAACAATTCATCTGTCATGCCCTTATATTAATGGAAAAATAATTATTTTAAGCCTGCCATTTATCAATCCAGTAAACTATTACTGATTAGTCTCATAAAGTTTTTTTTTTGTTTGTTTTATTTTGCAACTCATTGGATGTCACAAGCAAAGTGAGTCATGATTCAGGCCAATGGTTTACACCTTTTTACAAATTATTACACCATAAATCAAGAAGTATTGAACAATTGAATCTCTGGTCTGAATTTCTGGGATTAAGAGTTTTTACCTAATTTACATTTTGACTATTATCCTTATCTTTGATGTTATCACAGTGTCCATCAGCCTTCATCAGGTGCTTATTGATCTGAGTAACCTTCACAAAATTTTGAACTGAACCCTTTATTTAAACTTCATTTTACACTGACCACCATTTCCACTGAGCCCAAGTACACTCTATTAAGTATAAAAATTAATAAAAAAATAATATTAATATTGTATGAAAAACTAATAAAGAAAATTAGAAAGTTATTAACATAATTTCTTTTCCAATGAAGCCACCAAAACAAAGCTAGTCAGTTTTTAAAAGAAAAAATGTAAGGTGACTTAAACAAAATATTTTTATAATGAAAATACCAGCATATATATATATATATATATATATATATATATATATATATATATATATATATATAAATGACTAATAATACACTTTTAACGCAAAATGATCTGCAATGCATTTTATCTGTAGTTGAACGCATACAGTTGTGTTTTTTTTTTTAATCATTTCACCCCAAGCAAGGCATTTCACTGCTACTGTTGTGCAGAGGGTTACATAGGGGAAAGTGATGAGAAAGAGTGGTTAATTATTGAAAATGTCAGGAGGAGGGTCATAGACAGATGAGGATACTGAGGATGGGGGTGGGGTAGATGGGAAGAGAGTTTGAGAGAATGGGTGTGAGTTAGTGTGATAAGAGGTGTCTGTTGACCTTAAATTTAAATTCCTGGAGAATGTAGCTGTCGGGGAAGCAAGTATATGGAAAAGAATTCCACAGGCGGGAAGTGCAAGAAAAGAAGCTGTTAGAGTAGAAATTGTAGTTATATTTCATCTGTTTTACTGGGACCTAGTTGCTAATCTAGTATCTATTGCAAATTCACACTTAGGGGAAACCTGTGATATAAGTTCATCGGAGCAGAAGCCATGAAAGTATTTATAGAAGAGGCACAGGGAAGCAACATTACACCGGTGAGAGAGTGACTGCAGCCTGGCTGCCAAGTCAGTGCCGATCACATTACAGATTCTCCATTGTATTTTGTCAAGAACCCCGAGGAGAATAGCAGGGGCACCCAACCAGATGTGGCAGCAGTATTCAATACACGGGCGGATGGTAGATTCATATATGTACAGGATAGACTCAGTAATTATGTCCTCACAAACATGTATATGCAGAAACATTGAGTATCATCTTTTTTTTTTTTTTTTTTTTTAAATCATATCACCCCGAGCAAGGCAGTAATGCCACTGATGTGCAGGGGGCTACGTACTAGTGAAAAGATTAGAAAAGAGAAAGCCGGAAACCACATCCTAAACAGGGAACAAGGGATGAGCCTCTTAACCTGTTCAATAGACGTGGGTGGAGTGTGAACCGGGCGATAGATAGATCTATCTACTCCAATTGAAAAAAAAACGAAGTGAGAAGATTGGAAAAGAGAAAGCCGGAAACCACATCCTAAACAGGGAACAAGGGATGAGCCTCTTAACCTGTTCAATAGACGTGGGTGGAGTGTGAACCGGGCGATAGATAGATCTATCTACTCCAATTGAAAAAAAAACGAAGTGAGAAGATTGGAAAAGAGAAAGCCGGAAACCACATCCTAAACAGGGAACAAGGGATGAGCCTCTTAACCTGTTCAATAGATCTACCAAGTATTCAGTTGTGAAGACAGAATAACAGATATCATATTTTTATTACTTCATAGCTCCCAAGGAAATTAAATTTTCTCATTAAATAACCTATAAGGAGTTGATATACTGGTAAAGAAATCAACCAATCAACTATTAGCCTAGTAAATAGTAAGTGTCTTGCCCTTATATTTGCAAGTACATTGTAACTGTAATGAGTTCCCTGCACTTGGACAAAGTCTAGTAAACTAGTTTAAAAGACAATGACTACTGTAGTGAATTTGATCTTGAATATTATTTGTACTTATGTGTCATAATAACCTAATATTAATATTCAAAACCTTGCCATGGATCATTGGTGAGCAAAATTGCCTCGTATGTCATAGTACAATCCTCACTTATGTTTCACACACTTAGCCTCTTAGCCAGACTAAGCTAAGTACCCTGTACTTTTTTTTTTGCTTAATGCTAAGCTAAACATAATGAATATTTAGTGTATTATTATTGAAATTATGTTTTTATTATATTTAAATTAAAGATCTGAGTTGAAACTAATTAAAACCTGATTGCTTAAATGCATTTAGTACATATTGGACAGGTTTAAGGTTTAAAAGATGTTGATATAGCTTGTCATTTTATATTTTATATGTTTAGTACAAATTAGCAAATAAAATAAACTTAAATGAAATTACTGCTGATTTGAAGTTCATTCAGGGATTTTCCTTTGAAAAGAACATTGTCTCTGAATGTTAATTGCATTTTGTAAATTGATTAGAGAATTATTCGATATGAAATTTTTTTAATATTTTGAGAGGGGGGAAGATTAAGAAAATAAGTAAAAATTGAGTCATCCAATTTAACTTAGCATTGATCACCTTTAGTATAATCCACTTAGTGGATTCTCTTTTGAAGAGTATTGATTTGAAAAGTATTCATTTGCTTTTGTTTTTTCAATTGGTTAGTCTTTATGTCAAAAAAATATTGAATGATTTATTTTTGTTGAAACCCATTGAAGTTGGCATGAAGATAACTAATGTAGACTTCTCCCAATGATATCAAAATAACCTATGTTTTTGGCAGGATGAAAAAATATATAATATTTGGCTTGCTCCCAGAAGAGAGCTTTGAAATGCTGCCTGTTTTATGGACTGACATAATCTGTTTTGATTGATTAAAGAAATGAATGTTAATATTTCATTTTTATTTCTATTTTTTTTTTTTTTTTTTTTGTGCCATTATTTTCTTTTTGTGAAAATTTGTGCTTGTAGTGGGAACAGGGTAAAACTATCCTCAACAAATGTTAATTCATTGCAGTGATCAGCTCCCATGCCAATTTGGGAATAGTTAAAGGCTCTGATGGAGAGTAAAGTGTAGTTTCAAATGGAGAGCATGATGTGGTCTTGAATGATTGGAAAAATATTTTGAATGGCAATCAAGTAGCTCTTATAAGATTCATAATAAGGCCTAAACCTGAGTAATAATTTTAAACTACAGTTTAATCACTGTTAATGATTACATTATCACTTCCTGGTACAAGATTTTCCATGTAAGATAGCAGGGCTTAAGTCTGGTATAAATATTTATGCAATGTGCTTTCAGTAAATCAGGCTTCATTTTTATTCAGCTCAAAACTATTTACATTAAAACAATCAGAAAATGACTTGTGAATTTCTTTTGAAATGCTTTAATTTCACTAACTGCCACATTCATATTTTGAAGTCTGTTTTATCTGAGAGAATATGTTGTAAAAATGTGAAGTGATTTCAAAGCAAATGTTTAAAACAAATACTCTTAGATAAAACCGACTTCAAAATATGAATGTGGCATTTAGTGAAATTAAAGCATTTCAAAAGGAATTAATTTTCTGGTTGTTTTAATGACAAATTAGACTAGTGGTTCCCAAACATTTTTGTATTTGGGCTACATTTTTTAAATGAAAATTAGCTTGTACCTCACCAAATTTTATGTGATAAAAAGTACATAAAAAAAAAACAGGAAGTTTTAAAGGAAGATAACCATGGATTCAAAGTCAAATATTATTATTATTGATAACTCTCTCCTTCACTTTATTGACCCGAGTTACTATATTCTTAATACTTGATATAATGCAAAAATATCACAAGGATAAAATCAGTCAATAATTATTTATAACTGCTTATACTTTTCTTTTAATTGTATCACCCTGAGCAAGGCAGTAATGCCACTGATGTGCAGGGGGCTACATAAGAGTAAAAACATTTCGGGGGGCTACATAAGAGTAAAAAGATTAGATATGAGGAGAGTGAAGAGAAAGAACCAGTTAGAAAGGAGCAAGAGAAGGATGGGAATGGGAATAGAGGTGTGATGACAATTGCAAAGTGGAGTGAAAGGAAAGGATATACAGGGTGGTGTAGAAAGAACTAGAGTCAAGTGATTAAGAGATGAATATTGACATTGCATTTGAATTCCTGGAGGTTGTAGCCATCAGGAAAGCAAGAACATGGAAGCGAGTTCCACAGGTGGGAAGTGCAAGAGAAGAAGCTGCAGGAGTAGAATTGTCATCTGCATTTGGTTGATCTAACTGTGATTGGGTGAAACCCAGTTACTAGTATGGTTGCATGAGTAAGCACCTGATGCAGAGGCACCAGTGACTTAAGTTCAATGGAGCAGTGGGCAAGTGGTTGGGAATTTGCTGGAGTCGAGCTGCCAAGTCAGTACCTATCACATTACTGATTCTCTTTTGGAGCCTGTCAAGAACACAGAGATGAACTGTAGGGATGCCTGACCATATGACAGCAGTACTCCATGCACAGACGAATGGTTGATTTGTATATGTGCGGATGGATTCAGGCGGAAAAAACATCCTGGCCTGACACACTAACCCAACCTTCCTAGCAGTGTATTTAGTTACTGGAACTTATGCATGTAATTAAAAGTAATCCACAATAATATTTTAAATTTTGAATTCATATTTATTTTTAACAAATGAATTTTTGAAAACACCTTTTAAATCTTTGATTTTCTTTCAATCATTCTGCCTCAACTTCTATCCACTTCTGCCACACCTATGAGGTATGCAATACCATTTGGGAACCACTGACTAGGACTGACTCAAAACTTGTGACCTCCAGGACATTGCTCTACAATCACTAAGTTATTATATTATTATTTTTTTGCAATTTATTTAATTCCAGCTTTAATTTTCAAATTTTTAATTTTGTCAAGTTAAAATGATGAAAATTAGATGAAAGTTTTTTTTTAAATTGCATCTTTGGCTTGGTAATTGATAATTTAATTCATATTAAAAAAAGATAAACGAAAAAATATTATTATCTTAAATTACAAATATTTAAAAATCAATTGATAATCATAAGAAACTGAAAAATGAATTTATTCAATGAAAGATTTATAATTATTTTATTTAAATCTTTGTTTTCTCTTTATTTTTTATGTCTTTGTAAAGCTCAGTTTGTATTGTAATATTTGTCAATGTATTATAATTTCTATATGTCATGCCCCTTCAGGATATGAATGAACATGGCTCTCTACAACTTCTTATCCTTTGTAACTCTAAGCAATCTTTCTCAATTTAGTATCTTTCCTCATCCCTGTTCTGCCATCTATTATATATGCAAGACCATTACATCCCTTATGCACTGTTTCCCACTGCCTCCAGAGACATCAGTACGCCTTGTTAGCATCAAATTGTACAAGCCCTCATTTCTCATGTGTTGCAGGAATTTCAAAATTTTCTTGATTTTAAACACAAATTTTCATGTCAATAATAACTTCCTCGTTGTTTACATGTTCATTCTATGGTATTTTCATTATTCTTCTGAAAAACTACATCCCTTTTATCTCATGTCTCCTCTTCAGCTATGCGTTGCTGCCAAAAAAGAGGAGAAATATTGCAAAACAGTTCAATACTGTTTTCTTTTTTTCTTATGAAATTTTTCTGTTTCTTAATACTTTTAGTTTTTGGAAGATGTATTCACTATTCTAATGCATCTGTGGATTTCTGTGTCACATTTTCCATAATCTTTTAAAATACTTCCCAGATAAAGTTTGCCAAATCTTAAAGGTGGCATTAAAATAAAATCAAAAATAAAATGAAAAAATATCAGGACCTTGCCTGAGATGTTGAGCAGAAAGGTTTGGGTTGTGCTTATCATCATTTCTGCATTTAAAACTATGCCTCAAAAGTAGAAGTGAAACAGGTGGGGACCGGAAATTCAAAAAAAGTCTTCTAAAGATGTGGAGTAACATGCTACAGATTTTCTGTAACTGAAATTCTAAGTGTATCCATTATATGTAGATGATGACAAAAACTGAACGCAAACAAGCCAAAGTAAATATTTAAATATGAGACACGGTGGAGTAATGGATAGCAGCTCGGATTGAGGAATTGAAGATCCGAGTTTAAATTTCAGTCAAGTTCATTATATTCACTTACGTGCTAATACCATTGGGAAAGGTATGACTCCATTTCTTCTCACCCCAACTATGTGTAAATAGCAGAGCACACTGGGTTCTATAGCCTTGGTTGACAACCAGTCTAGGAGAAGGAAAAAGTCTGAATTCAAATCCTGCCTGGAAGTGGACCACCTCACCCGGAGGATAAAGGGCTTTGCGTAAAGTCAATAACTCTGACTGTAAAAAAGACAGTTTACAGAAGCATCAGTGACAATAAACTAACCCAGAACAGAGTGTGATGGTGAGGGGCCATTAATGGCTATGCTCCACTGGGAGTGATGGGCTAAGAGATAGATATAAACATCAGTCATTTAATAATGAAATGCAGAAAATTGATTCAGAAAGATAACAAATGTAGGCATGACCGAGTAGGAATAATGATTAACTTGGAATCATGTAAATAACTGGGATTTGATCATGTAAGCCAATAATAGATATAAGAACTAGAAATTCTTTTTTTTTATATGCTGTATTACTTCATGACATGGGCGATCACTGCTTTCCACAACATATACTTTGTAACTCTTAAAAATATTTGGGTTTTTTTATCAACTCTCCTACTTTCTCTTCAGTCATCTATTCAGATAATCCTGTCAGTTATGTACCTTTCCTTGTCCTTCTTACCTTCAGTATATCCTGTTAGTGTCAAATTCTCCAAGCCCTCTTTCCTCATGTGTCCTAGAAATTTCAGTTATCTCTTTCTGATTCTAAGTGTCTTTTTTGTTTCCATTTACCTTAAAACTTCTTTGTTACTCATATGTTCAGTCCATTCTATTCTCAGCATCCTCCTGTAGAATTAGATTTTTGTTGGCTCAAATCTCGTCTTCATCTGTATGAGAATGTCCACCGTTCACTACCATATACAAGAAACAATATTACATAGCAGTTCAGCTCTCTCTCTTTTTCGTTTTTAATGAAATTTTCCTGTTTTTTAATACTTTGCTTAATTTGTCTTAAAGAATGAAACAAAAGTTGGCTTTAAATTTCAAACAGATTACCCAAGCCAGGTGATGAAAATAGGTTATGTCACTGATAAAAAAGATTTTTTTTTTTTTTTTTTTAATCATTTCACCCCAAGCAAGGCGGAAATGCCACTGATGTGCAGGGGGCTACATAAGTGTAAAAAAAATTAATTAGAAGAGAGTGAAGAGGAATATGAAGCTGTTAGAAAGGAGCAATAGAAAGATGAAAATGCAGGTGTGATGACAGTTTTAAGGTGGAGAGGAAGGAAAGGATTTACGGGGTGGGGAAAGAGCTAGGGTCAAGTGGTTAATAGATGAGTGTTGACATTGCATTTAAATTCCTGGAAGTTGTAGCCGTCAGGAAAGCAAGAATATGGGAGCAAGTTCCACAGGCGGGAAGTGCGAGAGAAGAAGCTGCAGGAGTAGAATTGTCATCTTCATTTGGCTAACCTAACTGAGAATGGGTGGGACCCAGTTGCCAATCTGGTTGCACGAGTAAACACCTGTGGTACCAGTGACTTAAGTTTGTCCGAGCAGAAGCCATGAAAATATTTATAGAACAGACAAAGGGAGGCCACATTTTGTCAGTGGGGAAGTGGCTGTAATCGAACCGCCAAGTCAGAACCTATCACATTGTCATATTGTAAGGTTTTGTTGTTTCAGTAAAATAATGAAACCAAAAATATAAAAAAAGAAACTGGAAATCTATCTGAATCTTGGAAGAACTAAAGAATTTTTGGAATGATTGTGACAGTTGTATTTCTGTATTAATGGCAGATCCTCTTTTTCTATGTATCCTATTCCTTCGGAGCGTTGGCAGTCATCGCTGTCCACTATTTTCTGTCCGTTGTAGCTCTTAATGATTTTTGTCTTTTTGCCTTTTCTCTAAAACTCTGATCTGTTATCTATTCACTCAAGCTCACTCTCTCTTACTTTCAGTATGTCCTTTGAATATCATATTTTCTAAGCCTTCTTTTAAGAGGATTGATATTATATAATAGTTTGGCACTTTTTTCTTTTTTTCCAATGATATTTTCCCATTTCTCAGTAATTTTGCTTCGCTTTTAGAAGGCATCTTTTGCTATTCTAATGTGTGTTCTGATTTTGGTGTTGCATTTTCCATCCTCTGTTAAAACACTCTCAGATATTTAAACTTCTATACTTGTTTGATTTTAACATTTACTGTCACAGAAGAGAATTGATATCACATAGCAGTTCAACACACTCTTCTTTGTTTCTAACAAAACTTTCCTGTTTCTTCATACATTGCTTAGTTTTTGTACAATGCACCTTAAGATTTCAGTGACACATTTTCCATCCTCTGTTAAAACACTTCCCAGATATTTAAAAATCTTCACTTGTTTGAGTTTCATGTCTCCAATTTGTAGTTCACATCTTGGAATTTTTCTCTTGTGAATGCTGGACAATCTGATCACAGATGAAGAGAAAACTGGAGGAAACAAACGTGCTTCAACAGAAGTGTTATAGTGCCCTCCTACAAAGAATGGACTCTTCCTCTTGTTATATATGATTACCTGCATGACTTCCAGAGAGCAGTGTTCCGTGTCTTATTTCTGGCACAAACTTGTCACTACAAATTTGTGGCAAAGTTTCAGAGGAGAGCAGGAGGCCAGCTAGTTTTTAAATTGTTTCACTTTAAGTAAGGCATTATTGCCACTGATGCACAGGGGTTTACATAAGAGGAGAGTGAAGAAAAGAAGGAACAGGTCAAAGGGGTGTCATAGAATGGTGTTAAGAGAGCTGCATGAGAATAGAGTGAAAAGGGAGAAAAACAAAATACAGTGTGTGTTGAGGAAAGCATGGGAGTAAAAGAGATAAGACATAGCAATTGCCGTTGCATTTAAACTCTTGGAGATTGTAGCTATCAGTGAAGCAAGTATATGGAAGAGAGTTCCACAAGCAGAAAGTGTGAGAAAAGAAGCTGATGTGTAAGAGTTGTGGGTTACATTTGATTGTTTTCACTGAAAAAGGGTGGGACCTAGTTGTCAGTCTAGTAGCTCAAGTATATTTGTGTAGAAAGGCACCAGGGAGCTAAGCTCTTTGGAATAAATGCCGTGAGAAAGTGAGCGAAGTTGTGCTGCCAGGATGGTATCAGTTACATTGCAGATTCTCCTTTGGATTTTGTTGAGAACCTTGAGATGAATAGCAGAGGTTCCTGACCAAATGTGACAGGAGTATTCAATCCACGGGCGGATGGCAGATTTGTATATGTGCAAGATGGATTCAGAGGAGAAAAACATCCTGGACCAAGACATTGACCAACCTTCCTAGCAGTAGATATAGCTATTGATTCAATGTAGTCATTCCACTTGAGGATGGATGTGAGAGTGAGGCTGAGGAGGCATAGTGTATTGCTTTAAGGGAGACAAGCCTGATCCATGTTGATAGGCGGTTATGATCAATTGTCTATGGTGGTTAAAGAATAGCAGCTTTGTTTTGAAAGCATTAAAATTTACGAGCAATTTCTTACCCCAGTCCACCAGAGACTGGAAGTTCTTTTCAAGATCAGACGAGTTTATGTGTGAATGGATGGTAGGAACAGGGGCAAAAGAAACTTGGCAAAGAGACAAACATTGCTGCAGGATAGAAGGTTATGAAGAGACATGATTGCCCACATCCTGAAGAGACATGGCACAGAGAAGAAGAGCCAAGAGCTTGTATAAAAGAATCAAGGAGATAATTCACCAGAAATTTCTTTGTTTTCTGACCCTAGCAATAAATTGGATAATAAATCAAGTCACTTAGTACATGGTGATAAAGGCAGTAAGTGCAATGATTGTTCTGGAACAGCTAACAAGATATTTTATTGATATTACATAACATGAAATAATCTGGATCTAAGTGGTTAAAAATTTGGACTATGTCTCAGGAACTAGGATGTGCATTGTGGTACAGTGGATATCGACTCGAAATGACAAATTGGGAAGCCGAGTTCAAATTCCAGTTGAATTCCTTGCATTCACTTATGTACAAATACCCTTGGGAAAGGTATGAATCTATCTCTTCCTTCCAGTTATGGGTTAAATAACAGGACAGATTTGGTTCTGTAGCCTTAGCTGGCAACCAGTCTACCACAGAAAGCAATTGCAAGCTAGTGCAGGATAATCTTCTACCCAGTCAGTCATGTCTCTTTCGAGACATGATTGCCCAAAGTGTGTATCACGTATAGCACTTACTGACTCAGGAACTACAAAAATATTGCACTATGATTACTTAAAAGTAAAAAAAAAAAATCTCAAAACCCATGATCTTGCTATGATGTAACTGGTATTATTTCAAGCTAAGATTAGTAAACTATTAAAATTGTAATTTATAGAAAATGTGTAGGAAGTTATAATGTTAAAAATAATGTAATAATTTAGTTTTCATCAAAGCAGTTTTAATTGCAATTAAAAAAAAATTAACTGAGTAACCAAATCATCTTTTTTTTAATAACTGAATAACTTGAAGCTTTGTTCTTCATTAGAGATGGTATTCGAAATTATAAAGATTATGCCTTCTTTAAAATTTTATTACATTGTCAAATTTTATCATGTTAATGTTTTCACAGTAAAATCAACTGATATTGACAAAATTTTCAGAAATCACATACATTTCAGCTTATCTGTTTTAATTTTAGATATGTAAAGATTGTTATAGTTCATCAGGAAGACATCTCTTTGGTAATGTAAGACTTTATTATGGAATCTAAGAGATGAGGACAATAGTTCAAATAAAGTCAGTCAGTCAGTCAAGTGCCATACGTGATACACGCTTGGGCGATCATGTCTCGAAAGAGACATGACTGACTGGGCAGAAGATTATTCCGCAGTAGGTTGCCATTGCTTTCTGCGGTAGACTGGTTGCCAACCAAGGTTATAGAACCCAATCTGTCCTGCTATTTAACCCATAACTGGGGGAAGAGACGGATTAATACCTTTCCCAAGGGTATTTGCGCGTAAGTGAATGCAATGGAATCAACTGGAATTCGAACTCGGCTCCCCGGCTTCTCGTTCTGAGCCGATATCCACTGTACCACAACGCACATCAAATAAAGTAAATAGTGTAAATACTACCTCATCTCAGAAGTATAGACAAACTCAAGAGATGTTCATATATATATATATATATATATATATATGAAATAGGCTTATAGCAACTTCCCGTTAAAACACTAGTTTACATATAATCACTCAAGTTAAGCAATGTCAACCCTAGTCTGTAGCTAAATGGGTGACCACTTGGAAATACTTGGTGCTGTAAGCAATCATCACTCAGAATTGATCAGTAAACCAAGTTTCAGGTATGAATCTCCCCAGCTATGGGCTAATAAGTAAAATTTGTATCATTAAATCATTATCACCAAAAACAAAAATTGTTACATCTAAAAATATTAACCTGCAAATGATTGATAAACCATAGAAAGTGAATCAATCAATAGTATAATATATTAGAACTAGTAGAAACTAATGGGTTAGCATTCCACTATTTGTAGTGATTTACTTTAAGAGTGCTCGATACTTAGTAGAGCATTATATATAGTAATATTTTTCTTATAAGTTTATAATAAATACATAGTTTACTGCAACACAAATGCCATTGTGTTTTGGTACTAGCTTTTTAGCACCTCCTCAGGCAGCGGGGAAAAAATATTTCACAGCCTGACAAGGTGCCAATAAGCTAGCACTGAAACATAACAGCTCTTGTGTCGCAGTAAACTATGTTTTTATTATAAACACTTATATATATATATACTAGCAGTATAGTCCAGCATTGCTCAGGTGTAATGAGAGATTTAAAACTAATCAATGGTCCTGGAGCTCAGACTCTTTGGACATTGGCATGAAATACTAAAAAGCAATATTTGTTTCTAGCTAAAGTGAAACCATAGACTGAAAGAAAAATGAATGGATGTAAGTCAAATTTTGATTTCTTGGTATCGATATCAAATAAGTTTTTTCGTCGTAAACTGAATTTTGAAGGCAAAATAAGTCATCTGAGTAAATGGTATCATGGCTGAGACTAAGAACTATAATTATACCTACTTAGAGCCAAACCCGAAGCAAAAAGTAAAATAAAAGGGCTGAAAAAAATACAGACATACAGGCAGATAAACAGGCACACACACAAACATCTTGCCTTTTATATATATATATATATATATATATATATATATATATTATCGATTTTCTGCACTCTTGTAAGAACTGAAACTTCTGAATATTGTTTATGTCTTTGTCTATGAGTGCATCAAATTTGATTAAAATCAGACCACTCCTTCTATAACCTGATTTTTTTGATTATCGATATTTATCGGGGGTACCTCAACACAAAACCTAGCTAAGAACACTCGCAAATGCTTATAGTACAACTGTGTAAATTTTCAAGAAAATCGGTTCAGCCATTTTGGAGTCTATAGGTAACTGATACACACACACACACACACACACACACACACAGACAAAGTTCCATTTATAAATAAGTTTTTATATATATATATATATATATATAGTGATTAAAAAGTAAGTCAACATTTTACAATAAATGGATATGAGAGAAAACTGTTTAGCATGAGGCTTTATTTAAAATTTGATATCAGCACCAGATTTTCACTACCAGCCTCTCGAGTTGCTCAGGAATCATATCAACTGACTTTACCAGGATCTCTTGTGAGATGGAAAACATAACTTCTTGCATTCACCCATTATGTTCTTCCGTAGTCTTTGTTTTTGTATAGTAGACTTGCCCATTTAACCAACACTAAAGAAAAAGGTCACTGGTTGTTAAGTCAGGACTTCTGGCTGGCCACTCATGATTCATCTATCTCCCATTCACAAATGACCATAGCAAAATGTGGAGGGGTACCACCTTGCATGAAAATCAAATCTTCAACATTCTCCCAAGCACTGACAAGATTTAATCTTGAAGCATGGTAAGGAACCTTTCAGCATTCCTAGTATCACAAAGAATGAATGGCCCTACAATCTTGTCTGAATTCATTCCACACCACACCGTTACTTTGGGCTGATTCTGCATATTTTTAGAGATAAGAGGAGGACCTTTACCTACCCAATATTGGTATTTAATTATAAAAATAAAATACAAAAATGAACTGACCAGCATGAAAATATGTAGAATATTAAAAATACTGTTTAATGACATGGAAGCAACTAAACTATCACTTTTAAGTAAATATCACAAAGAAATATTGCATAAAAATTGATGTCCCCCATATTGATATAATGGTCAAGCTGTACTGGTGGAACCTGACAACTGGGCAAGAGTTTAAGTCCTTCCAGGAAACATTCAACCAACATGACTTAGATGACAACATGTGGAAGGGGAATAATGTTTTAGGGTAGTATTAAAAAATAAAATAAAATTATGTTATAACAAAATTGATGTTGGCATCCAGAGGAATGCAATGGATTATTTTTAATTCTTGGACAAAGCATTAAGTGTTACAAGTCATAAAGAAGAAGCTTTAAGCTAAAGAATATATCCATTCAAAACAATTCAGTTTTCAAATTCTGAAAAGCCACTTTTGCTCTAGTTGCCAAAATGGCTTATAGCCACATTACTTTAAAACACTGATTCCTGTAAATCACCAAAGTTAAGCAATGAGGAGACTAGTCAGTACATCTATAGGTGACCATTTATGAATATCAGGTGCTGTAAATGTGGATATAGACTGGTATATGACTTGGAATTGTTAATCTGAGAGCCAAGTTTCAAATCTCATTGTGTTTGTTATATTCACTTATATGCAAAGACCCATAAGAAATTTATGAATCCACCTCCTCCCCCCAGCTATGGGTGAATTAGTAAGACTTGTACCAATAAACCTTTACTATCTCAAAAAAAAAAGGTACAATCTAAAAACATTTTCTGGCTTTAATTAACTTGCAAAGAGTTGATAAGCTCTAAAAAAAAACAGAATCACTTAATCTAGTTGCCGAAATAAGTTTTAACAACAACAATACATAGCTTAAATGTGGCACAAGGTTTAAAATATGAGGCTTCCAGTGAGGACTGAACTCACTATTCAGTCATGCTTGATCTAGCAAGACATGCATGCTAACCATTATATCACATCAAAATGCCCAACAACAAAGTAATGTAATGGTTCCAATCTTTCCGGAAATTAATTCAATAAAAAGCTTGTGGCTTATCATTATAAATGATTATTGAAATATAATGGCTATTTTTCTCATCTTTGTTGTTGTTATCAAAATCTTTTTGCTTTTGTACTGTCTGACCTTCCTCAGGTGTTTGTATACCTACCTATATACAGGAGTGAGATGCTCCTATCCTCTTAAATACATGGACACTATTGGAGTAGTAGAGTAGAGTATACTAACAGTTTTTATCAGTATATCTACTTCACACAGCGTGCAAGTCTTGTATTTGTTGATATACTATTACTCCCAACCTTTGTTTTAGTGATTACTCACAGAGTAACCTTTTAGGGTTACTACATTGACAATGAAGACTGTGCCATTGACCAAAATACAAAGTTAGTTTGGTTAACCTTCAGGGAATTGATGTTTAAGCATTTCTCGTTTTGAAGGTTAACTGGATTGAAAAATACCTGATGATGTCTTGAGGACACAGTGACTGAAATGTGCTAATAATAATGAAGATGATGATATTAGTCTAATTGTAAATAACAACTTTTCATCCCAGAAACTCAAACAGAAATTATCAAATCAGTATGGACCCACTGGGATGTACCAATGGAAGTGATGAAGCCATTAGTTAAAAAAAAATGTAAATAATGATCATTCATTTTCCTGGAATTCATACAGAAATTATTTTAAAAATGTCTCTCAGAATGGAACATTTTATTCATAGTAAATATCTCTGGAGAGAAATAAACACTAATATTAATACTGAAAATGTTGAAAAGATAACCAAATCAACAAGTTAAAAAAAAAATTGAAGAAGTTCATAAAGTGTCAATGAACCTCTAAGATATGAAATATGGAATTTTATATTAATATGTTTCTGTGATGTCCAAGATTTTTTTTATTAGAAAAATTTGTATTGCCCTAAATTTGTTTGCGCAATAAAATTTGTCACCTGTAAAATGTTACATATCCTTATTAAAAAAATATCTATTATATTATAATCTAAAAATCATACATTATACAACATTATCACATATTATACACATTATACTACATTTTCACACATTATATACATTATATTATCATATATAATATTTCATTGTCACACATTATATGCATTATACTACATTAGAACACATTATATATATTACATTATCATACATTATATTACTCCTACAGCTATAAGTATTTTGTTAAAATGTTACCAACGTTAGATGGTTAATAGCATTTTTATTAGTGGAAAAATTAAAGCCGTTAAATTGTCTATGATGCTTTTATAACAATATATTTCCTAATGTTATTTTAAAAGGGACTTTTGGTAACTCACTTTTAGTGAGTTATAATATTTTGGTATCTTTTCATAAAATCAACATACTAAATGAATCATTTGAATAATACACAATAACGTTCTTGGAATAATTCTTTTGAGTAATTCGCTCAGAAACCAACTCTTCAATGACGCACAACACAGAATACATTCAAACTTCTGTCTGAGTGCTTTATATACTAAATATTTATAGTCACATGATCCTATTAGCACAATTAATTCAATAGTTACGTTTGTTGCCTGGAGATCCATGTTTGACCACACGTCGGTTTCGACACTCTCTTCCTAAATAACAGATGCTTTTTCATGCATCCTCAAATTGGCTGAATAAACTTCACTGATAAGAATCTATCGATATATGGTAATGGCAATATTAGCCATTTCCTTTTAACAGAATATTTGGCATTCATTGACTGAATATTTTGTTGTTTGTTGAAATTTTAAAAACCTTTTTCTTAAAAGAATTTTTCTGGAAAATAGATTTCTCAAGTCCATCACTGTTAATGCGCTTTCCAGTATTGATGGGTTTTTTTTTTCCTTGCTTTATGGTTGGAGTAGAGTAGAACATGGGATTATTTTATTAACAAAGATCTTACATATTCTGTTAACTGGGAAAGTCTGTGTTTAGTAACATCATTTAAAATCTTGGTGAAAATCAGTATCAGTAAAAGATCAAGGAAGTGTTATTCATCAACTGATTAAATTTAACTTTGAATGTAAACCAATTTGATGCTTGTGTAATGTATCATTTGTGTCACGATTGACATTTTAAGTAAATCTCCGGGGAAAGAAAAAAAATGATTCCAGTTCCTAAGAAAAGACATTTCTGGAAAGAGGTATGCAGTTTTTAAGTACTATCACATGTTCTATCATGATACCATTTTGCTTGAAGAAATTTAGTGTCATTAAAACATTTAGCATGAACAAATATTTTGATATTAAAATATAAATCTGCAATTAAATTTTAATCCATTTCAATATATATATATATATATATATATATATATATATATATTACACAAAAATACCCTTGGAAAAGATATTGATCCATTATTCTCTCTCCAGCTGTGGATTGAATAGCAGAACAGACTGGGTTTTATGACCTTGGATATCAACCAGTCTACCACAGAAAGTAATGGCAATCTACTGCAGAAAAATCTTCTGCCTAGTCAGTCATGTCTTTTTCAAGACATGATCGCTCAAGCATGTATCACAAATGGCAATGAACTGACTGACACGTGTGTGTACATGTGTGTATATATATATATATATATATATGTGTGTGTGTGTGTGCATGTATATATATATATATATGTGTGTGTGTGTGTGTGTGTGTGTCAGTTAATTGCCATTTGTGATACATGATTGAGTGATCATGTCTCTTTCGAGACATGACTGACTAGGTAGAAGATTTTCCTGTAGTAGGTTGCCATTACTTTCTGTGGTAGACTGGTTGCCAACCAAGGTCATAAAACCCAATCTGTCCTGCTATTCAACCCACAGCTGGAGAGAGAATAATGGATCAATATCTTTTCCAAGGGTATTTTTTTGTAATTGAATAAAACAAATTCGACTCTCTAATTTCTTATTCCTAGCCAATGTTCATTACACTATAAGCACATATTGACATATATATATATATATACAGACACACACAGAGAAATATATATATATATATATATATATGTATGTATGTATTAGTCTTCCACATACAAGCCTGTTTTGCTGTATCACAGCTCATCAGTGTGGCAAGGTACGTCCACTGCAATATATATATATATATATATATATATATATATGAGTGTATAAGGAACGAAGAAAAATTTATCACATTCAAAACCTTAATTTAAAATAGTGCTTGATATATAATATAGAGCTGTGAATATTTATTATAAATTATAGTTTAGAACATGTACAAGTTTTTATCCATTACAAAGTGTACATTTTGTTTCAACATTGAAAGGACAATGTCTCCTCAGGTGGTGTAGAAAGAAATGGTCAAAGGGGGAATGAACTGCTAGAGACTGATCACAGCAAGACCCATCAAACACTCTTGTTGTTTACACAGCAAGGGTCTGCAAGATCTGATGTAAACAGACTCCAGCATCTTCAAATGAAAAAGTGAATGTGAATTGGCCAATACGAAAAACTAATCAATATTAATCATCATGGCACACTTTCTATTTTTTATAAAATGTTCACAAATTGAGGAACAATATGTATTACGAACCATTTTCTTGCTAGGTATGGTTCCTGATTTTCACTGGAACATGCTGTTTGATTCTAATGTCAAGCCATTGAGTGGTTCTACTTATGTAACTGGCACTGTAGCCACAATTTGTTAATTGTAGAATTTATTTGATGAGGGTGCAGAATGACCTTACAACTTGAAGCTAAAACAGTTTTAGTACCAAACACAACACACATCTTGGCAGAAAAATAACATTTCTGCACATCAGAAGACAAATTTCTTCTGAGTGACACATTTTCGTAACAAAATTTATTTTAAATAATCAGGCCAGTAGAAATAAATATGTAAATATTCTGTTTGATTAAAAACAGAGTATCTACTCAAATATGAGTATCGATTAAAAATAATGTTCAAGCAAATCATTTCATATATATTTATATATATATATATATATATATATATTGGTATGCTGTATTTATAGGTAAAAGTGCTTAATATCAATGTTAGAGCATATGTAGATATATAAATGGAAACAAGTCAAAACCAAGGATGATTTTATTCAAACAACATTTCACTCTTAGAATTTAATTAATCCTTTTAACTCTCACTAGAAAAGGAAAAAGAATTTTAGCACCATCCCTCTCTTTATATGTTTCTATCACATTCTCATTCAATACTTGACTCAAAAATCTTTTCTTGCAGGCTACAGCTAATTTTCTGCTATGAATGTGTCTCTCTTTTTTTGTGGGAAAGCCTGTATTGGATTTTACTAAAACTTTCAGTACATATTTAAAAAGGATGAAGTTTTTATTCCAAATTACTGAAAAAAGTCAAGTGACTCAATCTTCTTTTTTACAAAACATGACTTATTTGAGCAAAGTTGGTATTTATCTAAATAGCCACTTGAATAGAATGTGTTTCAAGGTCAAGTTTAAAAATATAAGTCCCATGTATACATACAATAAAGGTGTTTTCCTCTCTTATAAGAGATGTCTTAACTCTTGGGGATTGGGCATATTATACTTAATTTTAATCCCAATGTTATTTTAGCATGAATAACTCTTCACAGGTGAGAAGTGAAAGAAAACATCAATTAGAAAACATCAAGTTATAGATACAGATTTAACTACTACTCTCTTTCTCTGTCACTCTACTTGTAAAGAAAGAAACATTTTATGTTTATATCCAATGTTGTTGATTACACTGGGTGACAATTTTTTTTGTTTTTTGTTTTTTTGTTTTTGTAAATTATCTGCTTTTTCAACTAATTTATGACAATTTTGCACCTGAATCTGAAAAATTACATCCATTTCTCTTGATCAGGTCAGGTTTTTATGCTAAGTTGATTTTTAAAAAATCCAATCTTGTGACTAAATCAATTATATTTTTAAGACATTTTTGGTTGATTTTTGTTCCTATTTCTCATCAGAAATATGTTTTTAAGAGAAAAAAAATTGTTTTCTAATGCAGTGTATTAATTAAATGTTACAAACTTTGATTTCTGTTAATTGAATAATATACATTGATAAAGCTAAGTACATGTAAATTGAACATCATGTCATCATTGTGCAAAATTCAGTGTATGAACTTCCATTTATTTGAACTCCTAGAATGTTAACCGTCAGGTATATCTCTCATCAGAGTCCAGCTGTTATGACTGCATTCCAGTGTCCCTGATACCTGGTTTCCATCTCATGTCATGATGGAATCTCTCCCCTTGCTCGTTAGTCATTGATCCCAGATTATCAGGAAACCATTCCATATGTGAGAATAAGTAATGCATTTTGATGCTCATGTTGCATCTGAGGTTTCTGAAAGCACTCAGCATATCGGTGACAAGTTCTGCATAGTTTCTGGCCTTGGTGTTCCCAATAAAGTTCTTCACAACCAGAACAAAAGCCTTCCACGCTTCCAGTTCTATTTTGTTTACTGAGTTTTCAAACTCAGTATCTCTGATGAGCTGACAGAATTGTGGACCATCATAGATGCCAGCTCTCGAATTCTCCGTGGTCAATCCTGGAAAAAACCTGGCACGAGTAAGTGAAGCAGCCACCATTCTTGTCCAGAGCTTTGGCGAACAGTTTAATCAAGATGATCTTGATGTGCAGTGGTGGGAAGGACATTCTGTCTCTGTCTTCCATAGGGTTGTTGATGACGTTCCTTGCTCTGAAAAGCACCAATTCCCCCCTGCACAGTCTAGTTCTTCTTTGTGTAATGCTGAGCAGAGTCTCCACTATTCCCACATGCACAGAAAGCATGGGTACTCGGTGAAGCCGGACTACTGTCCAAACAAAGAATTCACCATCTTCAAATCAGCACAAATAAACCACTCATGCTGATCATAATGAATTTTCTTCAGCACATACTTCACCACTTCATACTTCTCCTTCAGTTAAGTCGAGTGATCAAGGGGTACAGAGGCAAACTGGTTGCCATTGTGCAGCAGAACACATTTCATTGATTCCTTGATGCTGTCAACGAACAGTCTCCAATTTTGGGGTTTTTACTGTGGCACTCTCAGCTTGCGCAGAAGCTGAGCAATATCTGTACAGTACACCAAGTCTTTCTCTTTAAAGAAAAAAGAATTATGATACTCTTGATGCCTTTAGGGTAAAAGGTGATATGAGTACTGTCAGAAAGAAGGTTTTCCCATAGTCTGGATGCCAACAGTTTGGCAATAGACTTTGGCAAGCTGAGATCACAAATGAGATCATTTAGCTCCTTTTGGGAAAAAGGATGTGGAGCATCATTGCTCAGAACTACTTCTTCATTTTCTTAAATACTGGAGGAATCTTCGTCACTAATGTCAGAGATTTCTCCAGAGGCAGGTACTAGAATTTCATCACAGTGAGCTAAAAGATGTTGTGTTGGTTCAAGATCAGAATACTTGAGGCTGCTCTGGTTCTTTCTGTTGATCCCAGTCACATCAATTGTGTAGAAATATCAGTCAGTACTACAATTCGTGGATGTGCGTTGTGGTACAGTGGATATCGGCTTGGAATGAGAAACCGGGGAGCCGAGTTCGAATTCCAGTTGAATCCATTGTATTCACTTATGTACAAATACCCTTGGGAAAGGTATTAATCCGTTTCTTCCTTCCAGTTATGGGTTAAATAGTAGGACAGATTGGGTTCTATAGCCTTGGTTGGCAACCAGTCTACCGCAGAAAGCAAAGGCAACCTACTGCGGGATAATCTTCTGCCCAGTCAGTCATGTCTCTTTCGAGACATGATCGCCTAAGCGTGTATCACGTATGGCACTTAACTGACTGACTGACTACAATTCATTGGTTCTTTCCAAACCATAGTTAATTCCAAACTTTAGACAACTTTTATTGCCTTTGGTCTATTGACACCAATTCTCAGTGCATGCCTTGCATAATATGTGTGACACCCAAGCTTTAATACCAAAATAAGTATGGTAAGCACACTTTACAATGGTGTATTTTCCACAGATACAGCAGAATATGTTAGAAATTTGAAGAAATGAAAAAGAATTTTGTATCATATGAAGCAGAAATACCCATACATATAAACAAAAACATCCAAAAACAACATGTGTCTTAGTTCAGAAAGCTGACCTGATTGAGCAAAGCCAATGTTATTTTTGGATTCAGTGCATCAAAATTGTTCTAAATCAATTAAAATCACTCAGAAATTAAATTTAATTTGACAAGTGTTATGACTGAGTATTTGAAAATTAATATCTTTAAAAGTCCTACAAAATATTTTGGTTATTTCAATTAAAAAAATTTGATTGAATAGTGAAACAAGTTCTGTGAATTTTTTATTTAAACTTAAATGTCTTCATTATTTTCTTCCTGATTTCTTGGAATATGTCTCAAATCCAAATTTAAAAATTGAGTCCCATGCATATATATATGATAAAGGTATTTTCCATTCCAAAATGAGAGATCTTTCCCTTGGAGCTTGAGCATCTTATACTTAACTTTAACCAATTAGGTTCTGACATGAAGAAAGTTCCACAGGTGAGAAGTGTAAGAAAAAATCTATTAGAATGAATCTAGATATTTCAACAGTAAAATAATCAGACCTTGTTGCCAATCTAGTAGTGCACTTAAATACATGCAGTTGAGTCACCAAGGAAGAAATTTCATTAGAACAGTTGCCATTAAACTATTTGACCATTAATTTTCTGTAAATTAAATTTAACCTGAAAAGTTCATTCAAGATTAGCGTTTTATTTTCATTCGGATATAAAAATTGACCATTGCTTTTGCAAGGTTCAAATTTGACTAATACTATTCTGGAGATCAAATTTGACTACTATTTCTTCGGAGACCACATTGAACATAAAATTTGATTAACAATTAGTGTATACTTCTCTGGAAATTAGATTTGATTATTATTTTTCTGGTGACCACTACTTTTTCGGAAATCACATTTGACTATTACTTTTCTGAAGATCAAATTTGTCAAATAAATTCTTAGACTTCAAATTGGATTTAATCACTTGCGTATAGTTAACTTTTTTTTTTTAATCATTTCACCCCGGGCAAGGCATAAATGCCACTGATGTGCGGGGGGGCTACATAACTGAAAGGAAATTAATTAGAGGAGAGAAAAGAGGATTACAAACCAATTAGAAAAAAAGCAATAGAAAGATGAAAATGCAGGTGTGATGACAGTTGCAAGGGGGGAGAGAAAGGGGAGGATATACGAGGTGGGGGAAGGGCTAGAGTCAAGTGGTTAGTAGATGAGTATTGACATTGCATTTAAATTTCTGGAGGTTGTAGCTGTCAGGAAAGCAAGAATATGGGAGTGAGTTCCACAGGCGAGAAGTGCGAGAGAAGAAGCTGCAGGAGTAGAATTGTCGTCTGCATTTGGCTAACCTAACTGTGAATGGGTGGGACCCAGTTGCCATTCTGGTTACACGAGTAAACACCTGTTGAAGAGGCACCAGTGACTTAAGTTCGTGAAAGTACTTATAGAACAGACAAAGGGAGGCCACATTTCATCGGTGGGGAAGTGGCTGTAGTCGAGCCACCAAGTCAGCACCTATCATGTTACTAATTCTCCTTTGGAGCCTGTCGAGAACACTGAGGTGAGCGACAGGGGCGCCTGACCATAAATGGCAGCAGTACTCCATGCAGGGTTGAATGGTAGACTTGTATATATGCAGACTGGATTCAGGCGGAAAGAACATCCTGGATCAACACAATGACCCAACCTTCTTAGCAGTGCATTTAGCTATGGATTCGATGTAGCGGTTCCATTTGAGATCAGAAGAGAGGGTAAGGCTGAGGAGGCGCAGTGTATTGCACTCAGGGAGAATCGCTTGGTCCATGCTTATGGGAGGCAGGAGAGGTTGCTGTGATGGTTGACAGACAACAGCTTGGTCTTGGACGCATTGAAGTTGACAAGCCATTTCTTGCCCCAATTCACCACAGATCAAGGTCAGCAGCGAGATTATGTCTGTCCGCCATGTCAGGTTTCTTGTCAAGAATCTTGAAATATATAGCAGAAGAACCATACCAGATGTTGCAGCAGTATACAATGCATTGATAAATGGTAGATTTATTTATGTGCTAGATGGATTCTGGCAAGAAAAATTGTCTGGCACAACATAGTGAACTAACTTTTTTTAGCAGCATACCTGGTAATCACATTGTCATGGACCCAGTTAAGAGTCCAGCAAGAAAATAATACAAACACCAAAATAGAAAATAACAGTATATATATTAAACACAGCATAATACAAATACGTGGAATTCTGTTAGTAGAACGAATAAATACAGGTTAGGAAGTAATATAATTGGGAATAGCCGTACGGTAGCAGTCTTGGCTATCTCTGCCTATCGCTCTCCACTGATCTGCTTATGCTGATCTCTTGCGGATCTCTCACTCTGTGATCTCTTGATCTGATCTGCTCTCCTCTTGTGAGGGGAAGTATATGTAGTTGTAGGAAGAGTTCAATCCATTGTAAAGAGTGATGCCACCATGACAGCCATGAAGTTGCATTGGTATCAGTAATACACACCAGTATATGCATTATTTTGCTTTTAGTTTTTACCTTAACTTTCAATGATTCAGTTTGCTTATTTCCTTTAGCAGATGTTCTCTCTGATCCCAAACTTACTGGGTTAGAGATGTTCAAACTGTATATCGAATATACTTAAAATGATCACTCCTCATCATACTGCAGCTGATAAATTTTGAAGATAAATATGCACCTTCAGATGTCTCCTTTTTCAATAGGTGGTAACTATCATTGGATATCAATAAACGGGGTTGCTAATGAGTGGTTAGAGACAGAAAACATACACTGAGTCAGCTGAGAAACTATCTATTTTTTTTATTGATTCAAGGCCTTTATCTATAAATAGCCAACCTTGTATACAAGACCATGCTGAAAAGTTCCCTGCTTGACCCAATTCTCAAAATCAGTATTTTGATGTCTGTTCATTGAAAAACTGATTTTAGAAAATGTGTAAAGAATTACTATTCAGCACCCACTTATATAATTTTTTTTTTTTCATATAGATGTTTGTATCTATAAACCCTGGAGAGTCCCTTGCAAAGTTTAGGGTTACAGTTTCATCAGGCTAGATATTGCTGCTGTGGTTTCTACAGTAGTCAGGATTTTGCAGGATAGAGTTGCAGGCCCCACAACCAACCAGTTTCAAAATCAGTGTTGTCTTCTGAGACAGCATTGTTGGGGGATTTCCTCCTTACCAAAAGAATATAAAAGGAATAAGGATAAGTTGATGTTGTATATATGGCATGGTAGGTCTAAGCTGTGAAGGTCTGACCTTGTAGAACTAGAGAATGTAGCTCATCTCAGCATATGCCATAGAAATAGCAATAGAATGTCAAGAGGCTAGCAATATTTCATCTATGGGGAAAGGATTGCACAGTGGGGAAATGAATTACTCTCAAGTTCATGTAATTGCTTTTGAACTCTGTTAAAGCTGAACATTGAGGACCGGGGAAACACCAGCCCAGATATGATAACTGCAGAGTTAGTATTTAATTTCTTGTAGATAGCAGTATATTTAATGTATGAATATTATAAGGTGCTTGCAAAGATAGTCATTTCATTTCCTGTGTAGCATATTGAATTTGTTGCTCACTGTATGCTTTACTGATGCTGTATCAACTGAGTTTGAGTGCATACTACAACATCATTTTTTAAAAGAAAATGAACAATCAGGTGGCTAATATTTATCAAAATATACATTATTAGTGTTTTTACTTTGCCTGACTGCATTATACTGTAATATTAAATATAAATAGAGGGAATTATTATATGTCCAGTAGATATCAACACATGAAAAGTTTAATCTAATTGCTTGATTAAAGTTATGAAATTGAAAAAAAAAATCATTATTAATGTTCCCATATTAGTAAGATCATCATTGATGTTTGTAGATTAATAAATGATCATCATTAATGCTAGTAGATTAAGAAAGGGGTTATCACTGATGCTGGCAGATTAAGAAAGGGTCATCATTGATGCTGGCAGATTAAGAAAGAGTCATCACTGATACTAGTAGATTAAGAAAGGGGTTATCACTGATACTAGTAGATTAAGAAAGGGGTTATCACTGATACTAGTAGATTAAGAAAGAGTCATCACTGATGCTGGCAGATCAAGAAAGGGTCATCACTGATGCTGGCAGATCAAGAAAGGGTCATCACTGATGCTGGCAGATCAAGAAAGGGTCATCACTGATGCTGGCAGATCAAGAAAGGGTCATCACTGATGCTGGCAGATTAAGAAAGAGTCATCACTGATGCTGGCAGATCAAGAAAGGGGTTATCACTGATGCTGGCAGATCAAGAAAGGGTCATCACTGATGCTGGTAGATTAAGAAAGGGTCATCACTGATGCTGGCAGATTAAGAAAGGGTCATCACTGATTTTAGCTGATTAAGAAGTATTCATATTACACCAGCAGATTAAAACAAGATCTTCAGTGATGCTAGCAGATTAAGAAAAGATCATCATTGATGCTAGAAGGTTAAGAAAAGATGCTTATTGTCACTAGCAGATTAAAATAGCTTCTAATATCTGAGTTAACTTCATTTACTAATCTTAATTTATTTGCTCTATACTAAAAATGGCAGTTAAACATTTTACAATTAAATTTATCATAAACAAAGAGTGTTGGGCATTTGGTTTATCTAGCCTATCATTATATATATATATATATATATATATATATATATATATTTTTAATCATATCACTCCGAGCAAGGCGGTAACGCCACTGAAGCGCAGGGGGCTATGTAACAGTGAAAAGATTGGAAAAGAGAAAGCCGGAAACCACATCCTAAACAGGGAACAAGGGATGAGCCTCTTAACCTGTTCAATAGACGTGGGTGGAGTGTGAACCGGGCGATAGTTTAGTCTATCTACTCCAATTATATATATATATATATATATATATATATATATATACACACACACACACACACACGCACACACAGTAAATATATTTGTCTGGAATTTCAATACTTGTTTTTACATTAAATCTTTTGAAGTACTTGCACAGTTTTTTTTTCTTTGGACTCGACAAATTATTTGGAAAGCAAAAATGAGTTGATTTATTATTTTTAAATAATTGAAAAGCACATTTAGTTTACAAAGCATTACTGAAAAGATTTTGAGCAGATTCATATCTCAAAACCAATATTTCAATAATCAAATATTGATTTTTTGGGGGGTAGGGGTTGGGGGGAGGAAACTAGGTCAAGTTGTGAACTTTCTAGCCCTCCCTTGTACAAATAAGAGATATATGAATATGCTTACCTGAGACAACATATATCTGTTGATATCAGGTTGCTAAGCATCATGTATATAATGATTTTTGTCCTATATCCTGTCTATATTAATTTTATCAGAAAAAAAAATCCCTATATTTCCTGTATTAAAACTTTTAAAAAATATAATAAAAAGTTTCTAATTCAACCAAAATGACAACATTATTTTTTGCTAGCAGTATAGCCCGGCGTTGCTCAGGTGTAATGAAAGCTTTAAAACTAATCCATGGTCCTGGAGCTCAGACTCTTTGGACGTTGACACGAAAGACTAAAAAGCAATAGTTGTTTCCATTTAAAGCAAAACTGTAGACTGAAAGAAAAATAAATGGATGTAAGTTAAATTTTGATTTCCTGGTATTGATATCAAATTTTCTGCACTATTGTAAGAACTGCAACCTTGAAACTTATGAATATAGTTTCTTATGTCTTGTCTATGAGTGTATCAAATTTGATTAAAATTGGACCACTCCTTCTATAACCCGATTTTTTCGATTATCAATTTTAGATATTTATCGTGGGTGCCTCAACACAAAACCTAGCTAAGAACACTCACAGACGTTTATAGTACAACTGTGTAAATTTTCAAGAAAATCAGTTCAGCCTTTTTGGAGTCTATAGGTAATGGATACACACAGACAAAGTTTCATTTATAAATAAGTTTAGATATGTTGATTCTATATCTCAGTTTACATAATTATATTCAAATTAAAAATTATTAGAACTTAAATATGCAAATTATAAATCATTAGAGTTTTTAATATGCAAATTATAAATTATGAGAATTAAACAAATTAGAAATCATTTAAATTTGAATTTGGCATCAAGTCTTGCATCTATCACACTGAGACAGTAAATATTCATTCAAACATGTTTTTTTGAATCAGTAAACAAGATCAGTCATTTTAATTTTTTATTATGTTTTTCCAGTTTGATTTCAAGTTGTTAGACATCTGGATCAAATTCATGGAAAATTGTCCAAAGATAAAAAATTGCTAAATAAAAAACATCATGCACATTATCATCATAAATTTGATCTGGTTGTTTAACGGCTAATGTGCCAACTGGGGAAAAATGTAATAAAAAATTAAATAGACCATCTTGGTTGGTTGACTTAATAAAATGGGTTTCGAATATGTGTGATCCTTTAATTTTGTCATTTAAGGGATAAAACATTTTCAAAAAGCGGTTCTTAATAGAATTTATTACAAAAACATAAAATACTGCATTTCAAACCAGAAATTTAATAATAATTTTTTTTTAAAGGATAAAGGCTATGTAGGAAAACATTTCTTATGTGACTTTATTCCAAAAAATAGAATATTGAATCTGAAGTCTCAAGTTAAAGTGATCTTTACTTTCAAGTAAAGATAGTTTAATTATTAATAAAATAATAATTTAAATATTTTTTTAAAAGGGTCAATGTTAGTAGCAGTAACCAACATTTTGGTGGAGTAAACTATCACAACTCTTATTTTCAGCTGCTAATGGGCTCATTTCACTCCAAGCAAGGCAATAAAGCCACTAATGTGCAAAAGCGTTATCGAGTGTGAGAGAATAGAAGATAGAACAATAGAACAGGTATTAAAAAAATAGAAGATAGCAATTGAGATTGCATTTAAAAGAAAGAAAAGTGTTTGTTTAGAAGCATATTCTTTATTTGTAAATGAGTTGTTACGCGACCTAGGTTTCTACCATGTCATGTTTTCAGGTGATTTGCAATATTTTTGCAATTTTGCAGGTGATTTGATAACTGATTTTACCGTTTTTTTAAGAATGTTCACGTAACAGGGAATATATATATATATATATATATATATATATATATATATATATATATAGCGAGTTTCAAAAATACTTTTACCAGGGTTGGGACTAGGTTCCTTACACCAGAACAAGGACAAAAGTCTATATAAATATAGCTGCACTTTTTCATTTTTGGGGTTATTAAGTTTAAAGAAAGTTTATAGTAGATGGACCTGTGTTGCCATATATACTAGGTTACATTTGTGATTCATGGCTAGGCTGGCTTAAATGTTTAACGTATGTAGTAGTGAGTTAACTGAGAAATGTTCCATTTAACAATGGCAGGATATTTATATTGTGAGCAGACAGATACGATTTTTATATACAGCCATGCAATTGATAATAAATGCAAGGTTGCATGGTTCTATCAGATTGCATTTCCAGATCAAAGGCAGAAAAGTCATCCAACTTTTCCTGCTGTTTATTGTCACATTGCTGAGACAGGATCCGTGGCACCACAAGTTATGGATTGAAAAAGACTAAATTCTGCTAGTACGTATGACCACAAAAAATATATTCTAAAAGCTGTCTGACACTATCATCACATGTCAAGTAACCATACATCTCATAATATGACATGAAGGGTACTTCAAGAGCAGTTTCAAGTATACATATCATTTGCAATGTGTACAGGGTATTTCACCCTCTGATCACTCACCACAGGAGAATTTTTGCCAATGGTTTATTGCAAAAACTTTCTATCCATTGTTTGTCTCTTTGGTTTGTTTGTGGTTGAGGCAACATTTTGAAAAGATGGAATAAAAATTTATACAACCAACATTTGCAGGCTGATCAGTATCTCCATGGTATAATACAGGCTAGACACCAGCATCATTTTACGATAAATGTGTAGACTGATGTTGTAGGTGACTACCTGATGAGTCCATGTGTTCTCTCAGCATGTCTTACAGATGTTGTAAGCAGGAAATTTATTTCAAACATATGCTAATATGAAGATGCATTTGGGGCTCCACCACATTTTAGTCAGCTTACAGCCTAACACGTTAAATACACCTTCATGTATGTGAAGTAGCAAGCAGGGGACATTTTAAACATTTGTTTTGAGTTACTGTGTTGAGATAGCCTATTGGACATATTTTTATACATACATTTTACCTTGTTTTGGTGTGAGAAATGTGACTCAAAATTTTGTAAAAGTATTTTTGTTACACTCATATATATATATATATATATATATATATATATATGTGTGTGTGTATCTGTAGACATTATTTATGTTTGAAAGTTGTCTGAAATTTAATTTGGGGAGATTTTTTACGTCAACACGGGCCATTGTACTTAAGTATACATCGAGCACTTTGGGTGGTAATGTAATATAGAGTTTTTGATGTGTATTTATAGTTGGTAAATTTTTTAACAGGACATCCTCAAAATATTTTCACCAAAATAATTGTTTTTTAATACCAAGTTCTTGTAATTTTTCTCATACCCTTCAAACTTACATGAACCTGCCAACAACAAAGCTAAAGGGGAACATATCTGAAATGTATTGAGCACTCTGGAAGAATGGTAAACTTAAAAAAACAATAGCTACTCTAGCATTTACGCATCACTCATTCAGTAATGAATTAGAGCACTCTGGCTACTGGTGTATGATACATCACACGCTAAAAGTCTGCCTCCTTCTACCGAGCGCCCATAGCACAGAGGTAGAATTGCCGACTGACACCAATTCGGTCGGGTTTCAATTCTGGGTAAAAGCAATCGGATGTTTAACCATACTGATGAGCTGTGATACAGTGAAACAGATCTGTCTGCAGATGACTATATATATAGAGAGAGCAGATATGGTTGTTGCGATAGATCAAAAATTGTGTTATATAGGCTTGATTAAAACCTCATTTGGACTGGAGGTCATTCGTGGTCGAGCAGTCTAAGACGTTGCTGGATCAAATGGTAGCTTCCCGTATGTAGATAGGGGTCACAGGTTCGAATCCTGCCGAATTACACACATTTTCATAATAAAAATTTATCGTAAATAATCAGGCCAATAGATATAAATATATAATACTGTTTAATTAAAAACAGAATATCTACTTAAATATGAGTATCAATAAAAAATAATGTTCAAACAATTTATTTCATATATATATATATATATATATATATATATATATATGCAAGGTGTTATGGTTAAGTTTTTATGTAATTTTTCATGTGATCTTATGACTTTTCAGAACATGAATTATATAAAAATTATTCAAATGTTTTGTTTTGATATACAGGCTGTTTGGAAAGTACTCAATATTTGAAGAACCAGTTGTTGATATAACATGGCAACATTTCAGGGGAGAACTTACTACACACGCATGTAAATTCTTTTCCTTTTGAAGCTAATCAGTTGATCATGAGATGCCATTGTGTGACCATCACATCCTTATACATTGTTTTTGGCAAGACCTCATATCACTCAGGTCTGCCATCTTCCCTACAATCCAGATTTGGCACCCTGAAACTTCTAGCATTTTCCATAGCTACTATTACCATTGAAAGGAAGGCAGTTTTACATTGTTGTGGATATTAAAAGTAGGGAGAAAGTGGTCAAGCAGATGGTTGTGATCATTAAAATGGATTATGCAGTCTTTTCAAAAAATGAAAGGGTTGATGAGATAACTTTGAGATCCTAAGGGTTTTGCTTTGAAGGAGATAAATACCATTTTCCTAAGTAGGCTGTTTTTTGTGAAATATGTGTTTATATATGTGTGCGTAGAAATATATATTTAATGTGTGTTTCTCTCTCTCTCTATATATATATAAACACACACACTCATACATGTGTGTGTATATATATATATATATATATATATATACATCTGTGTGTATTTATATATATAATATACGTGTGTGTATTTATATATATATATATATGTGTGTGTGTGTGTATATATATATATATATATATATATGTGTGTGTGTGTGTATATATATATATATATATATATATATGTGTGTGTGTATTTTTATATATATATATATATATATATATACACAAACATGTGTGTGTAAAAATGACTAAGCAAGGCAGCTTTCAAAAGTCACCAGTGACATCACCCAGGCCACAGCATTATTCGCTGCATTGAGCATGGCCTGAAAACATGCTGATGTTGTAGAAAACAGTGTGCTTCAATGGAAGGCCTAAAGAGACATATGAAAATTCATAGCAGAAATCAGTCATAGGTCTTTTCAACTGTAACGTTTGTGAGACACAGTGCCAGTTCCTGGCTGGCTTGAAGAATCATGTAAAGGCAATATGTGTAGATTGATCAAGCACTGGCAATACTCAAATTTGATTTTGCAGCCATTATATATATATATATATATATATATATATATATATATGTGTGTGTGTGTGTGTGTGTGTGTGTGTGTGTGTGTGTGTGTATATATATATATATATGTGTGTGTGTGTGTATATATGTGTGCGTATATGTGTGTGTGTATATATGTGTGTGTATGTGTGTGTGTGAGTGAGTGAGTGAGTATGTGTGTAGTCCTTATCAAATGAAAGCTAAGGATATACTTCTTTTTTTTAATCTCAGAATATATATATATATATACAAGCATGCTTGTAACTGTGTGCAAACTGATGCAGTCTTTTTGTGTCCCAGCCACCTGTCGCAGTCTGTTCACATCTATCTCCTGTATTCCATAAAAAGTTATAGTATATAGTATTGTATATGTGTGTGTTTGGGGAAACGTTATTTTGTGTGTCTGTTTGGGAAACATGGTATTTTATGTGTGTATGTTTGTCTTAAGAAATATGGTATTGATTGTGTGTGTGTGTTTTGGAAAATATTATATTTTATGTGTGTATTTGGAAATATGGTGTTTTGTCTGTGTATTCGTTGTTTTACGTTTGGGAAACCCAAACGTAAAACAATGAATTTGTTTGCCTGAAGAGAGTCAATTTTAGACTCGAAACACATGTAGTGCAAATCATGACAAATTAATACTCCATAACTTGTATGAATACCAAACAATAAATATATATTTTAAAGAAAACGTTCATGGCTTCTCACATTTTTTATTTTATCCTAATTACTCTCATTGGAACAACCCTATTCCTTCATTCGAGATATATATATATATATATATATTGTAATTATTACTTACATTATTCTAGTTTTAGACTAATGTTTTTTTTATATACATTTAAATATTAGGTTTGAATGTTACATGTTTTCTTTAAATTTTTAAAATAATTATTGTCATATATGTTGGCTTCAGAAAGGAGTATTTCTTTTAGAAAAGTAGATATTTTAAAAAATCCAGATTTTAGATTTATATTTTTATAAGTTTTGATAGCAACATTCAGTAATTTTTTTTTTTAATCATATCACCCCAAGCAAGGCAATAACGCCACTGATGCACAGGGGGCTATGTAAGGGTAAAAAGAATGGAAAAGAGAAAGCCGGAAACCACATCCTAAACAGGGAACAAGGGATGAGCCTCTTCACCTGTTCAATAGATGTGGGTGGAGTGTGAACCGGGCAATAGTTTAGTTTAGTCTATCTACTCCAATTAAAAAAAAAAATAAAAAAAGAAAATATATATATATATATATATATATATATATTTCTATAAAGGTCTATTTTTACGTATATATATATATATATATATATATATATATATATATATATATATATATCTATAAAGGTCTATTTTTATGTATATATATATTTCTATAAAGGTCTATTGTTATGTATGTATATATATATTTCTATAAAGGTCTATTGTTATGTATATATATATATATATATATATTTCTATAAAGGTCTATTTTTATATATATATATATATATATTTCTATAAAGGTCTGACTCAGTAAATTACGTTCTCTTTCAATGAGTGTGGTATTCTCTAGTTTTAAATTGTCTTTTTAGAGATATATTTTTAATTATATATGATAATACACACACCCACACACACATATATGGGCAGCAATCTTTCATTCAAATGGCCAGCAAGGAAGATTTAATTTTTATTGAGTTTTTCCATCATCTTAATGTTTTTTCTTATTTTGTAGGAATATAAAAATTGTCTATAATTTTTGTCCTGAGCACTTTTGGCTACTTTTATAGCCATTATCAAGTGTATTTTGTCCTTGGTGTAGTTATTTTCCTATGTGTTGACCATAACATGGTAGTTCAGCTAGGTGTGGTTTTCGGGAGTGCTAGTTTTCAGCAGTCATGTGTCCCATTTGGCTGGAATTGGTGTGAGCATTTTTCTATTTTCAGAAATGTGTATGCATGTATGTATATATACACATACATGAGTGTGTGTGTGTGAGAGATAAACAGAAAATATCGTTAAGATTAAGGGATGGGTAAAAAACTTTTACCTATAGCATACCTGAAATGGTGCATGTGTTAAAGTAGGCACAAAGGTTGACTAATGTCTGTATGATAATATGATGTGTATATGGATTAGCAGATGTTGGTCGATTTCAAAATCTGAACAAAAAAATGTTCAAATATTTAAAAAGCTTCTTTCTTTCAAAAGGACTCCTTAGTCGGGCCGATAAATTTTCAGCACCTTTCGTGTGCGTTAAAGTTTGTTTCAGTTGTCTTTGTCATTTTTAACTCTTTTTGATTTTATTTACTGACAAAATAGTTATCCAATATCCACAAATTTTCAAGCGATGAATGACAAAACATTTCCCCCTGTCAAGACAAGCCGGTGATTTCAGTGAGACTTAAACTTTGCAGCAGCAGCAGCAGCAGCAGCCTCCACTGTCGTTGGTCTGGCATCATCAGCAGTTCAAATGCATTTGGCTCTAAAAGAAGGGGAGGAGCAACAACTCCCCTTCTCTAAATGTCTCTCTTTCTAGCAAGTGACACAAGTTGCTTGCCTGGTCCGCCTCGTAGTAACACGCTTGGATAAAGGCGATGTCATTTGCGAACTTAAAGTAAAATGACGAATATATGGCTGCATCACCGCTATTATGCTCATTCGAGAGTGCTCCCAATGCGCGAGAGATCGTATCGAAATTTCCACGTCCACCGTAATAGTGGAGTTATAGGACTGAGTGACAGTGCTGATAATATACCACCACCCCCCAAGTAAGTTCAGCTGTTTGTTTTGAAAGAAAAAGAGAGAGAGAGAAACGAAAAAGTGTTCGCTTGGACAAGATGAGGGGATACGCTCTCTTAATGGCCCTCAGAAAACGCTTATTGTTTCAAATAGAGAAGAAAAAGTTATTTGCTGCTGAGGTGTAAAAAAAAATTGTCATTTTCAAGTTTATAGTTTAAAAGTTAGGTTTTTCCCTCCAGCGATGAACGAATCAGAAGTTATTAACTTTTTAAAATTCTCCTAAAAAAAGCAATTATGACTGAAGAACATTACGAAAGTGAAAGTACTTTTTTTAAAGTGAAAATAGAGCCGCCTTCGGGGTGAAAGTGATTATTTTACGATTTTTATAAAGAAATTGTTTTGTTAATACATACATTTTTTTTTTTTTTTTCAGTCCTCTTCTTATGCTACATTCAGTATTAAAAATCTTTTTTTTTCTTTTTCTTTTTTTTTTGTAAAAATAGAAAAATAACCTTTTGGTTTTAATTTTTTTTTCTCAACTCACAACTGTTTCTCATCTTTTATTATTCAGAAGTTAAAACAAAAATTATTTGTAACAGTTTCAACGTTTGTTTGTTTTTTTTAATTTTTTACATTTCTGTTAATAATTTGACCAGGTTAGAACTAAAACTTAAAAAATACGTTGTTTTTTTTTAATTTTTTTTTTTTGTTTGTTTGTTTGTTTTTTTTAAATAAATTTCCCTTTTAAATATACAGAGAAAATATTGATCTGAAAAAAAAAAGTAATTTAAGATTCGATTGAAGTAACAACAGCATATTTTTAAGAAGTGATATTCCAAAAATGCGTGCATGTGGGTCTTTTTTAATTTTTAAACCTAATATCAAAAAATTCCTTAAATGACAGTTTATTTGTTGAATTGCGTTGGGAGCGAGAAAACTTATTCGGTGTCACCCTTTTCTCAAAATCGTTTTGCGAAATATGTTGTCATAAAACAATTAGATTAGAAGGAAGTTGAAGAAAAAACTTAATTTGTTTTAAAATTTATGGTTGTAAAACTTGTCAAAAAGTAGGTCAGTGGCTGGAATAGTTGCAAGTCTGTCTATTGTACACTCGTGGTTTTAGTTTTTGGTAAAAGACAAGATTTTGAAGGTTGATTTTTTAAGTCGACAAAAGCTCTGATGAAAACATTTTCATGTTTGCATTTATTATTGTTTAAAATAGAATATGTACCGATTAAAGACAAAAAAAAAACTCTTTGAAAAATATTTAATCATTTTTAAAAGGTTATTTTTTAAATTAAGGCGAGAATACAGCATTACGACCCCTCGGTTCATGAAAGTTGTTTCTCTCTCTTTATTTCGCACAAATACTTTTATTCGGAAAATAATTTCTAGGTGTGTGTGTGTGTTGATGCCATACATCAATGAAATGAAATGAAATATACTCATTAAAAAAAAATAGAAATGTACCCATCCCATTATTTAATTTCGTTTTTTATTGTATGCGCGCAGTGTGTGGGGGGCATTATTCTGCTTTTTTACCAATTTTAAAATAAGTGATAAAAAAAAAGATTGTTTTTCTTTTTCCCATTTAAAATTTAATTTCCTTTGGCGACATTTGACATTACGTTCAGGTAACTACAAAAAGGGAACCTAATTTGTTTTACACAAGTTTAAATGAAATATCGATGTGCTGCTTCGAATAACAAAAAAATATTAAAATTTTAATCTGTTTTTATTTTGCATTTTCTTGGTTTGATTATATGTCCTGTCGTACCATTTCTTATCGGATTTTGAAGACAGGTCAGATTTTTTTCTTTCTCCAGGTAGAACTGCACAATTTTGTAATAAACGCACAAAAAGAAACTTGTTTTAAATAAATTTCATCAAATAGGGAACAGGGTAAAAAAAAGTTTTAGTAACAGTACAAATAATTTTTTCTTCATATTCATCATTAAAATGGTGCGGAAAGGGTCTTTTTATCTGCAGAAAAAAGGATTGAAAATTCTTTCTTTCTTTTAATAATTTAATTACCATTTCATTTATATATAAATAAACGTAGGTTCGTATGCTATCATATTTTAGAATTGTTAACAATTCCTGTTAATATTGTTACTGAATAATTATTTGTCTTCTTGTTATTTAATGCTGAAAAAGGGTGCAATGATTGTTTTTGTTGTTGTTAATGTTAAAACTTAATGTGTAATGCTAAGTTTGTTTGTTAATTTTTATAACCATAACCATTTCTATTTAATGTACACTTATCCAGTTCTTATTGACTGCAAGTAAGTTAAAAAGAATAGCTAGGTAACAATATTGTGCGTGTAATTCTTTTTTTTTATTATTTTTTTTTTTTATTTAATTTTTGTAGTGTTCATCTACAACTCTAAGGTGCGTAAACAAAGTGGGAATGATGATAATATTTGTGAGGCCGGAATATTTTTTATTAGAATAGAATAGAGGTCTTAAAAGTGGAGTCAAAAATAATTTACAAAGGGTCAGTCAGACTAAGAGATTATTTAATGAAAATTTAAAAAAAAACGTAGTTATCTTAATTATTAAGATAAGACTTAAGCACGAGTCGGGTCGGATATCCCGTTCTCTCTATATTGGGTACCTTGAGTACTTGTTTTTTTTTGTTGTTTTTTTTTTTGTGTGAGTGTGAGAGTGAGAGAGGGGGTGGAGAAAGTTGATAAAAGTGGTGTTTAAATAAAAATTAAAAAGTGTATGATCTTCGAATGTATCCCATATATTCCATCCATGTGCCAAAGAAAAGTCGCATTTTATTTTACATTTTTTGGTGTGTACACTACTGTAGAAAGAGGGTATTTTTTTTATTATTCTAGTAAATTTATTCGACCAATATTGTAATGAGTTTGCTTAAAATTTGCGGCTTAGTGCTAGACTTAACCACACTTCATGAACACAAAGGTTGTGATCTCTATCCCCACTGGGTGCTTCAATGAGAGACATTAACTCGTCGAAGAAAGTGTAAACAGTTTGCGTCGCATTCTTTTGACTGAAATTTTCCTTTCTTTTAAATTTCTTTTTCGTTCTTTTTAATTTTTTTAAAACTTGTTTTTGGCTTTTTTAAGTTTCTCTCCTTTTTTTATTCGTTTATTTTTCATTTCCTCTTTTCTCCTTCATTTTTCTTTTTTTTATAAAAATGCTGGAAATTTTTGTATACAGTTACTATTTACTATTATTATTATTTTCAATTTTTTAAACTATATAACTTGCTTTTCAATATTTTTTCCAATTATTTACTTTATACAACATAAAAAGCAAAAAAATGATTTTTTTTCTAATTTTCCTCAAGACTTCACTCTTCTTATTTACTTTTGTCAATTTGAGCAAAATTAATTGAAATCAAAAGAGAAGTTTCTTCTTGGCAAAGCTTTCTTCTAAGTCTAAAAATAACTTTCCTCCAACCATAATTCATTTATTTTATTTTTATTTCTATGGCAAATTGCCCAGATCTGTTCTTAACAATAGAGGACGCCTGGAAATACAGTTCTCTGAGTTTTTACACTGATAATTTCCAAATATTAAATAAAACATATTCACTATGTTAGTTTTTTCTTTTACTGTATCCATGTTCTAAGGCTAATGTCAGTCAGTCAGTTAAGTGCCATACGTGATACACGCTTGGGCGATCATGTCTCGAAAGAGACATGACTGACTGGGCAGAAGATTATCCCGCAGCAGGTTGCCATTGCTTTCTGCGGTAGACTGGTTGTCGACCAAGGCTATAGAACCCAATCTGTCCTGCTATTAAATTTAATCCATAACTGGAAGGAATAGTAATATTAAATACCTTTCCCAAAGGGTATTTGCACATAAGTGAATGCAATGAATTCAGTTGGAATTCGAACTCGGCTCCCAGATTTCTCGTTCCGAGCCAATATCCAATGCACCATAATATACATACAAATGTACTTTTCTTTAAATTTAATTTTGTGGTTTCTTTGTCCATTATTAAATAATATCACTATTTTAATTTTGATATGTATGGTAACTTCATTTATTTTAATAAATAAAAATTTGAAAGTTTGCTTCTGCAATTTTAAAATACTAGATATTTAAAAGATTTTCTTTTTAAGCAATCCTTATTTAATTTTAACTTTTTCAAATTTATATTTAAGTTTATATTTCACCCAACAATGCAAGCTGTCCTTTTTTTAAGTGTCATGTCTTTTCAGGATGATCAAGGCCCTCCACATTTTCCTATCTCTCGTAGCTCTTAAATTTTGTCTTTACATTTTTCTCAAACCCTGCTCTGCTATCCATTTGCTCAAACCAATCAATTATGCCACACAATTTTCCCCTGTTCTTCTTACCCTCTATCCAACCTGTAAGTACCAGATTTTCCAAGCCCACCTTCCTCATTACGCATCTCAGAAACTCCAACTGTTTTTTCCTGATGTTAACTTTTTTTTTTCTGTTCTCTCCAAATCCTCTTTGTTGCTTACATGTTTGGACAATGGTATCTTCAGCATCCTTCTGTAGAACCACATTTCTGTTGCTTCGAGTCTCTCCTTCATCTTTAAGAAGATTGTCCAGTATTTGCTGCCATACCGGGGGACATATATTATGTTACAGTTCAGTACAAAACCAAAGAATTAAGCATTATTTCTGATATTCAGAAATAGCCTTTTCTAGGGTTTTGTATGGATATCATGCATGGTGCCAAAACTGTTTAGAAATATCTAAACTGCCATCTGTATACAATCACTTTTGTAAATCAATGGTTTAAAATGGCTTTGAGTAAATGTAGCCGGTAGGTCTTAGGAAAGACCATCCTTCTTCGAACTTTGTGGACTGGTGCCACAGAAAAACAAAGAACTGTGCTAAATAAAAGAAACTACGTTACTTAAGGATTTTTAACAGTGGATAGCACACATAACTAGAAGAGAAAATCATGGCATAATCAAAATATAGACATTCCACATTACTTCAAACAAAAGGTTAGGAAGGAAATTCCCATTAATACTGGAATGAACAGAAACAGCAGACTTGAGAAAACTATATTTCTGAAAAAGGTTTTAATAGAAAGATTTTATAAATTTCAACCTTAAGTAGCAGTGGCTGCTCGGTCAATGAATGCTGAATGTTTCCTTACAAGGAAATCCTTATTTTCATTAGTTCTAATCTTCATGGCTAAGACCTACCATGCTATGCACATTATAGTGAATCACCCTCATTCACTGTGTATTTTATTGGTGAGATATAAGTCCCACTCAAGTAGATTTGTCTCAGAAACTACTGCTTTGTGAAACCAACTCTCAAGAGGATGTTTCCTTGATTACTACAATCTTAAATTTTTCAAGTCTAGGGTTAACTGTTATCTTTTTCACATATCCCCATAAATTGCACCTCTTACTCTGTGACCCCTACCTCAAGTAACTCTTGGGCCTTATATAAAGTAACATCATTTTTAAAAAATAAGGCTAATATTACCATCACCGTTTATGATCAGTCATGATTATGTAACTTATGAGGGTTACAGAGGCAACACATGTATCACAGCTATTAGTATGTGTGTATGGGAAGATAAGTTCATAGGACATGTCAATCTTGAGGTTAGATTTGAATGTTCTTTTGAACTAGTTATCCCAAAGAGCCTAGTTTGTACTGCTATTTAACTCATAGCTGGAGGAAAATGATTCATGTTTTTTCCAAGGGCATTAGTGCTCAGTGAATGAAACAGATTCAGGCAGAATTTGAAACTAATGTCCAGTTCCATTTGTTTTGTCAATAACCATTACAATACCATTATATCTACTTTTACTAAAGGCTTTGTCAAATATAATTTTATTGAATTTTTTTCTTAGTGCTTCCATTAGTTAAGAATTACTTTCCTTCAATAAGTAACTTCGATTTGTTTATATCAATGAAGGACACTGCTGATTTTATCAAATGAGGTCAAAATATGCTCACACATTTTAGTATAGACCTTTTTTTTTTTCATTACAAATAAAATTTCTGTAAAGGTGGTGGATTTATTTACCTTTGCTAAAGATCAGAAAATGTCCCCATAACTTCTACCTAGGACCAATGTATAGTATCTGTTAGTAAAATGTGTTTTTTTATATATCAGAAAATATGTATATTTATTTATATATTTCTGAGATGAGGTTTTGTAATTATTAACATTATTTGAACTGTTGTCCTCAAAGACACATGTCCCAGTGGATAAAATCATTGGTTGGATCCAATGACTTTTCACAAAGAATTGAGAGTGCAATACCTGGCAACAGTAATGAACAAAAAACTTAGAGGAAATGGAGATATCTAAGATATCCAGAAGTAGCATGACTTATGGAATGAGAAAACTCTACCCTAGTGATCTAAATAAGGTTTTGGCTCAAAATTCAAATAACCTGATGAAGGTCGGAGCATACAATGGATGAAACATTGTGAATATAAAGAAGAGTTTGAACAAATATATATATATATATATATATATATATATATATATATATATATATGCAGTAATTGAAGTGGTGGATTTATTTATTTTATTTCATCCAGTGCTTAAACAGCAGACAGTTGTTCAAAAAAGGTACTTTATATGGAGAGCCAACAATATATATATATATATATATATATATATACACACACACACACACTAATTTTTCACTCAGTACAAAATCCAAAAACAATTAAAGTAGAGGATTACTAAATGTGACTATTTTAAGGGTTTACAATGAGAAAGTAAGGGGTGCATATTATGAGGATATGTAGGATATATAACACTTGGTCTTCAACTTTTTAATATTTTAGTCATCAGACAAACATTGTCTTATTTCTTAGGGAAAGGCTGAGTGGGGCTTCCTTTTTAGCAATGGAATATGAAGGAACTAAGGATGAGTTTACTCAGTGTATGTAGATTGGCAGGTTCATGCTGTGAGGGTTTGGTGGAACAAAAGAATCTAGTTCACCTGAACATCTGCCGTGAAACTAGTGATAGTGTATCAAGAGGCTAGCAAAACTGTTTGTTGGATGGAAAACAATTCATCATCCTCAAGGCCATGTAAATGTTTCTGAATTCTGTCAAGGCTGAGAAGTGAGGAGTGGGAAGCAATACTCCATTTTTTGTTTATCTGACCTGGCTCTTGTAAAGAGAAAATAATAGGAATCAGGTACATTCTGGGTTGGTACAAAGAACCAAAAGTTTTTCCAGCATATTCAGGTATCATGCAGAAAACACAATATATAGTTTTCTATCTAAATAAATATATGGTGAATTCTATCTGTTCATGTGTCTAAAACCCATCTAACTAGGGCCACACTTGCTCTACTGTATTTACTAGCCTTCCCACGCAAGGCCGGATGTGACACATGGTCATTTTAATGTGGGAATTCCCAGCCATATAGCCGGGCCAAAAATATGTCTGTCTATTTTTACCGAGTCGTGGTTATACCTATCGGCGGAACCACGACTGGGTTTGCTCTACATACTTTTTGGAATCATGATAATCTCAAAATTGAAACTCTGCTCTTCGTCTGGGTTTTGAACATCCAGCATTGTGATTTGTGCCTGGGTGAGGAGTTAAAAATTCAAATTTTAAAATAACTGAAAAAACTTAGCAATTGTTAAAAGTTTTTAATTTATATAGAGTTTAAAGTAACACAAGAACTTGTACATTTAAAAACTTTTGTTTAAAATTCAGTTAAAGATATCTCTAAAACTTTGTAAATTGAGCAAATCACGTGTATCTCTTCAAAATGCCAAGGAAGCAGAGTTCAAGTGTGAGTTTTCATGATATGAATTTTCTGACATTTCTGCCAAAATTGGGCAAAATGAAACTTATAACCCAAATCAGAGTTGTAAGCAAGGTTTTGAAGTTTCAGAGAATGAATTGATGAATTCAGAGTTATTTCTTCAAAATAATTGTTGTTGTTTTCTTAGCAGGATCAGAGATCCCTTGAGTTTTGGGCTAGAGGCCCAATTAGACCTCCACAAGAGCTAGTTTAAAAGTCCACACAATGTGTGGCTTTTGAACTAGGAATAAATAAAATTAAATGTTCACCTATCTTGTCTCTACTCAAAGTTTTGTGAAAATTACAATCCTTCTTTGAAAGACTTGATTATAAAACTGGATTTATTTTCAGAAATCATATTTTTCTTAAAAAACATTAAATTATAGCATAAACTAATCTAAATTGTTCTTCTTTGAAATATATTATTGTACAATATAAATATGTAAATACAAATATATTTGAAATTTTTTGTTATCTGTATTAGATAGTCCATATATATAAACTTATGTTATATTAAGAAAAAGGAACTCTGTGGAAAAAGTTTTTGTGTGATATGGTTCATCAGTTAGAACTTCATCAGACTAAAAAAGTTCTTTCCATAAAATAGTTTCTGATATATAAAAATTTACTTATCTTTTCCCTATATATGCATACTTGATAAAAACACAATCACAGTTTCTCATTTATTATTTTTTTGCATACTTTTTCAGTATTTCTAAGAATTTTTTTTTAATATCCAGAAATATTGTAAAAGTAAATAAATAATAATCAACATTGATTTTTCATCAAACTTGCACAACTGGAAATAACTTAAAGAAAATCCAGTAACCATTTCACGATGATACACAATAATTTTTCAGATTTGCAAAATTGCCACATACGTATCTCAATTCATTTCATTGCTGGCATGAAAAATGTCTTGGTTTTATGTTATTTTAAGTCTCCCTTTACTCTTACAATCAAATTTCTTTTATAATGACCTGATTTTCTATTGGTTAGCTCAGATAAACTTTCAAAAAATCCCCCACCTTAATTGTCTGGATTTGGTAAAAAATAATTGTGTTGTTTTCTAAACTTCTATATATAATAATTCCTAACACTAAAAAAGTATTTCACTGCCTAACAAGGTGCTAATGAGATAGTACTGAAACACAACAGCTCTTGTGTTACAGTCAACTATATTTTTATTATAAACTTATAATAAAAATATTACCATATATATATATTACTCTTGAAAAATGAGTTGAGTTCCTTCAGTGACTGGTGTGTGTATACACTGTTTATATACAACATATTAAAATTTGCCTTCTCTGATTCCATGTGCCTATGGCTTAGAGGGTAGCGAGTCTGACTGACACCAAATCAGTTGAGTTTTGATCCCAGCCAGAAGTAAGTGGATGTGTCTAGCCACAGTGATGAGCTGTGATACAGTGAAACAGACTTGCATATGGATGACTAATATATATATATATATATATATATATGGCTTAGATCTGTATCACATTGAAACACCACTTCTCATACAATCATTAAACAATTTTGAGCCTGGTCAGTACCTAAATGAGTAACCACTTTCAAATACCAAGTGCTATCGGCTTGGATGTGCATGTGTTATATAAGGAATAATGGTTTGGAATTAGAAAATGGATTGTCAGGTTCTAGTTGTAATCTGGTTTGTTATATTCAGTTCTACACAAATATCTTTGAGGAAGATATGAATTTACTCACCTTCCTAACTATGGGTCCATTATTCGGACTAGTAAATCATTTATTTGCCTTAAAGCACATTTACTCTCTAAATATACAGAATATAAACAAACACATACATTTATATATTTTCATATATACATACCACAGTTTGCATTTATATATATATTTATTATTTCTAAATGTGTACTTTGTTGTATATAGATAAATAAATGAATTCCAAGTAATGTTTTATTTGGTAATGGTTCAGATCATGAAAGAAGAAATTTAAATATTTTCTCTTAATTTTATTCCTACCAAATCCAAGCTCTTGTGCCAAACACAAAATCTTAGTTGAAATAGTAAGACATAGGTGCTAAATTATAAAACACAGGACAACCACTGGAAAAAAATTTAAATGCAACACATATTTACAGTTTACAATTATGGAAAAAGGTACAAACAAAATTTGCACAAAAATTTCCTTTTGTGCACCAAATAAAAGATTAACAATTTGAGATAAAAAATCAACAGTGAAAAATGAAAAAAAATACACCTCTAGAAAAGACAGCAATTTTTAAAAATGACAAAGAGAAAACAATCAGGCATTAAAAATCAAAGGTGCAACTACTTTTGAGAAAAAATGTAATAACCTATTTGCAAATTGCTACATGGGTGTCTCTGGGACACAGTATTTTCTTTTTCTTTTTAAGTTCCTTTTTAAACAGTTCACTCTTCAGAAAATTTCTTAGAAATCCTTTTATCTTAGATTATCCAATCTCAAAAGAATTTTCACTGGAACTTCAAACTTCTCTCATTTCTCTGTGGCTGGCTGATAACAGAGCCTTCTTGATGTTCTCTTGATGTTCATGCCTTCTTTGAAGTTAACTTGCCTTCATCCCTTGCTGTCAAAAAGGCTTCTATCTACTGGCCTGAGCCTGATTATTCAAAAACATTGGCTTATCTCTGTCACATCATTTAGGATGTTATGAGTGTTTGAGACCACATTGGTTAATATATATGCAAGAATAATTTCCACAAAATGGAAATGGATCCATCACAAATTTTGGTGGGTTTTAACTGCTGAGCCAAAAAGATATGCATTTGTAACAAATTTCACACAAAATGTCTGGCCTACAAAAAAATACAGTTCTTTCAAAACAGTGCATTAGAAGAAAAAAAAAGTGATTATACATTTCAACAAAGTTAACATTCTTAAAATAATAATAATATTCATTAAACTACAATTTAGGTCTGTTGTCATTTTTTGATTCAAAACTTTAGAAGAGGGTTTTCCATAAAATAGGAAGAAAGTTGAGAGCTAGAATTTTGCAGTTTGTGTGCAATAAAGTTTTGTTGTACATTTAAATAATGTTGCCATGTCTGGTTGGGTGCTCCTACTTAAGATTTCCAACATTTTAGCATCAGTCACTTTCTCACTGACGTAATATGGCCTCTGTTTTTCTACAAATATTTTCATGGCAACTACTCTGATGACCTTTCTTATCTAATGTCCCATTCACATGAATTTAAGCATGCTACTAGATTGGCATCTAGGTCCCACCCTTTTATAGTTTAATGTAACCAATACTTCTACTCCAACAGTTCCTTTTGTCTCACTTTCGACCTATGGAACTCCCTCTTGTTTGGTTGCTTCCCTGATAGCTACAATCTCCAAAGATTTAAATACAACATTATCATCTTCTATCTTTTTGAATCTCATTCATATTTTATCTTCAACACTCCTTGTACCCAATCTTTTCTCTCATTTTAACACCCTATGCACTAGTGGTGATCCTGCCTTGGTTGAGGTGAAGTGAATTAAAAAATTTAAATTGGCATGAATAACATAGTAAAACTTCTATTATTTTTAAACAAAATATCCATTTGCTATTAACAGAACATCATCAGGCAATCAAACTTGTTCTTCTTATTCAATATATATAATTCATCATTTAAAAAAATATAAATTACTACAAAAATGCTAATTTTGAAATATATTGCAGAGAAGCAATTTTTTAATGAAATCTAGAATTGATCGATTTAAAAGTTATTTTTGCTCAAATGTAAATTTAACTTATCGCTGATCAAATTTAGATTAAGATTTAAGTTTAACTTCCCTTGAGGATATTATTAAGTCTTATTTGTTCTAAATACTTCCTTCAGTTTTTGTGTGAAAACAACCTGAAGAAGCAGCAAGTGCCTTATTTTAGTGGGTTTTTTTTGTTTTTGTTTTTAGTATTGGCTTTTACAAACATTTCATGATTGTTTATTTTTCTTAAATGTCTATCAAATATTTGAACAGTTGGTAAAATATTCTATCATGAGACTTTCCTGAGAAAAATTTCTTATTTCTCTGTTAGAACAGAGAGAGTAAGTTTGGACCATGAAGAAAAATAAAGGTACTAGTGTTTAGAGAATTTAAAATGATCACTTTTATAACTATTTTAGTTCATCATTTTACTTATAATTATTGCTACATAATAATCAGTACATCATTTAAGCAAATTAGCTGAAATAAAATCAACAGTGTGTTTTTATAACCATTAGTCAGATATCTTGAGTGAATTATGTAACTATGCTCTCTTTTCCCATTGATGGTACCCAAATGCCCTTACAATACTTTCCAGTCAACAAAAACGACACATGCACAAAATTAAAAATATAAAACGACGACAATTTACCCATCGCAGTATATATCACACATATCAAGGTTATGATCACTTCAGTCAAGCCTAGATGGGTGACCATTTGCAAGCACCATCTGGATGTACAGGTGGTGTAATGGATCATGGCATGTAATTAGAAAGTGGAGAGCTGAGTTTCAATTCCAGTCAAGTTTATTATATTCACTTACGTGCAAATATCCTTGAGAAAGTTATGAATTCACTTCTTGTTCCCCCAACTATGGGTTAATTAGTAAAATTTGTATCAGAAAATCATTATTATCGATAGAAAAATAAATGTAATTGTGTATAAAATATTTAGATTTCAGCATTAAATAATCCATAGAGGTTGATATACCATTAAACAACCAACCAACATATCAGTGGTTATATGTTGTGTTGTTTCAGTGAGATTTGACAGTCAAGGAGAGTAGCTTGCTATGAGATCCGTCAAAGTACCATTTGGAGAGGCACACAACAATTTCCCTCCCTTCCACAAGTCTGCTTTCCCGACAGTTACAATCTCCAGGTGTTTAAATGTAGGGTCAATAGACACCTCCTATCACACTAACTCCCAACTATTCTCACAACACTCTCATCTACCCAACCCTCATTCTCGGTATCCTCACCCGCCTATCACCCACCCTCTGTTATTTCCTATATTTAATCAGCCTTTCTCCACTCTACGTAGCCCCCTGCACGGTAGTGGCAGTGACATGCCTTGCTCGGGGTGAAACGCTTATAAAAAAAAAAAAAAAAAGTTAGAATTGATTTATTAAATGTCTCACTGTATCTCATTTCTTTATTTGCTTCTTCTCTTTTTGTTAATGTTTCTTTTTCATTTGGTTTTGATAATCAAATTAAAAAATAAAACACTTCTCCCATCCTTCTGCACTTTCAGTGCAAATAATAGAGAAAAATCCTTTTAAAAATACAGTTTTTTAAAACAAAATTTTATGAAATTATTTAATCATAATAAAAGCAAAAATGGCAGCAGGAAGTAAAGAAATGTTTAACTTCAAGTACCATTTTTAAAGACCCATTTCCTATTTTTTATATTTTATACAAATCTGCTTGTATTAAAATGTCTTCATTTACAAAAAATATGTCCCAAATGCACACTTTACAAAAAGCATGAAGATTATTATTTACACTGTTTACATCGTTGATATTGTTGTCCTCATCTTTATTGACATATTCATGACATTTTGGTAGTTGTATACTCCGATCTTCTTCAGATATACATTAGAATTTCTAACAAGATCCTTAGTTCATGGTGGTAGATTGTTCTCATTCCAAATGCCATGCTTTTTTGTGATATTACAGTATCTGTTAATTCCCTTTCATAATTCAATTCTCCAAGATTTTGTGCCAGTATTGAACTCAAACCTCTTTGGTTCAAGTCACTTTTTGGATTGCTCAGTCAATGCTTTTATCCACTGGGATATTTGCCCTTGGCATGTGAAATGAGAACAATCTACTCCCATGAACCAAGAAAGAGTTTTGTTCGAAATTCTAATGTATCTCACTTGAAAAAGATTGGAGTGTACAACAGCCAAAGTTTTGTGAATATGAGATAAAAATGAGGACAACAGTCTAAATGATGTAAATAGTGTAAATAGTTACAATACCTCATTTCAGAAATATAGACAGATCATTATTATACTAGAACAGTCAGTCTGTTAAATGCCATCTGTGATACATGCTTAGGCGATCATGTCTCGAAAGGGACATGACTGAGCAGAAGATTATCCCGCAGTATCTGGCCATTACTTTCTGTGGTAGACTGGTTACCAGCCAAGGCTATAGAACCCAATCTGTTTGTTATTTAACCCATAACTGGAGGGAAGAGATGGATTAATACCTTTCCCAAGGGTATTTGTGTGTAAGTGAATGCAAGATATTCTACTGGAATTTGAATTCTGCTCCACAATTTCTCAATCTGAGCAGATATCCTCTGCACTGCAACACACATCCACAACCATCTGATTTTCATTTTTTAAAATAAAATTTTATTTTCATCTGATGTATGGTATGAGCAACTGAATAATGAAGTAATTTTATTTCTATAACTTTAAATTTTGAAAGTAAAGACACAAACTATTGTCTTGATCTTTGTTGTTGTTATCACATTTTATTCATTGTGTCCCCTGGCCTTCATTAGATGTTTGTCAATCTGAGTAAGCTTCAAAGAACTTTGAACTTAATTTTTTATTTCATTTACAGAAGTAGATTGATCTCAATCTAATGACCATTTTCTAGGAATATCTCATCTATTTCTCATTTTGTACCACTCAGTTATCACCTGTCACATTTCCACTAAGTCCAAATTTGAATTCATAATTGAACTACTGATTACAATGTCACCAAATTCAGCAAGCAATACTATTGGCTTATAGAACAATCCTGCAGAAGAGTAGAACTTGGAGACTTAAACTTAATCTGCCTGCTGACAAAACTGCTGCTGCTTATCATACTTGACACCTTTCACTGGGGTTTCTCTTTTCTACTACTACTACTACTGCTGCTGCTGAAGACATTGTCATTTATCTTTGCTTCTTTAATAACAGTTCTCATATTGTATTTATTTCTATGCTATGACTACTGAGGAAGTTTTCATTGCCTAGAATATGTGCTTATTCTTTCACACATCCGACTCTTTAATTTTCTTCACTGTTTGATATTTTTACTTTATTGCACAATGCTTTACTTTCTATACAGGATCAGCCATGTCTTATTTTATTGCTTTACTCCTAATTATAGCTTTTTGATATTAATTCAGATGTGCAAATGCTTTTGAACAATGTGAATGCAATAATACTTTTGATCTAGTGGTCATGTGCCACATCTAAGCTATCCTTAGTAAATCACTCTTATTGAGCTGGACTAATCTGTTCTATTGATGTAAGATGGGAATACAGACAGAATTTAGCCTTATTCAAATTTATAAAAGATAAGGAATTTAACTCTTCTTTAACATTTTGCAAACAGGATAGGATTGTAAATGTTTCTCCAAAGACCAATATCATGGAAGCATCTTCTTTAAATTCTTTTCTTTCTGCCATGGAATTATTTTTTTTATTCCCTTTGTTTTATTAATTTCATATGTAAATTCATATTTACTGTATGTATAATTTCTCTCACTTCTTCAAATCCTATACACTCCCATGTTGAGTATAGGGGTCACAACTCTCACTATGCTAATTGTTGCAGCTGTGATTTTTATGGGATGGAGTTGGTATTGTTTTTTAATTCAGATATATCCTTCTCCTAGATTAGTTGCCAACCAAGGTTGAAGATCTCACTCTGTCCTATTTAACCCATAGCTAGGGAGAATAATTATTGTAATGAACTTGGGTGGAAATTGAACTCAGTTCACCAATTTCTTATTTTGAACTGTAAACCAATATCTCACCTGCACATTTTATACATTTTTGTAATTTTGCTTGAAAGAAAACTGGGGCAAATTCGATACAAAAAATAGGACAACAGAATAGAATTACACTTGTGTATTTATATTTTTTCTATTTTTTTTTTAATGTTATATCCTTTCAGGATGTGGGCTCTCCACAACTTTCTTTTTTTTTTTTTTATATTGCTGTGACTTGGATAAGATATTCCTGTTCTGTCATCAGTTGCAGAAATGTATCTGAAGGTAATGATGATATCTTAGTTATCAATATCCTTGGATTCAATGAGTTATCTTTATTCTATATTGATCTCTTTGAACTATAATAAACCAGATGATATCACTGATCTGAACAAATCAATATTCAATAAAGATATACCCCAGCTGAAAATTTTGCTTAAAAGAAAATTGGAGCAAATGAGACACAAAATAGTAGGACATTTGAATAGAATATACTTGTGTATTTCTTCTTTTTTTTTAATTACAAGGTACAAGCTCTCCACAGCTTTCTTTTTGTTATCTGAGAATTGCTATGACTTCTTGAATAAGATAGTGAAGTTTTCTTTCACATGGTTTTGAAGTCAAAGTAGACATTCTTCTTGACGAACTACTATTCAAAGCTAGAAAAAAGTCTACTCTACTATTTAACATTGATTTATTTTTAATAGCTTATCAACCTTTTGCTGTTATTCAAAGCTCGAAAATATTCTGGATATTCAGATTGTAAAATTTATTTTTAAGATAATGATTTAGTAACAGAAGTTGGGGGAGAAGAGCATGTGATATTCCCAAGTGGTCACCCATCTATGTATTGATTAGGTTCAACATGGCTTAATTTCAGTGATCAAACAGGAACTAGTGTTTCAACATGATGTAGCTGCTATTTAACAGAGAACTGGATGAAAAATAGATGGTTAAATTGGTTAAATGCTGCAGATGATTTTGGCTTTGGAATTCAACTTTCCGATTCTCCTATTTATACTGAAGACTGTTATGATATCCAGGCCATCCTGATTTAAATTTTGAAATACACTAACAAAAAATAAATATCAATTTCATGTTGTTCTAGAATGTAAAAAAAAGGAAACCACAAAGATGTTTATAAAAATCATAATCTACTGCATTTGAAGTCATGTCAAGACCTATTCTCAGTTTCATCAGGGAATATTAAGCAATATTTGTTTTATTATATTTAAGTGTAAATATTCTATCGTAAAGAAATATGTAGCCAACATAAAGCAAAAAATAAAAATGCAGGCAACAAGAAAAGTCAGAAGAACTTAACCAAATAACAAAAACCTCATCACTTTTCTAACAGCATCAATAACAAAAATGGGTAACATTTGTAACTTCTTCTTCTATGTGCCCTGTCCCTTCAGGACGTAGGTGATCATGGTTCTCCACGTCTCCCTATCCCTTGTGGCTCTTAGTATGTTTGATCTTGTTACTCCTGGCAACCCCCGTTCCATCATCCACCTGATCAGGCCCTGCAAATATGTTATCTGCTGCCTTCCTCTGTCTCTCTTTCCTTCTATCTGGCCAGTCAGTATCAAGTTCTCCAGGCTCTCCTTCCTCATTGCATGGCCCAGGAACTTCAGTTGTCTCTTCCTGGTGCTCAGTATTAATTTCCTTTTTGTTACCATTCTTTCTAACACCTCATCGTTGCTTGCATGCTCAGTCCACAATATCCGCAGTATCCTTCTGTAGAACCACATTTCCACTGCTTCCAGTTTTGTCCTCATTTTCGATGATATTGTCCAGCATTCACTGCTGTATTGAAGAACTGACATCAGATAGCAATCCAGCACTCTTTTCTTTGTTTCTAGTGAAATTTTCCTGTGTGTTAGTACTTTATTCAGCTTCTGGAACACGTCCTTTGCCATGCCAATTCGCCTTTGGATGTCTGTGTCACACTTTCCATCTCTTGTTAGAACACTTCCTAGGTATTTAAATTTTTGTACTTGCTTGATTCTGGTGTCCCCCATCTGTATTTGGCATTTTGGGTTGCACCTTTTGCTGATGACCATGCATTCAGTTTTCTTGAAGTTTATTTGTAGTCCTTTTTTGTCACTCTCCACCGCTACCTTCTGTAGGAGGTATTGTAGTTTCCTTTCCTTTTTCATCTCTCCCTTCTTTAAGGTAAAAAAAAACAAAAAAACATTTGTAACTAGAAAGGAGAATAATGGTATAATGACATTCTATACTACTTTGAACAAAAAATTAGGAAGAAAACTCCCGTCAGTATTAGGAAGTAGTGATAACAGTTTTTGCTTGAAAAGTCTAATTTACTGAAAATTTGTTTTACGAAAAAGATTTTATGAATTTCAACCAAAAATAATGCTTTTGGTCAGTAAATGCTGAATGTTTCTTGTATCATCATTTATCCATCACACCCAGATGGTGCATAGGGCAGCAACTTTTTGTTGCTGTTTCTGTAATAAACTGTTTTTTACGGGGCAGGGTTGTTAGCCCTTCACCCAACCCCCAAACCTGGAGGACCGGTTGACTATTCTTGGTTTTTACGTTTACAGCACCTGCTATTCCCAAATGGTCATTCATTAGGTACTGACCAAGGTCGATGTTGCTTAACTTTGGTGATCGGATGGGAACCGGTGTATTCAACACGATATAGCAATGTTTCTTATATGAAAACAGATAATTTCACCATTACTATTTTCATAATAATAATCTTTTTTCTATATGCCATGTCTCTTCAAGACATGGTTATTCATGGCTTTCCACAACTTCCTATATTTTATAGCCATTAACATTTCTCCTTTTACCAAGCCCCATTCCACATTCCATTAATGCAAACCCGTCAGGTGAATGGCTCACTACCTTTCTCTTTCTCTCTTGTCTTAATGTTGTCCCATGAGGGTTAAGTTTTTTTAATCACTCCTTCCTCACCATGTGAAAAATTATATGGAATTTTAGCTCTCTCTATTTTATTTTAGGATGTGCGTTGTGGTGCAGTGGATATCGGCTCGGAACTAGAAATCGGAGAGCCGAGTTTGAATTCCAGTTGAATTCATTGTATTCACTTACGCGCAAATACCCTTGGGAAAGGTATTAATCCATCTCTTCCTTCCAGTTATGGAATAAATAGCAGGACAGATTGGGTTCTATAGCCTTAGTTGGCAACCAGTCTACCGCAGAAAGCAATGGCAACCTACTGCGGGATAATCTTCTGCCCAGTCAGTCATGTCTCTTTCGAGACATGATCGCCCAAGCGTGTATCACGTATGGCACTTAACTAACTGACTGACTATTTTATTCTGAGTATAACTGTCCTGTTTGTTACCATTATCTTTTAAACTTCTACATTGCTTCCTCAGTATCCTTCTGTAGTCATACTTCTGTTGTCACTAGTTCTCTCTTCATCTCTCAGAACATTGTTTAGCATTCACTACCATACAAGAGAATTGATATCACATAGCCATTCAATACTCTTTTCTTTGTTTTTAACAAAATTTTCCTTTTTATTAGTACTTTTTTAGTTTTAGGAATACATCTTTTGTTAATCCAATGGTTGTGATCTAATTTACAAGAGAAAATGAGAGCCTACTAGAAAACCTCATCTTTGCATATCAGACCTGATAGATGTAAATATATTTTTGTTTTTGCGGGTTTTTTTAAAGTCAATCCTATATGCCATCAGATCTTTCTTTTATTTCATTATTTTCGTAGATCTTAATTCTTAATGTTTGCAGGATTGGATCCTTGATTGTAAAGTCTTATCAATCAAACTTTTTTCAATTACTGGTCTGTACTCTGTTTTCTTTTCTTTTCTTTTTCACAAAAACATATTAATTTTCCTTCTTGATACTTGTTTTGAATGTATTTTATGTTTTCATTGTGGATATGCTGCAAAGAATGGTTGTCTATTTTTGATAATAGGCTTATAAAAGTCTACAAAAGAAGTTTTCTTCACAGTAAAATATAAGTTTGCCAAATGTGATATAAAATCTTCATTGAATTAAGATACAAATGCATTTTGATAATCAATTTTGATTAATAAATCTTTGAACTAAATCTCATATAACTGTAAGATGCCTTGTTGAAGATTATGAGATTAAAAATCCAATCATCTCTTAAATATGATGCCACAAGGTTTCTTGGATTATTTTGTATTCATTATTATGACTGTATTTATACTACTACATCTGTCCCATAATATTTAATATTTGCTTACACATTTTATACATGAAATGTAACACTTATTATGAGACATAAGTTGGAATTGAGGATGCTGAAAAGTTCTTATTCTCACCAAAAGCTTTTCAGAAAAAAAATTTGATTAGGAAAAAGGTTCTGGCTCGAACTTTTCACCAACCTTTGTTAATACCTATGTCCCATTATTACAAATGAAATGAATTTTTTTTTAACCCTTTATTGCATATTGGTTACAATTGTAACAAAATATGCAACAAAGGGTTAATTGAACAAATTTTTTTATTTTGTGATTGTCACATTAGTTTAGTTCGTTGTTTTTGTTTAATGCCATATCAACCATAGAGGTTATTCAGTGCTGAAATCTAAATATTTTGCATGCAGTTTTATTTTCGGGGGGATAATCATGTCTTAATAATTAACTCATAGCTGAGTGGACAGGGGAGATAAATTCTTATTTTTCTCAAGAATATTGCATGTAAGTGAATATAATGATCCTGACTGAAATTGGAACTCAGCTCTCTGATTAACAATTCTAAGACATTATCCATTATTAACCTGATATTCCCAAGTGATCACCCATCTAGGTACTGACAAAGCTTGGTGTTGCTTAACTGTGATGATTGTACAGGAACTGGTGTTTCAACATGATGTGGTCATAAGTGCACAATTTGATAAAGAAAAGGTCTAACAACTCTCTACCAGATGTATGGTGTAATGGCTAACAAGCGACTTCAGCAATAAATTACAACTGAATAGTGAGTTCAATCTTCACTGGGTGTTCCATATTTCTGGCCTTGGGCCATTTCTCCATTGTGCGTAGTAAATCACCATTAATCACAAATATATCTTTAGATAGCGTATAGCCATATTACTAGTTCTTGTCTGATCACTGAAGCTAAGCAAAGCAATGTTGAGCCCAGTCATTATCTAGATGGGTGACTGCTTAGAAATACCAGGTGCTGTAAGCTTGGATGGGTGTTGTGTGATTGATAGTGAGTTGATATGAGACATCAGAGAGCAAAGTTCAAATTCCGGTTGAGTTTTTTTTATATTCACTTAGACACAAATACCTTTGAAAAAAAGGATGAGTCCATCTATTCTCTTCACAGCTATTGGTTAAATAGCAGAACAGACTGGTTGCTATAGTTTTGGTTGGCAACCAATCTACCACAGGAAATAACAACAGCCTACTGTAAGGATTCCTATCAAGTCAAAAAGAGACATGATCGGTTATGGTGTCTATTTTTGATTCATGATTGAATTTGCAGAAATAATGCCTATGGCACCTGAGGAAAGATATATTTAAGTAAGATAAATCTTACTAAGAGCTACAATAGACAGGAAGTTGTGGAGAGCTATGATTGCCCGTGTAGAAGAAGAAAATATCTATAGATTTAAAAGATGTCATGTCTTTGTATTAATTTATGTCTTTTGACTTGCGTCCTCTTAAATGATTGGAACAGAATTACAAATGTGGAACATAACTGGGTAAAACTATATTTAAATATAAACTTGTTTGCGGTAGTATGTAATACAAAAACTATATTTCAGCTTTTTTATTAATAATCATTAGTAACAAGTAAGGATTTATAATTACCTTTTGCTTTGGTGAATCTATAGTTTGCCATTGGTACGAAAATAAATTTTTAAGGAACTCTTTTGCAATGTAGACATTTTATGAGAGGGATGATTCTACCATTTCATAAAATATTTATTTTGTATAGCTTAAATTTCTTTTGTAATTTTTCCTCATTCCAATCCTCTCAAGAGGAATTTCAGTACCATTTCCTTTTATCTGATGATTATACTCTTAATTCTTACATTTATATTCAACAATTCATCGTAACTACCCTGATGAACTTTATGAACGTTGTGGTGCAGTGGATATCAGCTTGGAATGAAAACTCATGGAGCCAAGTTCGAATTCCAGTTGAATTCATTGCATTCACGTATGTGCAAATACCCTTGGGAAAGGTATTAATCCATCTCTTACTTCCAGTTATGGGTTAAATAACAGGACAGATTGGGTTCTATAGCTTTGGCTGGCAACCAGTCTACCGCAGAAAGCAATGGCAACCTACTGCGGTATAATCTTCTGCCCAGTCAGTCATGTCTCTTTCAAGACATGATCGCCCAAGCATGTTTCACGTATGGCACTTAACTGACTGACTAGATTGGTGGCAAGGTCTCATTATTTCATTGTTGAAATGGTTTGATGTAACCTTAAGTTCAATGCTAATCGTTTCTTCTATTGCAATTCTCAGTCATGGAACTCTTTTCCAGTTTTTTGATTCCTAGTTAACTTTGATCTTCAAATATTTAAATGCAATGACAATCATTATCTTCTGCCTTCTTAAATATTGTTCTTTTATATTTCTGTCTCCTTAATTGTAGTTTTTCTCATTCTATAACACTCAGTAACCCTGTTTATCAAGGGGGTTTATTGCCTTTGCTTGGGGTGAAATGATAAAAAAAAAAAATAAATCAATATCTAGTAATGTCCTGGTATTTTTGTAAAAAAATGTAACCCTCATTCTGAGGTCAACATGTACCTACATTTCTTTTTCTCACAGTCTTTCATCTTCTTTGTTCTTCTTATCCCTTTTTTCTTATCCCTTTTTTCTTTCTTCCTCTTTTTCTTTCTTCCTAATTATCTTAGAGATTTAGAATCCAAAGAGGAATCTGCAATGTTATTTAGTTCTGACCTGGCATCTCTGCTTCAGTCACCTTTCTCACCACCATAATGTAGGTTTCCTGTACCTTTTATGGTAATTGTTCAGATGAACATTTCTCTGTAGTAGCTATAAATTTAAATGCAATACTAATTTAGTGGCATGGTCTCACCATTTCACAGTTGAATTAGCTAGATGTCACTATAAATTCTTTGCTAACATTTTCATTTCCCACACTTCTCATCTGGCTTCATGCTTTCCATGACTAGCCCAGCAAAGGCAATGCTGAAGGATGGTATCCTCAATGGTGAAGAGAGATGTTGAAGAGAGGAACTGATTGTTGGTGATGTGATCCTCCTACCTTATATGAAAGGTTCTTTAGATCTTTGTTTGTTCGAACTATTCTAGACATTTGATGTCCCAATTATACAAAGTCCAGGCATTGCAAGCATGCAGAAGGGTGTAGAGGACCATAGTCTGGAAAAGGCCATGATTGCTGAAGATTCAATATTAGAGTGTTTCATATGCAGTATGAGCCACTCTGATCCTGTTGTTAAGGTCTCTCTCACAGAAGATATTATTCAAGATGGTGCTACCAAGGTTAGGAAATTCATTGGTAATTTCTACTGGCTGTTCATCCATGTTGATGTTGACATCCAGTGTTGTTTATTCGGGGGCTGGCTGGACGAGGATCTTTGTCTTTTTGATCTGCATCCTGAAGTGAAATCTAAATATAGAACAAAGTTGTTCCATGATAACAGAAGAAAAACCTTCAGTACAAAAATCATGGAAGGATCTGTAATACTTAATCTGAGGTTTCGTGATCAGTGGCCAAGATGAAAAGAAATAAAGCAGTGGTATCAGACACTATTATTATGTATCTGATAAAAAGCCTTTGATAGTTTCAAAAGTGACAAATTTACTCTTATGGTGCCCTATCTATATTAGAATGAACTCTTCCTCCTTCATAAATACTGACCTGCTCCACTTCCTGGGTAGGCAATCAAGACACAGTGTAACTTGACAGTTCGGACAGACACTTCTATCTGCTGACTAATAACACTCTTATTTTGTATATATGTTCTGTTATTCCAATACACTGGTTCAATCTACCTTCTTGTTTTTATGTCTGTCTTCATGATCCTAATAGGCCACAACATTTACTGAATTGAGAAATGAAATATATAACAGTGATGAAATACCTGAGTACCATTCATCATAGTACTGACAAAATGCACAGGTGCCAATGCATAAAAACTCAATTGAACAATCAGCTTGATAAGTCACACAAATTAGTAGTCAAGATTCTAATTAATAATACTTATAGCAAAATTAGGTCATGCGTACTTTGACATGGTGTAACAGCAATGCTTATCTTGCTAGAACAATTATAACTGTGTCGTGATTTGGATCCTCACTGGATGCTTTATACTTTTGGACTTCTACCACATTTAAGCCATGCTTAGAAAATTGCCAGAGCAGAATTAGGTCATAGATTTAGTAAATAGTTGGAATTTGTATTAAACAGGTTGCTGTTGATTCCAATTTTTAATGAGTTGAGTTACTACTTGTTAGAGCTGAGGTGGAAAACTTTTAAGATAAATCAATATTTTCAAAAGAAACAAATTCACTGTGTGTAGAAGTCAAATAACTTACCTTTCAATGTGGTGGTCTTCTTTTGTCTCCCTGTTAGAAAGTGAACATTCAAGAGTGTGAGACTCACCGTCCTGATGTGTCCAACTAGTGTCTAGTGTCCAGTTGGCAGACAAAAATAAACAGGTTTGTAACTTAATACATGTCCCTATGTGGCCCAAAGACAAATAGTGGATATTGTGCTCAACATTCATGGAGCTCAATGTACACACTGAAATTATCAGCCAATCACTGCTTACAGAACAGACTTGCCTGTAACAGAATGGAATCTCCCAGGTTATTATTTAAGCCACCTACCAATTTGCCCTGGTGGGGTTTTTTTTGTCACTTGGACTCAACTTCTATTCTAGTTGATTACTGGCTGGTTGTTCTATAAGATTTTTACAATGTGGAGGAATTTTACATACATATATTTCTATATAAATAACAATGAGGATAGGAGATGAATTTGAGTGTACATATTTTTTATTTATGTGCTGTGTCCCTTCAGGATGTAGGTGATCATAGCTCTCCACAAATTCCTGTCTTTTGTAGATCTTAATAAATTTTGTCTTTGCATTATTTCTCCAGAACCCAGTCCCACCATCCATTTACACAAGCTCACTAAGTATGTTAAGCATCGTTTTCCTCTCTTCATCTTGCTTTCAATATGTTCTGCGAGTATCAATTTTTCAAAGTCTTCTTTCCTCATTATGTTCCCAACAAATTTTAAACATCTCTTCCTGGTGTTATGTATAGGCTTTCTTTTTGTTTGCATTTTCTTTAAAGTTTTGTTCCTTGCTCAAATATTCGGTCCATGGTATCCTTAGTGTCCTTCTGTAGAAACATATTTCTGTTGCTTCAAGGTTTTTTTTTTCATCTGTTAAGAATGAAGAAAAGAGTATTGAACTGTTATACAATATCTGTCCTCTTATACAGCAGTAAATACTGAACAGTCTCCTCAAGGAGATTGTTTAGTATTTACTGCTGTATAAGAGGATATACAGCAGTAAATACTGAACAATCTCCCCGAGGAGACTGCTCAGTATTTACTGCTGTATAAGAGGACAGATATTGTATAACAGTTCAATACTTTTTCTTCATTTTTAACAGTTTTTCTATTTCTTAATACTTTGCTTAGCTTTTAGAAAGCATCTTTGGCTGGATAACCAAAGATGCTTTCCAATATGCCTTTGGATTTTTGTGTCAAACTTTCCACCTTTTTATTAAAACACTTCCCAGTTGTGTAAATTGTTGTACTTGTTTGATTCTCATATCTATGATTTGTAATTTTTATTTTGTACTGTTCTTCTTGCTAACAATCAGAAATTCTGTCTTCTTGCAGTTGATGTTTAATCTTTTATCCTTGCTCTCCTTCACTACATTCTAGTAGTTATTGTAGCTTTCATTCCGTGTCTGCTATCAACACTGTGTCATCTATATATCTCATGTTAAGATTGTGACCACCATTAATGAATCCTGGTAAGACTTCTAAATCTCTCAGAATTGCTTCTTTCTATATATTGAATATATCCAGTGAGAAGACACCTTCTTGTCTTACACCCCATTCTATTTTTGTATATCTGTTGAGCTCATTTTCTACATGTATGCAGGCAGGTTACTGACAGTATCAGTTCTTGATTATTCTAATATCCTTTCCAAATATATCAAGGTTGCTGAGCAGTTCCAACAAGTTTTGTAACTGTCATGGGTTTCCTTACCTGTAACTTCAGAATGAACTCTTCCTAACACTATATATACTACACTTCTCAAGAGAGACAGAGTCGAGTTGGTAGTATTTCACTCCAAACCAGACTGACAGTCATACTAACACCTTCCACATTTTGTATTGTTATTTCTTGTTAATGATATTTGCTATTGCTACCCTTGTGGTTGTGTTGTTCTTTTCGGACCATAACCTGGTCCATAACAGTAACATACTTTTATCGAACACCTTTTCATAATCTATAAAGCACAAGTACACATTTCTGTTGTATCTGTATTGCTCTCTCTGATAACATTTTTAAGTCATATTTCTGGTCTGATTCTGCTTCATACTCTATTCATCAGATGGTAGGTTTTGTTTGCTGAAAAAAGGAAGAAAAACATTACTGTTAAAAAATTGTATGGTTGTATAATGTGCCATGTGGCTGGGTTTAAAGTTTAGCAGTCAGCTGCTTGCAGATGGAAATTTCCCTGGAGGCAACAAGATGCATTATATACTGCTTGCATTCTAGCACAAAAATAAAGTGAGAGTGCTGATGTGCCTTCTTCAACAGCACCACCTAGTGGGTGTCTTGGTAGAAAAAGTGGAGGTAATCCTCCAGAGAAACAACATGGTGGGTTTTTTTTTTTCAAAACGCAAAGCAGAGAATTTTTCTTATTTTCTTTTATGTGCTGTGTCTCTTTCAGGATATAGACAATCATGACACTCCACATCTTCTTGTCCCTTGTAGTTTTTAATATATTTTGTCTTATTTCTCCCAAACCCTGCTCTGCCATCCATTTGCTTAAGCCCATCAATCATGTCCCATGCTGTTTTTCTCAGTCCCTCTTTCCACCTTGTGTGTATCCAATTCTCTAAGCCATCTTTCCTCATTACATGCCCCAGAAACTTTGACTGTCTCTTCCTGATATTAAATATCAGTTTCCTTTTTGTTTCCATTCTCACCAAAACCTCATTGTTAATCACACATTCAGTCTATGGTGCTGTTGCTTTCAGTCTTCTTCATCTTTAAGGAGATTGTCCAGCATTTGCTGACATATAGGAGGACAAATATCACCTCACAGCTCAGCAATCTTTTTTTTGTTTCTAACAAAATTTTCCTGTTTCTCAATACTCTGCTTAGCTTCTGGAATGTGTCTTTGGCCATTTCAATACACCTACAGATCTCTGTGTTGCACTTTCCATCCTCTGTTAAAACACTTCCTAGGTATTCAAATTTCTGTATCTGCTTAATTTTAGTACCCCTGACCTATAATTTTCATTTTGGGCTCCTTTTTGCTGATAACTATACATTCTTTTTTTCTTGTATTTTATATTTATTCATCTCTTTTAACTTTCCTTTGCTTCATTTTGTAGGAAGTCTTGTAGTTTTCTTTGTGTCTGCTATCAGCACTGTATCATCTGTATATCTTACATTGTTAAGGTTATAGCTGCCAATGACAAACCTTGGTATTACTTCTAGTTCTCTCAGAATTGCCTTACTGTATATATATTGATTTTAAAAAAAAGTAATATCGCATTGATTTTATGAATATCAACTTGTCAGTATTCAGAACAAATACAAAAAAACATTTGTAAAGTTAAAATCTAATTAACAATCACCGAAATAAGATGGCTGAATTTTTTATTAATTAAATGAGAATTAATATTTAATGTCAAAATGCATTATTTTCATGGATTCCTAAATCTCTTATAAATATCTACAAACTGTGAATGAAACTTAAAAGAAATAAATAACAACTGAATTTATTCGGTTATTGGTTCATTAATATGGATGTGCAGGTGGTGTAATGGATTGCAACTAAAGAGGTAAGTTGGAATTCTTGGTGTCAAGTCCATTACATTCACCTACATGCAAATGCCCTTTAAAAATTCATCTCTTCTCTCTCCAGTTATGGGTTAAATAATAGAACTTATATCCGGAAAAATCATTATCTCGAAATCTTGTTAATGCAAAATTTTCTCACAAAAAATAATTATTCTTACAAACTCTAATATTTTAGAGATTATTTAAGTAACCTACAAAGGGTTGATAAGACATGAAAAACAAATCAATCATCAACTTCAGAAGTGAAGTTTTGGTAAAAGATTGTGAGCATTTGAGTGGGAGAAGTGTTAAATATCAAATGATCTTATGGATTATAAATGGTCACTCGTTTGGGAAAAGTATGAATCCATCTCTTCTTTCCCTCAGTTATGGGTTAAGTAGTAGAACTCGTATCTGGAAAAATTGTTATCTCCAATATTCATTCACTTGCAAAGAAGAAAGTATTGCAATCTCAAATATTTTTTTGACCTTTAAATAACCAAAATAATGTTGATAAGTTGTAAATAAAACAAACCAATTGTCACTAATTCACATAGAAATGGCTATTCATATTTAAATATGTCTAAACTATTTTTAAACATTGACATTACAACTAAATTTTTTTAAAAGTTTGTCTAGCAAATTTACACCAGTGATCTTTTTTGTTCTGTAGAAAAGTAAATTTCTTTATGTTAGATGTAGTTTAATTTTTTTCTTTGAATCACAAAGAAAATATATCACAAAAAATACTTTAGCCATTTTCATGTTATGTAAAATTTTTGTATAAACAACTTACTCCAATTAAATCTTAAATACTACAGTGGATATGTGCATGTTGTAAATGATTGCCGGGTAGAATGAGAAATCAGAAAACTGAATTGAATACCAGCCAATTTACTTACGCACAAATATCCTTGGGAAAGGTATGAATCCAACTCTTCTTCCTCCAACTATGGGTTAAATAGCTGGACAGATTGGGTCTGTAGATGTGGTTTGGCAACCATTCTAGAGATCTAGTGCATTCATTGAGGGAACATTCCAGCAACATTAAAATATTTAATGAAAACAAAGAAACATACGAATCAGCATTAAGAAATAGTGAATATTCAAGCACTCTTAATATGCAATGAAAGACAGACTAAACAGTAAAAGAAATATAATCTCATTCAACCAACCCTACAATAAAAAACAAAAATAGGAAAAATATTCTTCAGTATAATCAAAAAAGCATTTTCCCAAACACAACAATCTATCAAAAATACAATCAAAATCAGTCACAGCTGCATGAGCAACATGGAGAAAATAATAACCAAACACAATAAGAAAATACTTAAGAAAAGCAATAGCAATAACACCAACTAGCAGAACAACAACAACAATAAAGGCAACTGTCAAAACAAAGACAACTGCCCACTTAACAACAAATGTCTAACCAACAATATAATATATAAAGCCATCATAACATTGACATAGATGAAAAATCTAACATAGGTGCAAACTTCAAAGAATGATTTAGCAATCACAAAACATCATTCAAATCAGAAAGACACGAAAAAGCACAACTCTATCAAAATACATACGGAGCCCAAAAAGAAAATAACATCACCACCAAAATTAAATGGGAAATCATAAAAACAGCACCTCCACACAGTAGCAATAACAAAAACAGCAAACTATGTCTGGAGGAAAAATTATCTTTAAAAAACCAAAGTAAATTATTAAACAAGAAAAACAAGATAATGACAAAATAAATACTTGCATTGCTACATAAAATCAATACTAACAAAAACAAATACACACCACAATATGCAGCCCCAAAACTATCACATGCATATACCAATATACATATATAAACACTCAATCACAACCAAGCAAAAAAAAAATTATTGGAGAAGAAAGTAAAAAAGAAAGAAAAAAGGAATGACCAGATAACGCAACAATCATCAAGCAAAAAAATTCACACACTAAGCCTACAAAAACATACACATACAAACAAACATCAACAAAAAAAAACCAACCAGCATGCATACACATATGAACACAAACATCTGATCATGACATGAAAAATTTTAAGCGAGCAATCTACACTGACTGGAAAAAAGAGGTAAGCACAACATAAAGCAATTAAGTGGGCATATACATAAACATATTTAAATGGGGTCAACACATCATAAAGCAGTTATTCACCAAACAAATTCTACACAACTTAAGAAACAGCAAAACCAAAGTAAACAAATAATACAACATTCATCAAACAAAAAAATATGTACACACAAAGGCACCAAACTACACCAAACTTGATATAAATACAAAAAAAGATTGACAAATAGCAGCAGAGAAAAGCCAAGTGTCCTTGACGAGTGGAGATAATGTCCTCATGAAACCTCTAAGTTAGCATGACTGAAATAACACCACTCAGCTAAATGACAAGTTTCTCCACATTACTTCTATTAACACCGTATCATTGACTCAATATTGAGCACTTTCTAACAAAAAAATTCTGCTTGCCTTAAATACCTTACCCCAGTAAACTACTGAAAAAACAGCCATTTTTGCACTAACATACTTAGATATATACACATATACAGTGTAACTCTGATATAAGAGAGTTGTCGGGACCAGATAAAAGTTCTCTTATATCTGGGTTTTGGTCTATTTTATAAAGATTACCACAGGCTCTAATTCTGGACCAGATGATTTCTCTCTTATATCCGGGTTTCTATTATATCAGGGTATCTTATATCCGGGTTATACTATATATATATATATATATATATTGTTTAATTACTTAGTTTTTGGTCATAATAAAATTAGACCAGTGGACATTTGTATTAAAAGTGTTCAATACAAATATATTGTAGAACTTTTGAATATTTTTAATTTGTAAATGAGTTATTATGTGGCTTAGGTTTCTACCATGAATGGTTTCTTTAGACAATTTGCAATAACTGTTATTAACAATTATTGCAAATTGCGTGAAGATACCACTGATGGTAGAAACCTAGGTTGCGCAATAACATGTTTACAAATAGAAAATATATATAGGTTTCATTAAAAATGACAGACAGGGTATTATCATTAAGTTTTTTATATAATTTTTCATGTGTTCATATAATTTCTTTTTCTGTTTGGAGCTTAAATTCTGTCAGAATTATCCAAAAGTTTTGTACTTTTGAGCACTTTCAGCTTAACCATTGTCAACAATTTTGTTTTAATTGTAAATAAACATGTGTAATGTTTATGCATATAGAGTCTTGTGTATGTTAAGTTTCAAACATGGTAAGCACATTGTTACCATGTTCATAATTGATATTAAGTGTAGAATTTATCTTGTTTATTAGTAATGCCTCCATTATTTCTAATCTATTGTATGTGGATGATGCTATTATATATGTATTATCAACAAGTATATCACAGATAGGTCCTGGAAGATCTCAATGTGTGTTTAAATGTCCCACACTGAAAAAATGGTTTTTAAAAAAGTTACTAAATCAAAAATATATGTTCGATACATTGATGATATTTTCCTTTTACCTGACAAGAAAAACAAAATCAATAATCTTAAAACTACTTTTGAAAAAAATTCTGTTCTCAACTTCACATATGAGGTTAGCCAAAAAACAAATTCCCATTTCTGGATGTTCTTGCAGATTCTAGTAATAATACTTCACAATTTCTGTATATAAAAACCCGTGAGCAAAAATTCTTGCCACCTTAATTTTACTAGTCAATGTCTTCTTTGATACAAAATTGACGTTATTAAAAATTTCCTCACATGAGCATATGAGAATTTATCTTTCCAGCTACTTTTCTTCAAAGAACTCCACAATTTAAAACAAACGCTTGTTAACAGTGGCTTTCCGAATTATTTACTTTTTCTTTGTAACATAACCAATGGCAACCACAAACATGTGGACAAAACAACAATAATATTTTTTTTTGCAGAAATCAAATGCCCAATAACTACAGACAGGACAAATATTCACTTCACAATATCATCCACATTTATGCAACACTGACCAATTCAAACAAGAAAATTATCTATTATGAAAAAATTTAAAACTGCCAACCTCATTATCAATAATAATAATAATTCACCTACAAAATCTAAATTGCAGAGAACCAGTGTTTTTACGAATTTATACGTACTTTGAAGATCTGTGTTCCTTAACTATCCAAATCCATAAACAATTACATTGGCTACATCACTACAAAATTGACAAATTAACATTGCACCTTTCCCCACAAAACTTCCATCCAATCTCATTTAAACACACATTGAGATCTTCCAGGACATATCCGTGATATACTTGTCGAAATTACATACATAAGAGCATCATAATATCATGCAAAAGAAGATTAGAAATAATGGAAGCATTACTAATAAAAAAGATAAATCCTACACTTCATTACATCAATTATGAACATGGTAACAATGTACTTACCATATTCAAAACTTAACATACACAAAACTCTACATGCACAAATTTTATATGTGTTTATTTCCAACTAAAACAAGATTAATTTTTGATTATGGCTAAAAGTATAGCTGAAAGTGCTCAAAAGTACAAAAGCTTTGGAAAATTCTCATATAATTTGAATTTCGAAAACAAAAAAATTATATGAACATATGAAAAATTATATAAATTATATTTCGATGAAACCTGTATAAAAGAGAGATTGTTGCCAAAATACATAATATATATACATACACTCACACACACACACACACATACATATATATATATATAATGCAGTACTTGTATAGGTATCTACTAAGCTGAGTTTGACACAAGGCCACTGCTATATTTTGTGGGATTAAATTAATAAATAAAATGCTTGTTAGACTAATTTGTACATTTTCCTCCTACACCAAGTTTGTTTGTTTTTCTCTTTCTCATCGGTTTTTAGGGTTAGTCTGGCATAAGGCCACATGTAAATGATCTGAGAAACTAACTTATTAACTATAATCTAATCTTAACACACCCAATAAGTATTTGCTAACAGCTTAGCTTAGTTTAGCACAATACCACAAAAATGGAGCACAGTGAGGTTCAAATTAATTATGAAGTCATAAGAATTTAGTGCACTGTTTATTTCATGTCTATATTTATATTTTATCAGTTTCAACAATCTCTTTTTGATATCAATTATTTTATTCAATTTGATAAAGTTAATTGAATCATTTGTTGATTGAACCCAAATTCTTTTACTTTAAATGATCATAATCCAAATCCAGTCCCTTCTCAGTCCTGTTGAAAAAAAAACGTCTCCTTATTCACCATGTCTTCAAGAGTGAAGCTGTACTTAGCATGCTTGGTGAATTACTGGTTGGTGAGGCTATTTTACTTATAGTTGGAAGTTTTGAATTCAAAATTGTCCTCTTAGACTGATTATTACCCAAGGCTACAATACCTGGCCTGTTCTCCTATCACCCACAGCTGAAACTGGGAAGAGATGGATTCTTACATTTCCCAAGAGTATTTCCATGAAATTGGACTAACCTGACTGGAATTTGAAATCATCTCTTAAGTACTTTCATGGCTTCTGCTCCGATGAACTTAGGTCATTGGTGCCGCCTAGGTACGAATTTACACGAGATACTAGATTAGCAACTAGGTCCCACTCTCTTACAGTGAAACAGATCAGATGTAACTGTAATTTCTACTCCAACAGCTTCTTTTCTTGCACTTCCACCTGTTGAATTCCCTTCCACATGCCTGCTTCCCTGACAGCTACAATCTCCAGGAGTTTAAATGTAAGGTCAATAGACAACTCCTAACACACTAACATGCATCTATTCTCTCAAACACTTTCACCATCTAACCAACCCTCATTCTCGGTACCCTTACCCATCTATCACCCACCTTCTGACATTTCCTATATCTAACCATCCTTTTCTCATCACTTCCCCGACCCTATGTAACCCCCTGTGCAATAGTGTCAGTGGAATGCCTTGCTTGAGGTGAAACGATTAAAAAAAAAAAAATCCAAGCCACTATCCATTACTACACCATGCCTCCAGAATAATGCTTGTAAAATTCACAGTGTCTTTAGAGAACTAAATTCTTTATATATGATGTGTATTTAGGGAGTCAGTCAGTTAAGTGCCATACGTTATACACGCCTGGGCGATCATGTCTCAAAAGAGACATGACTGACTGGGCAGAAGATTATCCCGCAGTAGGTTGCCACTACTTTCTGCGGTAGACTGGTTGCCGACCAAGGCTACAGAACCCATTCTGCCCTATTATTTAACCCATAGCTGGAGGGAAGAGACAGATTAATACCTTTCCCAAGGGTATTTGCATGTAAGTAAATGCAAGGAATTCGACTGGAATACGAACTTGGCTTCCCAATTTCTCGTTCGAGTTCATTACATTGTCTGAATAAATTCACTTCAATACTTTAATTGGGTTATGTTAGAACTCTTTGCAATTTGTAAAAACCATTTGAGCTTTGATTGCTTGGTGAGCATTGTAATGTCCAATTTGTTTTTCTTCTTAATATCCTTTGCTTTTCTTTCTCCAAATGACATGACAAGGCATTAGTGTTAGTCGACCAAACTTAATGGAGATGCTTACAGGAACTGACAAAGTTGGCAGCTGTTAGCCAGGCAAAGCTGCTGCAGAATTATCCAAGTTTTCAGTGCTTTATTGTTGCTAAAAGTTTTACTTTCAATGACGATTGAAATCTTGTAATAGATTTACTTTCAACCTAACCTAAATATACCTTACAAAAGATCAGCAAAGTATTAAGAAACAAGAAAATTCTGTTAGAAACAAAGAAAAGAGTACTGAACTGTTAGGTAATGTCAGTCCTTCTATATGGCAGTGAATGTTGGACAATTCTCTCAAAGATGGATAAGAGACTAGAATCTACAGAAGGATACTGAGACTACTATAGACTGAACATTTGAGCATTGACAAATTTTTGGAGAAAATGGAAACAAAGAGACCATTATACTTAACATCAGAAAGAGATTGTTGAAATATCTAAGTCACATGATTAGGAGGTGGGGGCTTGGAAAATCTGATATCTACAGGACAGATTGAATGCAAGAAGAACAGAGGAATACAGCACATAATCTACCTGGTGAGCTTATGTAAATGGATAGCTGAACAGGGTTTAAGAGAGATAACACAAAGACAAAATTTATTGAGAGCCCCAAAGGACAGGCAATTGTGGAGAGCCATGATTGCCAACATTCTGAAGATTGCTATATTGAAGAAGTCTTCATAAAAAATTTAATAGTTGATTATTTATGTTATATTTAAAACTCTTTGAAGATTACTGAACTGTTGCATAATATTAATCCTCTTAGAACACAGTGAATGCTAGACAATTTCATCACAGATGAAAAACAAATTTGAAACAACATAAATGTTGTTCTACAGAAGAGTGCTTAAAACACCATGAACTGGACATGTGATCAATTAGGAAGCTTTAAGGAAAATAGAAACAAGCAGATTTATATTACTTCCTAAAATCTGACCAAATGATCCAAAATTAAAATTCTGTTTTTGAAACTCTTCTTGGTTAGTTAAGACCTTATCAGCACTTCCTCATGCACCCCAAAATGAAAAATAATGCTAAAAAATATATTAGAAATAAACGAATATCTAAATATCTGTAATCTATTTTGTATACAATCAAATATAATGAATATAAGATTAATAATTCAAAAATTCATCTTTTAATATGAGGTTGTCACATATGAACTGACAGATTTTTTGGCATGGTTGTTGATCCAGTCATCTAACAAAGTAACTTCCTTAGTATATAAAATTCATTTCTGACTCTTTTTCTTTTCAGATATTATTACTTATAAGCCAAATGAAAGTGATTTCAATGAAACAATGTTGAGTAATTTTACTATATGAGTACAAACTGGGAAAAATTACCATTTTTGCATCGAATCATTACATGCAATGACTGTTGACCATGTCCACCATAGTTTATGAATATAGAATACAGCGCAGTACATAATCTGTTCAATGAAACATCAAAGAGTAACACTCACGAGTCAGACACTCTACTGAATCTGACTATATCGCCAATACTCGGGAAAATATGGTTGCCTTTATACATGTTGCATTGAATATTTAGAGCCTTCTGATTGGTTAACCCTTCTATTGGTGAACTATCAAATGAGTCAGCTCATGGCTGGCTCACTAGTTTACAAGGGTACCCAAAAACTCTAACAATAAGAAATGGATACTCTTTGACAGTAAGAGAATTGGGTAATGATTAGAGGCAAGTGAATCACCAAAACGATACCCAAAAACCTCCACTGAACCCTAAAAAGTTAATGGTTACTATACGGTGCTTTCAAAGTGGTTATTCATTATTGTGTCAAGAAAAAACAATAACAACCACCTCGTATTATGGGGAAATTGAGTGTATGCATAAAAAATTGAAAAAGAAACATAATATTAAACTTGTGAATAGGTATGTCCTAACTTTGCAGCATGATAATGCATTGCAGCAAACTTCCCAATCAACTGTCCAAAAACTGCATAACCTGAATTATAAAATTCTACCTCATCCTCCATGTTCACCAAACATTTATCCTATTGATTATCACTTAAACATTTTGAGATTTTCATACGCAATAGACCATTCTACAATAAGATGTAATCAAAGCATTTGAACTGTTTATCACTTGAAAGGATGAGAATATTTTTAAAGATGGTTGGCTGGTTGTTTTGTTTTTATGGTAAATCAACCTTGGCGGGTCATTTATTGCCAACTAAACTTTATTTTGTTTAATCCTGGTAATACCTTTTTCTTTCAACAATTTATTGTTGTTTTTTTGTGTAAGATTTTCTGTCTAGTAATACATTTTTCTTTTTGAGTATCAAGATTCATTGGGATTTGTTTTTAAGGGCAGGGTCCCCAAGTCCTACCCTTGTTATTTAACCCATAACTGGAGGGAAGAGATGGATTAATACCTTTCCCAAGGGTACCAGTGCTTAAGTGAATGCAGGGTATTCAACAGGAATTCGAACTCGGCTCACCAATTTCTCTTTCCGAGCTGATATCCACTGCACCACAACACACATCTGTGACTATACACTTACAACACCTGGTATTCCCAAGCAGTCACCCAACTAAATACTGACCAGGCTCAACATTGCTTAACTTTGGTGATCGAGCAAGAACCGGTGTATTCAACGTGATAGGCCGTAAGCTTTAAAGATGGAATAAAAAATTTAGAGGTACATTAGAGAATAGTCAAATATCAGCATGGTGCCTATTTCAACTAAATAAATTAGTTATTTAAGATTTCAGAAGGGTTTCATTAATTTCTTATAAAGTGCATCATTTCATATTTGACAACCTAATAGATACATTTCTTCTAGAAAATATAGAAATGATAAACAAAACATTATAAGCCTCTTACTAAAATATAAGTAGAAAGGCATGAAGGAAGATAAATCCTTGATGAAAATGGTAAGTGCATATTTTGATTAAAATTATGTTCTTTTTATTTAAGGGACATCGTGTTACCTTTCTGTGTTAAAATCTGAAATTTAATGTGATACAACTTGATATACTAAGATTTCAATCCCTCACATAAAGAAATATGTCAACATTTTGAATATTTCTGGAATTTATATTTTTAGTTGCACATTAGTACAAAAAAATCACTGTCTACATGAAAGTCTGTGATTTTTTTTTAATTCCCAAGCTCACCTGAAAAAAAGTCCAAATGTTCAAGACTGGTAACAGTATACATGTCAGATGATTTGTAGATTTGATGAATCCAATTAAACTTTCATCTGATGTTTATTCAAAATTTATTAAGTCATTTTAGTACTGCTATAAATTTGATAGAATACAACAATGTGTATACATATATGTATATATAAGGGATGAGGCAAAAGTAGCACACCATAGGGTTAATTGATTAGAAGTATAATTACACATGAACATTTCATTTATTAGTTATTTAACTGTTATATGTTTAGTTCAAAATGTCCCCCTTTTTTCAAAACATATTTTAGTTCTGTGCCTGCAAGATTCATTAGCATGTTGAAGAGTTTCCTGTGTGATATTTTACTGTATTCATATTTAATTATTTACTTCTAACAACTTATTTTATGTCAACCACAGAAAAATAAAATTCTAGGGTTATTCAACAGGATCTATGTGGTGTGCAACTTTAGTCTCATATATATAGTGTATTGAGGTAGCAGATAATTATTTGAACTTATATTGTTAAATATAACAGACAATGAATGTCTGTTATGTTTAATCATGAGACATTCTGAACATCGTATTTTAGCTTTAATTTCTGGTGAAAATAAAGACAAAAATTGTCCAACAATTGGATATTTTTTTATTACTTTGGTTCTTGATCTAAGCTTTCAGCTCATGAGCCTTCTTCAGAGTGGTTGTATGGACATTAGCATAAAGATATTAATCATCAAAGATGATATTCTTTTATTTTGATATCAAAGATTGTTATGTGATAATAAGAGACACAGAACAGCAGAGGCAGGTTGTAAATTAGTGATGTGGTTCTATGACGTCATACCACGTGTGAGATTGAAATATTAACAACTGAACTATATGTCTAAATGCAATGTAATGTGTTGTGACTAGTTTAAAATGTGATTTTACTGAGTGTAGGTTGCTTTGTTTTAATGTAGATGGCCTTCAATATCTGAAGGTTCTTTTTACTGTGTGTATCTGTGAGTATTGTGTTACCAACGAATATCTGTCTAATATTACATACATGGCTATGTTTTTCTAAGAAATGTTGTTTAATAGAACTAAGATCAGAAAGGTAACACATTGTTTTGTTGTTGATATATCACTTTAAATGTTATTTTTAGTGGATATTCATATTGGAGTAGATGCTTTGTTTATTGTATTCTTCCCTAATGCTGAAACACACATATGAGGTACCTCGAAAAAAGAATTCAGTTTGAGTTCCGGACAATTGGTGGTTTACATAATCACCAGTAATTCTATGCAAAAGCAAAATCTAGGGTCACTCTTTTATTAGATCTGTTGTTAGCTGATGATACAGGAAGCACAAGACGTCATTGACTGATGCAGGGTGTTTGGATTGACTATAAGTATTAAGAAAACTGAAGTTGTCTATTAGCCAAAACCAACTCATAAACAGACAAATGGTGAAAAACTGCAACATTGCATGTCAGTATTTCTAACTGTTCCCATAACTTGAGAAGGTAAAAATCTCAGGTATGTTAAGTCATTTGAATATCTGGGAAGTAAGGTGAACAGTAGTGCATCTCTTGATGACAAAATTATCAGCATAATCTCCAAGGTGTTAGATGTGCTTAGCAAACTTCATCATTGTCTATGGAATGAAAGACAGAATCAATTAAGACAAAGGTAGTTATATACAGAGTTGTTGTTTTCACAATCTTACTTTATGGATCTGAGTCCTGGATGCCATACAGAGCACACATGGAAAAACTTAATGTCTTTCACAAGAGCTACCTCTGTACAATCTGCAGTTACACTCTCAAAAATCATATTTCCAACAAAGATGTTTTCACAAAAACTGGCATTGGTGGAATTAAATCCATTTTTGATTCAGTCACAGTTAAGATGGGTTGGCCACATTGTGTGAATGGAAGATAGTAGAATGCTGAAAATTGCTTAATAGGGCTCAAAATGTTTGAAAGCCTCTGCTTTGTTATAAAGACTAAGTGAATTACAATCTGAGATCATCTAAAATACCAGTTGACTCCTTCAAATTGTTTTCTTTAGGTCAAATGGAGTGGAGGTTAGCTTGTCATTGTGGCATTGCAAATTTTGAACAGAATCACCTTCAACATCTTGATGCTCTCCATTTGGGAATTAAAATTCAGTCTTTCATGTCAATTTCTCTAACTGTGGAAACGTTCAAGTACCCAATATATCATTTGTTCTGACATTCCAAAGCTAGTTGGAAGGCTCACACTTGATCTGGGTTTGCATCAGAGGCTTCTGATTCCCAAACAGATGGTTTCAAATGCTTCGTCTGCAGCTTTTTATGCAAATCCAATGCAGACTTGATGGCACACATAAGACAGAAACATAAAATTTGATGTTCTATATACCATACAAATTGAACTCTCATACATTGAAACTGATGTGAGAGTCCATTTTAATGAATTAGAGCACTCTGGGTATTTTGTGTGTATAATGATAATGTACATGCTAAAAAGTCTGCCTTCTTCTATCAAGTGCCCATAGCCCAGAGGTAGAATCGCTGTCTGACGTCACTTCGGTTGGATTTCAATCCTGGGTTAAAAGCAGTCGGAGTCTAATCGTACTGATAAGCTGTGATACAGTGAAACAGATCTGTCTACGGATGACTATATATATATATATATAGGCATTACTAATAAAAAAAAGAGAAATCTTACACTTAATAATATCAATTATGAATATGATAACAATGTGTTTACCTTGTTTGGAATATAACATACACATCATTCTATATACATAACCTTTATACATATTTATTTACAAGTAAAACAAAATTCATTCTTGATAATGGCTAAAAGTATAATCAAAGGTGCTTGAAAATATGAAATTTTTGGACAATTCTTACATAATTTGAATTCTGAATACTTTGTCTGTCATTTTTAATGAAACCTGCATAAAACAAATTGCTGCCCAAATACTCAATTTATATATATATATATATATATATATATATTCATTCAATAATGAATTAGAGCACTCTGGCTATTGGGCATGTATAATGATAATATACGTGCTAAAAAGTCTGCCACCTTCTACCAAGCGCCTATAGCCCAGAGGTAGAATCACCGACTGATGCCAATTCGGTCAGGTTTCAATCCTGGGTTAAAAAGCAATCGGAGTCTAACTGTACTGATGAGCTGTGATACAGCGAAATAGATCTGTCTGCAGATGACTATATATATATATATATATATATATATATATATGAATTAAATTTACATCAAGCTCTCTGTTGGGTCAGTTTTAATATTTAATCTTGTATTACTAGGAGCCATTGGGATTACTTAGCAAATCTTTTCCTTGGATTTATTACTGCTATATATTTTTATATATAAATTAGAGAAAATTTTCAAAATTCAAAGGTGACGGATATACATTTCAACATAGGATCTCTAATAGAGATTCTATGTCACGTCAGCGACATTGTTTTTTTCCAAATGGCAAAGGCCCTGGGGTAGAGTGTGGAGAGGTTTTTGGTTAACAACAGTCACAAAGTAGAAGAGGACAGAGCTGGTAGTCGTGGGGTTACAGGGTGTTGAAACGGTATATTTAGGAAGGGGAGGAATAGGAGTTCATATTTTATAAAGATAGACAACTAAATGAGTTAAATTACTTTTATTAGGTTAAGATTTTGGGCTGTTTGAATAGGTGTATTTAGGTGAGAAGGAATGGGTTTCAATGTAAGATTTTGAAAATTTTTATTTAAGTTTATTTGATTAAACCTTTAAGTAGAAGTGAGCTAATTGCCAATTACAGGAAGTTATCAGTTTAAAAATTATTAGAGAAAAAAAATATAGAAAAAAAAAAAGATTTCAATATTAAAATACCCCCACCAACACCGGCTACTGAATCTTAGGAGGGAATTCATCAGTAAGTGCCGCCACAAGGCAAATTTTTCGAATACTTAAATAAAAACCCCTCCACACTCTACCTCAGGGCCTTGCCATTTGGAAAAAAACAATGTCGCTGACGTGACGTAGAATCTCTATTAGAGATCCTATATTGAAATGTACATCTGACACCTTTGAATTTTGAAAATTTTCTCTAATTTATATTGGCTCTGTATTCTTAATATATTGAGCTCTCTGCCTGCATCACTTTTTAATGTTAAAAATATTTTAATATTGATTAGGATCAGGTTCTTGGAATTTACCTTCCTACTCTTCCACTTCAGATTAAAGGAAAAAAAAAAATTTATATTTATATATATATATATATATATAGATATATATATAAATTTTTTTTTTTAATTCCTTTGTTGATTAGTGACAATGGGGTTGGCAGTTGTCTATTTCTTGTAATATATTGAATGCTTTACCCATTTGCCAGGATTTACACCTGCAATATGGTGTTTAATAATTTATCCCAGGATGAATTTGCAGTGTATCAAATTATTAAACACCACATTTAAGCCATTAATCCCCATAAATTGATAAAATACACACACACACATATATATATATATATATATATATATATATATATATATATATATACAAAGCTTTCAAAGTTAGGTTGAATAATCTTTGTTTATAGTGGAAGGAAAAAAGTAGCATTAATAATGTTCAAAGAACAGAATAAATTATTAAATAAAAATGTTAAATAATGCAGTTTTGAAGGCATGTACAAAAGTACTTATTTTCATGCCTTAAACCTGACTGAAGGAAAATTACATCATGAAAACAAATATGTAAATTTATGGCACACCAAGCTATAGTGAATATATTTTGGAAATTTGTCTTTATTCTCAAATAGCCTGAAGAGCCAGTCACTAGGAAATTTTAATTGTTAGTTTGTAACTTGAATCATTATAAATTTCTTGTATTTTATTAATATTTATTATGTTATATAACTTATATTTATATTACATGGAGGATGTGGAGCAGTGGAGCAGTGGATATTGACGTGAAATGACAAATCAGTGTACCGAGTTTGAATTCCCGTTGAATACCTTGCATTCACTTATGCACAAATACCCTTGGAAAAGGTATTAATCTGTCTCTTCTCTTCAGTTATGGGTTAAATAATAGAACAGATTGGGTTCTATAGTCTTGGCTGGCAACCAGTCTACTGCAGAAATCAATGGCAACTTATTGCAGGATAATCTTCTGCCCAGTCAGCCGTGTCTCTTTCGAGATATGATCGCCCAAATCATGTATCACGTATGGCACTTAATTGACTGACATGGAGTACTTTTTACTAACTTCTGGAATTGTTCAGATCATGTGGCCAGTCTATGCTATTGCTATTGTTATTATTATTTAGCTAGTTTATATGCATTTAGTGTGTGTGTGTGTGTATCTTCCATTGCGATTATTGAAAAATACAAAGAGCATAAAGTAAAAATACTAGAAAAGAAATTATTTATATATATATATAGAAAACGTTTCCAGCAAAATGTGATCAATATATATAATTGGGAAGAGTTTATCTGTTCATCAGATATAGCCCAGTGCTTTTTTATATGAAACTCTCAAACTTGCTATGTATACTTATTGGATCTCAGGTAAATTTTTAATATAGAAATCCTTTTTTTGTTTTTCACATGAAAAAATGTGGTACCTTTCACATTTTTGTTAGGTTTATTTTTTATGGTAACAGCTAACTGTTCAGAATATAATTTCTCTTATATTAACTATGTCCAGACAAGAAAAAAATTTTGTGCTTTTTGAAAAGCAATTTCACTGACCAATTATCTCCACTAAATCTTTATAACTCGTCATAGTATAAATAATGGTCCTATATATTTTTTTTCTTTGGGAAATCAACATAAGTTCATGGAATCAGTTTGGTTTTCCATTTTTTTTTTTTTTATTGATCCACACAATGAAATTTCATGGCTCAATGGGAGGAAAGCCACCCAGTGGTCAACAAAGAAGAGCAATCAAGAAAATATGATGTTTTTGTTGCAGTGGTCTTGACCATATCATAGATAAGTAAAAGACCAGAAAGTCTGCAAAATTTGGTTTGGTGTACCCTGTTTATCCAATGACACCAGAAAAGAATATGTGCAGGAGCTTCAGACAATGGCTGGTTGATGTCTAAAAGAGACTACTTGGCAATAAACACATTTTTCCCGATTATATTTATTGATCACATTTTGTTTAAAACATTTTCTGTAAATATTAATATGTGTATAAAATCTCTATTCTTGTCTTTATATTTTATGCTTTTAGTTTTTATTTTTTTAAATAATTACAAAGAAAAATTTACACACTCAAATACATCTCTCTTTCTCTGTGTGTGTGTGTGTATATATATATATATATATATATATATATATAATGATAAAAATAGAGCTTTAAGGTTTGCTATATTTATGGGTTAAAGTGCTCAATATTAGGGGTAGAGAATATGTATATAAAGTGAACATTTTGATCAACACTTATGACCTCAAGATAGCATTTTAAGCGTGAAACAAGCTGTTACTGCTGGGACCTCAATGTCACTTATATATAATTGATCACAATTTAAACAATATTAAAAAGAATAGAAGTATATTTCTTTATTGCTCACTTACTTTTGCCTTACCAGACTTTGAATTATGGCATTTGTGACCTTCGCATGTTTTGATTGACCTTTCAACCACCTGATGAATATTCATGAATGTTTTTAAATTTAAAAGCCTTGATAAACCAGTGACATCTTTGCTCTTTTATTTAAACATGTGCAACTAAATAAATCCTACATTTAGCTTGATAAATTCTCTCAGAGGGTGAAACAGATCAGCTAAGAATAGTTTTTTTGTTTGTCTTTTTAATTTTGTCCATTTACAGATATAATCTTTCTAAAAATAATTTTCATATATGTACACACACACACACACACACACACACACACATATATATATATATATATATATATATATATATATATATATATATATAAACTTATTTATAAATGGAATTTTGTCTGTGTGTTTGTGTGTCTGTTACCTATAGACTCTGAAATGGCTGAACTGATTTTCTTGAAAATTTACACTGTTATACTATAAGCATCTGAGAGTGTTCTTAGCTAGGTTTTGTGTCGAGGTACCCCCAATAGATATCGAAAATCAATAATTGAAATAATCGGGTTATAGAAGGTGTGGTTCGATTTTAATCAAATAAAAACACTCATAGACAAAGACATAAAAAATGATATTTACAAGTTTCAAGGTTTCAGTTCTTACAGTAGTACAGAAAATCAATACTATATATATATATATATATATATATATAAAAAAGGTAAGATGTTTCTGTGTGTGCCTGTTTATTTGCCTGTATGTCTGTACTTTTTTCAGCCCTTTTATTTTCGTTTTTACTTCAGGTTTGGCTCTAAGTAGGTATAATTGTAGTTCTTAGTCTCAGCCATAATACCATTTATTCAGAGGACTTATTTAGCCTTCAAAATTCAGTTTACGACGAAAAAAACCTATTTGATATCGATACCAGGAAATCAAAATTTGACTGACATCTATTCATTTTTCTTTCAGTCTATGGTTTCGCTTTAACTGGAAACAACTATTGTTTTTAGTCTTTCGTGCCAACGTCCAAAGAGTCTGAGCTCCAGGACCATGGATTAGTTTTAAAGCTTTCATTACACCAGAGCAACACTGGGCTATACTGCTAGTATATATATATACATATATATATATATATAAGCATAGCAACTAATAATAGCAGTAGCACTGGCTAGCTACACCACTAAGATAACTCCATAAACCATGAAAGTATTCAATGTAATTTAATATAATATAAATTAAATTACAGAATTTACTAAAATAAAATATTAAAAAGATATAAGGGAATAAAACTGATTCAAATTCACAATCCAACAATTACATTTTCACTGTACCCAGCTCTTCATGCAGTTTAAGAATAATCATATAATCATCATAATTTCCAAAATCTTTTCACTATGTGAGCGGGTAACAGAAATTTGCATATTTTTCTTATAATTATGTATTTTCCTTCAGTCAAGTTTGATGCATGAAAGTAGGTACTTTTGTACATGCTTGCACCACAACCTTATTTAACTTTTTTATTAAAAAATTTTATTATTTTATTTTTTTTAATATTATTATTTTTTAATAATTTATTTTGTTCTCTAAACTTTCTGATTACATTACATTTTTGTGTGGGGTCAGTGTTATCAGACAAAGCACGGATTTGTTTTCTACTGTTCTTTGCTTACTAATGTTTTCTACTGTTCTTTGCTAGTAATATAGACAAAAACGGATGTAAATGGGCTTCAGATAAATGACAATAACAAATTTTTAATTAGAAAATTCCGAAAAATAAACATTTCTTAGTTATAAATTTGTTTTAACTTCCTTGACAGTGTTATCTGGAAGTGTTTATCAGGATAAAGGAACCAATTTACTTTCTTTATAACCTGCTTCAAACCCAGATATTGACATTTTACCCTTTGTAAGGAGATCATCTGTTTCTTTTAGGTGCCATTTTCCTTCAGTATATAGACGATCATTGCCATCCACATCTTCCTGTCTCTTGTAGCTTTTAGTAAATTTCGTCTTTATGTTATTTCTCCCAAACACTGATCTACCATCCATTTGCTGAAACTCGTCAAGTATTTAACCTGATGATTTCCTCTTTCCGTCAGTGTCTTATAAGTATCGGATTTTTCATACTCTTTATGGTACAGTGGATATCAGCTCGGAACAAGAAACCGGGGAGCCGAGTTCGAATTCCAGTTGAATCCATTGGGTGAGATTATTTTCTACACATAATTACCATAAATTGATTTACTGCTAACTTTGATCTGTCTTAATAGAACACCCTATATATTACACCAAAGTGTAGCTACCTTGTTTAATGTTAGAGCTACATTTTGATAAACTTCAAATAGCTAAGAGATGCCTAACCTAAAAAAAAAATTTACTCATATATTTTTATAATTACATAATTATTTGACTAGATGCATTCCAAAAGCTAAGTAAAGTATTAAGAGAAAAGCTTTATTATAAACAAAGAAAAGAGTATTGAACTGTTATGTGGTATCCGTCCTCCTATATGAAAATAAATGCTGGACAATCTCCTCAAAGATGAAGAAGCAACTTGAAACAACAGAAGTGTGTAGAAATCAAATAACTTAACTTATAACATGATTGCCTCCTCTTGTCAGCATGTATGAAGGCAGGCCATTTAATCTACCTCATTTATAGGAAACTGCCTACAGTATCTCTCTCACATGACGTGGCTTCCCTGTGCCTCTTCTATAAATACTTTCATGGCTTCTTCTCTGACGAACTTAAATCACTGGTGCCCCCTAGATGTGAATTTGCATGAGATACTAGATTGGCAACTAGGTCCCACCCTTTTACAGTGAATCCGATGAAATGTAACCACAATTTCTACTCCAACAGCTTCTTTCCTTGCACTTCCTGCCTGTGGAATTCCCTACTGCATGCTTGCTTCTCCGCAACCTCCAGGAGTTTAAATGTAAAGTCAATAGACACCTCCTAACCCACTCTCTCTTTATGTACATCCTAAATCGTCTACCACCCTCCTTCTGACATTTCCCATACCCAATCGCTCTATGTAACCCCCTGCACTATAGTGGCAGTGGAATGCCTTGCTTGGGGTGACACGATTAAAAAAAAAAAAAAAAAGTACCTAATGCAGCATGTAGGTTAGCCCACTTTACTATAATGGACCTACCCAAAACATTTTTATGAGTGGATTCTATTTAATATATATATATATCTCCATGAAATCAGATTTTTTTCCATGTGAAGTGGAATCTACTTGGGTTTCAAATAAACTACAATGGGTTTCAAATAAACTACAATTAACAAATATTCAACATGGCACTGAAGAAAGGATTCAAACCTGTGAGGGAATAACCTATTGGATTTCAAATTCAATTGTTCTACAGAAAGATGCTGAAGATACCATGAACTGAACATGAGAAACAACACAGCTTTAGAGAAAATGGAGATGAAAAGGAAACTTATACTTAACATCAAGAAGAGAGTTGAAATTTCTGGGGCATGTAATGAAAAAGTCAGTCAGTCAGTTAAGTGCCATATGTGATACACGCTTGGGCGATCATGTCTCGAAAGACTCATGACTGACTGGGCAGAAGATTATCCCGCAGTAGGTTGCCATTGCTTTCTGCAGTAGACTGGTTGCCGACCAAGGCTATAGAACCCAATCTGTCCTGCTATTTAACCCATAACTGGAAGGAAGAGATGGATTAATACCTTTCCCAAGGGTATTTGCACGTAAGTGAATGCAATAAATTCAACTGGAATTTGAACTGCTAACTTTGATCTGTCTTAATGGAACACCCTATACTTTAAACACAAGTACTGAAAAAAAGTATTACTTTAGTGGATGTGTTTTTTCTGGTATTGTCCCATCATGAGGCCCATAATTCATTAGAGTTATAGAGGCACCACGTGTACTGCGACCATAACAGCATTAGTGTGTGTCTAGGGCAAGATTGCCTGATGGAGCCCATTTCTCTTTAGACAGGTTTTGAATTCAGAATTTTCCTCCTCTTAAACTGGTTTTCACCTCAAGCCAGGGGAGCCCAGTTGCATTTCTTTTTAACCTTTAGGAAGGAGAAGAGATGTATTCATACCTATCTTAAGGGCATTTATACAAAAGTGAATAGAATAAGCACGGCTTGAATTCAAACTCAGCTCAACTTTTTCTCTTTCTGATTTACTAACCATTATACATCCTGTGATGGAATATAGGTTAACAAATCTATCTTATAAATCATGATTGCAGTATTGCGAGTTTTATCCTCATCAGGTTCTTGTCAGACTATGCTAGACCTGATAGATATATCTCCCCTGTGATTGAACAAAGCTTCGCAAGCTAATCTTGCAGACATAACTGTGTTCAGTCCTCACCTAGTGCTTAATACTTGAAGCCTTGTGCCAAAGCATGCCAAGCTTAATAAATACCAGAAGTAATATTGTATTGGAAAAAAATGTCACATCCATACTTCTACAAATCTAATAGGATAAGTTGCAAATGCAAAATATTGTGCAATAATGTGGGTAACCGAGGCAAACAATAGCGATGGTAATTGAATCAAGCAAGTGAAAGAAATAAAAGCAAATTATCGTATTGGATGTCAGCACTACCCCATGCCCCACTTTGATGAATTATGCTGGTTCCAAACTTCTTGTAAAGATAATTACATGCATTTAGCCTTACAATTGCTGCAATATTGATATGCTGATAAAGAAATTAGGCATACGAACCCCAATTATTTTCATATGAGAATGATTTTTAAGAGTAGTATATCATAGCTATTAATGTATCATACAAGCAAAAATTATTTGAAATGCTTATCTCTTTGTCACACACACACACACACACACACACACACATATATATATACACACACACACACACACACACATGCTATACTATTTACATTATTTGGACTTTTGTCCTTATCTTTTCTGCCCTATTTACAATATTTCAGCTGTTGTATACTCTAGCCTTCTTCAGATGCTAGGAATTTCAAACTGAACTCTTTATTACAATTGCTGGGGTATATCATTCTCATTGCATGTGCGATGCCACTCCTAGTAGCTATATTGTTATCTCCCTTTAATTTAACTCTTCTGGGTTATTTGTTCCCTATATATATATATATATATATATATATATATATATATATATAATATAAAATAAATAAATATATAAATATAAATAAATAAATAAATATAATATATATATATATATAATGTGTGTGAGTAATGGTTAGTGACTTTGAACAAGAAATTGAAAATGGAGTTGAAATCACAATCAAGTATGTTATATTCATTTTTCTATAAAGGAAAGGTATTAATCCATCTCTCTCCTTGCTGCTGTGGGTTAAATAGCAGAGTAGACTGGAGTCTTCAGCCTTGGCTGACAGCAAGATTAGATGCAGGATAATTCTGAATTCAAAACCAGAGAAATGTTTAGAGACTTTGCAAAATACTGTACCATTTCACTGTTATCAGTTCTTCTAAAAAGTGTGTTTGGTTTTTCACAAACATTCACCATTAGAATCAAATATGTGTAGGTAGATTGGCAGTTCAGTTCTCAGAAATGAATTGGTAGGCCTTCAGACATTTTAATCTATAACAGGGTGTTATTGACATTGCATTTAAATTTTAGAAGATTGTAATTGTCAGGGAAGCAAATAAATGAAAGGAATTTCCACAAGTGGGAAGTGTGAGAAAAAAGAAACTGTTCGAGTAGAAGTGTCCGTTACATTTAACTACTTCAATGTTGAAAGTGTGGGATTTAGATGCCAATCTAGTAGATCTTATTAAGTCAATGGTTTTTTAATAAAATTGATATTAACCAAAGAATGATTTCAAAATTTTCAAGATATATTTACATTAAATATTAAAATGTTTCTGCTGATCATAAAGTGGGAGGTTGGTTTTCTATTGTGATCAAGTATTAAAATGATCCTCCCTCAAATTACAGCATCATACCAACTTTATTATGGAAGTTAATGTTTTTGCAAAAAATATTAGTCAACTGATGTTGTAAAAATTTTCAGGATATGTTTACATTAAATATTAACATAAGTTTCTATTAGTTATAAAATGTGAGATCAGTTTCTAAATATTAACAAGAATAGTCAAAGACTGCAAATATCCCCCAAGCCAATATCGATATCATCTCAGCAATTAACAAGATTATTTACTCTTATTAAATAGTGTGTTCAAAAAATGTAATGATGTAAAGCAATCTAGGGGACGTAATTCAGTATTTGGCATCTGAAATTTAAAAAAAAAAACTGGGTCTTGATATATCTTTAACTTTGATGGACAGACAGACAGACAGACAGACTGACAAATATGACCAAATACAATACCTTCACCTTAAGACAGGTAATAGTAGTAAAAATAGATTGAGTCCCAAAATCACTGCACTACTTTATTTTATTATACATATCAATGTGTGCAAAATATAATTCGTATAAACCAACGAATCCTGATAAAATCGTCAAGAAATACTTTTATTTATACAAGCAATATATTATGTGAGTTTCAGCTTAGAATGTCTGTCTTCATTAAAAAATATTGAGAATAACTTGTTTGCTAATGAGTCAGGTTTTTTTCTGTACACAAGGACAATACAAGTCTTTATTTATAAATAAAGTCAAAAGATATAGGCCAGAGAAAAACACATTTGCTTAGCAGAATATCCAATATACTTAAATAAATATTTAATATTTGACATGTTAGTAGTTCTTTGATATTTTAGTATGGGGTCTTTGGTATTCTATGTGTTTCATTAGTCTTTCCTTCATTGATTTTGTTATCTAATTTACTGTTTTAACTTCAACATTACTTGCAGCAGTTTTTATTGCTTCCTTAAGATCTTCAGGGAATGCTGGATAATCACCTTGCTAATAAAGAAGAGCTGTAGTTTTACAGATGGATGCTGGGAATGCCATCAACTGAAAATGTGAGTTAGAGAATTTGTCTAGATCTGAGAAAGGGTTAGAATGAGAAGTGCTTTGACCAATGTTTAGACTCACACCTATGGGGAATAAAAGATATTCCTAGATGATAGCCAACAACCTCATCTTAACTGTAGTAATATTTTATAGTGCATTCATCACCTATTGTAAGTACTATATTTATGTCATATTTTATTGTTGTTTTGCATTGTTACATTTAATAAAAATGGTAAACATATTTTGGCACCCATTTTTTATTTTCCTTAGTACCCTGTATTCATACATTTGGGAGCTCCTTGAGTTAGGAAGCCCTTATAAAATAACAAACCAATGTATATGTAGTCACTTAGACATCCTGTCTATCCTTCTTCAACAGTAATTTAATCAATGAAATGTGACTGCTTTTAAATGATTACACATCCTGTTCTTTTTGAAAAAGCATTTATGCTGTTTTGGCTCTGCATATATACAAGAAAAAAATCATTGCTCTTTCAATGATGCATTCTGCATTTTCTAATAAGATCTTCACAAGTTACATATTCTCAACCAACATTTGTATTGGAATGACTGAGAAGTATGAGTTTGATATAAAAACAAGCAGACATGATTTAAATAAGCTTTGTTCATTCAAATTAGGATGAAGTCACTGATGATGATAAAATGCTTCTTGTTTTGTGAGTTGATGAAGTTCTATGGTCATGAGGCTGTCATTTTTCTTCAATTTAAAGATGTCTCTATCATTTATTGCTGGGCGTTAGACTTATGAATCACTTTAAAGTTCTATCTTTATTCTCTATTGTAAGAGGTTTCCAAGAATTCTGCTGAATTAGTAGACTACCTTGATTAAAGACTCCCACTCAAATGATTAAGTTGTCTCTGTAAAGAAGCATATGGCTGTTGATATGGCAAGCACTGAGAAAGATGTCAGGAACAAAACTCTTCTTTGTTTACTTTTTAGAGCAAATCAAAGTTTTTAACAGCAGAGATTTATTGGAAATAAAGGCAAATTATAAATGCAAGCAACAGTTTACAGCAATTTCATCTTATAAGATATTAAATGGTGAAACATATTTTTAATCATTTGGCCCTAAGCAAGGAAACAAAGCCACTAACATGCAGAGAGTGAGTGTGAAAGAATATAAGAAAAACATTATTAAGGAGTGAGAATGCTAAAAGAAGAGAAATTAAAAAGACAGAAGATAACAACTGAAGTTCCATTTAAATTTTTGAAGCTCAAACTTGACTAGAAAGCTTTAATAAAAATATATTAATAAGAGAAAAAAAACATTTTGTGCAGTTTGTGAGAAGGAAGACCTGCTCTCTACTCTACAGTGTCAGACACAATATTTCACGACTATCACTGCCCTACCACTATTTCCATGACAAATGTTCAGATGATCTCCATTCTTGAGTTTCACCAGTTCAGACTTTTACAGCTAGAATGTCATGCTACTTCCATGGAGGTGAATCACCCTCAATTCTTCTATATTCCAAATGTAAGAAGGAAATTCTATGCAGACAGCTTTTCTATCAAGAACTGCTACTTTGCATAACAGACTCTTTTATTCAATCAATTTAAAGTCCTCACATTCACAGTGGACAAAATTGAATGCTTTACTCTCAAATTCTCTCTCCACTCCACACTTGACTCATCTTGAGGACCCACACTTGATTTCCCACCTAGAACAGAGGCTCAGTTAAGTGATATATATATATATATATATATATATATATATATATATATATAAAATAAATTTCAAAGTTCAGAATTGTTGTATGATCATGTCTACATAAAATCCCTAAGAGAGATTTCACATTTCATTGGCAACCTTTATTACTCAGCCCTCCACCTGTATCATTTTTCAATATTAAAATATTAATATTAATTAGGATCGGGTCTTTGGGATTTACCTTCCTGCTTTTCCTTTCGGATTAAAGTTTTTATATTTTAAAATATATATATATAACCCCATCTTGGTGTAGCACATCATTTCTAAATTTAACTCCAATAAAGCAAGTGGAGGTGACAGAATTCCAGCCATCTTTCTAAATAGATGTGCCTTTGAGCTCACTCTATTACTATTGCCTCAGTGCTTCCAGCTTTTTAGAACTCTGGGGAGCCATCTAACCTCTCTATCACCCTATCACCAGTTTTTGGAAAAGTATTTAAGGCTCTTATCAATGCTGATGAAGTTAAGTATCTCATGTCTCATGCCTTACTTTCTGACAAACAATATGGCTTCCACTTCGCCAGGTCTGCTGCTGTTATGCTAATGGCCATCACCAAAAATTGTATAGCAGGCTTTTGATAAGAACAGTGAAGCTTGAGCTGTTGCTCTTGATAGCTTGACAGGGTTTGGCATACTGGCCTTCTGTGCAAGCTTCAGAGTTATGGTATTTTGGGGTGATTTTTATTTATTTAATCCATTCATTCTTACCAAAATGTGAAATGAAGGGCATTTCAGATCCTCTCATACAAATGCAGGGGCCTCTTAAGGCTCTATCCTATGCACTATACTTTTTATGATCATCATGATGTATTCAGTTCCCATCTAGGTATCTATGCAGATGACACCACCATTTACTCCTCTCTCAATGGCTAAACTGCCAAGGCTGACAAAGTAAACCTGGCTGCTGCTTTTGGAAAGGACCTCCAGTCTGTGATAGACTAGGATAGGAAATGACTAGTAAATTTTAAGGCCTCCAAAACGAAACTGCTATCTTTTAACCACCATAGAGAAATATTCCTATACTTCTTTGGCCCCACTCTCTCAACTGACTTGAAGTAAACAACTACATCAAATCTCTAGCAGCATCTACTGCTAGTGTTGTATATCAATAAACAACAAACACGCATATATATAAAAATATAAGTTATATTTTTATTAATGAACGATGGATCGTGTAGCCTAGTGAACAGAGAGTGAGAGCGCGCTTCTAAGGGTTGACGGGCCGACGGGGGAGTGTCGTCGTATCTGCTGCTCCTCTGGTCTGGTCTGGCTCTCTGTCTGTCTGTCTCGTCTCTCTGCCTCTCTGCGTCTCTCTCCCTGAAATCCGTGCGCCGAGGTCTCTTATAATCTCCAAACCGGTACTTCCGGATTTTGCCTCGCCCACGCACGCCCACGTAATTCTCAGAGACACCTGTTCTGTCTGCCTCTTGTGGCCATTTCCGCTACTGCCGGAAATAAGGTCAAACAAACATCCGTTCCTTTCAACGACCGGAAAACACCCCCGCTTGCATCAGCCTTTCCTCGGGTGGGGCGGGATTGTTATATTACATTAGGATGGTTGGATCGCAGTGTTGGGCTTGAAAAGTTGTACTTGTCAGAATCCATCATGCACATTTACAAATCTACCATTTGTTTGTTCATTGAATACTGTTGTTATATTTGGTCTGGTACTTCTGCTATGCATCTTGAAGTTCTTGACAAAATCCAAAGAAGGATCTGCAATATAATCAATTCTAACTTGGCATCTCAACTTCAGTCACTTTCTCAATCACATGATGTAGCTTCTGTCTGCAACTATTTCCATGACAACTGATCTGATGAGTTTTTTTTTCCCAGTGCCTCGACCACATAAATTTACATGTATTACTTGATTGGCATCTAGGTCTCAAGGTCCCATCCTTTTAACATTGAAATAGTTAAATGTAACTGCCTCTTTACTCTACAAGTTTCTTTTCTTGCATTTCCCTACCCTTTACTTGCTTCTCTGATAGCAACAATCTCCAAAGTTTAAATGCAATATCAACTGCTATTTTCTGTTTCCCTGGATTCCATCTATCATTTATCCTTTCTTCAACAACATCTGCATCCATTTTTCTCTCTCTCTCTAACCCTGGTTGTGGGTATGACGGTAAACTGCATCCAGCAGTAAGGCCTCTGATTGGGAGGTTGTGAGGAGCATTGAATCACTTCTTAGTTACTGTTGTTCCCAGGTCCACTGTGACCAGGAGTGGGTCCAAGCTATGGACAGTTAACTCCCCCAAACTTGGGTCAAAACACACTGAAAGTACAAAAATATACTTTTATAGAAATATATTTCTATTTTTTTTTTTTTAATCATTTCATCTCAAGCAAGGCAGAACTGTTGCTGGTGCACAGGGGGTTATAGAAGAGGTGAGTGATGAGAAAGAACAAGTTAGAGAGGAGTCAGCGAATAAGTAAGAACATAGGACCTAGAATAGAGTTCTGAGGGACTCCTGTGTTCATATGATCGTATCTGGAAACGTGCCCATTCAAAACTATCTTCATTACACTATTTGAAAAGAAAGACTGGATTAGGTCAAACAATCGTCCAGTTATACCATTGCCATGTAGTTTGCGTCGAAAGCAAACATGTCAGGCTCTGTCAAATGCTTTGGTGATATCTAATGCAATAGCTCGAGCTTCACCATTCTTATTGAGAGCCTACTAAATATATTCTGTGATGGTTGTTAACATATCAGCAGTAGACCTGGTGAAGCAGAAATCATACTGTTTATCGGAAAAGAGGCCATGGGCTGTGAGATGTTGAACCACTTCAGCATTAATAATAGCCTTGAGCACTTTGCCAAAAATTGGTAGGAGGCTGATAGGGCGATAATTGGAGGGGTCTGAGGGTTCTCGAGCGTTTTTAAATACAGGAACCACAGAGGAGGACTTCCAGCAGGCAGGGAAGCAAGAAGCATGAAAATAAACTGTTATAGAAAAGTATACATTTTTGAAGGAAAAAAAAAATTATTACCAGCAATACATTTTTGAATACAAAACTAGAAGATATCTTCAGTTTTCAAAAAAAAAAAAAAATTGTTTTCATCAAAATCTGACTAAATCAACCTTCTCACTATAACCGAACTTTAAAAAAATACTTTAAACCCCCCTTTTTTGGCATTAAATAATCCACAGATGTTGATATGCCATTAAACAAAACTCGAACTCTTTGTAACCCACTGTGCACTAGTGATTCCGCTTTGCTTGAGGTGATATGATTAAAAAGAAAATATATATATATATATATATATATATATATATATATATATATCGGGCAGGACCCTATAATCAGCTGGAAATTAATAAGCTCAGCTTGTACCCCTAAAAATTTTTGTGATAGGTGCTGTCTATGTTTATTGGAGAAGATTCTGATTTTGAAGTATCCTCATCAGGACTTACTTTTGAATCTTAGGAAGGAATTCAGTAATAAGTGCCATCATAGGGCGGATTTTAAAATTTAAATTTTTAAATAATAATTTTTTTAATTTTTTTAATTTTAATTTTTAATTATTCTTCTTATAATTTTTATGTATATGTGTATGTTTGTGTGTGTATGTGCATATTTGTATATATGTATGTATATATGTATGTGTGTATATATGTATTTATGTGTGTAAAAAATCTTTTAGCTATTTAAATGCTCTTTTTTATAATATTCATTAATTTTTTTTATTTTTTATATGTATGTGTGTGTGCATATGTATAATGTATATATATATTCGTGTGTGTGTGTGTGTGTGAATGTATATGTGTGCATGTGTGTGTGTGTACACATATATATTGTGTGTGTGAATTTTTGTATATGTGTACACATATATGTGTGTATGCGCATGTATGTGTATATACGTATATAAGTGTGTATGGAATTGAATGTATGTGTATGTAGATATGTATTCATAATCGAAGAATTGTGTGTGTGTGTGTATGTATGTATGTATGTATGTGTGTACTTTTATATGTATGTATAATTGTAAATGGAATTTTTTTTTTTTTTTTTACCTAGCGGTGTCTTTATTTAGTTTAAATCAAATGACCTATTTTTTTTTTAAATTTTTATTTTAAATCCTATATCTTTTTATTCCCTTTAAAAATAATTATGCCTTTTTAAGTAAAGGCCTTTTTCTAATACTTCAACGTTTTTGGGATGTTAGGTTTTTGAATATGTCCAGCGTCTGTAATATATAAAAAAAATTTTTCTTTCTTTTCTTTTCTTTTTCACTCCCTTCCTTCCTTTATCTCTCTTATCTCCCACCTTTTTTCCGTGTTGCTTAACCTTAAATCAATTTCAACAAGGCAGTCTGTTAATTTTTAAGTTATAATTCTCTTTCCTTTTTTTGCAACCGAACCCAGACGATGTCAATTTTTTCTTTTTTTGTTTATTTGATTTTATTTTGTTTTATCCTTTGCTTTTTTCTTTTTTTTTTCTTTTTCTTTTTTAATTTCTTTGCAAATCTATTTAAAAAGGAAAATTAGACTGATTTTTCTCCAGTTTCTGAAATGATTTTTCTGTTGCTGAGGTGATGTGTTATCCCCGTGGGGATTTTCATATCGAAATGATCATCCAACATCATTGAATTAATCCTTTTTTAATTTAATATATATATATATATACTGCTTTGACTGCTACAATCTTAACCTCTTCAAGTCAGTGATCAATTTCAATCTATCCTCGTAATATTCATTTTCAACCTTCTCATTCATCATAGCCATTTTAAGAGTAAATCTCAACTTTGAGTGACTCTTGAGTCATATATTGGATGAATTTCAGTATTAAAAAGATATTAATTGTTTTAGTGTTTTTTGGATTGTTTTGTATACTAGTGAGCCAGCCATAGACTGACTCATTTTATAGTTCATCAATAGAAGGGTTAACCAATAATAAGTACTGATTATGAGGTTAAGTAGGATGGATAATGGTTGATCTTAAACTTGCTGAGGTTAAGATTATAGTGATCAAATAAGAGTCTGTTTCAAAAGGTAGAGGCTCATTAATGATTATATCCTCAATACGTCTTATGGTTGGGTTGAATTTTACCTTGAGGTAGAGGTTACTGGTACAAATCTAACACAGAGACACTCCTGTTTGACATACTAGTTTCTTCACTTTAGTTTCTTCTGTTATCTGTTTAGTTCTCCATGATTTGCAGAATAAAAACAAATGATGAGAACCTGTACTTTACACCCTTGTATAAGTATTAGAATCAAATAAATATTTAGCACTGGCACCCTTCTGCAAACAGATTTTTTTAAACTCTAAAAATACTGATTTATTAGAGTAAGAAAAATTTTCCATTTGGTTATTTTAACAACATAAGCAAAGCAATACACTGTGCCTCCTCGACCTCACTCTCTCAGCTGATCTCAAGTGGAACTACATTGAATCAATAAATGCATCTACTGCTAAAAAGTTTGGGTCACTGTGCAAGCCAGGAAGTTTTGCTTGTCAGAATCCATCTTGCACATTTAAAAGCCTCTACCTTTTGAAACAGACTCTTATTTGATCACTATAATCTTAACCTCAGCAAGTTTAAGATCAACCATTATCCATCCTACTTAACCTCATAATCAGTACTTACTTCCTCCTCTTACTTCCATACATCTTAATTTAGTAATCCACTACCTTCAGTGGCTCTTGGGCCTTGTACTGAGTGAACATTTAATAAAACAAAATCTTTGAAGATGTTTACACTAACATGAGTTTCCATTTCTTGCTTTCTGAGGTTGAACATTGATGTGGATTCCAACCATTCTATAGAAAAGTGTCAATTAGCATTGCAGACTAAACAATGTTGGTGGAAGTATGCAGTACAACCTGACAATGTTTATGATTGGGAATCAAAATGTTTGTAGCCTGACAGATGGATTTTGATCTGAAACTTTCGCTGTATAATGTGCAATATAACAGAAGTGTTAGGTTAAACATACTGACAAGAAATTTGTTGACCATGTCCACCATAGTTTATGGATATAGAATACAGCACAGTATAGAATCTGTTCAATGAAACAACATCAAAGATTAACACTCACAAGTCAGACACTCTACTAAATCGGATTACATTGTGAATACTCAAGAAAATATGGCCAACTTTTATACACGTGGCATTGAATATTTAGAGCCTTCTGATTGGTTAACCCTTCTATTGATGAACTATAAAATGAGTCAGTCTATTGCTGGCTCACTAGTATAATCATCTTTGCATTGAATACTATTGCCATGTCTGGTCAGGTTCTCCTGCTGTTCATCTCAGGGTTCTCAACAAAATCCAAAGGAGGATCTACAATGTAATTTTGATTTGACTGTTTGCCTTTAGCTACTTTCTCACTGATAGAATGTGGCTTACCTCTGTCATTTTTACAAGTATTTTCATGGCTTCTGCTCTGATGAACTTTATTCTCTGGTGCACTGCTCTCATGAGTTTATCCTTACATCTAGAATGGCAACTAAGTTCCACCCTTTTATTATCAAAATAGCAAATGTAACTGCCAATTCTACTCTCTCAGTTTCTTTACTTACGCTTCCCACCTGCAGAACTCCCTTCTCCATGCTTGCTTCCCTGATAGCTACAATCACCAAAAGTGACTCTCTTTCTCAGTCTTTCTACAACATCACCTGTATTGTTTTCTTTTCTGTCTTCCCTCTCCTCGCTTTGTAACCCTCTGTGTACCAGTGGCAGTACTGCCTTACTTGGAGCAACGATTATAAAAAAAATATGTTGAGACAACAATATTATTCTGTTGTGAAGTAACAAAAGTTTAAAAAAATAGAGAAAGTAAGCAGTAGGACTTTCTGCAAATTGGTACATGCTCTGTTACCAATATTATTCCACACTTTAGTACTTTTTGTTATCTCTCTAGTACTACATGATTTCATGAATAAAAACAAGTAAAGCTATTATTGACTTAACACCTTTATATAGAATGTGTGTTGTGGTTCAGTGGATGTCAGCTTGGACTAAGAAATCAGAGAGCCAAGTTTGAATTCCAGTTAAATTCATTGCACAACTACTCTTGGCAAAGGTATGAATTTGTCATTTCTCCCTCTATCTATGGGTTAAATAGCAGGAGCCTTTGTTGGCAACCAGTCTACCACAGTGATGGCAACCTACTACAGGAAAATCTTCTGCCCGGTCAGTTATCTCTCTTTCAAGACATGATCTCTCAAGTGTGTATCCTGTATGGCACTTAACTGACTGAATAATATTAAAATCAAATGAGAGGTAATTAACACGAAAGACTTTAGTATGAAAAATATATGATTGCAAAAGATTAGGATTTTAAAAAAAATTCCCTTCATGACAAAGGTGATCTTCCCAACTTTATTTTTCTTAATATCTGTAAATTCCTCTTAGGAAATATTGTCAAATAGTTACCTATTGATTTCTGTGTAAATTATGATTTTTTTTAATAACAATGCATTTTACTTTCATATGCTAGGTTGACCTCTTCAGGTTAGAATGAGAGGCAAAACTGGCTCAGTTTTCTTCTTTATATTAAAGCCATTAATGTTTGTTGGCATCTTTTGTTTGGGTGAAATAACAAAACTGCATTTTTTTCATATTAATGCCATTGATCTAAAAATTCATCAACAGTGCTTCTAAAACAATGAAATATTGATCGCACCAAACAAAATAGCAACAACTAAAAAGAACCAGGAATATACAAATAAATTGTACAAAGTGTCCAATGATTTACATGAGAAAAACATCTAGAAATCTCAAAAACAGAAAAAAAGGGATATGCTGCATAACAACACTTTGAAGTTTACAATCTGGTTGTAATTTCAGTGTAATAAATGGCATTTTTATTAGTAGACAAAAGGATTAATTAAGAAGAAAATACATTGAGAATGCACTGATCCCACAATTCTCAATGATAAACTTAAGACCAGGCTCATGCATAATATCATCACAAAAGTAATAGCAGCACAATGAGATACATGAGCTAATAGAGATTATGATAGAGATATGCTAGGAGTGGGCTAATTTCTAATCCAACAAGCATTAACATCTTTTAAATGAAAAGCACAGATTTTGTTCTTTTATTCTGACCTAATGCCAGTTTAGCATATGAAGGTGAAACACATCAGTAAAAAACTTTTCTACTTTGTCTCATTGTGCATTGTGTTGCAGTGGATATTGGCTTGAAACAAACAATCGAGGAGCCGAGTTCGAATTACAGTTGAATTCATTTCACTCACTTACCCTTGGGAAAGGTATTAATCCATCTCTTCCTTCCAGTTATGGGTTAAATAACAGGACAGATTGGGTTCTATAGCCTTGGCTGGCAACCAGTCTACCACAGAAAGCAATGCGGGATGATCTTCTGCCCAGTCGGTCAGGTCTCTTTTGAGGCATGATTGCCCAAGCGTGTATCACTTATGGCACTTGACATGGTTATTTAGAAAATTAGGGAGGGGTAGTTGGGGGAAATGCATTTAGGTGTGTCAAAACTGTTCAATCAGCATTATAACTAATACTCTAACATAAATAAAAAATGAAAATTATTTTAATAAAATAAATGACCCACACAGTACTAAATTGTTGTTTTTAATACAGTATAACTAAGAATACCACAATTATTTAATGCTAATTCTGACTTAATCTTTCTATCCCTTTGCTCATAGATAGTAGTTAAAAAAATCTGTTGTTCAATGAAAAAAAACTAAAATCCAACCTCCTAATAAAAATTGTCTACCCATTTAAAAAATTTAAGGTCCCACTATGTATCTTAATAAGTGACATGTCTAGACGTAAGCCATCCTGCCCCATTTCCTAACTCAAATGTTTAAATCTACATGGTAACATAATTCTAAATGCTGATTTAACAGTTTTGACACACCTTAAATGCATTTCCCCCAACTACCACTCCCTAATTTTCCGAGGAACAGTTTTGTTCCAAAACATGAAAATTTTTGTGTAATGTTATTATGCTTTTAATAAACCCTTGTAATAACAAAATTATATTATTAAGCTCTACTCTGTATCGAGCACTCTTTATAAAAGTAAATGCTTGAACAGTGGGTTTTTAATCTACGTGTTCTTTCACTTTCTTTTAATATTACACACACACACACATATGAGGTAGTTGGGATTAGAAGGTACTTTCTGCTATGAAAAAACAAAAAATTCCTTTTTAATGTTTATCAACTGTTCAAAACGGCATAACTTTTGGTCTATTTCAGATAAACCTCTCAGGTTTATTTAAAAAAGCTAAAAGCATCTACTTTAACATACAAACACTTACACTTAACAGATTTTCACATATATTGTGGAAAGTATCTTCTTGTACTGAAGGCCTCATATATATCAATGTATATTTGGGCAGCAATATTTCTTTTAAACACATTTTGTCAAATACGACAAATAAGGAAAGTTTAATATTTCATTTATTTTTTTTTATTTTTTTTATTTTTTTTTTTTGAAGCATTCTTAAATATTTTCATTTGGTGAGAGTAAGGGAGGGCAAAAATTATCCAAATTATTCATTGTCCCAAGTACTTTTGGCCACTTCTTTGGTCATTTTCAAGAGCATTTGTTTTTGGGTTTGTTAATGTTGTAGTGAAATATCCCGTCCTACCCAGGAATGGGTATGACCCGGGTTATAAAAGATCGGGAATAGAACAAACTACAGAGTGATCGAGAGTGTTCATGATTATACGAGAGAGATCGAGAGCCATCAGCCTTAGACGAGAGATGTCACTAGACGGAAGCCTTCTTCTCAAGACAGACGCATACGTCCTATACAGAGACATTGCCTTCTTGATTGTTATTCTTGTGAACTGTTCATTGGTGTACATGTATTTGGTTTATTGTACTGAGGTATAATAAATCTCTATATATCCTCAGTGTTAAGAATTGTTTCTTGCACTATTCTTTCTCTGTTTATCCCCTCCAGGGATATAACAGTTAATTTCTCATAGGAGCATTTATTTCCAAGTTAAAATGGCTAAAGAAATGGTCAAAAGACTTGGCACAGTAGACAATATGGACAGTTTTTTAAACTTATTCAAATCAAACTATCTCTCTCTCTCTCATTCATTCATTCATTTATTTTCTCCCAGAAACCAAGTAATGTCTTTTGACACAATCAAAATGGAATAGTCCAGGTATTGGCTGGATGCAATGATAATGAGAACTAAAGAACAAGGAATGGAGAAACAAGCATGCTTATAATAGGATACTCATAAATCTGATCATTTCTAAACTTATTTATAAATGGAACTTTGTTTGTGTGTGTGTGTGTCTGTTACCTATAGACTCCGAAACAGCTGAACCAATTTTCTTGAAAATTTACACAGTTGTACTATAAGTGTCTGCGAGTGTTATTAGCTAGGTTTTGTGTCGAGGTACCCCTGATAAATATTGATAATCGAAAAAATCGGGTTATAGAAGGAGTGGTCCGATTTTAATCAAATTTGATACACTCATAGACAAAGACATAAGAAACAATATTCAGAAGTTTCAAGGTTGCAGTTCTTACAATAGTGCAGAAAATTTGATATCGGTACCAGGAAATGAAAATTTGACTTACATCCATTCATTTTTCTTTCAGTCTACGGTTTCGCTTTAACTGGAAACAACTATTGCTTTTTAGACTTTCGTGCCAACGTCCAAAGAGTCTGAGCTCCAGGACCATGGATTAGTTTTAAAGCTTTCATTACACCCGAGCAATGCCAGGCTATACTGCTAGTATTTACATAAGTGGAAAAAGCCATATATTCTGCATTGTCCAGCCTCTTACCTTTGTAACCCAGACTACTGAATGAGAGAGAATTTAATTGCAGGTTTGTGTGTTAAATAGAATTGCTACATTGGACAATTTTGAAAGCATGGTGTTATAAATTTTCACTTTATCCTTTTGGAGCTACTTTTAAAATAAGCTAGGCTGACTTAGAATTTTAAGTTTGTTTTAAAGTAATTTTATAATTTAAAGTTAGAAATTCACAAAGATCATTGGAAAGAACAATGCTAGGGATAACACTTAGGACAGAAAGTGGTCACCATGGATCTAAGTGCAGACTAAGATAAGAGATAACAAGAGAAAGGGACAAAAGATAGCAAAATGTTGTAGGAAAAGACCAAACAAAAACTGGAATTAAATAGAAGGATTTACTGGTAAGACATGGCCAAGAATAGCATAGTGAAAGCCATCACGGAAGCACTTGTAAAAACCTTTGTCTAGTAATGGCTCCACGATGGCTGCTGATGGTGATGATGATAATGAGCTTGAGTTATTAATGATGATTATGGTGATGATGATAAATTTGAATTAAGGAGAAAATCAATTCTTTCAAATGCAGCCCAAATGGTGTTAAAAAAGAAACATTCAAGAAAAACTGGTGGAGTGAGTACTTAAATAATCAAAAAATGTAAGCAATTTTATTGATGCTGATACTTGCATTTATCATTTACTTGTAGTACCTGGGAAACTTTCATGGCTTTCCTGTTTATATTTGGTTTTCTTTCTTTAATTTTCTCACTGAAACCAAAAAGCATCTCTGATATGTCCTTTCCATTTTTTTCTTGTGATCAGAATGGAACAGCCCATTATAAATGAGGAATTGGTAAGGCATTGCTTTTCTTTTTTCTCACTGAAACAAAGCAGCATCTTTGATATGTCTTTTCCACTTTGTGATCAGAATGAAACAGTCTATTATTTATGAAGGTATTGACAGTGTTTAAAATACATGCTAACAAAGAAAGCCAGGGGTGAGCATGCAGAATTATAATGATAGTCTTTTGATCAGCAAATCACACTATGTTGACTGACGACACAAAAGTGAAAATATTAGCTAGAACTCCTCCTCTTCCTAGATGGACACACACAATTACGAACACACATTAGAATTTTTAGAAACTTGCATACAAATAGAATAATCTATGGTTTTAATGCACACAATACATGACTGACAAATGAGAACGGATCTAAACAAAATTGAAAAAAAAAGAGTTTTGTTTTTTTGTCTGTTTTCCCTCAATCTATGAAGAAACTTTAATAAGAGTAAAACTTGTTAGCATGATAAATATTTCTTATTTGTTTTTTATCTTATATATAGCTATTATTTCTGTAAACACTCTTTTTAGTGAGTACATGTTTTTGAGTTGCTATCATTGTTCTTTTATTTTTTTAATTATTGAAATTAATATCAACTGGCCTAGATTGAAAAATCCTACAAAAGAAAAATTGTCTTTTTGTCAGGAATCAAGCCTGTATCCCTGTTTTCATCAGAGAAATGGCTTTTATAGCCAAAACACATCTTGACAAGGTTTTAATTACCTATTTAAGGAATGCACCCTTCCTGTTGGGACTTTTTTTATGAATCTTTATCTACTATCTTCAGTTTTGTATCCAAAACTTAAAAAACAGTAATGTTTTAAAGAATTTTTTTTATCTGACATTATTTCTTATTATTAAAAATATTATTTTACTGGGTATACATATTTGAGTTTTAGATATAAAAAGTACAAACATAGGGATTACTACTGTCTTCTGACTTGGTTTCATACTTCAGTGTAATTTTCAGACTTGATCTGAAGATCGTATTGAAGTGTGAAACTCAAGGATCAACAATGTATGGTGACTGTTTGTCATATGTGTGGCTGGCTGGCCACTCTTATCCAAGGATGCCTATCTACTAGTGTGTCTGACTAATCCCTGTTGCAGACACCTGCTCAGAACACCCACCTGTGGTTTATACTGCAACTATGCTGAGTGGACCGTAGTTAGAATTTTTAGGAGAGAGTGTGTTATCTTGTGTGATCAACAGTCTGAAAAAGACCATCACGCTCAAACCCTCAGGTCTTGGGTATGATGGTAAACTGCATCCAGCTGAAAGACTCTCAGCTATGAGCAAATAGTTATCCCTCAAACTGGGGTGAAAACACTATAAAAGTAGAGAAATAGACTTTTATAGAAATATATAACTAAAAATTGACATTTATAGAAAAATATACATTTTTAAAGTAAAAAAATATTACCAAAAATACATTTTTAAAGGAAAAAAATTATTACCATAACACATTTTTTAAAGGAAAAAATTATTACCATAACACATTTTTAAAGGAAAAAATTATTACCATAACACATTTTTGAAGGAAAAAAAAATTGCCATAATACATTTTTGAAGGAAAAAAATTATAACTAGCAAAACATTTTTGAATACAAAACTAGAAAACATCTTCAGTTCTCTATAATAAAAACAAAAAATCTTCATTAAAATCTGACTAAACCAACTTTCTCACTATAACCTAACATTAAAAAAAATACCTTAAAACTCCACCTTTTTGGCATTAAATAACCCACAGAGGTTGATATGCTGTTAAACAAAATTCAAACCCTCAGTAATGATAACTTGTGACTTTGTGTTAGCACAATTGCCAATGTTTTCACAAGGTTTGCGTCAATCCATGATATTTTCTAAAGGCACCACAAACTGAGATTACCTCCAGATTGATAACATTGAGAAATCACTTTCATGACAAATCAGCCATGGTATAATTTTAAACCCAGATCTCATGGTCAGAAAGCAAGTGTTCTCACTGTTCGGCCATGTGCTCATGTCATTCACACACACACACACACACACACACACACAGAATTTAGAATTAGTATATTTTTTATCTAAGAAATCTAAACTTATTTATAAATGGAACTTTGTGTGTGTCTCTGTGTATGTGTATCCGTTACCTATAGACTCCGAAACGGCTGAACCGATTTAATGAAAATTTACACAGTTGTACTATAAGCGTCTGAGAGTTTTATTAGCTAGGTTTTGTGTCAAGGTACCCACGAAAAAATATCAAAAATCGATAATCGAAAAAATCAGGTTATAGAAGGAGTGGTCCAATTTTAATCAAATGACTTCATATATTGGCTCTTTATCAAGATCAGATCTAAATTGAACTGTTTTTCAGCCCTTAAGAGAAAAGAACCTTTAGTCAATTTAAGATTATTGTAAAATTAATTAAGTATCAGAAATTTCAAAAGTAAATAAGACTAAATTCAAGACAATTATGAATTTACACATCCTCAAACCTCATTGTTGATTCAGTTATTTCTTGTGGCTAAGTGCATAATTCATTCTCAAACCTTTGCTTGCCAAGAATAAACATTCAGCTTTCTTCTAAAAAATTATTTCTAGATTTGCATTTCCTTTTCACATCTGCCATTAGAAATTCATGTCAAATATTAGCTTATTTGAACTCTTCAGTTGTTTTATTTCTATTTTCTATAAATACTTTCATGGTAATTGTTCAGATGAGCTCTTTACTATGGTACCTAGATTTTTTTAATTTAAGTGCAGTCCTAGACTGGTGTCAAGATCTCATCAATTTAACATTGAGTTGGCTGGATGTAACAGTAAACTCTATGCTGACAGTTTTTTTTTCTTGCACTTCTTGCTTGTGGGACTCTCTTCTGGCTCCATAGTTTCCAGTCAACTTTAATCTGCAAAAATGTAAATGCAATGTCAATCGCTATCTACTGTCCTCCCGCTCATTATTGATGTTTATTTTCCCAATTCTCCCCCACCTTGTCACCCTTTGTGTCTTAGTAGCTTTATTGCCTTGCATAGTGTGATACTGATGCGAAAAATATTTACATCTTCATGTGAATTTAATTTTAGCTTATATAGATAATTATAAACTTTTCTTTAAAAAATATTACATTTTAATTGATTATTTAACATCATTTAACTTGTTGCTATTTATCAAGCAGCTCACACATATACACACACATATAAAACAGTTGAGTTATAAATAATTTCTATTTTAATTCAACTTAATTCTTGAAAAAATAAAGTCCCATTACATCTTATTTGATTATATATTCCTCGTTATTTGCAATAATTGATCTGAAAAAGTTTTTGATGAACTCTTGAATCTGGTTTGCATTAGAATAATTTTTTTCCTTTCCCAATCAGAGTATTTTGCATTGATCAAAAAAAAGGTAGTAATCAGTTGGCACAGGGTCAGGTGAATATGGCAGATGGGTTACAATAGATCAACCCTGCTTCAAAATCTTTTTTGGTTTTTCTTGTTTTTATACTAAAGTAATGGCCAAAAGTGCTTGGGATAAGGGACAATACAAACAATTTTTGCACTCCTTCACTTTAACCAAACAAAAAAAAATGTAAGAATGGTGCAAAAACTAAATAAAAAACATTAAATTTACACACGCACACACACGCATATATATATAAAATTAATGTGAAGAAATTTGCCACTTAACAGAGCAGTGTTGTTTCAGTCATGCCAACTCTTCAAACTTTTTTAAGGCATTATTTTGATGTCTTCACTCTTCAAGGATTTTGTTTCTTCTGCTGAAAAGTGAATATGTCTCAATAATGCCTTCATAAAGCTTCAAAGGTGGCATAACTGCTCAATTAAATGACAAACTTTTCCACATTAATTCTGTAAACTATCTCAATATCAAGCACTTTATGACAAAAATCCTTTCTAACAGTAAATCATTGAAATCTTGGCACTAAGCATTGTCACAATTTAACACTATATATATATATATATATATATATACAGTACTATGCAAAAGTATTAGGACAAGAATTTTTTATCTTTTATGAGGCATATTGACAGAAAATAAACAATTTAATTAAAGTAATTTTATTTGATTTACTCAACAAATGCTTTAACAAGAAAAAATACTTGTTACAAAATAAATTTAATATTTAGTACAATAGTCTTTTGCTTTGATCACAGCATTTATTCTGTCAGGCATTGACATCACAAGCTTCTTCAATGCATCTAATGGTATCTCCTGCTAAGCAGCTTGTATTTATTCCCAAAGTGTGTCTTGCGAAGTAACATTAGATTTATCAATTCTAGGGTGGGGAATAAGAAAAAGTCAGTCATATCCAAGGATAATAGAATAGCGAGTAGTTTCAAAATAACTTGTTTAATAGAAAATAGGAAAAATTAGATATAACTTCATTTTAATACATTTCTTTTACACCTAGTCTTAAATAATCAATATTTATTAGCAATTTACTTGGCTTTTTGCCCTGTATTTGAATTTCAGTAAGGTTTTTAAGAAAATTACCCCTGTAGTAATACTTTTGCACACTACTGGTAGTGTGCAAAAGTGTTATGACAGGGGTGATTTTAAACTTTATTTTGATGCCTCATAAAAGATAAAATAGTTCTTGTTCTTATACTTTTGCACAATACTATATATATATATATATATATATATATATATATAATTTTACTTGTTCGAGACTCCTTGAGATTCTATGACCTTTTATTCAGTTATTTTATTAACTTTTTTATTTTAACTTTAGCATTACTCTTAGTATTTTTTTTTCCCAGAGATATTCTTTGCCTTGATATAGTTTGTTATTTTTATATACTTTTCTTTTTTTAAAAAGAGCCATGCTTTTTCTATAATTTCTTGGGGCTCTTTCATTAATTAATGAAAGGGAATCAAGAAAATATAGAAATCATTTTGTTCTTTGAAAACCTTTTTTTGGCAGGATGAGCAGTCATCAGCTTTTCAAGTAGGGAAAGAGAATTATCTTGCATGAATGAATTTATTCCTTAGCTTAAATCCTTTTTGCCACGCAAAGAAACATCTTGTCCAAGAACTTTTCACAATTTTTTACATTTATTTTGTTCATATAATTAACCTTTAATGGAACATCAATGTTCCTATCTATAATACTTACCCAGAACATTACTCTACTTCCCACTTAATACTGAAGTCCCTGGGACATGTGATGAGGAAGGACGGCTTGGAGAATCTGCTACTCAAAGGTCAAACAGAGGAAAAGAGAAACAGGGGAAAGCAGCAGATAACATATTTAAAGGGCCTGAGCAAGTGGATGGCAGAGTGAGATTTGGGTGGACTTACAGGAAAAAGCATACTAAGAGCTAGCAGAGATAGGGAGATGCAGAAGTCCATGAAGGCCTACATCTTGAAGGGACATGGAACATAGAAGAAGCAAAGTATCAGAAACAAGAAAATCTTACTTGACTATCAGTCTTTCTACAAGGCAATCTCATAACAGATGAAGAAATAATGAAGCAACAGAAATGTGGTTCTACAGCAGGATGCTGAGAATACCATGGATTGAACATGTGATCAATGACAAAGTTTGAAAGAAAATGGAAGCAAAAAGGAAACTTAACATCAGAAAGGGACAGTTAGAATTTCTAGGACACAATGAGGAAAATGATTGAGAAATGGGATATTGATAAGACAGAAAAACAGCCTAATGAGTTTGTGTAGATTGTTATTAGAAGAGAGATTAAGAAAGATGACAAAAATTAAAAGTTCTATAAATGACATGAAATTGTGCAGAGTCATGATCGCCCACGTCCTGAAAGGACAAGGCACATAGAAAAATTATAATAGTAATTTCCAAGAAGTATTCAGTTTCTTACCTAGCTCTTAAATACATTCATTCCTAAAAAAAAATCAGTTTCATCTTCATTCAATTTACATATTTCTCTTTTGGATATTTACTTTAGTCTGGTTGATTGTGTGTCTTTAGCCAATAATCTTAATTTTTTGTCTCTTTTTCTCTTTGATTCTGTTTCAAATATTTTCTTTGCTGGCCAATTCACTTTTCTTGCATTTTTCATTTTTCTCAAATATATTTTTCTAACATTGTTAAGCACAGATTTCTTTTTCTCAAACTTACATACATTTTTTTCTTTTGGAGGTTGGTTATCATATTTGTTTAGTTTAAAGTATTGGTTTTGTCTAAATTACATTTTCTAAATTGTATTTAATGCATATATTTGCATTTATCTTGGTGTTTTTTTTTTGCAAGCTATTCATTTTTAAGTATTCATAAGTAACATTGTAATATTTTGATATTTGTGATGAATAAGTAAAGAACAGGGAGAAAAAAGTCTTTAATCTAACAAGTTTCACTTACAAAAATTTTATACTTGTTTATCTGTGTGTGCCATGTGTAATAAAAGAAATAGATGTTTATTTTAAATATAAGTGTATATATGCGAAAATAATGTTATTTTTTTTACATTTAAAATTGTTCATCAATTGTTTTATTACATGTGACATGTATTTGACCAATGAAATCAAACTCCAATCAACATACTGTCACTTTGGATGTTAGAAAATTTTTTAAAAAAATTTTAAATCATTTGTCTTTAAAAAAATCTCTGAAAATGTTTGCTAAAGTGAAACATGATGGATTAAAGATTTTTTTCTCCTACCTGTTCTTATTCTTTTTATCTTTATCCATATATTCAACTTGCTTGCTCTCTCTCTCTCTCTCTATATATATATATATATAACATAGTGATGATCTACATTCTTAATATTTATAGAAAAAACTACTAAAAAGTTGTAAGTTTAAAAATGTATTCTTTTGACAGTATTTATTTATTTCTATTATTATATTTGATATTTCAGACCATCCTCGGTCTTTCATCAGGAAAGGCCGAGGACGGTCTGAAATACCAAATATAATAATAGAAATAAATAAATACTCTAAAAAAAATACATTTTTAAACTTACAACTTTTTAGTAGTTTTTCCTATATATGTAACCCTGATATAAGAGAGTGGCCGGACCGGATAGAAGTTCTCTTATATCCGGGTTTTGTTTATTTTATATACATTACCACAGGCTCTAATTTGGGACCAGAGAAAACTACTCTTATATCTGGGTTATATATATATATATATATATATATATATATATATATATATATATAGCCCAGAGGTAGAATCGCCGACTGATGCCAATTCGATTGGGTTTCAATCCTGGGTTAAAAGCAATCAGAGTCTAACCGTACTGATGAGCTGTGATACAGCAAAACAGATCTGTCTGCGGATGACGATTGTATGTGTGTGTGTGTGTGTGTGTGTATATATATATATATATATATATCTGACCCTGTAACTGGACCATATTTCACTGCTTCATGATGGTGCACTGAGCATCAAAACTTGATAGGTTTTGAGTTGCAGTATGCTATTATTGTAATAATAATAATAATAATTATTATAAAAAGATGACTGACAAGGTACTTGAATTTTGCTTTTTATTAAGTTCCTCTTGTGTTCATGTAAGTAATGTTTCTTTTCTCGACATAAAGTGTGTAAAAAAAAAAACTGAATATGTTTTTATCAATGATGTTTTTTTTCTTATTTTTAAAAACACTCATCTTCAATGAAATTTGTATAAGTGAGGGATTGTTGCCCAAATACACAACTGCATAAAACTTGTCATTCCGGTTTATAGATTTAGTTGTACTACCACAAATGCTTTTGTACCAAAATATCCATTATCAAGAATTTTTTTTTTTAATTTCTAAAGACTGTTGTTTTTAATGAAACTTGTATAAAAAAGGGATTGCTGCCCAAATAAACAATTATATATAACTGGTTGTCATTCTAGTTTGTAGATTTAGTTGTATCAAACACACTTCAAAAGGATTAACCCATTAACAGCCATAGAAAATTTGTTTCCTGTGGATGATCCTTCAAACTACAGTGGTTGAAATACCCATTATCTGAAGCTAATCCGTTAATATTATTGTTTGAAATCTAACCTTATTTGTTTCAGGCTCTTTTGGAAAATTTGGTCATTGATTTTGCCACTTAGCACTGAAAGCCTGAAGTTCAAACCATCTGACTTAGGATCAACCACAAAGTCATTAGTTAATGAGAATACTTGTCTTCAATGTTAAATATTTTTCAATTCCAGTATTAAAATATCTAAATAGTCAAATACTAGCTAGCAACAAATACAGTCAGAATGTTGCCTGGATGAGCCAAAATATTAACATCCCAGGTCAGCTCAAAACTATATATATATATATATATATATATATATATATATATACATTTAAACAGTAATCTTTCATTAATACTTGTTTGATTAAAGGTCATATACAAGGAATGTTTGAAACTTTACTCTGAACTCTGAACTTGTTTCCATACAAATAAATAAAAGTCTGTTGTTAGAAATGTCTAAATTATTTTAATCATAGGAATTCAGCTATACGTTTAAATCTTCGATAAGAGTCTCAATTTGTGTTGAGGAAAAATCATGGTAGCTTTGTTAAATTTCAATTTTTACATGGCAGCATTATCTTATTTTTGTATTATAATGATGTCCCATATAAATCAACTTCTCTCAGCAAAATGTATCAGTTAATTAAATACAGATAAGAAATACATTTTACCTTTAACCACAGTTTTTGTTTCTCATTATTAAAGTCTTCAATCTTAAAAATAACAAAATAAGTATGTATATATATATATTAAAATGATGTTCAAGACCCAAGAGCCACTCAAAGTAAATTTTTTAGCATAAAAAGTGTGGTTTATGGGGATATGTAGAGAAGATAAGGATTAACCCTAGGTTGAAAAACAAGCAAACATTCTAGTGATCAGGGAAGCATCTTCTTGGAAGATGGGTAGTCATTTGTGGGAATTTTGTTTCAGTGAAACTTACTTCTCACTAATGAAATAGAAAAGGAATGAGGGTAGTTCTCTACAATGTTAGCCATGAGTGTCAGAACTTTCCATGGAAATATGGATAGAGCAGCAAGAGGCTTGCACTAGTTTTACACAATAATATAGCTGTGTTCATGTCAGAGAAAATTATATGATTCAAAAGCTTTTTCTTGTTTAAAGTTCATATACAGACTATTTATTCACTTAGCCATATATAAGTGCATATATGTTTGTGAATGTATCAATGTAAGTACGTTTATATATATATATATATATATATATATTTTAATTTTTTTTTTTTTTTCAAACAGCAACAAAGAAATACACCTATATTCCTAACCTCCCGTAATTAATACCCTAATATTTGAAATATGACCTTTCCAAATAATAACATATAACTAAATAAGAAAAATAAAACAATGGGTAAGTGCAGACATTTAAACAAAATATTTACTTTGTCATTCAAACATTATCTACATACATACATATGTATGTTTATATATATATATATATATATATTGCTCTCTCTCTCTCTCTCTATATATATATATATTGCTCTCTCTCTATATATATATATATATTGCTCTCTTTCTCTCTCTCTCTCTCTCTATATATATATAATGCTCTCTCTCTCTCTCTCTATATATATATATATATATATAATGTGTGTGTGTGTTTGTGTATGTGAGTGCATATCTAATGAAACAACAATAAGTAAAATAAAGTTATAAACTTAACCCTTCATAATTAACACCTAATAAGATAATACCAAGCCAAGTAAAAAAAAACAAAAAAAAAACAAATGATTAACTACTGAAAAAAAAACAAGGTAATTGGGAAGCAAATACATATCAACAAATATTTCTTTTGCCATTTTAGTATTGACAAAAATGAATTATTTCAACCATCAAAAAATATTTTTAAAAGTATTATTTAAACAAGAAAAATTTAAAAAAAAAGAAGCAGGACGCACTTATATATTTTCAAAAACTTTATTTCTAAAATTTCAGAATATTCTCAAACCTTAACGTGAATATAAATCATCTCTGACACTGTATACAAATCTTCAACTTTTGACACTTGGAACTGAAAGACAAAGAAGAAAAGAAAATGAATAATGAGAAAGTATAATGAGACAATAAATCTATGAAGAGAAGAAATAATCACAACATTCTACACATGCACAAAGAAGAAAAATCAACCTAACACCAATAAAAATTAATCTTTTAATTTAATATAAAAATAATGAAAACAAGAAAATTGACAGACATTTGTTGATACCTCTTAATGTGTGAACCAAACAATTACACAAATGTTCATTTGCAAAATTCTGGAGTAGAGGTGATGAATATAATATGAAACAACTAAATGACAAACTATATATTTGTATTACTTCAATATATTCATATATATCTATATCTATATATATATATATATATAAGATTTGGGAGGGGGTACCCTTCATTTTACACTTCTGCAATGCACTTGTGTTGAACTATTAGCCATCGAGTTACTGATCAACCTGTTCTAAGATTTGTTTGAAATGGTCAGCTGCTTGTGTGACACAAAGCACACTCTCTCCATCTAAACAACATGCCCCAAACAGGTGCACCATGTGCCATTTGTTACGTGTTTGTGATGATCGCATGTTATAGTATCATGAAGGTTGACATCCCTGTGATGCAAATATTCCACATTCACAGTGTATATTTACATAGCTTTCTTACACATGCACACACACACACACACACACATGTAAACTATTTGATTTATAGATGAGACCCTAACAGCTACTACTACTCTAAGTCAGGGTGGACTTAGGAGCAACAGCATTTAAGGAGTAACTGCACATTCCTCAAGACTTCAAATAGTAAATTTTGTGCCACATCACTGGTTACAGTTTATATATCATATCCAGAACAATATATAAAAAATTAAAAAGTGTGAAAAGCTGTTAACATTTTGTTTAAAGTGTAGATTTATTGTTGCTATTATTATTATTAATAATACTTGGTTTTTGTATGATATATTAAGTGTCCATAATGGTATTTGTGACAATACACATGTTTTGGGTCTAAAGTTGACTCTCTACAGGCAAATAAAATTGTGACTTCACATATCGAGATCCGTTTGCTTTCCTGATGGCTAATGTATCATGTAGAAATAGATAAGTGGTGACCAGGTCAGAGAGTTCAAATGTATGTGTGTGTGTGTGTGTTGGGTTTTTTCACACTCACATGTTAAGTTTTTTCTGTCACCTTCATTGTCTGTGAAAAATCTTTTTCACTGACTTGAGGAATTTGATTTCATCTTTATACTTTGAAATTGTTTTCAGCGATTTTGGTTCAGTTCTACTCTATGGGTCATCTAGTTCTTGTTATTGCTTTGGTGATACTATTTGAATTTAGTGTTTGTGTGTGTTTTGTTGCATTCAAATTTTTTGTGGTATCTTAGGTTTTTCATGTTGTTTTGTTGAGGGAAGGCTTGTATTTTTTTTGTAAATATTTCTTTTTGCATCATGAGTGTGTCATAATCTGCATTTTGGTAGATAAGCATTACTCTGAATTTACCTCCACTGCATTCATGTAAACGTTGGGAGACATACAATTTCCTGTTATTGGCTAGTTTTAATGTTACTTCTGTGCAGGGCTACTCTTTTATTCAGTCCGCGTGGTCCCCTCAAGTATATACTATGCATTCATTGCATTTTAGAACATAAATTATGTTTTTAGAGTTGCAGCTCAGATCTGTTTTTATTTTGAATGTAGATGTGTTTTCGAACTTGAAGTGTTTTCCTTCTATTGTTATGTTGTATACCTCACATCTTTTTTTTTTTGCTGTAATGTGTGTTGCTGTGATGAGGTTAGTATGTTATTTAAATTTTGGGGTTGGCATTTGCTATTAATTATTTTAGTTGTCTTTAAGATTTCCTTTATTTTATCATTTTTGTTGAGTAATTCTATGTGTGTTTTAATCTTTGTAAATAATTCTGGATTGTTTTTGTTGTATGTGGAAACGTATGCTAGAATGTTTTCTTCTTTTTTGTGTTTTTGGAGAGATTCTAATGGTATTTCTTCTGCCAGTAAGAAACCCTTGTTTATTAGTGAAGTGGGGTATCCTCTTATTTGTAACATTTTTTGTAGTTCCTTCAGGCATATTTTACGAAGGGTTTCGTCAGCTACTATTGTGCAAATTCACCTTGCTAGAGAGTAGGAGATGAATTTTAGACAACTTATATATATAACTTCAAATGCTAGTTTTAGCAGATAACCATATTTGAGTAAAACATCCTGATTTTTTAAACATTTTTATTTCATCTTCTACATTCTAGAAAATGAGAATAGAATTAATGAACAGGCTAGTGAACAAAGTAAACACTTTGAAAAAAATTGGGAGGTTTTACTCAAATTTGAATATCCACTCAAACTAATGCTTGAAATAATAAAAATATTAAAAATGAAAATCTATTTACACTTCATACAAACAGGGTGTGATGGATAAATTGTTGTCTAAATTATGCAAAAATGAAAATAACAAAGATATTTCATTTTAACTGATACATTTATCTAAATTACACAAAAATATCTTGAAATACTAAAGAGTAAATTTATTTCATAAAATTGCCATTGGCTTTAGCCAAGGAATCCAGATGACTTTGAAATTTCCTGCATCTCTTCTGGACGATCTTCTTATATAAGTTGGTAAATGCTGCCATTATCCTTGACTTCAGTTCATCTTTGTAAAACAAAATGTTTTGTTGGTCTTTTGCTCAACTGCGCCCCACATATAATAATCGCAGTTACAGTCTAGAGATTAGGTGATCAGTTGTAAGAGATGAAGTGGTCACACAAGTTGTCTGATAGCCATGACTGAGTTCTCCTCCTTGTATGACATGGTGCAGAGTCCTGTTACCAGACTTAGGGTCTTCCAGCAGCCACCCTCTTAAGCCAATGCAGCTCTATCTCCTTAAGGTACCTGATGTTGGCCTCCATATTGAGTCTGAGGCCTTGTGAGAAGTTGAATGGAGTCGTAACGTCGCCATCACTAGTGATCACTTTAAACATCTTCATAATCACTGTTAGACTCATAGAACTTTCCCAAGTCATCTGCATTGTTCTCTGACTGACACCCAAACACTCTGAAATGTATGTATTGGAACATCAAATGCAAATGTCTAGCAGTACAGCATGCTAATTCTAAATTTCTGGCAGAGTGAATTGCATCATGGTGCATTTCTTCTCACAGAGAATGCCCAACTGACCATGCTAGACTGCAGTCAAAAATTAAATGGTGACAATTTACCTATCACATCGTCTGTGTGTGTCATTTCATCTCAATCAAGACAATAATATCATAAAGATGCAGGAGATTACAGGGAGTGAAAGAGATGGATAAAACTTTAGTAAGGAAAAAAAACAAAGGAACAAGATTAAGGAAGACAGAAGATGGTGATTGTGTTTCATTTAAAATTTTTTAAGATTGTAGATGGTAAAAAGTATGAAATCAGCAGGGAGTTCCATAGGTGAGAATCGTAAGAAAAGAAAAAGTTAGAATAGTAGAGACAGTTTCATGTAGCTAATTCAACAGGAAAACAGTGAGACCTAGTTGCCATTCTAGTAGCATGCTTAACTTAATACAGTTGAGGCATTAAAAAGGAGAGCTCATCAAAACAATTGCCATGAAATCTTATAAATTATACTTTAGAACATGTGCAAACTACAATATACTACAAAATTGTACATTTTGTTTTGACATTGAAAGAACAATGTCTCAAGTAATTAATAATGATGGTCATATTAAATTAATGTTTTGAATGTTAAAAATATTTTCTTCATTCCTTATTCATTTGGATATATATTTAAGCAAATAAATTAAAAATGTTGGATTTAATCCATTTTTTAAAATTATTTGTATCATATAAGAGGTAACAAAACAGTAACATGTTTGTTTTCAAAGTAGCATCAGTAAAAAAAACAGTAATAACTGTCAGTCAGAGGTATTATATCAGTAAAAATAAATTTTAAAAAATGTATGTAGTCTGGTGTGAAACTGGCATCTATCTTAATTTGTTGCTACTGATAGCACACAAACACACACACACACATATATATATATATATATATATCAGTCAGTTAAGTGCCATATGTGATACACACTTGGGCGATCATGTCTCTACAGAAGATTATCTCGCAGTAGGTTGCCATTGCTTTCTGTGGTAGACTGGTTGCCGGCCAAGGCTATTGAACCCAATCTGTCCTGTTATTTCACTTATAACTGGAAGGAATAGATGGATTAATACTTTTCCCAAGGGTATTTGCGCATAAGTGAATGCAATGAATTCGGCTGGAATTCGAACTCAGCTCCTCGATTTCTCTTCTGAGCTGATATCCAATGCACCACAATGCACATCCTTACAGCCATATATATATATATAAAGTGGGCCCTAAATTTTATTCGAATGGTGATCTTTTTTACTTAGTTATCTTTTCTTTTTTTTTAATCATTTCACCCCGAGCAAGGCGGAAACGCCACTGATGTGCAGGGGGCTACATAAATGTAAAAAGATTAATTAGAAAAGAGTGAGGAGTACAAACTAGTTAGAAAGGAACAATAGAAAGCTGAGAAAGCAGGCGCGATGACAGATACATAGGTGGAGAGAAAGGGAAGGTTATACGGGGGTGGGGAGAGAGCTAGAGTTTAATGGTTAGTAGATGAGTATTGACTTTGCATTTAAATTTCTGGAGGTTGTAGCCGTCAGGAAAGCAAGAATACGGGAGCAAGTTCCACAGGCGGGAAGTGCGAGAGAAGAAGCTGCAGGAGTAGAATTGTCGTCTGCATTTGGCTAACCTAACTGTGAATGGGTGGGACCCAGTTGCCAGTCTGGTTGCACGAGTAAACACCTGTTGAGGAGGCATCAGTGACTTAAGTTCGTCTGAGCAGAAGCCATGAAAGTATTTATAGAACAGACAAAGGGAGGCCACATTTCGACGATGGGGAAGTGGCTGCAGTTGAGCCGCCAGATCAGTACCACATGACAGACTCTCCTTTGGAGCCTGTCAAGAACACTGAGGAGAACGGCAGGGGGCACCTGACCGTAAATGGCAGCAGTACTCCATGCACGGACGGACGGTTGACTTGTATATATGCAGGATGGATTCAGGTGGAAAAAACATCTTGGATCGACATAACAGTTTTTGTATAATAGAAAACTTGTTCTTTGACCTTTATCAGCCTTTTTTGGCAATGTGAACAGTCATCAGCTTTGCAGAATGAAAAGGAGAATTATCTTGCATGAATGAATATATTCTTTAGCTTTTTTGCCACATTAAAAAACATATTTCCCAAGAATGTTTTATGATTTCCCACATTTATTTTATTTATTTTATTACTATCATTAACCTTAAGGGAACATACAATATTCCTACTTATAATACTTACTCAGAACTTTACTTCAATTTACCTGCTATTGTCATTTTGGTTTTCTAAGCAAAGTATTCAGAAACAGAAAAATTTTGTTAGAAACAAAGAAAATAATACTTAACTGTTATGTAATATTGGTCTTCCTATATACTAGTGAATAATGGACAATTTTATGACAGATGAAAAAGAGACTTGAGGTAACAGAAATGTGTTTCTACAGCAGGATGCCGAGAATACCTTGGATTGAACATATGATCAATGACAAAGCCTCAGAGAAAATGGAAGCAAAAAGAAAACTTGACATTCACAAAGAGATAATTGAAATTTCTAGGGCACTTAATAAGGAAAGAGGGCTTGGAAAATTTGATTCTGATAAGATGGAGAAAAGCAGCATATAACCTACCTAATGAGCTTGTGTAAATGGTTATGAGAAAAGGGATAAGGAAAGATAACAAATATATATATGATACTAATATGATACTAATATATAATACAACAGGATTATTAATAATATGTTTGTTAGCAGAATAGCATCAGTTTAAAAAAAACTACTGTCAATCAGAGCTATTATATTAGTAAAAACAAATTAAGAAAAATATACACATCTGCCAGTTTCACACCATACAATCTTCTTAATTTGTTTCTACTGATAACACACAAACATGCATATATAGTAGGCATTTATTCAAAATTTTACTTCTTTCTTTTACTGTTTCTGATGCTTTGTTTTTCATGGAAAAATGTGTAATGATTCAACATTGAAAATTTAAATAATTTTTTTCTATAATTGCACATGAGTGATAAAAAATATAGAAAGAAGTTTTAAGAATAAATTCAAATATATATTTAATTTTCATTTTTTTAAAAAAAATTTTGAGGTCTTAACAGATTGGAATCCATAAGCTGTGCCTCTTGAAATAATTATAATTTTTATCTTTCAGTAAAATAAACAAATTTATGCATATGCTTCATTAAAGTATAACTGTCTGGTGATAAAATATGTATTTACAGATGTTATTTTCGAAAAAACTATATTTTTATTATTTCTTGTAAATGCTCTGTATAGATTCAGTCAGTTGAGTGCCGATCATGTCGCGACAGAGACATGACTGACTGGTGAGAAGATTATCCCGCAGTAGGTTGCCATTGCTTTCTGTGGTAGACTGGTTGCCGACCAAGGCTATAGAACACAATCTGTCCTGTTATTTAACCCATAACTGGAAGGAATAGGCGGATTAATACCTTTCCCAAGGGTATTTGCGCGTAAGTGAATGCAATGAATTCAGCTGGAATTTGAACTTGGCTCCCCGATTTCTCATTCCGAGCCGATATCCAATCCACCACAATGCACATTCTTTGTTAAAAAAAAGAAAATAAATGAAATAATCATTTTAATTAAAATAGTAGAGTAAGTATTGAAAAATTGTAGCAACTGAAGACAGATCACAAATGTATAAAATTCATATGTTGTGTTTGGAAAACCTTGTATTGATTTTGCGAATAGTTATAAAAAGACAATACATATTTATTGTATTTTATTTTTTTTATATAATCATTTTACCCCAAGTAAGGGACTTTTACTGCCACTAGTGCACAGGGGTTTACATAGGAGGAGAGTGAAGAGAAAGAGGAACAGGTTATAGGGGGTGTCAGAGAATGGGTAAGAGAAGGATGAGAAAACTGGTGTGAAGAGAGCTGCATGAGAGTAGAGTGGACGAGGAAAAGAACATTAAGGAAATGATGCAAGTCAGAGAGATAGGAGATGGCAATAGACTTTACATTTAAATTTGTATAGATTGTTTACAGAAGGGAATTCCACAGGTGGGAAGTGCAAGCAAAGAAGCTGATAGAGTAGAACTTGTGGTTACATTTTATTGATTTCACTGTAAAAGGGTGGGACCCAGTTGCCAGTCTAGTAGCTAAAGTAAATTCATGCAGAGGGAGCACCAGGGGGCTAAGCTCATTAGAGCAGAAGCTGTGAAAGTATTTGTAGAAGAGAGAGAAGGAGGCCACATTACGCCAGTGAGAAGGTGACTGCAGTTGTGGGATCGATCACATTACAGATTCTTTGTTAGATTTTGTCAAAAACCCTGAGGTGAATAGCAGGGGCACCCGACCAGATGTGACAGCAGTATTCAATACATGGACAGATGGTAGATTTATATATGTGCAGGATGGATTCAGACGAGAAAAACTTCCTGACCCTACAGAGTGAACCAACCTTCCTATCAGTAGATTTAGCTATAGGTTCGATGTAGACATTTCACTTGAGGTCGACTGAGAGAGTTAGGATTAGGAGGTGCAAGGTTTTGCTTTCAGGGAGACTAGCTTGATTCATGCTAACTGGGGGTATGAGCGGTTGTCTATGGCAGTTTCATTTTGGAAGCATTAAAATTCATGAGCCATTTCTTACCCCAGTTCACCACAGATTGTAGGTCCTTTTTTCAAGATCAGCAGTGAGGTTTGCTTTGTCAGCCTCAGTGGATTTCAAATGTTGGTGTTATTAGCATAGATGTCTACTTGGGATCTGATTACATCAGAAGATTGTTGATGAAGATCAGAAAAAAGCATAAGATCTAGAATAGAGCCTTGAGGGACACCTACATTCATATGATAGTATTGGGAGATATGTCCATTGAATACTACCTTCATTGTACAATTTGAAAGAAATGATGAGATTAGATCAAACAATCGTCCAGTTATACCATAGCCTCGTAGCTTGTGTAAAAGGCCAGCATACCAGACTCTATCAAACACTTTGGGGATATCAAGAGCAACAGCTTGAGCTTTTCCATTCTTATCGAAGGCCTAGTATATGTATCAGTGATGGTTGTTAGCATATTAGCAGTAGACCTGGTGATGCAGCAGAGAAGAGATTGTGGGCTGTGAGATGTTGAACCACTAGTAGTGGCATTAAGTAGTCCAGTAGTCTTTAGCACCAAACTTACAGGATGCTATACGCTGCTTTATTGTGTCAGCAAACAGCAGCTTAGCATCATTAAGTATCTTTTTGTACTCATTACGAGCAGAAGCAAAAATGCGTCTGTTATGGTGTGGTTATGATCAGGCGTGTGGCGCCAATAAATCTGGAAAAAGTGATTCCAGTGGGCAATAGTGGCCAAGCAAGCAGAGAACCAGGGAAATGAATGGGGTTTTAGTCGCAACTTCCTGGCTGGGATGAAAGCGTCAATGCCAGCCATAATCCAAGAGGAGACCTCAGAAACACAGTTTTCAACAGGAAGACTAAAAACTTTGTTCCAAGGGACATCACACAGGACATTGTGGAATGAGTCCTAGCCTGCTCTTTGGTAGCAGTAAGATATTCTGCTGGTCTGAGGTTTCTGGGTGAAGTGGGTGTGGAAGAATATATTTTAAGGAAACCACCGCATGGTCAGTTTTTAAGAGGGCAAAGCTGCTTGACATTGCAAAGGTCAGGGATGGAAGTGAAACAGAGATCTAGCATGGAGTCAGGTCCATTAGGGTTATTAGAGAAATGCATGGGAAAATCCACCACTTGCGTAAGTAACTGAGTGATTGAAAAATTCACAATATGGACACCAGCAGGATCTGTGACAGTTTTCCAGTTGCTTAGTGTGGTGGGCATTAAAGTCTCCAAACGCAAGTATATGAGCAAATGGATGAAAAGAAATGGCTTTATCAATATTATTTGAGATGCTGTCAGATATGGAACAGTCAGGAAATGAGGTATGCGGAAAACATGTAATTTGAGTTGTTGGGGATATTAATTTCCTTATTTTCTTTTTTTGCTTTTTGATACTTTTATTACTACCAAATTTCAACCAATTTTTTGTATGGTCTCCTTCAGGAAGGAAATCCTATGGAAAATCACCTTTGTAATTCTAAGATTAAGTCATTATCATTCCAAAAGTTGTTCAGGATATTGATCTTCTTCCTTTTTGTGTATATGCTTGTATGCAGATTTATTCATAGATAAATACATAAAGAAAAAAGTGAAGATTTTTTTTTTATTAGTTTATCTGACAGATTTTATTACTTGAACATTATTTTTAGTGGATACCTATATTTGAGTAAATGCCCTGTTTATTAGTATTTGTGTGTGTATGTGTACACACACACACACACATATATATATATATATATATATATATATATATATATATATATATATATATATATATATATTTATTTTTTATTTTTTGGCTGGTTGAAAAAATATATATATACTATTTAATAAATAAATATAACATCTACTCAAATATAGGCATCCGCTAGAAGTAATAAATAATATACATGATCTACAAATCTAAATAAAACAGCAGACATCATCGACAAATCTATTAATTTTTATAGAAATTAATAATAAATATATATATATAAACATACATATTTTGTAATGGTTGTTACAATGGTTTATAAATTCATAGTATCACTACACAAAAATTTTTTCGCGTTTCGAAGCTGCTATGTGCGCTTCTCATTGGGTGATAAGTTGATGAGAAGCGCACGTAGCAGCTTCGAAACATGAAAATGTTTGTGTAGTGATACTATTAATTTATAAACCATTGTAACAACCATTACAATATAATGGTCTACGTTGTATCGAGCACTCTTTATAAAAGTAAATGCATAAACAGTAGATAAAAAAAACCTATGTTTTCTGCAACTTTGTTACAATTACACTATATATATATATATATATATATATATATATATATATACACACACACACACACACACACACAGAGGGTGGCAATAAAGTCACTAAACAGAAAAGGAGATGGCTTGCAATTCTTCTAGTGTCAGTAATTAATATACTATTGTTTACCATAGTATTTTATTGTTATTGACCAGAATTAACCAGAACCATTTTAATAATAAATTTCTGGACTGAGGATTAATTTCTTTGTCTTAATTTTTATTCTAAGTTATTGTATAGTGGCTTTATTGCTACCCTATATGTAAATAATATTATATATTAATAACATATATGAATAAATAATGATGTATATGTAAAATTTAAACATTTATAGTAAGAGTAGTAAGAAAAACATTTCAGCAATATACCATGCCTGCCAATTAAAAAAATGTAGAGGGCCACATTACTCATACAAAATTTAAATTATTCAGTGAAAAAATGCTACACATGATATTATGCCTCCCAAAATAGTCATATATTAATGGAAAACTGATTTTGATGAACACAAAAAAATTAACTATTTTGAAAACCTCTCACAGAACACACTGAATAGTTCCAGGGATTTGTTTTGTGTACTCTTACATTATGGTATAAATCTCAAAAATATGCAAACTCAAGCTACATTTTGAATTTTTCTTTTCACTTAATCTTATATTTGATAATTTTATAACCCAAATCACAACATACCAGTATATTGTCTCTTTGTTGCTTTTTCATTTTTCTCTCAGTCTCTGAAGTAGCTTTAATAAAAGTGTAACATGTTAGATTGAAATATGTTTCTTGTTTCTTGTTTTTTTCATTATTCTATCATCTTGACCGATTTCGACCCATATATTCAACTCATATATAATCAACAATTTATTTTAAAATTGATCCCAGTTCTGTGCTTTTTTTTCTTCAATTGTTATTATCACATTAAAGATTTCTCTTTTTGAACAGTTTTGAAGCTGACCAACATGGAATAGGTGAAATAGATGATGTAGGGTAAGACCGAAACTTGGTCATTTTTTCCCCCAGACTTCTTGCAGTGTTTGACTCTATTTTGACTTCTGTTCACCCACCTTGCTCAACTTGTAATATTTCTGCAGTCTATCTTTTGCTTATTTATATTTCAACCAAAATCTAACAGAACCTTGATGAATAATTTTTTAAAAAACAACACAAAAAATGAGCATGTGTACTTTCAGTGTGTTTATACTTCCCCAGCACAGGATTTTCCTATTGTCTCCAAAAGTATAATATCTAATTTTAGGAGACCTGTTCCTCAGGCTGCACCCTGCCATTGCACTAACAGGGGTAAGGTCAGGGCTATTCTCTGATGCCTATGATTTGCCAAAAAACATGTCCAAGAGAACTAAACAGTTTTTGCCAATCCCTCCATGAGTGTGGAACTCCATATAAAAATTTTTTTTTTCAAATTTTTTCTTGTCAGGGGAGGTAAATATCGTTGTTTGCGTGTGCTGCATGGACATACATTTCTATATGAGCATGACAATACATGTTCTATATATTGATATTTACTCATTATTTACTTACCTATCTCCCTGATTTCAAGAGTATTTTTGCACTATCATCCCATTCATAATCCTTCCTCTGAAATTTTATTTACTATTTATATTTTTTTACTTAATAGAAGTAGATAGGTTCACCTATCATCTCATTCATAATTCTTCTTGGTCCTTTTGAGCAGTCATAGAGGTTTATCCCTTGTTTACTGTTTAGGATCAAGTTTCTGTTTTTTCTAAAGTCTACTTGGTTTTTCTAAGTCTGTACTTCTGACATCTCCACCTAAACTCTGAAATTTATTTTTTATGTTTTATTTACTCCACCCCAAGGTAGGTTTTTCTTTTCTTCTTCTTCGTTTTTTTTTTAATCGTATCACCCCGAGTAATGCCACTGATGTGCAGGGGTCTACATAAGAGTAAAAGATTAAGTAGAAGAGAGTGAAGAGGAAGACAAACCAGTTAGAAAGGAGCAAGAGAAGGATGGGAATACAGGTGCGATGACAGTTGCAAAGGTGGAGAGAAAGGAAAAGATATACGGGCTGGTGAAAGAACTAGAGTCAAGTAGTTAAGAGATGAGTATTGACATTGCATTTAAATTCCTGGAGGTTGTAGCCATCAGGAAAGCAAAAATATGGAAGCGAGTTCCACAAGCGGGAAGTGCAAGAGAAGAACTGCAGGAGTAGAATTGTCGTTTGCATTTGGTTGATCTAACTGTGAATGGGTGGGACCCAGTTGCCAATCTGGTTGCACGAGTAAACACCTGTTGCAGAGGCATCCAGTGACTTAAGTTCATTGGAGCAGAAGCCATGAAAGTATTTATAGAACAGACAAAGGGAGGCCACATCTCATCGGTGGGGAAGTGGCTGTAGTTGAGCCACTAAGTCGGTACCTATAAGATGACTGATTCTTCTTTGGAGCCTGTCAAGAAGACTGAGATGAACAGCAGGGGCGCCTGACCATATATGGCAGCAGTATTCCATGCACAAATGAATGGTTGATTTGTATATATGCAAGATGAATTCAGGCGGGAAAAACATCCTGTCATACCATTCATACTCCTCCCTGGTCTTTTGCACAGAAAAAGAGGTTTATCCCATGTTTCCTGTTGAGGATTGGGTTTCTACTTTTTTCTAAAATATTTTCTTTCTCTTTCATTTCTAGTAGTTCCTTGCATCTTAGTGGTGTTATCACCTTACTTAGGGTGAATTGAAAAGAAAATATCTGTGCATGTGAATATGAAGACTATCAAGACATCAATGATATCAGGATTTTCTGATAAAATAATGCATTTTTAAAAATTATGTACAGATCTTTCTTTACTTATAATGTAATTATCTTTTAATGGGTATCTTTAAAAAAAAGTGAAATATAATCATGTTAATAATTACTGCACTCTCTTGACTTTCTCTTCTTAAACACAAAAAGCTCATTTCATAACAACTACCTTGAGTGACTCTTGAGCTTTTTATTTAGGGAACAGTAGTATGAAAAAAGTCTTTGTTGATGTATTTGAGTAGATGCTCTGTTTTATTTTCTCTACCTATTTGCAAATTCAAGAAAATTTATTAATTCGAACTTGCATTCTCATCTGCAAGAGAGAAACAGCTGTCTGTTTTGTAGTGCTTTAAGTGCTAGGATAGAAAGAACTTTACAATCAAGCAATGTTCTGTTTGCCTTTTAAGCACTCTCACTTATTCAGATTTCCTCAAAATGGTTGGTTGGTTGGTTGTTTTGTTTTAATGGCAAATCAACCATTTATTGCCAACTAAAATTTATTTATTGCTGGTAATACCTTTTTTTTTTTTTTCAACAATTTATTTTTGTGTCTAGTAATACATTTTTCTTTTCGAGTATCAAGATTCATTGGGATTTGTTTTTTTTAAGGGCAGGGTCCCCAAGTCCTACCCTTGTTATTTAACCCATAACTGGAGGGAAGGGACAGATTAATACCTTTCCCAAGGGTACCAGTGCTTAAGTGAATGCAAGGTATTCAACTAGAATTTGAACTTGGCTCACTGATTTCTCTTTCTGAGCCGGATATCCACTGCACCACAATGCATATCTGTCACTATACGCTTACAGCACCTGGTATTCCCAAGCATTCACCCATCTAAGTACTGACCAGGCTCAGTCAATGTTGCTTAACTTCGGTGATCAAGCGAGAACTGGTGTATTCAACGTGATAGGCCGTAAGCCCTCTCAAAATGAGATATATGCTCAGTTTTATATCTGAAATGTAAACATTTTTAAAAAGTAAGCAAAATATCAACATTTTAAAATGTAAACAAAATGTAATCATTTTTTATGTTTACATTTTTAAAAAAGCAAAGTCATTTCTAAAGAATTAATGGATTTTATTTTTTTAATTCAACATTTGTATTATTTACTCTATTCAGACAACTGTCATTTTCATTCACAATGTTTTGGCCGTTGTACTGACCTTCTTCCAGTGTTATTGGTTGGAATTTCAATAAAGATGAGGATAACAATGTAAATGTCTACAATATCTCCTCTTAGAAATACAGACATACTTGATTGAATGTGGAGGGATGTTGATACATTCTCTCAGGTATTTAGAAATACCATATAGCATAGTTATGTCTGTTGCTTTATGTATGTAATTGTATAATAATTCTAGTTTGTCAAAGTGGGATTCAGAGGATGATGTATATTCATAAGTGTGTGTCTAGTAGGCATTATGTTTGTTGTGTTTTTGCATGTTGATTTGGTAATATTTTTATCTACATACTGTTTGTTTTAGATAAACATATGTTAGATTCTTTAAGAAGGGATTTAATAAAGGTTAATGATGTAATATGTCTTTGACGTGTGCTTATAGTTAGTAATATTCTTATTAGTAGGCTCCTGAAGTACATTCTTTGTAAGGAATTGTTCTTCTTTTTTTTTTTTTAAATTAGGGTGGTATTAGTAAAATCAAAGTTATGGCCAATTTTGTGTCTTACGAAAAAGTTTGAATGGTTGTATAAACATGAATAAAATAATATAAGTTTAAAAAGAAATCCCTTATTGCATGTTTAAAAGATCAAGCATTATATATTTATGAAAATCCTGTATTAAAGGTTACTAAAATATATTGTACATACTTTTTTATAAAAAAAATTTGGAATTAATTATCAGTTTTTGTCTATATTTTTGAGATGAGATAGTATTTACACTATTTATATTATTCGGACTATTGTCCTCAACTTTGTTGCCATTTGTTTCAGCCAGGTTAGTGGAAGATAACTCATAACTACCAAAAGAGGCATTTCACAAGGAATGAGAATGATCTACCCCAGTGATTGTAATAAAGAGTTCGGTTCAAAATTCCTAGCACCTGAAGAAGGCCAGTGCATGCAACGGCCAAAATGTCGTACAAACGGCAACAAAGATGAGGACAATAGTTCAAATAATGTAAATAGTATAATTATGAGTTTATAAAAATATTTGGTATTGTAAGTTTAAAAATATGTCAGTGATAATTATAGGATTTTGTCTATAATTCGTTAATGCCCTCCAGCAGTTAAGTAGCATGAAATAGGAATAAATAAATAACATACAATAAGGATTGAACTAGCATCCTATATCCTATGATTGATAACAACTTAATTCATTCACAGAAGCAGTAGAAAATGAAACAAAAAGCAGTCATAAAATGAAAAATGGTGAAAATCATCACATTTAACCCAAAAGTTCCATTTGAAATGATTTAAGGAAAAAAAACAAAAACAAGTGAAATTTTATTTTATATAGAAGTATTTGAAACATACAATAAAATATTAATCTGGATAAAATGTTTAGGAGCAGATGTGGAAAATGTCCCTACCAGACCAAGTTGAAGTCATGAAAAATATCTACTATTAACTCTTTAACCTGTAGTTCAACACACTTGGTACTTATTTTCTTAATACATTTTTTAACCCATCAATAAAAATATTTTGATACTTGGTCATTGAAATATTCTTCTTCCATGTGCCATGTTCCTTCAGAATGTGAACAATCATGGTTCTCTAAAATTTCCTGTCTTTTGTTGCTCTTTACAACACTTGTCATTTTGGTCTCTCCCCCCCCCCCCAATCTCTATTCTACCAACCATGCACACAAGTACATTAGGTAGATTAACCACTGTTTTACTATTCATCTTATTTTCAATATGTCCTGTGAGTGTTAAACTTTCTAAGCCCACTTTTTTCATTATATACTAAAGAAATTTCAACTGAATCTATGCATAAGTGTTTTTTTTTTGTTTCCATTTTTCCTTTAAATATTGATTTTGTAAAGTGAGTGAAGCCAAAGACTTTTCTGCAACTCCTTGTAAAGTGTTACTTTACTACTGTAGGTCAAAGCCGAACAATTGGCATTTTTTCAGCATAAGGTTTTTATATATGAACACCCTGCAGTGTTATTTCTGCATGATTTTTAAAAAAAAATGAAAGAAAAAAAGCCATGCTGTGCTATGACTATTTATTGATTGTCAATATCTTGTTTAATTCACAAGTTCAGGTGCTGAGGAAAATAGATTGGGACAGATGCAAGTGAAAAGTTTGTTTGTATTTTAACATTCAAAATTTGGCTTCCAGTTTCCTTTATTTCTGGATTTACTTTTTTCTTGCAATGAAATTTCTGTTTCACTTACAAAATGCAATTCCATAATGGGTTGCAACTGTCTGTTTCTTCTCTCTTAGTTGCTAAATCTTTGCGTCCCTTATGACTGTTCTTGAACTAGAACTATTTATGTGTATTTGAACTTTATTAAATCTGACTGATCAAGTGTTTCTAATAATTTGTACTGTTTAACATCTTGGTAAAAGTTATGTCATAACACACACACACATATGGAGTATTTAGTCAATATTACTTTATTTATTCAGGTTTGGTTAAAACCAAAGATTTTTTAAAAAAATTTTTTGTTCACTCTGTTCTTATTTTTAATGTGCTTTACGGTGCAGTGGATATCAGCTCAGAACAAGAAATCGGTGAGCTGAGTTCAAATTCCAGTTGAATTTTTTGCATTTACTTACGCACAGATACACTGTTTTTTCTTTCCTGTTATGGGTTAAATAACAGGACGGTTTTGAGTTATATAGCCTTGGCTGGTAACCAGTCTACTGTAGAAAAGTAATGGCAACCTATTGTGGGATAATCTTCTACCCAGTCAGTCATGTCTCTTTCGAGACATGATCGCCCAAGCTTTTATCACGTATGGCACTCAATTGACTGATACTTCTGAGATGAGGTATTTACATTATTTACAATGTTCAAACTGTTGTCCCCAACTTTATTGCCATTTTCACAATGCTTCAGCTGTTGTATGCTATGACCATCTTCAAGTGATTGGAATATCGAACTGAATCTTTTATTTCTATCATTGGGGTACATTGTTCTCCTTCATGAGTCATGTCACTTCTGGATGTCTTAGTTATGTTCCTTTAACTCAACTCTCTAAGTTTTTGCACACCACTGTTGTAGCCAGGTATTGAACTCACAACTCTTTGGGTCAAGTTTGAATCCATCTTGCACACATATATAAATCTATCACCCAACCCTGTATTGAATACTGATGACACATCTGGTCAGGTGCTCCGGCTATTCACGTTGGGGTTCTTGACAAAATCAAACGGAGAATCTGTAATGTGATCAATCCTGACTTGGCAGCTCGGCTGCAGTCGCTCTCTCACTGGAGTGATGTGACTTCTTTGTGTCTTTTTTACAAATACTTTCATGGCTTCTGCTCCAATGAACTTAGCTCACTGGTGCCCCCTATGTATGAATTTACTTAAGCTACTAGACTAGTTAATAGGTCCCACAGTGAAACCGATACAATCTAAATACAATTTCTACTCTATTAGCTTCTTTACTCGCACTTCCCGCCTGTGAAATTCTCTTTTATATACTTGCTTCCCTGACAGCTACAATCTCCAAGAATTTAAATGTAAGGTCTATAGTCATCTCTTATCTCACTGACTTGCATCCTTTCTCTCAAGCTCTTTCCTCCATCCACTCCACCCCCATCACACCAGCATTCTCATCCTTTTATTATCCTCTTCCTGACACCCTTATAACCTGTCCCTCTTTCTCATCACTTTCCCCTTATGTAACCCCCTGTGCAATAGTAGCAGTAAAAATGCTTAGCTTGGGGTGAAATGATTAAAAAAAAAAAAAGTCACTGAATGTAACCAACGCTGGGACATATCTTTTTTTTCCATTTACGTAAAAAAGAATGTCCATCTGGTTAAAAACAAACAGAAAATATGAATAACAGTATATTTATCAAGAGCTAGCAATCCCAATATGGACAGTGGAAAGATTTGGTGGTAAGACATTGAGGAAAAGTGAGCATTGCTGACAGGTAGGAAAAGAGTGTTGGGTAAAAAGTGATATTTGAAAAAGTAAAATTTTTCTTTTTTTCAAAATCTATATAACACTTAAGAAATTTTTTTTTTTACAATCATGTTTTCCTTGTACAATAGCCAAGAGCCACTCAAGGTAGGAGGTTACAGTGTAATAGGCACAATTTATAGGGAAAATAACAGATAACATTAAACTTGATCAAATTAAGATTGTAGTACCAGGGGAAGCATCATTCTGGGAGTTAGTTCCAAAGAAAATGGTTTGCTAGAAGAATCTCATCAAGTGATTTTACATATCACAAGTAGTATATGAAAGGAAATGAAAGTGATTTACTACAATGTGTGTGATGTGGCTGTAGGTTTGAACTGGTTGTGATAAGGAATGTATTTTGTCTGAATACTTTCTTTAGTAATAGCAAAAGAGCAGTGAGAGGCATGCAACATTCCATCAGAAGGGAAAGTGGTTGTAGGGTAGGTAATAATTTGTCACCTCCAAGTATGCAGAGATGCTTTTGGACTTTATCAAGAGGGGAAACTGAAGGCCGAGCAGCTTCTGTCAATATATGGAAGTAGAACTTCATTTTTGAACTGGTCTGGCTCTAGTAAAAGTAAAGAATTGCAAGAGGAGTCAAAACTTACTGGTGTGTTAGAGGGGACCAGTAGCATACAGAAGGTGAACAGAGGGTACAATGGCCCCAGGTGTCCATATTGGGAGAGCAACCAATCAAAGAGTGAAATAGAAATTTAGTTCAGATTTTATTTGAATTGTGTTTATTTCATGTTTCATCTTTTTTACATAGTTAAAATGTTTTCCTTTCTTACATTTCTCAGTACTAGGCTCTATAGAGCCTCTTACTTGAGTCTGAGGGGCATACAATCCAAGAGTTGGCACTGAGCATCATCAAACATCACCATGTCACTGCAAGGAACTGACCATTTTTCCATCACCTTCAGCAGTGAATCATATGTATGAGTTATGCATTAGGTTTGAGTTGAGCTTAAGTCCCAATAGGCACTCAAGGCACAGGGTCTCCCTGAAAGAGCACTCATTCATCATGACAGGTGAAACTCTAGGGTTTGCTTAGTGATGATGAAATGTCACAAGATGGGTTTTTCAGAACATTGAATGTGACCAACCAGTTATTCACCCAATGAGCTTTAAAAGCTTGGTCAAAGATCAGCTGGCAAGATCTGGTCATCTAGAATTTTGGAGGTGCCCTCTTATACCATTGTATCATCAGCCTAGATATTCACAAATGCTTAGAGTATACTCTTATGGAGATCATTTTTATGATAAGATTATATATATAATTTACAAAGAATAATACTTATGTAAAATTTATACATGATTTTATGTTTGTTTGTTTTTTTGTTTTTTGCCTAAAGTTAATAGTTCAAATTTTTTGTTTTTTTGGGTTTTTTAATTATTTTCCCCCAAGCAAGGCAAGAGCACCACTAGTACACAGAGTATTACAGTGAGAGAAAAGGCTGGGTACAGAGGGTTTTTAAAAAAGGATAAAAGATGAATAGGATTCAAGAAATAGAAGATGGAATTCTATAAGATTGATGTTGCATTTAAATTGTTGGAGATTGTAGCTATCAGAGATGCAAGGAAATGGAAGTAAGTTCCACAGGCAGGAAGCATGGAAAAAAAGAAACTGTTCAAGGTAATGGTAAAAAGGTGGAGCCTAGAGGACAATCTAGTAGCATGCTTATTTTCATGTGCTTGGGGCACCTGGGTAAAAAGTTCTTCGGAGCAACTGCCATGAAAATATTTGTTGAAAATATAGAGGAAAGCCATGAGACATCAGTGAGAAAGTGACTGAAGTCGAGATTCCAAGTCAGTTTTTATTTGTCTCATATTATCTTCACAGAATCAAGCCAACATCTGCAAATCTTCTAGGTTTGTAGCTTTAGTGATATAGCCACAGATATTCATCTGCCAACATACTAAATGGAATCTAAGGAAAGCTGAAATAAATGTGTTTACAGTATGAGTTTAGTTGTTGTTTTGAATTTGCAGGTTACCTAGCAAGGGGAAGTGGTTTGCTAGGAATGTGACACAAGAACCAAAGGATTGGCAGTTAGAAAACATTTAGGAATCTCTGCTCTTTTGCTTACTGTTTGTCTTTTGGTTCCATTTATTAACTAATGTGAATTGTGGTGCAGTAGATATCAAATGTGCATTGTGTTGCTGTGGATATTAGCTTGGAGCAAGAAATCAGAGAGACGAGTTCAAATTCCATTTGTATTCATTGACTGAAGTGGTGGATTCATGTTTCATCTATTGTCACATATTCATGCAAAAAGTTATTTTTGCATTGAAACAAATGCAAACAATGCTCTGAATCATCAATGCGTTGTTGATTTTGATCGACTGTGAGTAAATGTGACACCCACTTTGAATACAATTTTCACATTGACAAATATTTATGCAAAATAGCGAATACACTGCTTTCTGATATGTTCAACTCCTCTATCTCACGCAGCTTCAATTTATAATCAACCAAAATGAGTTTGTGGATTTTCTTTGGTGTTTTCTGAGACAACTGCCAATTTTGGACAACCTGAGCCCTCAGCATCATTTGCATCTGTATGACCACATTTACAGTCAGCATACCACTTCTTAACTGTTGTTTCCAACAGAGTAGAGTCCAAATAACACTTATCAAGCCATTGCTTTGCTTGAACAGTATTTTTTCTCAACAGAAAGCAATACAATACTCTATCAATGCACAAAATTCAGATTTTTTTCATTGTTTTGGAAATTTGCAACAGACGTTTTACTTAAATAACTGTAATTTGTAAACTAATAATCCGATTGGGCATAAATGTTGTCACATGCCATTTGAAGGTTCGTACTTCATAAAAATCTTATGGGTTTTTTATTAGTGGTGCCATCTATATGTCAGACCCTGGACTTATTGAGTGATGTGTTATATGTATGATATGTTAATCACCTGAAGATTGTCGGCATGCATGAAACAGTCATAAGTAAAACATAGGATATGTATATTAATATATATTTTTGCTCTGTTATACAACATTGAGCACTGTACCATTCACACCTGATTAATATTTATATATTGATGTGTACAAATGAGTACACACACACAATTAATAGGAAAACTTTTCTCAGCAAACATGTTTCATCTTCCGATGAAACTTATCAAGACAAATGTATGGATGTTATTTTGCAACTGGTATCAATAACCTGAAGTAAAAATGTCATTCGTTTTAGAAAAAATTTAAAATGTAAGAATACTCAGAAATATACTTCAGGCTAACTGAAATTCAAGTTAAACTGTGGAGGGTGCCAAGTTATTTAATATCTAATACCCATCAATTCTATGCTAATAGTTTCTTCTTTCACACTTTTGACTTTATGAAATCTCCTTTGGCTACTTGCTTTCTAGACAACTTTGATCTTCAAAGATTTATATACAGTGTCAATTGTTATTTTCTGTATATTTAATTGTTGTTCTTTTATTGTTCTCTTCTTAATAATATTTACTTTTTCTTATATTTGTTCACATTCAGTAACTTTTTGCATCATAGTGGCTTTATTGCTTTGCTGTGGGTGAAATGGTTAGAATATATATATATATATATATATATATATATATATATATATATATATATATAAGGCTTGATGATTGCACTTAGCATGAAACAGTCTGTCACCCATGAGTGTTGACTTCAATGTTCACTCTTTTATATTTACATACACTCTATTTCTGATATTTAGCACTTTATCCTATAAATATAGCACACCTTAAAACTATATTTATTCAAATATATATATATATATATATATATATATATATATATATATTTATAAAATGGGTCACTTAGCTGATAGATGCAATATTCAGCACCCCAACTCCAGAGTTTTGTAGACAAAGTTTTTTTGACATTGTTCTCTCCACTTGTCAGGAAGTTTCAGCAGTTGACTGCAGATTTTTTTCATTTTTGTTATTCTTATATTAAGATAATAATTAGTTTATGCACTAGTTATTCATATTAGTTTGATTTTTTTTCTCTTTGTGTGCAGATGTCTATTACTGTGATTATTTCTTCTTTTTATCATTTTTTGTCCCTTTTTAGTCCCTCCCTGGGTTTTTTCCTTCTTTTTTTTATCTTTCGTTTCTGAGTCATAGATGACTGAACAATGTCATTTCTGGCACAAAAACCTGAGGCCTTCTGAAGTTTTGTTCAACTGAAGAATATGCCAATATATATGGCATCAACTATTTTGTCTTTCAATGAAGAAACTATCCACTGACTTTATACAAGAATGTGGCAAATTATCGACAGGTTTGTCAGCCATTGTGTGAGTAAACCTGCAATTATAACAGAGCTTCTTACAAACAAAAAACAAAATTAACACATCTTCATTGTAAAATTTGATTATAATCATGAAATGACAAAAAAAAAAAAGGACACAAAATATCAACTTGTTATCTCCAAAAAAGCAAAGTACAGCAACATAGAATTAAGATTAAAAATTCAGTCAGTTTTACTGTGTTGCAAACATATTCAGAATAGAGTAATGGAACCTGGTTATCATGACAATAAGTATATTTTCTCAGAGGAATAAGTTACTTACTCTCAGGAGCAATAACTTCATTCTTCAATGTTCATTGATTGAAATCCTTATCATCTCTGATATTGTTATTTAATGCATTCAATCTGTTGGGTTTATTGATTTGCTTTTTTAATGTTTATCAGCATTTTATAGGTTATTTAAAGCCAAAAAATATTTTGAATTATATGAATTTTTTTGTGTAAAGGAATATTGTATTAACATTTGTTTTAAGAATAAAAATGCTTTTCCAGGTACAAGTTCTACTATTTAACCCATAACTGGAGGAGGTGTTTGCGCATAAGTGAATATAATAAACATAACTGAGTTCCTAACTTGGTTCTTTGATTTCTCATTTTGAGTCACTATCCATTACACCACAACACATTCAGGTTGTCAGGACTTAGGATATGGTCCAGACAAGTTACTTCATATCCCCTGTGGCTAAGACTCATAATGATACTGTTGTCTCATTGCCCTCAAGATAGCAAATATTAGCATAAAGCAGATTTGCCTCAAGTAGTTTCTTCTCTTCAATACTTAGAACTTATTTGAATTGTCTCCAAGCCCACCTTCCTCCTTATGTGTCCAAGCCTTCACCCTTGGCTTATGTATTCAAGACCTCATTTCTTGTTATATGTTCAAGCTTTTATTTTTCATTGTCTGTCCACGCCCTCATTCTTCATTGAACATCCAAGACATTATTCTAATTGTGCGTCCAAGCCCTTATTCTTCATTGTACACCGAAGACATTATTCTAGTTGTGTCTCGAAGACCTCATTACTCATTGTGCATCCAAAAACTTTCTTCCTGTGTATGTGTATCTGTGCTTTTTATTTCCATTTTCTTCAAGATTTTCTCGTTGCTTATTTGCTCTATCCATAAAATTCTCAGTATCCTTCTGTAGATCACATTTCTGTTGCCTCTTCTGTGGGTAGATTGTCCAGCATTCACTGCCATACAAGAGGACTGATATCAGCACTCTTTTCTTTGTTTCTAATGCAATTTTCTTATTTCTTAGAACAATGTTTAGATTTTAGGATATCTCTTTCACTAATCTAGTGCACATTCAGATTTTGGTGTCTCATTTTTCCATCCTCTATCCAAGAAACACAGGCCTTAAATATCAGTTTCTGGTGAAGAAAAATATTTTTGGACAGATCATCCACTAATCAATCTGCTTGGGAAATTAAATAATAATAATCCATGAAGAGTAGTGTTAGTAGCAGTTGACAATAGAAAATATACTGAATACATTACATCTTTTAGAACAAGCTTCCAGTGAGTTGCAGTTAAGCATTATGATTTTCATGTAAGGGTTGGTTAATGGTAATATTGTCCATTACATTATGTGGAAACATTTGACAGTTATTGACCAAGTAACCAATGTTATTTTTGCTTGAAATTGATAAAATCTTTCTATTAAAACAGGTTTCTCAAGTCAACTGTAATCACTCTTTCCAGTATTGATAGAGGTTTCTTTCCTAATCTTTTATTTTAAGTAGTATGGAATGTCAACATCTTGATTATATTATTATTTTCTCTGAGTTACATGTTCTACCAATTTTTAGTTGTTATTTTTTAAAGTACTCAAATGAAGTGGCTTTTGTTATTTAGCACAGTTCTTGATAATTTTGTAGTTCTAGTTCATAAGATTAAAAAAATAATGATCATCACAAAAACTTTAAGGTTTTCTTTGCTGGAAGCTATTTCTAATTATGGATTTGAGGAATTTTCTCTAAAACTTCATCATTGCTCACATATTCAGTTCATGGTATTTTCAGAATCTTTCTTAGAATCACATTTCTATTGCTTTGAGTCTTTTGTCCAACATTCATTGCCAAGTATGTGGGCCAATATTACATAACAGTTAAATACTTTTTTCTTTGTTTCTAATAAATTTTTCCAGTTTCTTAATATTTCACTTAGTTTTCAGAAGGCACTTTTCACTCTTCAACAAATGAGCTGGATCTCAAGTCACACTTTCTGTTCTTTGTTAAACCATTTTCTCAATCTCTCTATATTTCTGAGATTAGGTATCCTAATTATTTTCCTTGTTAGGACTGTTGTTCTCATATTTATTGTCACATCCAGAATATGAATGTTATGTCAACCCATTTCAGGAAATAAACATAAGAACTTTTGAACAAATATCATTGAACCAATCTTCAAAAATGCCAACATAAATATTTACTGTTTTGGGTTCAGTTCGAAATTCAAACAAATATCAACTGAAGAAGGCCAGAGCATACAATGGCTGAACTGTTATGGATATAATAATAAAGAGTTCTACGAGTGAGAGGTGCAAGAAAAGAAACTGTTAGCATAGAACTTACTGTTACATCTAGCTAATTTAACTGTAAATTGATGAGACCTTGCCACAAATTTAGTATTGTACTTAAATTCATAAAGTCTAGTGACTATAGCAGAGAATTCAGTTGAACAAGTACCATGAAAGTATTTATAGAAAAGACACAGGGGAGGTAACCTTTTGGCAGTGAAAAAGATGCCAGATCAGGACCAATAATATTGCTGATTCTTCTTTGGATTTTCTTAGGAATCTCTAAATATACAGCTGGAACACCAGACTATATGTGGCAGCAATATTCAAAATCATGGACCAATTGGTAGACTTATAAATATGCAAGAAATTTTATCATTTTCATTTATGGTGGCAATGATAGGTTCTGTGATGCCTTTGTTTCTACAACAGAAGGAATTGTGTCAAAAACTAGAATACACCACAGACTTCATTATCTCACCATTTGAATGAAATGTTTAATTTCAGCTTTTTTAAGTATTGGAAATGTCAACTTGTATAAAAGACATTTTATCCACGAGGACACATGGTCCAGTTGGTAAAAGCGTTGGTTGGATCCAAAGAGTTATGAGTTCAATACATGGTGACAAAAAACTTAGAGAATTGAGTCAACTGGAAATAACTAAGATATCTGTATGTAACATGACTCATGGAACAAGAACAATTTACCACAGTGATCAAAATCGAGGGTCCCAGTCACCTGAAGACGGTCAGAGTGTACAATGGCTGAAATGTCATGGATATGGCAATAAAGATGAGGACAACAGTCTGAACACTGTAAATAATTACAATGCCTCTTCTCAGAAATATACATAGTTCCTGAATAAGATTGGAGCATAAAACAGATGACAAGTTGTGAATATGGCAATAAAGATAGGGGGGAGCAACAGTCCAAACAATATAACTAATTACAATGCCTCTTCTCAGAAATATACACAGATCCTGAAGAAAGCTGGAGCATACAATGGCCAAAATGCTGTGAATATGGCAACAAAGATGAGGAAAACAATTTGAACAATGCAAATAATGTAAATAATTATAATATCTCAACTCAGAATTATAGACAAATACTGAAGAAGGCCAGAGTATGCAATAGCCGAAATGTTGTAAATATTGCAACAATGTAAATAGTGCAAAGAGGAGAAATTTTCTTTTAGTAACTGAGAATTCAGTGAATACAGTACGAGAACAATCCTATAGCACAATGTAGTGAAATCATATCTGAGGAAGAGTTATTTTAATAGCCAAAGTCTTTCAGGATCAGGTATAATTTTAACCTCAGAAATAGGATAAACCAGGATGTCCACAAAAGTTATAGATAATGTATCTTTATCATACTTGTAAGTAAAGTTAAACCTTTCAAGAGAGTCAGTAAATCTCCTGGGGTTAATGTCATGTTCTTCCTTACTTTGCCTACAAATATTTATGGTATCCTGGATAGCAAATATATCAGTGTTTTCAATGTTGAATCAATCAATGGTGTGTTCAAAGTAAATAACTTTATTGGCTACTAAAAATGGAATTGTTTGGCATTGATAGAGCTTACCATAGGTTTGAAAAGTAATGTCAAGCTTGTCTTCAAATATAGCGACTTGATGGGAGATAGAAGTTGTAGTTACCTGTATTGAGTGACACAAAAGAACAGCCAGATATTCTCAAACAGTGAACATTTCCACACTGATACTTACCTCCTACCAAAGATTGGTGAACTGATGAACACTAAATATTGATTTTTATTACTACTGACCTGAAATCAGCTGATGTTGGCTTGATTATTGTCCTTCTTCAAAAATTGTGGAATTCATGCTATAGAATCACTAAAAGCTACCATTGATTGATTTTAATAGTATTGTGCTGTTTTGCTGTGTTATAATAAACTCAACGATATAAAATTGGTCCAATGTTTTTATATATATATATATATATATATATATTCATTTTATTACGTAAAAAATATTTTTCTGCTTTTTAATACCTCTCTCTCTCTCTCTATATATATATATATATATATAGAGAGAGAGAGAGAGAGAGGTTGAGTATCCTTTATCTGAAATTCCATGACTTGCCACAAATTGAAAATTTCAGAAAGGATTGGGAAGGTTCCTAGGTAATGTGCAGCTGTTACAAGTAACCTCATCTACTTTGAGTGGGGTTCTTTAGTCTACCTATGTAGTCTACGTTGGCACCAAATTTTTATTAGTGATTATCACAGCAGCACCTTCATTACTTCCCAGGAATTTCATGCTCAAGAAAGATATTATTCAAAATGGCAAGAAGTCCTTTTTATATATTTTTTGTAAGTGATGATCATGTTTCTTTTTTGATGATCATATTTTTTGTAAGTGATGATCATGTTTCTTTTTTGATGATCATATTTTTTGTAAGTGATGATCATGTTTCTTTTTTGATGATCATATTTTTTGTAAGTGATGATCATGTTTCTTTTTTGATGATCATATTTTTTGTAAGTGATGGTCATGTTTCTTTTTTGATGATCATATTTTTTGTAAGTGATGATCATGTTTCTTTTTTGATGATCATATTTTTTGTAAGTGATGATCATGTTTCTTTTTTGATGATCATATTTTTTGTAAGTGATGATCATGTTTCTTTTTTGATGATCATATTTTTTGTAAGTGATGATCATGTTTCTTTTTTGATGATCATATTTTTTGTAAGTGATGATCATGTTTCTTTTTTGATGATCATATTTTTTGTAAGTGATGATCATGTTTCTTTTTTGATGATCATATTTTTTGTAAGTGATGATCATGTTTCTTTTTTGATGATCATGTTTCTTTAAGTACAAAATATCATTCTTATCTTGAAATCTTAATTTCACCACTTAAAAATCTGCATGAGCATTACATGACTAGCATCCTTACCTGTATCTGTATGTACACAAAATGTATTAAGTTTTATATAAAGCTACTTTCAGGGTATATGTATATGAAATATAGAGGGATATCATTTTTATGATTGGGTTCCATTCCCAAGCTGCCCTATTTTATAGATGCTATCTGAAAATTAAATAGCCTGTATTCCATAATTCAACAAAATCTGAAAACAGAAGAACTTCTAGTTCCAAGAATTTCAGATAAAGGATTCTCAATATGTATATATTTATTTATGCTGCGAAGATTCATCCAGAAAAGATTGATTAAAAAGAACCAACAATTGTTTAAACTTTGTTTTTCCAATTTTCAAATTAAGTATTGAGTATTGGTAGTTTATCTACAGTTTCATGCACAATTGAAAACAATTTGTTTGCCAAAATCTATCCTGCTTTAAGCCAAAAGCCCATCAATCCAGAAATATTTGATCTTGAGAGATTGACTAGTTCATTATTTGAACCATTTCATATTGCACCGCAAAAACATTTTTCTGGGTTTTATTCATTTTTATTGAAGAATAAAATAACTGTTTTTATTATTTCAATAACATACTGAATTGAAATAGTCTATTTATATTTACATTTATTTAAAAAAGAATAACAGTCATCTAGCAAAATTGTAGCTTTTCTGTATTAAAATAAAAAAATAAATTACCTATATTAAAATACCTAGAAGTTTGTAGATGTAGAATTTCTTGGAAAAAGATCTCATATCATTGTCATTCTTAATGATTGCACATTTTCACAAAAAAAGAATGATATCAAGAAAATGTTGCTTTTTGAAATTTAAATGATGGGAAGATTTTCAAATCTAAAATGTTCTTAGTTTTGAAACAATGAATACAGACTCAGTTTATTTATTGAAACTTTTTTCTTTTTCCTCATTTCATTCTTTTCTTTAAAGTTGCAATTTATTTGATGTTTTGAAAGATTTGAAGTTAGTAGCTCTTCTTTTTTTTTTTTTGCTGATGACCTTCTGGGAGGTTGACAACAGAATCATGACTTGTCATACAGGTTTCCTTCAAATGATATTTCTAGTCACGTTTTTTAGAATGTTTTTTCAATAAATAGAAATTAAAAAATCTTAAAGCTGTTTTTTTTTTTTTGCATCACTTATTTGGCATTTATTTTGAACATTTACTATTGTGTGTTCAAGTGATTTCGAGGTTTAATTTTATGATTTTAACGGATACCCACCATGCACAGAGGATCAACTTGTTTTTCATATTCTAAATCTTCTATTATTTTAGAGACTTAGTCTCTTTGATTACATTCTCTAATTGAATTAATGATGAGATTAATGCATGAGAGTTATCCTGGGTAGGATGATAAACTACATCTGACAATAAGGCATCTTAACTAGAGATTGAAGGTTTGACTTGTGTTGAGACACTTCTTAATTGTGGTTTTGACCTGGGGTAGTAGGACCTGTTAGGACCCCGGCTATGGGCAAATACTTAACCCCTAAATGCTGTCAAACACTATGAAAATATAAAAGTACATTTTTATAGTGAAAATACCAGCAATGCATTTTCACTGTAAAAAAAAAATAGAATTTCCCAGTAATATAAAGAAAATTACTAACACTTCCAACAAAATAAATTTCAGCATTAAATGACCTATAAGGAGTTGATATGCCACTGAACAAAGAAACAAACAATGTATAAGAGAGATGGAGGGTTTGTACAATACATCATCCATGTAAAAAGCTATGGAAAAACATGGCAAGAAAAGAACAAGAATAGAGAAGAAAATTGAAAACTGTAAGAAACAAAGAAAACTATTGAGTTGTTTTGTAATATGTCTTCTTGTATGGCAGTAAATACCGGACTACCTTCTCAGAAATTAAGAGAAAACTGGAGATAGCAGAAATTTGGTTCTACAGAAAGATGTTGAGAATTTCTTGGATTGAATGTGTAGGCAAGGAAGATGTCCCAAAGAAAAATGAAAACAAAAAGTACACATACTCAAAATCAAAAAGAAGCAACTCAAATTTCATAGGCATCAGGAAGAAGGGTTTGTAGAATTTGACACTCATAGAGCAAGAGAGACATGGGAAGGTAGGATTTGACACTCATAGAGCAAGAGAGACACGGGAAGGCAGAATTTGTCACTCATAGAGCAAGAGAGACATGGGAAGGTAGGATTTGACACTCATAGAGCAAGAGAGACACGGGAAGGCAGAATTTGTCACTCATAGAGCAAGAGAGACATGGGAAGGTAGGATTTGACACTCATAGAGCAAGAGAGACATGGGAAGGCAGAATTTGACACTCATAGAGCAAGAGAGACATGGGAAGGTAGGATTTGACACTCATAGAGCAAGAGAGACACGGGAAGGCAGAATTTGTCACTCATAGAGCAAGAGAGACATGGGAAGGTAGGATTTGACACTCATAGAGCAAGAGAGACACGGGAAGGCAGAATTTGTCACTCATAGAGCAAGAGAGACATGGGAAGGTAGGATTTGACACTCATAGAGCAAGAGAGACACGGGAAGGCAGAATTTGTCACTCATAGAGCAAGAGAGACATGGGAAGGTAGAATTTGTCACTCATAGAGCAAGAGAGATATGGAAAGGTAGCTGGCTACCCATTTGATGAACTTTTGAGAATAGATGGTAGAATGTTAGGGGATAGAGGAGGCTTGGAAAAGTGACAAATGTTGCTGAGAATTACAAGGGATAAAAGATAGTGGAGGGCCATGATCACTTACATTTTGAAAGGAAATAGCATACGAAAAAATAAAGATATAAGCATACATTGCCTACTAAATGTTTGGGGTATATTTTTATGCCTCTTACCAGTAATCCCTTAGTGATCCCTCATAATATTTAATCTTGTGTTCTGTACAATATTTAGTTAGGATTCTTCTTCTTTATAAGCCATGTTCTTTCAGGATGTAAGCGATCGTGGACTTCCACTTATCTCTTGTTGCTCTTCACACTTTTCCTCTTTGGTATCTTTCTTAAACCCTGCTCCACCATCCACTCGCTCAAACAGGTCTTGTGTTGCTTTTCCTTGTTTCTCTTTCCCTCTATCCATTCCCTGAGTATTAGATTTTCCAAGCCTTTCTTCCTCATTACATGTCCCAGAAACTTCAGTTGCTTCTTCCTATTGTTAAATTTAAGTTTCCTTTTGTTTGCATCATCTCTAAAGGATAGACATTTTAAAATAATCTCAAACATACTATATTTTATCATTGTGAGGTGGCAAATTATTACCTTATTTTTTAATCATTTCACTTCAAGCAAAGTGATAAAGTCACTTAAAAACAAGGATTTACTGAGAGTGAATGAATCTGTGAAAAAAACATTATTAAGAAGAAAAGACAATAAAAGGACAGGATCCAAGAAGACAGAAGATTATGATTGATATTGCATTTAAATTTTTGAACTTCAAAGTTAACTAGGAAGCAAGAAGCTTGAAGAGAGTTACACAGAAAAAAAAACAAGAAGTATGTGAAAAGAAACTATTAGCACAGAAATTACATCTCACAATTTCAACTATAAAGTGGTGAGAACTAGCTGCCAATCTCGTACTGAACTTAAATTTTCAAAATCAAGGTACCAATGATGAAAGATTATCAGAACAATTACCATGAAAATCTTTGTAGAAAAGACACAGGGAAGCTACATATGGACCTCCATAACTAGAACCCACTCTGACCATATAGACATGGTCAACCTTTCCTCACTCCCTTCATATTTCATTGGTAAGTTTAAAGTTCCTCTCAGCTTATTCTCAAGCACTGTTACTTTGTAAAACATGCTCCCAGTAGGATGCTTCCCCAATAACTACAACCTTCACTTCTTCAAGTCTATATTCACCTGTTATCTATCTTACATATCTTCATCATATACAACTCTCTCTCTTATTTCCTTCTTTTACATTCTTATAACAATCTTATTCACCAGCTCTCTAACTTAATTGGCTCTTTGTTCTTGTATTTGGTGAGTAATTAGTATAAAATAAAATCTTTTTTCTTATATTCTTCCAATTTTCAAACTGGAAAAACACAGTAAAAGGAATTTTGAAAGTTAGTACTAATTCTATTCTATTTATATGTTAGAAATTATTAAATATAATAGTTTTAATTTTCTTTTTTTAATCATTTTACTCACTTGGCATATCTGGATCTTCTCTGACAGCCTGTGTTCATAGTCAGGCATACGAGCAGATCGCAGTCTTCCTTGATTTATAGTTTGTGGGGCCACAGATCCTGTCTCAACAGCATGACAATAAACAGCAACAAAAGTTGGATGACTCAATTGTCGTTGTTTTGGAAATGCAATCTGTGCAGCCTCACATCCATTACCATTTCTGTAGACAAATGTAAAACTCATATCTGCCAACACACAAAAGGAAATACACTGCTATTGTTAAATGGAACACTTCTCAGCTGCACATGTTAAATGTTGAAGACAGACTAGTTGCAAATGTACACAAATGACAAATGTAACCTAGTCTACAGCACCATCTTTTGTAAGCATTCTTTAAACTTTTTAACTCAAAAACAAAGAATTTAGAGATATATGTTTATATGAACTTTTGACCTTGTATTGGTGTGAGGATCCCACTCCCAAATTTGTAAAAGTATTTTCGATACACTCTAATGTGCATATATATATATATATATATATATATAACTGAATCAAACTAAGCTGTTGGTAAGGTTTCAAAGTACAACCTTACTGGAATTAAAATTGAAAAAGTAACAAAAAAGGAGAAAAGAAAAACAACAGGCACCTACCTCCCTAAAACCTAAAGTACTCAATGCCTCTAAAAATTTGACCAAGATTAGTAACAGGCTAAATTGTTACTTTTGTAATCAAGTAATTGCTCAGAGTGAAAGTTTTGTTTGTTTGTGTGCGTGTATACATATATATATATATACACACACACACACACACATGCATGCTGGGACTTAGAAATTCTTAGGTTGGTGTCTTAAGGTGCAGTTAAACCACATAAAGAGATGTCTTTTTTAGACTTTGTCAAAATAGGTAACATGTGTTGCCTTCCCTCTACAAATATGGAATCTGCTATTGCTCAACATCTCATAGAGAAGATAGCCTGTGCCAAGTCATATAAAAAAGAGTATTTAAAAATTATACATAGAGCTGGTTTCAATAGTCATTTAAAGATTTTGGAATCAGTCTCTACATTGGCAGAAGGATTTTGCCAAGTCTCTGAATTTGTTGGGGGAATATTTTAATTGTCCCTCACTAATTATTTACATGTGAATTCTCCTCCCAGTCCTTATAAGTATATATATTTATATGCATATTTATTTTATCTTTTTTGCTCTTCATTTTCATCATTATTTACATGTGAATTCTCCTCCCAGTCCTTATAAGTATATATATTTATATGCATATTTATTTTATCTTTTTTGCTCTTCATTTTCATCATTATTTACATGTGAATTCTCCTCCCAGTCCTTATAAGTATATATATTTATATGCATATTTATTTTATCTTTTTTGCTCTTCATTTTCATCATTATTGTTCTTTTCATTTAATTCATTTTCTAACAATTTTTCTCCTGATGTGATGTTGGATGAAAGGGCCTTTGAGACTACTAATAAATTCCTTGTTTTTAAAATAGTGTGTGTGTGTGTGTATATATATATATATATATATATATATACTGCTATGCAAAGATACACATGGGAGGGGTTCACATCTAATCAAGAAGACCAAAATATAAATGAATCTTAAGAAACAACTGACAGTGGACAATGTTGATCAGTCATATGAAAAGTTGCTCAGAATCATATTAACATAAAATGAAAAGTTTTCCTTTCATTAACTAACTGATCAAAATGAAAGATCATGTAATAATATATTCAAAGAAATAAAAAATAGTGTTTATATATGGACTCTCATATCTGAATAGCAGTTAAGTCAACTATTATAAATTGTCAATCATGTAAATCAAATCTAGAATGGACTTATTAGATTCAAACAAATTTGCATTCAGAAAGACTAAGAAAACTGTAAGTTTCCTCTGTCCTGAAATATTAGTATGTATATACATACATGAATACATAGGTAACATCAATCAGCTTAGTGGCAAATTTTTACTTATAATAATTATATATATATATATATATATATATATATATATATATAACATCTCCATCCATCTTATGGATTATCTAATGACTGAATGTTATATATATATATATATATATGTATATATATATATATATAGGAAAGAATGTTAATAAAAAGTTTTGAATTTAAAAATGTACTTTTTTTGAACAGTATTTGTTTATTTTTATTATATTTTATATTTCAGACCGCCCTCGGTCCTTCATCAGAAACAACTGATTTTTAAATTTGAATTAGAAACGTATTTCACGATAGCGTTCGAATATTTTTTTGTTTACATCACGTGGTGTGTTTGTTCACACCATGCGGCACGTCCGTAGAGAAAGTCTGTTTGTTTTAGATAAAAATTTCTTGGAATATCTGAAAAAATTTTTTTAGCTATTGAAATATTTGTAAAGATTCAACACACCTAAGTCCCTATTTAACCCTAGCTTGTGTGTATTTAATTTTAAAATCCAGTATGTTTCTTTCTTTCTGCGTGTGTATGTAGAACTAAAATTGGAGTCTATACATATTAAGACAGTATACGTGAATGATCATCACTATATATATATATATCCCATCCATCAAATATTGACATCAATATACATGATGTATACAATCATACTTCTGTCTCACCCATCAATATTAAACCCACTATTTTAAAAAAAAGGTTATTAACATGCACTACTCAAATAACTTTTCATGACCTCACCTAGGTCATATATTCAAATAGATGGTATTAAGATGAAATCTTCTTCAGGTGATAGTTTATTCTTATTTTTATTATATGGCATGTTTAGAAAATAAAATACTTAATGACACTAATAAACCCCCTATATATGTATGATGCATAGATGACATTTTCGTTTTAGCTAAAAATATTGATCAAATTGTGCAAGTTAAAAGCAAATTTGAAAGTCACTCTGTCCTCAAATTTATATTAGAACTTAATAATAAAATTCCATTCTTTGATGTATTTCTCAGTTTCAGCACGCACAAATTTACTACTACTCTATATAGGAAACCCACTAGCATTAACTGATGTCTTCTTAATTATAATAGTGAATGCTCCCAACAATATATAAGTTAGCCATTATAAAAAAAACTTAATCCAACACATGCAAATGATATCATCTTCCAAATCCACATTCTATAAAGAATTATATAACATTAAACAAACACTTCTTAACAATAGATTTCCTAAATTCATCATTGATCAACAAATTAAAATGTATCTCAATAAACTTAATAACACATCTCAGAAAATTGATAATTATAGTGTACTTTAAATATGCATAATAATTACAAACATAATGAATACAACACTAAAAAACATAATAGGTAGAAATGTTAAACCCAATAATAATAATGATAAACAAATTAAGCTCATTATATATCATAAAAAATTTAAAACAATTGACCTCATAGTCTCTAATAACCCTACAATCACACAACTAAATCATCTACAAACAACTAATCTAGTGTATTATATTACATGCTCATTCAAAGATTGTATCTCTGATACTAATAATAAACCCACTACATGTATTGGTTTTACTACAACTACACTCTTCTATAGACTTACCTGTTACCTTTCTGATCTTAGTTCTATTAAACAATATTTTTTAGAAAAACATAGCCATGTACATAATATTAGGCAGATGTTAGTTGATAACACAATAATACTTACACATACACACAATAAAAAGAACCTTCAGATATTGGAGGCCATCTTTATTAAAACAAAGCAACCAACACTCAATGAAATTACATCTCAAACTAGTCACAATGCATTACATTGCATGTAGACATATGGTTCTGTTGTTAATATTTCAGTCTCTCATATGGTATGACGTCATAGAACTGAATCACAAATTTATGACCTGCATTTACTATTGGGTGACTGTTATCGTCACATAGCAGTCTTCTATGTCAGCAGAATATTATCTTTCATGGTGAATATCTTAGTGTTAATGCCCATACAACCACTCTGAAGATGGCTCTTGTAAGCTGGAAGTTTAGACCAAGGACCAGCATGATAAAAGATATCCAAATGTTGGACAATTTTTATCTCTATTTTCACTAGAAATTAAAACTAAAATACAATGTTTAGAACGACTCATGAATAAAAATAATAGACATTCATTGTCTGTTATATTTAACAATATATGTTTATATAATTGGTATTTAAATCTTGGAATTGCTGATATTGAGAAACCAGATTGAGAATGGTTTTAAATTTCAGAACATATTTAGTTAACATTATTAAACACTTTGAATCTAATTTCTGTTTAATGTGTATAGTAGTATGAGAACATATTTTTGCTTTATTTTTTGTTAGATATCATTATATGTGATTAATATTATTGTGAGATCTCATTATATCCTTTGGATTATTCAATGACTGAATGATTGAAAATATTTTCAGTTCTAACTTTATTAAAACTTTATAGAATCATTAGAAACTGTTCTTTTTTATATTATTTAAATTGTTCAGACTGTTATCCTCATTTTTATTGCCATATTCACATTTTGACCATTGTATGTTCTGGCCTTCTTCAGGTGATTAGAATTTCAAACCAAACCCTTTATTTCAATCACTGGGTTATATTGTTCTCGTTCCTTGAGCCATGCCACTTCTGGATATTTTAGTTATCTCCCTTTAACTCAACTCTCTAAGTTAACCACTGCAAGTCACTGGATCTACTTAACATTTATCCACTGGGTCAAGTGTTCTTGTTCTTTTTAGTTTTCTTATTCAAGCCATTTTGCATTGTTTTCACTGTTTACCTTTTCAAAGTTTTATCATCATTTTTTTCTCAATTGCCTGACATTCAGATTTATTTTAGCAAAAAACAATGGAATGTAAATCTTCACATAGCTTAACCCCATTGACCATATAGCTGCAATAATGCCAATTTGAAACTAACAATTTGATACAGGAAATATCTGTTCTTCAGTAACATTATTATTATTTACGCTATATAATTCAAACTATTGACCTCATCTTTGCTGTTTCTGTTGCAATGTTTTGGTTATTGTGCTCTCCTACCTTCATCAGATGTATATTGACCCAGGTACATCATCATCATTATTGTTCAACATCAGTTTATATCCTAGCATTGGTTTGACATTTGATTGCTCCATAATTGAACTATCATGAAATATTAGAGCAAGTTTTACATCTGTATGCTCTTACTAACAGTAACCAGTTTAGGAGACTGGAACTCAGTGTTTTTATTGAGTCACTATATCTAGGAAGATTATCTACCAAGGTTAGAGATTTCAAACTTCTCTATTCTATTCAGAGTAGGTGTAGAGATTTTTATTTCAAAGATTTCCTTCTCTTATACAAGTTGCTAAGCAAAGTATTAAGAAACACAAACATTTCGTTAGAAGCAAAGAATAGAGTACTGAAATGTTACACAATATCAGCTCTCTTATATGGTAGAGAATGCTGAACAATTTCTTCAAAGATATAAAAAAAAACTTGATGTAGCAGAAATATGGTTCTACAATAGGATGCTGAGAATACTATGGACTGAACATATAAGCAATGATGAATTTTTAGAGAAAATGGAAGAAAAGGATATATATATATAGCATCTGAAAGAGATTGTTGATGTTTCTAGGGAATATAATGAGGAAAGAGGGTTTGGAGAATTTGATACTCAATTTGATATTGAAGGCAAGGTAGAGAGTAAAGTAGTGCATAACCTATTTAAAAAGCTTATGTAAATGTTTGGCAGAATGAGGATTTGGAGATATACTAAAAAGAAAAACTTTATTAAGCACTGCAAAGGAAGCTGTGGAGAACCATGATCGCTGATATCATGAAGAGACATGGCACAGAAAAAGAAATCTTTTAGAGAAAGTGGAAATCAAAAGGACACTTATATTTAACATCAGAAAGTTCAAATTTCTAGGGCATATAATGAGAAAAGAGGGCTTGGAAAATTTGATATTTATTGAATAGACTGAAGATGAGGGTCAGAGTGAGTTTGAATAAATGAATTGCAAAACAAGTGTTAGGAGTAATAACAAAAGACAAAATTTATTTAGAGTTACAAATGAGAAGAAATTGTGGAGAGCCATGATTGCTAACATTCTGAAGAGACACGGCACATGGAAGAAGTTAACATATTTCAGTATCATTTTAAAAGCACTCACTCTATGAATACTTATCAGACTTCATGGTGTTTAACTTAACTGATCAGGAATAATTTTACTGAAATTATACTTGCTGCAAACACATTTGTGTGTGGAGATTTTCTTTATTCATTTTTATGTCTTAGTATTTAAACTTATCTAAAATTAAAATTTGCTTCTGCTAACTTAAACAAAGCCACTTTATTGATGCAAAAGCATTCAATATGCCACCAAATGTAGGCATATCATCATGTTGTCTAACTGTATTTGTATAATATAGTCTCATTCTCACATCTTAGAAATGTATTGATCAGTGATTATGTTCTTTTGTAAGTTTTTCCATCTGTCTGTGGGACACAAGAGTGATTGTTCAACTTATAAAATGGGAATTGGCAAGGGGAAAATGTATTGTCACTACCTACTGGACACTGAGTACTTGCTTAAATCCAGACTGAAAGTAATTAATATCTAATCAATAAAACCTCAGAGGAAATCTGTTGGGTTCATGATTCACAACTTGATTTTCTTAGAAACAAATATGCTGGTTTTTCAAAAGTACCAACTTGATTTTCTTAGAAAAATATATATATATATGTAATAGAACTTATTGTTAGAGTCAAGATTATCAACTGATATTTTATTTCTTCAACTAGATCTCTGCACATTATCATTCAGTTTGATGTTTTGTATTTTCTTTGAAAATAATGATTTTTTTTTTGTAAAAATAATATTTATTTTTTAACTTAAAGAAAGTACTGAAAGGTGAAAATTTAACTGTTGACACAGTATTTCTTGCTTGGCATTTTTCAGTTTTATTATGATTAAAATGTTCTATCATCCGTCGTGCAGTATTAACACAAATGCAGAAACTTGTTTTCTGGCCTTCATGCATCATAAAATGTACTGAGAAAAGCATACTTTTTTTAATAAAAGATTTGCCCACCAGTATCTAAATATGGTTAGCAAGCCCAGAGAGAGAGAGAGATTGTGTACCTAAAGATAGATTCAGCAAAAGGGCCATAACCTTTAAATTTGAGAAACATCTGAAACTGGCATAATTGAAGCAACGCAAATAGATGGACATTAGAAAAAAAATGATCATGTTTTATATTTATAGACCTCTCAGTTTTAAAAAGTCTTCATCAAAAGTTTGGTGCTATACCTTAATTTCTAAGAAGTTCAAGTCAGAATATTTTCAGTTAAGAACTGTCTTTTTGAGCTTGTATCCTAGGATGTGCATTGTGGTGCAGTGGATATTGACTCAGAACAAGAAATCAGAGAGCCGAGTTCAAATTCCAGTTGAATTCGTTGCATTTACATACATGCAAATACCCTTGGGGAAGTTATTAATCTGCCCCTTTTCCACCCAGTCATGGGTTAAATAGCAGGACAGATTGTATTCTAAAGCCTTGGTTAGCAACCAATCTACCACAAAAAGTTATGGTAACCTAAGTAGGAAAAATATTTTTCCCAGTCAATCATGTCTCTTTTGAGTATCATGTGTGGCACTTACTGACTGATACTAGAAGTAGAAGGTTTAGAAACAAACTGAAAATTCTACTGTATAAAATCTCATCAGTATGAGGTTAACTAACATGAACATGTACATAGATAAAGAACCTATATATATATATATATATATATATATATATATATATATATATAAAAAATTTGTGCATGTTCTAAAATATAATTTATAATAAATATTCACAGCTCTATATTATATATTGAGCACTGTTTTAAATTAATGTTTTGGACGTTGTAAATTTTTCTTCGTTCCTTATTCAAATTCCAAAACATTAATTTAAAACAGTGCTCAATATATAATATAGAGCTGTGAATATTTATTATAAATTATATTTTAGAACATGCACAAATTTTTTTTATCTACTACATAGTGTACATTTTGTTTTGACATTGAAATTACAATGTTTCATCAGGTGGTGTGAAAAGGAATGGAAAGCCTCTTTTCTTATATTTAGTGAGTTGGGTGTTGGTGGGGGTTAGCGACAAATGAATAAGTCTTGTAAATTGTCCGTTAGAATTCTGAAAAAAGTGGGGTGGGTAGGGAATGGAGTTGATGAATGAAAGTGTCGGGAATTTTGTAGACAGATTTAACATTAGAAGGTGGGGTATAGGTTTATGGCCTCATGGCTAGACTTTCTTCTTTGGGTTTATTAGAGGAGGAGAGTAAGGAAGTGTAAAGGGTGAGGAAGGATGGGATTGGACCTATCTTTAATGTTTATTTGTACAACTATAGAATATATATATAATATCAAACAAATATAGCAAGTTTACCTATACAAGATTTTCCTATGAAAAAAGGAAACAATGAACAGAGCAATATATAGATATTACCCCCACCATCATACAGTCAAAAGTTTCATATGTGCCAATATTTTGCAGCACAATCATCAAGTGATCAGAAGAGACAAGACAAAAATGGTGATGATGGTAATTCAATTTATATCTTCAGTCAAGCAATAGTTAGATGGTGAAAAATGTTGTGTGCAAAAGTTTTGAGTTAACTCTAAAAAAAACTATTATGCTCCTTTATTAAGAAGTTAAGATTGTTTGGCAGTATGCATTTATCAGTAGTATCTGAGGGCCTTGATAATTGGTAAATAAGTTGTTGCATAAATGAGGATCCTACTGTAAGCAGCTTTTAAAACTGAAAACAGGTCATTGGAAACTATTGAGCCAATGAGAAATCTGAGATAATCATCATGATAATATATAATATTCCAAGAAAGAAATGTTCCATCTTATTAACATAAGTGTAACATATCTTAGCATGTAGTTGAAATTAGCTTGTTGTTTGCACTAAAAGATATGGCTAAAGTTTCTTCTGAAACAAGGATGAAGGTTATGATTTTGAAGGGAAAGATAAGTCAGCAAGAGATAATCTATTAGCTGGAAATTAACAGAAATAGTGTTCAACCCATACAAAAAAAAATGTTTGCTACAACAAGTAGTTTTTTAAGTGCAAGGAAAACTGGAAAACCACAAGGGAGATGAAAGAAAAATTGTGAGAGTCTCAGAAGGAAATCCAAATTTAACAACCAGACAAGTGAGGAATGAATGCAATCTAAAGTTTTAGTTGATACAATATGCAGAGTATTACAAAAAAATCAACTTTAATGGGGGTATAGCAGTAAAGCAAACAAAAATATTGGAATATAAGATTGAAGTGGTCAAAAGATCATCTGTTATAGGATACTGAAAAATGACAAAAAATTATTTTTAGTGATGAATGCAAAATAGCATTACATTTTGATGAGGCTGACAAAGGAAATCTCGCTGCTGAGCTTGAAAAGAACCTCTGATCGATGGTAGACTGGGATAAGAAATGGCTTGTGAATTTTAATGCTTCCAAAATGAAGCTGCTATCTATTAACCTTCACAGATAATCGCTTTTACCCCCCATTAGCATGGATCAGGCTAGTCTCCCTGAAAGCAAAACACTGTGTCACCTCGGCTTAAGTCTCACAACAGACCTGGAAAGTGGAAAGACTATATAGAATCCATAGCTAAATTCGCTGCTAAGAAAATTGGTTCTCTGTGTAGGACCAGGAAGTTTTTTTCCATCTGAAACAATCCTGCATATATATAAATCTAGCATCCGCCCATGCATTGAATAGTGCTGCTGTATCTGGTCAGGTGCTCCTGCTATCCACCTAGGTGTCCTTGACAAAATCCAACGGAGAATCTGTAATGTAATAGATCCCGACTTGGCAGCTCAGACACAATCACTTTCTCACCAGCGCAATGTGGCTTCCTTGTGTCTATTATACAAATACTTTACGGCTTCTCCGCCGAGGGACTTAGCTAACTGGTGCCTCCTATATATATATATATATATATATATATATATATATATATATATATATATACATTTACTCGAGCCACAAGATTAGCAACTAGGTCCCATTCTTTTACTGTGAAACCAATAAATGGGGAATGCAAATTCTACTCTAGCACCTTCTTTTCTTGCACTTCCCGCCTGTGGAATTCCCTTCCATTTACTTGCTTTCCCAACAGCTACAATCTCCAAGAATTTAAATGTAAAGTCAATAGTCATCTCTCTCTCATGCTTCCTTCTCCATCCACTCCACTCTCATCAGTATTCTCATCCTTCTCTTACCCACTTCCTGACACCTTCTATAACCTGTCACTCTTTCTCATAACTTTCCTCCTATGTAACCCTCTGCAAAACAGTGGCAGTAAAATGCCTTGCTTGGGGTGATATGATTATAAAAAAAAAATTTAAGAATGTGAATATATGTTGTCATGCAGTGAACATCAGCTTGAAATGATGAATCAGAGTGCCAAGTTCAAATTCCGGTTGAATTCGTTGCATTCATTTATGCACAAATGCTCTTGGGAAAGATGTTAGTTCATTGCTTCTCCCTCCAACTATGGGTTAAATAACAGAACAGGTCGGGTCCTATATCCTTGGTTAACAATCAGTCTACCACAGAAGGTAATAGCAGCTTACTGTGCGAAAAACTTCTGCCAGTTCTGTCTCTTTTCAGACATGATTGCCCAAGCAATAGGGCACTTAACTGACTGATGAGTGAGAAAAAGATACAATGCAGGTTGCTATATATTATGGACGTGTAGGGTTACATCAGAAGCTTTTGGTAAAAGTTGATGGTAACCTAAACAGCAAAAATTATATTAGATTACCACAGTCTAATCTTCTGCCAGACGATGAATATTGAGAATCTTCACAGCATGACAGAGGTCTTTGTCACACATCATGTGCAAAAGAAAGATTTCTTGAAGATGAGTCTTTCAGTTTTTGAAAGATTGGTTAGCATGAAGTCTGGATCTCAATAAAATTGAAACATTATGGAGGGAACCAAAGAAACAGTTGTTTTAATAAAAACCACAAAATTTCCAAGATTTTGGGATTATTATGTTAAAAAATGCAGAAAAAATTCCAGTTACAAAATATGGACCTTGTATGAAAACAACAGAAAAAAGAAACATCTAATGAAATGGGTTCTTTCAGATTTTTAACAGAGTCTTTATCATGCTGTTTAGGGTCTAATATGTGCTGTTCAATCAGTAGACACATCATTTTGGTCTGGGGTCCTTTTGGGGAATGAAATGTGTTGCATGAAATTTTTTCTGTTTTGTCTAACATTTTCGGACATATGGCTGAGTATTTATGAAGTTTGCTTTCCAACCATGAGACCCGTGTTTGAATCTTGCTATGATCAATTTGCCAGGAAGATGACTTTTTGATATTATAACCCTGTGAAGACAATTCCAGTATGTAGCACCTTTAAAAAATTCCTGTCAACCATAACCCAGTTTGACCCAAACCTTGTGAGTGAAATTGAGTAGACAGGGTGGGTAGGTTGTCAGCATGATGTTTCAAGTCATGTGGGTTTGAGCATACTGAACTTGTTCAAACTGCAGATCATGCCAGATGATCAACTCTTCCTAAGAAACTGTAGCTATGGTTTACTCAGCATAGGTGCTGTATAAACCACAAATGGTCTCTGTGGATGTTGAACAAACACAAATGTACCTGAGTAGGCATCTGCAACAGATTTTGCAAGCTGCCCTAGTAGACAACTAAAACTTATGTAGACATTATACTGACATGGCTACAAACTATATCATGAACAACTTACCCCACCCTGACCTATGCCTTAAAGCTCTTACAAGAATTGAGCAATCATCATATCAACCCTGTCAAATGCTAATGGTTTATACTATTTTCAACACATATTTTTTGTGCTTTTAATTCCAACTCCTTCATTTCTATCAACTTGTCATACCTTTCATTCTCACTACAACTGTGGCAACTTCACATGTCCGCATATATAAGAAATAAGAATTATATATTAATCAATTAAATTATCTGAAAGTAAAACAATAACATTATGAAAAAGGCAATAGCAAAAAGGTGCTAATGAAATAAAGACTCATCAAATAAGAATTCAAAATTTGAAAAGATTGCTTTTAAGAAAATAATGAAGTTATACGTATTTGAAGGTGAGTAGTATATAAAGTATCTCTTTTGATAATAAGAACATGCAATAAAAATAAAGGTGATGCCTCAACAAATAAGAAGAAAAATGTTCAAGTTCATTTATTCACTGAGACTTAGAATCAGCTGATGATTAAAACACAAAGCAACATTGAGTCAAACATTTTCTTGAGGTTCTGTGAATCAATGGCAAAACAAGAACAAAATGGGATGGTAATGAATCAAAATTTTTTTTAGAACAACAAAAGAAAAGTAGCTGTGGAGGCCCATGATCACCTACTTAAGTTTGTATGATTGGGTAGCAAAATGACAAAAAAGATAGTAATGAGTCAAGTTTCGAGTGGGGGGGGCAGGAAGTTGTGGAAAGCAAAGATCACCATAATAAGTTTGCCTAAATGGATAGTAGAAAGTAAAAAAGAGATGGTAATGAGTCAAAAGTTTCTTTGGGAAGCAAAAGAGAGGATGTTGTAGAGAGCTATGATCACTTACTTCGGCAGAATAAGCACAAAAAGGTATGATAATAAGTCAAGTTTCTTAGAGCAACAAAAAACAAAGTTGTGGAGAGCCATGATCACTTAAGTTTGTGTGAATTGATGAGAGAACAAGGACGAAAAAGGGGTGGTAATAAGTCAAAACTTACTTTGACAAGCAAAATATAAGAAATTATGTTCCGCTGTAACCTTAAGAGACATGGTGCATAAAATAAATATATTGACGACAGAACAAGGAGAAGAGGTGATGGTAAAGTGTTAAGTTACTTTGAAGAACAAAATACAGGAATTTGTGGAGAATCATGATTGCTCAGGTTTTAAAAGAACACAATACATAAAATAAAACTCCTTCAACCTTACAAAAAAGAAAAAGACTATACTATTGATACAATGTTAGTTCCTTTGGTAACTGATAAATGTTAGAGTTTCCAATCTATAAGTAATGTAACTGATAGCACAGCACTTAATGGCCTACTATTAAATGTGACTTTTTGTTTGTGCCAATAGACTTCTAATGAACTTGTTTCACTTTTAATTATACTAGCCACAAAAATATGGCAAATATATAAAACCAATAAATACATTTGTCTTTCTTTTTTTCTCAAATCTTCTGTAAAGTATCATCTTTGAAAACCAAACCAAACATATCTGCTTTAAATATATATAGCATTCTAATGTCAGTTGCCTATTACAAGTCAGTAACCACAAAATAAATTTAGCTTGACATCAATAAAAGCTGGTGACAATCTAATGTGAACCAAATGCTCTTTCTTAGTCTCCTTAGTGTCTCTAAGTTGACGTTTTACTCTTGAATACAATCTGTGCAGGTGTTTACACAATAGACGCAACCTTCCAACTTCTCTTTCTTTCTCTCTCTTTTAATCAATGTATCTTAGTTTATTGCAATGATTCAACCCAATCCTTAAACTGTTGTCATATCTTTATCTTTGGAGGACACAGTCTATTACTGTATGTAGTTAGTTATTGAATGATGTCCTTATTGATTATTTAGCTTAAGGGATATTTAACTTTTCCTCCTTTCTTTAATGATTTAGATGTTTTTTATCATTTCTGGCAGTATTTTTTATCAGTAATCAGATATGACAACCAATTTTTGGGTTTTATGGGAAAAACCAACAAAGAAAAATTCAAGCTTTGGAATTTTTCTTTCCTAGTTTTTTTCCTTTTTTTCCTCTTCTATCTTGTCTCTTCTCTCTTCTTTTTCTTTTTTCTTTTTTTACTTTGTTTTTTTCTTTTTCTGGTTTAAAATTTTTGACATGCCTGGCTTTCAGTGACAAAATAATGAAACACTACTGTCTATGAGTCATACAAACACCAGTCTTTAAAATGTTATAACCTCCATCTCACTTAATTCATCTCATTGGCTGATCTCTTTATTCTTATTTATTTTTTATTTTATTTTTCTTTAAATCTCCTTATCTCTCTCTCTCTCTCTCATATATATATATATATATATATATAACAATATAAATTAACTACATTTTACTGCCTGTTGATGATGTTTTAACACTGAATCTTTATAGATATTGAGTTGTGGTATGCTATTATTATTATTATAATAATTACTATATATTTTTGCTCTATTTTTGTATTGAGCACTTTTTAAAGTAAATATCTGACTGTGGAATGTACTTTCATTAGTAACCATTACTTATTATTTGCTGCTTTCATAGTTGAGCACTCTTCATTTACTTTTTTTCGCAACCATGGCAAAAACAAACTTAAATATATCCCTAAAACATTCCAATCCCTTGCAAACAGGATTATTTTGTGAAATTAGTCCATAAAACTGAAGACTTAACTCGAAGATAGAGATGGAAAGCTTATTTCTTCCTTGACAAAAATAATTTTTCAACAGACCACAACAATTATTATTGTTTGAATATGATTTGTTCCAAACAATTAACAATATCAAATTCCACAAACACAAATCCAATTTCCAGAAACAACTGAATTATATTATTAAAACTATTGACACTTCTGACAAATTTTTTTTTACATTCTGACAAAACAGGTAATTACTATATAACTACACCACAGTACTACAACTTTCTATTTACTAAAAATCTAACTAAGAATTATAAAAAAAAGTTAATATTTTCCCTAATAATATAGTTGACAACATTAATATGATCAGTGAAATTATAACCAACAAGTTAAAAATTAGCAACAGAGTAAACAAACTCAACCTTATTGAATCTACTGCGGATCACAAACTGGAGTTTGATAGAAACTGCACAACTAGAATAATTAAACAAATTCTAGAGAGTGTCAACCAACAAATCAAATATAATACTGAAATAACCCAAAGGAGTAAAGCCACTCAAGCATTAAATTGGTTCAAACAAATTAACAAACATAAATGCTCATTTATCCAATTCAACTTAATGGATTATTATTCCTCCATCTTGAGAGATTTGTTTACAATTACCTTGGACTTTGCTTCATAATTTTCAGATCTCACTAGTGTAGAAAGAAATATAATTTTAAATTCAAAGCAATCTGTCCTCATCCATAACAACACACAGTGGATAAAATCAAATTCCGAGGACCCATTTGACATTGCCATGGGAGCACTGGATTCTGCAGAATCATCAGATCCTGTAGGTCTTTTTAATTTTGTACAATCTCACTGCTCATCATGATCTCAATATAAAAGATATTGGATTGTATAGAGATGATGGTTTCATGATTATGCATAATTCAACTCACTCAAAAGCAGATAAAATTCGTAACTACATACATGGAATACTGAAGAACTTTAATCTCAAACTAATAGTAAATACCAACCTCAAATAAAGTTGATTTTCAAGATGTTACATTTGACTTGGTTAATAGTACTTATTCACCATATGTAAAACATAATGCTAATCGTATCTACATGCATCCTAAATCAAATCACACACCATCTATTATTAAGCATATACCACATTCAGTTGAACACAGAATTAACAATAATTCCTCCACTGAAGACATTTTCTATCAGCATAGTCATTACTATAATATGACCTTAAAAAATAGAAGCTATTATTGCATGGATATTGTCATAAACAAATTAATCATAATACCAAACATAATCAAAATCTAAACTTATTTATAAATGGAACTTTGTGTGTGTGTCCGTTACCTATAGACTCCGAAACGGCTGAACCGATTTTCTTGAAAATTTACACAGTTGTACTATAAGCATTTGCGAGTGTTCTTAGCTAGGGTTTGTGTCGAGGTAATCCCCCTTTAATATCGAAAATCGATAATCGAAAAAATCGGGTTATAGAAGGAGTGGTCCGATGTTTGTGTATGTGTCTGTTTATCTGTCTGTATGTCCTTTATACAAATCCACAATTTTTATCCAATTCTCACCAAACTTCACACAAATATTCTTTAGGCTGAGTCTGAGCTCCAGGACCATGGATTAGTTTTAATGCTTTCATTACACTCGAGCAACGCTGGGCTATACTGCTAGTAGGAAAATAATTTGGTACACACCACCATTTAACCAAGTGGTTCAGTACCAAGTACCAAACTAGGCAATAAATTCCTTAATTTAGTTAAAAAAACACTTCCCAACTAATAATTCACTTAGTAAAATTTTTAATAAGAATACACTGAAACTTAGTTATAGTGACACTGAAAATCTCGATATGATAATAAAAAAACACACTATTAAAATCCTAAAACAACATTATGATATCAGTTATAACCAACTTCTTATAAATAGTGATAATAACACAAGTTCTTGCAATTGTCATAACCCTAATATATGCCCTATGCAAAATAAAGGCCTTACAGATTCCATTATATACCAAGCTACTATCTCAACTACTGAAAATACTAATATTACCAAACATTATATTGGATGTACTAAGAATAATTTTAAGTCTCTATTTTACCAGTGAAACTTATCTTTCGACAATAAAGCATATAGTAATTCTACATCTCTCTCAAAATACTACTGGCAATTGAAAGATGCAAATAAAACTCTACAGTTAAATAGAAAATATTAACTCAAAGTAGGATGTGTAAATCATTACATGAAATATATTTTATTTGCTTACAGGGAAAAATCCACATAATAAAATTCCAAAAAACTGACTTATTGAACAAACATAATGAAATCACTAAATTTTGCAACCATTGACTCTTCCATGCCCTTAAATATATCTGAAATTATCTCAAACTTAACTCAATATTTTTACTATTTGCTCATTTTATAACTTTAAAAAAATTTAGCTTATTAAACTGGCAATTTTTTTAATTACTATTATTTTTTATGAAAAAATTCTTTTAAGAATTTAATTTATTTATATTTTAATATTTGATTTTTATTTTTTTTCATTATTCTTATCTTTTATGTTGGTCTTGATTTTATTTTTTTATATTTATTTTAGTTTATTTTATCTTTTCCAATGTTTGAATTTTTCTTTGCTAGTCTTTCCCCTTTCTTCCTCTTCTATCTTGTCTCTTCTTTTTTCCTTTTCTCCTTTAAAATTTTTGACATGTCTGGCTTTCAGTGGCAAAACATTGGAGCACTACTGGCTTTGAGTCTTGCACATGCCATTCTTTAAAATATTATAACCTCCCACCCCTCTTCATTCATCTCGTTGGCTTACCTTTTATGTTTTTATTTGTCTTTTATTTTTGTTTATTTTTTTATTGGGTATTTTTTTAAAATCTTCTTATCTATATATATTACAAAATAAATTAAATACATTTTACTGCCTGATGATGGTGTTTTAACACCAAAACTTTATAGCTGTGGAGTTGCAGCATGCTATAATAATAATAATAATAAGCATATCCTGTCATGCAGAGAGACAATAATGAGGCAGCATTGTATTAGAATAATCCAGAACTTCTCTTGATTCCTTTTTTTTTTTTGTTTTTTCCAGTTACTTCTTTCATATCATCTAATCTTTTCCAATTAATCTTTCATATCATCTACCGGTGTCTAAATCTATTCTACTCAAATTGAAAAATGGATAAAATAATGATTATTTCTTTAATTGAATAACTCATGAGTAATCATAATTCATAACCAACATATAATTTAATTAAATGCAATTCATATGCGCCATTGTAACTGAAAACTTTGTGAATTATTTATAATAACATTTAAGTGACATCTCAAAATTATAGTTAGAAATTTTGCATTGTTTTTCATTTTTATTGTTGCTTTTTATCTAAAGACCAAAAGCTATAGCATCTTTATTAATGGAAATATTACCAGTTTTTTTATAAGGAAATAAATATTTGGCATTCATTCACTGAAAATTCAGTGCTACTTTTGGTTGAAATATATATCTTTCTATTCATCTTTTCAGAACATTATTGGATTTCATGAATATCAGTTCTAATTATCAATCTGAGAGGAGGTTCTCACCAAAACAATAAATAAAAGTTATATTAAAGAAAAAAATAAAATGAAAATATTTCAGAATAACAGCTTAGTCTATATTCTCTGAAAACCATGTAAAATATCACAGTGGGCTAAATTTCACCACAGGTGTTAGATTTATGGACTTGTTTTGGCCACAGGTGGTAGTTTAATGACTTTGTTTTGGCTACAGGTTGTAGTTTGATAACCCATTATAATAAGTTATACATAATTTTGTGGTCAGAAGAAAAGAACCACCAAAAGAAGAATGTTAGAAATAATTAAAGTATTTCAGGATTGTAAAATAAACTATCAAAGTGATCAATACCTTTGTCTGGAGCACATTCTGATAAAGTTGCATTGTGCATTTTTTTTACTTTTTAGTTTCCTTGATTTTGCTTTTAAATTTCTATTTTAAGTTCCTCATGCTGTCCTCTGTCTTTATAAGAGCAAGATCAGGTCAATCATAGAGTGCTGTTGCCATATTTGATCAGGAACTGCCAAACTTGATAAAGTTCAGAAGAATCTCCTAAGTTCTGTCAGAAACATTATTTTTCACCCTCCAAACTCTCTCTCACAGGTGGGATAGTGCAAGTCTATCACTAATTTCATGGAAAGTGCTTGAATAAACTACATTCCTTGGTTTTGCCAGTCATAATCTTCATGGCTAGGATCCGCTATGCTACTTATATTACCTCCATATTCCATCAGCTAGAAGTAAGTTCTGCTTAAACAGCATCTTCCTCTGAACCCTTACTCTGTGGAATGAACCTCCAAGATGTTTTCCCAATCTCTGCAATCTTAACCTGTTCAAGTCTCCCCCTGCTATCCATATAAACTACTTCTTAACGTAACCCCTTCTACCTTGAGTGAAACTGGGTCTTATGCAGAGAATCTTCATAATAGCAAACATTTACATAGCCAAGCAAATATTTATCACTTTCAGTTTCATTTGATAAATTCAAAGAAACCTCATTGGTTTATTTCTTATGATGTTGAGATTAGATTGAATTAAGTGAGAAAACTTTAAGTTTCTAAATGTTAATACATTGGTTTTTTTACAAAAAAAACAAAAAAAAAAACAGTTATAAACTTTCTGTTGTATTTTATTAACAAGAATCTGCTTAATATATCCTTTGTATGACCATTAAGGAGAAGTGTACAATTCATATATATAGTTTGAAATATGCACCTGATGATTGCATAATGCATGAAAGAGTTGTGCCATAGATGTAAAATAATATGTATATTTATTAACATTTATATATAATACAGCTCTGTTCATTCATTGAGCACTGTTTTATTAACACCTGAATAATACTATACATATGTACACCCTCCTCAATGTATATTTATTCATTTACGTCACTATATATATACATACATATATATATATATATATATATATATAGTTTTAAACTATTTTATATTTATGGGTTAAAGTGTATGTAAATATAAAAGAGGAAATTGAATCAATGCCAATGGCAACACCAACAATTATGTATAAGCAGGAAACACTCGTCTAAATTATACAAAAATGAAAATAACATCGACATCTCATTTTAACAGATATATTTAACAAAATTTACACAAAAAAATCTTGAAATACTGAAGAGTAATTATATTCAATAATATCACCATTGGCTTTAACCATGGCCTCCAGATGAATTTGGAATCTCCTGAATATCATCTAGACAGTCTCTTCGTTCAAGTGGATGAATGTTTTCATAATACTTGCCTTCAGTTCATCTTTGGTGCATTACAAGGAGTTGGTCTCTCACTCAACTGCACCCAAAACATAATAATCAAGTGGGGTGCAGTTTGATGAGTTAGGTGGCCAGATGTAAAAGGTGATGTGGTTATAGAAATTATCTCACAGATGCCAACCTGCTTGTGTAGTATGGTGCAGAGTCCAGCTGTCTGCAGCAATCATCTTGTTCTAGGGCAGCACTACCTCTTCAGGGCACTTGATGTCGGTCTCCATGTTGAGACTGAGGTCCTGGGGGAAGATGAATGGAGGCATAACATCACAATCACAAGTGATCACTTCAAACATCAAGATGCTCACTGGATGTTTCATCCAGTTCTTACCAATCCTGCACTGTTTTGAGCTTGACACCCAAACATTCTGAAATGTTCATGTTAGAGCTTCTGGAATGAATACCAAACAGTACATCATACTGTTTTCAAATTTTGGGTGGAGCGAATTCAGCTATGGTTTTCTTTTTCTTACAAACAGTGCCCAATTGAACCTTGTATACTGTACAGTTGACAAAATCAAAAACTAACAAGAGTATATGCAGAATTAAAAATATACAATGATGATACTTTACCCATTGCACTCTGTGTATTGTTATCTTGTACTAGCAGTATAGCCCGGCGTTGCTTGGGTGTAATGAAAGCTTTAAAACTAATCCATGGTCCTGGAGCTCAGACTCTTTGGATGTTGGCACAAAAGACTAAAAAGCAATAGTTGTTTCCAATTAAAGTGAAACAGTACACTGAAAGAAAAATGAATGGATGTAAGTCAAATTTTGATTTCCTGGTATCGATATCAAATAAGTTTTTTTTGTCGTAAACTAAATTTTGAAGGCTAAATAAGCCCTCTGAATAAATGGTATCATGGCTGAGACTAAGAACTACAATTATACCTACTTAGAGCCAAACCTGAAGCAAAAACTAAAATAAAAGAGCTGAAAAAATACAGACATACAGGCAGATAAACAGACACACACACAAACATCTTGCCTTATATATATATATATATATATATATATATATATATATATATAATCAATTTTCTGCAACCTTGAAACTTCTGAATATCGTTTCTTATATCTTTGTCTATGAGTGTATCAAATTTGATTAAAATCAAACCACTCCTTCTATAACACAATTTTTTTGATTATCGATTTTCGATATTTATCAGGGGTACCTCGACACAAACCCTAGCTAAGAACACTCGCAGATGCTTATAGTACAACTATGTAAATTTTCAAGAAAATCGGTTCAGCCATTTTGGAGTCTATAGGTCATGGACATACACACACACAGAGACAAATTCCATTTATAAATAAGTTTAGATTTAGATAGATATATATCACAATGTGAACATAGAACAGTCACCATTCACTGTTGATTCCTATAGCCACACTCACTTATTTGTAAAGAACATATATAAAACTAAAAATTCACAAGTAAGAATTGATGATGATAATGCTGATTATTATCACCACTATTCACTTATTTTTTTTCATTAATGTTCATGGAATTCTAAAAATCATACCTGATACATTTATCCTGATTCCCAGACTGACAATGAAATCTCATTGTCAGTGTAACTTTCATCCTTTTACTGATGAACAGAATCCATTTGGAAACTGAATGGACAATGAAAAAACGAAATGTGCTTTATATTTTATTTAAATGTTTCCCTCTGTGGCTTTCCAAACATTGGTTTGTATTTTGTTTTTTTAACTAAATGATTAATGAACAAAGTATATCTCGTAAAAGTATTGATATATTTTAAATGAAGCAAAAACAGTATTGCATAAGTTTCACTTAGATACTTGTTGTATGTTGCCATGTGGGGGGTAGACTTATTTCTCCCATTGACCCCACTTCCCAAATTCACAATGTTGCAAGCCAATTTCTAGTCTATCACTTCATCCATGGCAAATGCTCAGATAAGCTTCTTTTGTCAGTGGCACAAATTCAGATCTTTAAAGCTAAACCCCACCTTGCTACGTCCACAAAGTTGAATCATACTCATTCCTTCTGACTTTATTTGGAAAGAGGCAAGTCCCACTCAGATTTTTACCAAGAATCACTACTTTGTGGAAATTTAATGGTTTTTTTTTTTTGTCATTCATTATTAAGTAAGGGAATAAAGAAATTATTCTCTGTCCTAACAGTTTATTCTGCATAAATTTCTTAGTACGTTTTATTTTATACTGATATAACCTTGCATAGGATCTATGACTTTGATGAAACATCATCCCTAACCTACAGACTTGGTTGACCTAACTCTTGATTTTATAAGAATCATGAGTTACTTACATAATATAAACAGTATTTTGTAATTGTTAAATCTTTCAATATGCAAATGAAAAAGAACAAATTCCCAAACATTCAAATTTGTATATAATATTTTATTTTCACAAGAAAATATTTTCCATTGAAATTTTTCTTTTTTTCCTTCCAGGGTGAGGGTTGAATTTTTTACGAATGAAAAATCCTTCAAAGAAAGGTTACAGCTGTACTTCATAAAAAATCAGAGGTCAAGTAAGTATTCCAGAAACATTTTTAAATTTTATATATTGTTGCCATCTATACATTGTTTTTATAGAATTTAGAAGTGAATTGGGGATCTATTTGAAAATGTCAAAATCTACTATGATACAAGGGCTTACTGAGTGTTGGAGAATAGGAGAAAAAGAAAGCAATATCAAAGAGAAAAAACAATAAAAGTATGAGAATTAAAAAGACATGAGATAACATTCCATTTCAGTGAAGATGAAAGCTGATTAGAAAGTAAGATGCCAGAAAAGAGTTCACAAGAAAGAAGTGTAACAGAAAAAACTGTTAGCATAGAACTTACAATGGCATCTATTATCTGTTTTATTTATTACCTATTTTTAATTTATTTGTTTAAACATCATTTTTAATGGATACTTATATTTGAGTAGATGCTCTGTTTATATTATTAAGCATTATGTTTATTTATTTACATTTATTAGCATGAATATTCAAGAAATCTTGAAAAAAAAATATCTCCCCCAGTAGGATTCAAACTTGCATCTCCTAGAAGAAACTGCCATTAGATATAGCACATCTTGGTCACTCAGCCACTATTGTCTTGTATAAAGGAAGTAGGTCTATCCTCCAAAATATGAGGATATTATTAGACATTTCTTGCTCAAGAAATTTTAACACACACTCTTGCTTTTTCTCTCTCTCTCTCTCTCTCTATATATATATATATTATATATAACTTAATCTTTTTAACATAAAACAATATAGTAGTGTGTATATCTTGTTTGTATCTTTTAAAAACAATATGTTCATACTTTTACTGTCAAAGTTTTCATGAGTAATTTTGGTTCTGCAAGAATTTCTGTCAATTTCAGAATGGATTTGGATGTTATGTTGCATGTACAGAATATTGTGAAATAAATACAAACAACGTAACAGTATAAAGTAGGTGTATTACCAGGAAGAAAAGTATTTACAAAAGATGCAGTTAGTCGAATACAGAACAAGGGTTTAGTAGAACGTATTGTTGTGAGATGTAAGAGTTGACAAATGGAACACTTCCAGTCCCATACCGAGAATACCCGACTGACTCGTTCACTCGGCTTACTTCCTCGACTGATTTCCGAGGTACTTCTCGAGGTATCATCACTACTACTTTATGTCATGCTTAGAACAGTCCATTACTGTAGAAAAAGGTGGAGAGCGCCCCAACAGAGAACATGAATGGTTTAAACAACAAAAGAAATTATATTATTTTGAACTGTTAACAAGAGGATACAATCTTTTTGAAAAAGTATTAAAGTAGAATAAATCTTGGTAGCATCCACTTTAAACAAACACACCCATTTTGGAAAATGCTTGATAGAAGAACTATAAATAAGTGACTAAATAAAAATAAAAAATTATATTTTATGTGCATTAAAAAGCTTTTTTGAATGTATTTGAAATTGATCACTTTCATATATGTAAGAAAAAGAACATTCAAATAATATATAGAGAGAAAGAGAGAGAAAAGTATGATATATAAACTTCTAGCCATCAAAATAATGATGTTGGATAATAGAATGACAAAATGGAAAACATTTCATGTAATATTTTTAGTTCTTTAAAAGCAATTCATCAGACTGAAATAAGATTATTAAAATTTTCTTGCATCTGACATTTCTGAACACAAATGTTCAGCCAATTTCATTTAGTTTTTCAAAAATTTTGTTTTTATTACAATTTTTTTTTAATTACTCCATACTGTGACAACAGAAGATGTGTTAATAGAGGTTAAATATTTTAAAAACCTGGATAATCAGTTCCCAAGTAGGCCTCTATGCAGATGACATCACCATTTCAATAAGAAATCTGCAAGGTTAACAAAGTTAACCTCACTGCTGCTCTTTAAAAGAACTTCCAATCAGTGATGGAATGGGGTAGGAAATGGCTCATAAATTTTAATGCTTCCAAAATTAAGCTGCTTTCCTTTAACCACCATAGAGAAACTTTTCTACCTACCATCAGTATGGATGATGCTAGTCTCCAAAAAGCAAAACACGACACCTCCAGCCTCACTTCCCATCTGTGGAAATTCTTCCATACAATTGCTTCCCTGACAATCTCTAAAAGTTTAAATGCAACATCAATTGCCATCTTCTACCTTCCTAAATCCCATCTATTTTTTGTCCTTTCTTTGGCATTCCCTGTAATATGTTTTTCTCTCACTGTAACACCCTTCACACCAGCGACAATCCTGCCTTTCTTGGGGTGAAATGTTTAAAAAGAATGAAGGAAATTTAGCATGAAAGACCCAAAATCAATGTGTTATATATCTTGGGGATCAGCAGAATATAATTGAACTTAAAAAATGTTATTTCTCTCAAACACGAAAAAGAAAACAAGTGATGATTTCAATCAAAACTGGAATACAGAAAAATAAAAAGTGTATTCTGTCAAAAATGCCAGTTTTCAAGGTCATGGAATATAAAACAATGGAATGTGATCTGTGACCCACATAATATAATTTACATTAAATAAATATTATTTCTGCCAAAAATAGAATTACACAAGGATTTCAACTGAAACTAGAATGTATAAAAATAAAAAGTGTATTGTGTCAAAGACAGAATATAATTCACATTAAATTATTTGGTCAGAAGCAAAATAATGCAGAAACAACGTTTAAGAATGGAAATATAAACAATATGAAAAGGATGAATATTTTAGTAAGCCAACAAAAATATGGTCTTTGATATCAGAAACAATGACAAATAAACAGGTGTTGCATCAGCATGTCAAAGTTGGAAAAAAATTAAACAATAGAAAAACAAGAATGGGATGATATCAAAATGCAACTGGCCAAGACAATAATTGGTAGATGTGCCTATCCAGAAATGACAATATTTGGTGAAGTTTGACAGACCTGAATTTATATAAGATTGGGTTTTTCCAGGTTGAACGAGATGAAGTCAGAGGACTCAAAGAGAATGCAAGGAAGATAACTCCAGCCTGTCCCCTTGTATGTGTGTACTTCCTCTGGCTACTACCCTCTACATACAACCAAAACCGACAAAGAATAAAGATAAAATTGTATGTTTTTATATCCATGTTTGTCATTATATAACAAGCAAATCATCAACCTTGATTTCCAGAGTATACAAAAAATACACATGTTATATATTTTGCCTTAGTAAATTACTTTTGTTTTTAATTTAAGCAGCATTTCTTTAAATAAAAATTATGGTAAAAGTTTTGTTGCAATGAACAGCCAATACATTGAGGATGTTGTTTTGTAAAAGAACTTTTTTTTCATCATCTTTCATTAAATTCTTTAAAGTCTCACTATTGTATCTTTTGTGACAATTATTAGTCAGTATTGAGGGCTACAAATTCTCGAGGCACTTAAACAGAAAAACAGCTGATACTTTTGGAGGCATTCAATAAGGAAAGAAGGCCTGAATAATTTGAGAGCATATTGAAAGCAAGTGAATAATCTCCCTGAGTTAGAGTGAATTGATGGCAAAGATCACAAAGTAATGCTGCCAGAGCAGCACTGGTGTGTTTTGGACAAGATAGTCTAACAAAGTTCAACACTTTCCAGAATGGTTTGAATTGAGTTTTCCTTCTCCTGGAGTTGGTTGACAACCAAGGCTATAGAACCCAGTTTTTCTTGGTATTTACCCTAGCTGGAGGGAGAAGATATGAACCCCATTTCAGTTAAATCAGGAGTAAAGCAAGGTGACCTGCTGTCATCTACTCTTTTTGCAATTTTCTTTGCAATTGTTTTTCTGAGATTTTTAAAGGTATTAATGTTCTATACAGAACATTAATACCTAAAATTCAATCAATGCAGTCAGTAAAACATTTTTGACTCTCATACATGATTTGCTCTATGCAGATGATTGTGACTTGGTCACCCACACAGAAAATGACTTGCAGCTGCTGATGGATTACTTTTCTACAGCATGGGGCTAATTTCGGTTGACACTAAACTTGAAAAAGACTATTGTGATGTACCAGTTGCACCTGACAATGCCTACATTCCTCTTATCTTTGTCAATGGCAAACAGTTGGAGGTAGTTGATACTTTTGGAAGTACACTTTCTAGATGGCCCATTCTTTTTGATGACAAGGTAAATGCATAAATAGTAAAAGGCTTGCAGTGCCTATGGAAAGCTGAAGAGCAGACTCTGGTCACAGTTAGAAATCTCCATAACGACAAAATTGATGATGTACAAAAGTTGTCAATTGACTACCTTACTGTACGGATATGAGACCTGGACAAATTACTAATAGGATATCAAGTGCTTAGAAAGTTTTTATCAAAAATGTCTTCACACAATCTTAAAAATTTCTTGGCATACCTATGTTCCAAATATGGTCGTCTTTCAAAGATAAGGTTTGTCTAGCATTGAGTCCATGATCATGCAGCACATGCTCAGGTAGAATAGACCTGTTTTCAGACAGGAAGACTGTTGTATGCTAAAGGAATCTATGTACAGAGTACTAAGGGACTGAAAACGACCTGCCTGCAAGCCCAAAAAATGATACAAAGATTGTCCAAATGATACCTTGAAGAGGACAAACATTGATGAAAAGACTTGGGAGAAGAAAGCAAAGATGCTGAAGTTAAACACACTGCTAAGTATATGGAAGATGTGACACCAATCCAAGCAAGAGGATTTAAAGAAAAGTTGACATGTGAAATTTGCAGCCAAATTTGTCTGCCAAAGGGAGGTTTGTCCAGTCATTTGAGATCTCATGATAGTAGGGAACTTAAATTATTCTGAATGTTATATTTAGTAATATTATTTTGTAATGTCTGTGGGAAGCTATGTAACAAAATGAGTGGTCTAACTCAGCATTTTAAATCAAAACACAAAGATTGACTAGTGGTATCCAGTAGATAGACGTGTACTATCTGTGGGTTCAAGTATAAATCGGTGTAAGGACTAATTGGAAAAAAAATTTTTGAATCATCTTAGATGACACCAACAAGCAACTAGTATTCAATAAAAATCTTTATATCAATGTTAAAGTAGTCATGCTCCATGTTTGAGTGGATTTCACCATATATATATATATATATATATATATATATATATGGTGTGATGGTCAAATTGCTCCCATTTTTAGTTTTGTACATACATGTCGTGGACACCATATGTGAGAAAAAGAGCCCTAAGTTGTAATTCGCTGTACCATAAATTTGGAAATCTACTGTCCTAAAATTAATGAGACAAACGTGAACTTTTCTTATCAACAATTACTTTGTCTTCCCAAATAGTGGATTGAATGTGCCTCAACTAGTACAAAACTGGTTTTCTTTTAGGGATCATTCTAACTTGTTTCTTTGTGGATAATCACTGCAGCTTCAATGTCTTATATGTGTGAACCCTTATAAAAACAGAAAATGATTACTTTATATGTGTAACAGAGTAGCTAACACCCCTTCAGTACTCTAAATGATAACTGGCTCATCGCCTGAAAGAGTCTATGAGTATATATTTAAAGGGTTGTTTTTTTAAAAAGTTGGTCATGCATATTAATATTCAGACTGATTTACTTTGTTGGCTATTCACCATTTAGACTTTCCTCTCTTTTGCTCTTAAGTTTTGTCTTGGTCCTTATGTTTACAGTACCTGGTATTCCCAAATGGTCATCCATTTAAGTACTGACCAGGTTCAATGTTGCTTAACTTTGGTGATCGGACGGGAACCGGTGTATTGAACACTGACTGGACAATAACTACCCCCACATTGTGTCTCCATTCTTGTTCACATCTGTGTGCACTAAATCTGGGAAAAGCCTGCTGCACATTCACAAAGTAATAGAAGATGAAAAAAATGGTACATGAAGAAACTAAAACTTGAACCCAGTTCCCAATATATTTAGATGTTTTGCATGCTAATTCTGGATTGGTTAGTAGGTGATACACTTATGCCATGTTGGACTAATAGCTCAGTTCTTCCCTCCTATCAACACATCATGCCAAGATGTCAGTACAAATGGCAGTTAGAAAGGGCATCAAAGAGACAGTCTTTTCCCACTTTAGGTGGGTTAGAAATGATTTCCTTGATCCTAACTATAACTGTTAATTTTGACCAGAAATCATTCGTCTCCAGCTCTTTTTTTTTTACTTGACCCAGAATGTTTTTTTTTGTTCTTTTGTTCACCTTCAGTCAAGTGGGTGCTAATTAGGAGATCCAATTTCAAAGACTCCAGCTGACAACCATAAAAACATTCCAGATCAAGATAAACTCAAACCTTCTTCTCCTATATGAGTATCTCAATGGGACTGAAACTGAGTACAGGTCCTGCTTGTCTACAGAATATGGATAAAAACTCAACTATCAGCTTCATATATAAAACAAGAGAAAGTTTTTGAGGGGTTTTTTTTTGTGGGTAATGGAGAGAAGTTCTTATATGTTATTGTAGAATCCTTAGATAGCAACAGCCAGTAATCAATTGAAGTTGAAACTGACAGCTCAGAGCTGTCCAGAAACTTGGTAGGTGGTTTATATAACAGCCTGGGAGATTCCACTCTGCCATGTAGGCAAGTCTATTCTGTAGGTTCTAATTGGCTGATGATTCCAGTCTGGATATTGTGCTCAATAAATATCAGCACAATATCCACTCAATGGTGAAAGGGAAAGGTCTTAGGCATTCGCCTGACTTTTCTATGACACTGTCAGCTCTCTGCCTTCGGGTAGAGGGCGCTCTCTGCTTCTGAGCAGAGAGCACAAACCCAGTCGTGGTTCCGCCGAAGGGTAGAATCACGACTGGGGAAAAATACACAGAGATTTTTTGGCCCGGCTATATGGCCGGGAATACCCACTATAAAATGACCATGTGTCACATCTGGCCTTGCGTGGAATGGCTAGTAAATACAGAAAGGAGAGAGGAACATGTATTGAGTTACAACCCTGTTTATTTTTGTCTGCCAACTGGACTATAGTTGGAAACATCCTTGTGAAGGTGAGTCTCATACACTTAATTGTTCAGTGATAAATTACAGTGATGGCATTTATCTCTTCTTGACATCTTATGTCACATTCATTGTTGATTATATTATGTTGTTATATTATCCTTGTTCAGTACAAGGTCATATAGGAGGAAATGGAAAAGGAAATATTGTCTCTCTTTCAAGTAGAGAGGGTTGACCTGCACTCAAATTCTCCATAGGCTTAAATATCACAGATTGGAACTACTAGTACAGACACACAGCTGGTCCTGGTTTTCACTTAGCTTAATTTGTCAAAAAGCTACGAGTGTGAAGCACCTAGTTAGAAGCAATAGTAATTAATAATATGTGAGATCAGCTTAGCAACCATTTTTTCATGATTTCTCACTCTAATTAGTGATATTCCTTAGCTTAGGGTTGTACATCTCACAGCCACAAGTTGGGCCACTCTGTGAGGATTGAACTCAAAAGGGTGAGCATGCTAACCATTGGACTACAGTGAAGTGTTTATTGTTGATGAATATTTCTCAAACAAAATTAATCATTATTTCTTTTTCATTGTGCAGCATTATAGCTTTTTTTGTTCTTTTTGTCAGTTAATTTCTTCATGATTTTCTTCCTCAACTCTCACCTATTTCTTCAAAGACTCAGCACTTAATTGCAATCCTGATTCTTTAAGCTGGAGGAGGGATGGTCTATGTCAGGTTATTATTTTGCACAAGTCATGGCATATGCAATGTGTCAGTGGAGTTAAATATTTACAGAATGCATGTATGCATATTTCATTAATCATTTTTACACTCTTGCTTAACAAAAAATTCAATTATCGCAAAATGACTTTATTTCTTTCACAAGGTATTCAGTATGATTTCATTAATCATTTTTACACTCTTGCTTAACAAAAAACTCAATTATCACAAAATTACTTTATTTCATACAACGTATTCAATATGATCAAATACTTTCCAAACAGACTTGTTTCATTTCTAACACTACCAGAAGTAGAAGAAACATAAATAATGTCTGTCTGACGATTTTTGCAAGAGAAAATAAGGAAACTCACATTAGCATGGAAAGAAGGTTTGACCTCATCTTTTTTTCAAAGGGGCTCCAAACCATAAGAATTGATAAATAAGGTATATAAAAAAAAAAACTTTCCCTGTCTTTGTCACTTGTTCATGATTTAAATGAAAAATAATTTAATGAAAATCCTGTAACTGTTTCATGAAGATACACAGTAACTTTTCAGACTTGCTCAATGCTACATATGTATCATTCAATTTATTCTATCACTGGCATAGAATAATGTCTGGGTTTTAAGTCATTTCAAGTCTCTACCCACTGTTACAATCAAATTTCTCCTGTTCATCATGATCTGGCTTTCTATTGGTTCATTGCGACAAACCCTCCGAAAATCCTCCCACCTTAATTGTCTGGATATGATAAAAAATGTGTGTAGTTTTTAAGCTTCTATATATAATGATTCCTAACAGAAAAAATATTTCACTGCCTGATGAGGTGCTAATAAGATAGCATCGAAACACAACGGCTCTTTTGTTGTAGTAAACTATGTTTTTATTATAAACTTATAATAAAAACATTACCATATATATATATATATAGAGAGAGAGAGAGAGAGATTTAGGTATGGAAGATCAGGCAGTTATACTACCATGGTTTTGACTTTTTTGGTTTCATCAGGTGATTTGTTTTGACTGATGGCTTAATGGTTAGCACTTTTAGAAGTTCATAATCAGTAGTTTGTTATTGGGAATTCTTTTATCTGGATTTGTACGAGCCTAGAAAATATTTTGTAATTCAGACATTATTTCAGATCTTTCATTAAGTAGTTTTTGTCATTCTGGAAATAATGCTATACTACTTTTCTTCTTGGCACAATTTGCAGGGTTTTGCTTTTTTTATTATTTTCAACATTATGTGGGGGTTTCTGCCATACTTTTTTTAATATCCATGCTTAGTTGGCTAGTTTGGTACTATTTTTAATTTTTTCTAGTTTGAATGTGGACTTGTGATTATTCTATTGTGTTTTAAAACTGCCTTCAGTATATCCTAAGTATATTTTATCTTTTACTTTTACTTTGTAGATGATTCTTTTGATTTTACAAACTCCTTCAAGCAGACATTTTTTTTTATCTATGCAGTTATATTTTTCATTCACTTTATTCTGCCATACGTTGTTTTTTAAATTTTTGATATTTTGCCTCTATGTGATTTTCAAAATTAGAAGTACAACTGGTACTTAATTTAACTGTATTTCTATTAACTATTTTGTGTAGCTCGGAGCTTTTGGAGAAGTGTTTAAGTAGTTCAGAAAATATTTTCCATATTTTGGACTTTACTTCTAAATTAAATGGCTAGTTAAACCAAATGATATATGTTTTCTTGTATTATTCTTTTTTTGTTCATATACCTGGGGGGTTTATACTCTAATTTGCTTTTATATATGTTTTCTTGTAAAGCTTTTTCCTAATCTTTTTCCTCTCGTCAAAGATTGTTTTATAAGCGGAAATTTTAGACAGTCTATATTCTATTCTTAGAGATGTGTTGGATTATATTGGTGGGATGGTTTGATCTGGTCTTTACATATCTTAATTTCGTGTTTGGTTTCATGTATGGGGAGACAGTGCTAGTTTGTAAATTGAGCTCCATGTCTAAATATTGGGCATCTTTTTTTTTTTTTTTCATTATATAAAAATTGAAACTTTTGAAGAGTTTAAAATGTATTTTTTTTACTTTATAATTTGTTCTTTCGATGTTCAGTAATATTATCAGTATGTCATCTCTATGTATTCCGTGGTTGTCTATGTGGACTATTTTGTTTATTTCATGTAAGATAAATAGACCCATTAGCTCAGAAACCTCAGCTTCATCAAATGAACCTTGTGGTACATCAAAATGCACTTTTTAGATTTCTTTATCCATACTTCATCTTTGTAGAACAGCACAGATTTGTGTCAATGTAAAATTATTTTTATGTGCTCCAATGGTATATTTTAAATTTTTTAGCAAACTCTAAAGCTTCAAGTAATCCTGTTTCAGAAATTGATGAGTAGAAGTTTTTAATGTCATATTTGATGAAAACTTTTTTCTTTGTTTTTAATTTTCTTGAACCAAGATGCTCTGTTTTAATTTATCTATTAAACCATGTATTTATTTATTTCCATTTTCCAACCTAAAACTTCAAGAAATTTTTTTAGAAAAAGGATGGTGCATATTTTTTTAAACAAGATTTCACAAATATTCAGGCCGTTAGATGAAAATAGACATATTGTTTAATAATTAAAAACAGAATTTATTCAAATATGGGTATCTTATAAAAATAACATTCAAGCAATAAATTAAAATACATATATAGAGTGTATGTTGGGTGTAGGGGTGAAAAATATGTTTCTGAATTTTAGGGATGAGGAATGATTATTAATTGCTGAACTTTACAGTAAGACTATCCTCACTCTTCATGTTATTATCATAACATTTTGGCAATAAGAACAAGACATGATATCCCTAGACATAGACAACAGCACGAGAAAAATTTAATTCTATAGATTAGAGATATGGTTCTGTTCAGGAGTTACTCAGAGGTTTATGGCCATATTACATTGAATCAATTCCAGTTAGGTTGATTATATTACTCACAAATGTCCTTGGGAAAAGTATGAATCTACTTATTTTATCCCCACTTATGGATTAATTAGTAGAACTAATTTTAACTGAAAGCAACTAAAAATAAACTAGTTCTATTTAAAAATATTTATAATGATAAAAAGGATTCCCAATGATGGAAAAAATGAACCCTTTTTAATAAATACTTAATATATGTATATTTTTAATACTTAAATTAATACTTTTATGCTATCAGTTTTTTTACTATCAATTTAAACACAAAATCTAGATACACAAGCATATTCTTAGTTTTATTTTCAGTTCATAGATATTTTTTAAATAAAAGGTATATGCTGAATTTTTAAAACTATTTTAAGTGTATTATTAGTTGTAGTAGTTTTGATTAGTTTTTTTATTATTTTATTAATTATTATTAGTCGTAGTTTTAATTTTAATTAGATTTTAAGTGTATTATTATTATTATTATTATTATTAGCAGTAGTATTTGTGCTTAAATGATGGATTGTTCAAGCAATTTCTTTTTAAAAGCCAATTTCTGAAAGCCAAATGTCTTTCCAATCAATTCCAAACTTCATTTGCCTGAAGAGGGTCATTCAATTCATGGAGTTCTTAAAGTTATCTGAAAACACCTGCATGCTTAAATTCATTGTTAGCATAAGCCTGTCAGATTTAAGCAATAAAATTCTATTTCTTTCATGCTTTTCAAATTTACTATTAATTATACTGACTTTTGAATTTTCTTTATTTCCTCTTTTTTATTTTTGATCTCTTCTGAGGTTTTGTTCCCACAAAAAGAAAAACCTTATGCCTCATTTGCCAAAATGGAATCCCTGTTCCCCTTTATTCATTTCAATTCATGATTCCTTTATGAAAATCAATTTTTTCAATAACTCTTTTCCCTTCTTTTGCTATATATATAAATTTGTAATGAAATACAACAAAATACATCCTAAATTTTATTGCCTGATGATTTGCAGGTGAAGCCATGGGTGGGGGAAAAGTTTGGATGTTTTATACAAAAAAAGCTTTATATACACTAGCAGTATAGCCCAGCGTTGCTCGGGTATAATAAAAGCTTTAAAACTAATCCATGGTCCTGGAGCTCAGACTCAGCCTAAAGAATATTTGAAATAATAAAATAATTGCGACAATTTACAAATCTCTTCTAGTGCATGTATGTATATATATATTATCGATTTTCTGCACTATTGTAACAACTGCAACCTTGAAACTTCTGAATATAGTTTCTTATGTCTTTGTCTATGAGTGTATCAAATTTGATTAAAATCAGACCACTCCTTCTATAACCCGATTTTTTCGATTATCGATTTTTGATATTTATTGAGGGTACCTCGACAAAACCTAGCTAAGAACACTTGCAAATGCTTATAGTACAACTGTGTAAATTTTCAAGAAAAATGGTTCAGCCATTTTGGAGTCTATAGGTAACGGATACACACACACACACACAGACAAACTTCCATTTATAAATAAGTTTATATATATATATATATATATATATATATATATATATATATGGTTTAAACTAATGAATATATATTCCACAATTTAATATTCACTTTTTATAAAATGTGCTCAATACAGAAGTAGAGCATTTATAGATATAGTTATTATTCTTATTATAATAGCATCCTGCAACTCAAAAGCTATCAAGTTTTGATGCTCAATGCCTCATCATCAGCTAGTGAAATGTGTTTTAGTTATGGGCTCATATATATATTAATAAAATCAACTGACACTTTTCCTGTCTGTACATACATCGCTACACTGTCTCAATATTCATTGGCTTACACCCACAGTTTTTTAAGCTATAATAAACTCTCACTCCAATACATTCAACTAATATGGTGGCATTTTTATTTTTTTTCTTATTTTAAATTTCCTTCTCATTATATATATGACCTGTAGCTGATCCATATTTCACAGTATTGAACACCAAAACTTGATAGCTTTTGAGTTGCAGGATGCTATTATTATAACAATAATAATAACTATAGTGTGTGTATATATATATATGTGTGTGTGTGTGTGTGTGTGTGTGTGTGTGTCCATTCTAATGAACTCTACCCCTCAAAAACCCTTGGTCTGATTTCAACCAAAATTGGATCACTTGTTGATCATGACATGAACCTTTGATGTACACAAAAATTTTTTGAATCAATTTACAGGCTATGGCAGAAATCACCAAAATGCTTAGAATTTACAAACTTTTCTTCTCCAAGACACTTTATGCAAATTCAACCAAAATCTGGTAACTTGTAGATCAAGGTCCAAATCTTTGATGTACACAAAAGGTTTTCAAACCAATGTACAGGGTTCATCAAAAATCTATGATAAACATAATTTCAGGTGGTCTTTTGCACACTTTTATACATTTCTCCAAGACACTTCACTCAAACCCAACAAAAATCGAGTCATTGGTAGATCAAGGTCTGATGCAAACAAAAATTCCAATTAACACACAGGGTGCAACAAAAATTAATGGAAAAATTAATTTCAGCATAACTACTAAAAAACACAAGCAACACTGGTCTATACAGCTAATATGTGTGTGTGTGTGTGTGTGTGTGTATAGGCACCATTAGCACCAGCCCTTTCAAGATTAATAGATTAAACCTATCATGAAATCTGCCAAAAACAAACACTTAACCCCAACACCAGTAAAAAGGTCAACAGAACTCAAAATACAGACCAACCCCTCTTACACCCGAAAATAACAAATCCAACACAAATAAACGGTCTTTTCAACTGGATAATTCTTATTTCTAAAAAAATCATCTGAGGATGAAGCCAAAACATAATGGGCTGGCTTCGAAACATGAGAAATTTTTTGTGTAGTGATACTATGAATTTAAAAACATTGTAACAACCATTACACTATATATATATATATATACAAATGAATAAGGTACAAAGAAAATATTTGCAACTTTCAAAACAGTAATTTAAAACAATGGTCAATATAAAAATAGAGCAATGAATTTTTATTATAAATTATACCCTAGAACATGTTCAAACTACAATCTACTACAAAATGTACAATATATATATATATATATCTAGGCTCCTTTTTTATGCAATCGCCAAGAACTTAGTTGAACTGAAGTTCTACAAATTAAATTTCAAGAGCATTTTCAAGAAAATTCAAAGTCTTTTTAGAATTTTATTCAGGTATTTATTGTTTTATTCTTCTGTATATGGTAGCATGGGGAATATCTCTTCTGTGGTTGCATAGGGAGTATATCTTCTACTGTTTCATCGGGAGTATCTCTTTTTCACTTAGCTACAATAACAAATATCATTACAAGTAAAGACACAGCTGAAATTTTTAGGACACATAATAAGGAAAGAGATCTTGGAAAATATGATACACACAGGACAGATAGAAGGAAAGAGGAACAGAGGAAAACAATACATAAAATACTTAGTGAGCTTGACTAAATGGATAGTAGAATCGGGTTTTGGAAAAATAACAAAAAGACAATTTATTACAAAGGACAGGAAATTGTAGAGAGCCATGATTGTCTACATCTTGAAAAAATAGGGAATAAAAGATTATTTGAAGATCTAAATTGAATGATCAATATCTTTTTTACAGTAAAGTTCACCCAGTACAATTGCCTGGGGCTACTCAAAGTAGATTATTACATTAAGGGGTAGTTTGTATGGATAAGAGGGAAAGATAATGATTAATTCAAAACTTGAATAGTTTAAGATTGTAGTGATCAGAGAAACATCCTTTTGGTAGTCGGTTCCACAAAGCAGTGACTCATAGTAAGAAGCTGTTTGAGAAAAATAAATTTAGATTACCTGTTTAGTAGGATTTATTTTTCCCCACTTAATTTTGCAGGCAAATTCAGTTTCATTTTGTGAATTTTCTTGTTTTTATGCTTTTAAAATATTTGTGGTTCTATTTGATTTATTCACCTGTGCTTTAAGAATTTTTGTATTATGTTTTTCTTTTTAGTTTTTATGTTTTTGTGTATATTGCATGTATATATAGTTTTCTTAAGTGTGTGCTTATATGTATTTTCTTCGGGTGTTTTTTTTTGTGTATAGATTGGTATGTATTTTATTTGTGGTTTATGATTTGTTTTGTATCTGTGAGCCGATTAGTATGTGTGTATTTTAAATTTTTTGGCACTTCCCTTACAATAACAGCATTTTAATGCTTAGATGTATATTTCTCAACCCTTCATTTAAGCGACATTGGTGGAAACTAATTCACTTCTGCACCATCCCATATTCTGAATAAATTAAACCCTTTTATATTTTGCAATCTAAAAATATGGGTGTTCAGTCACTTGTCAAAATCAATCAGGATTTATAATTGCTTTAGATATGTTTATTGCTTTGGGTAATATCCATTGAGCTCTCTGTATTATTTTATCTCTTTAATATTTTACATTAATCAAATATATTTTGGGGATTATCATCTCCATTTTACGGATTTGACATAATGTCCTATATATATATATATATATATATATGTATATATATAGCATGACTCAGAGTTTCTTGTACTATGCAATCGTCAGGTGCATATTATGAACTGAACTATTTATTGATATCCATAACTACCTACCTACCTACCTACCTACAGTCAGTTGAGTGCCATACGTGATACACGCTTGGGCGATCATGTCTCAACAGAGACATGACTGACTGGGCAGAAGATTATCCTGCAGTAGGTTGCTTTCTGCGGTAGACTGGTTGCCAGCCAAGGCTATAGAACCCAATCTGTTTTGTTATTTAACCCATAACTGGAAGGAATAGGCGGATTAATACCTTTCCCAAGGGTATTTGCGCGTAAGTGAATGCAATGAATTCAGCTGGAATTCGAACTCAGCTCCCCGATTTCTCGTTCTGAGCCAGTATCTAATGCACCACAACACACATCCGCTACCTACCTACACACACACACACATATTATTGTGTATTTGGGCAGCAATTTCTCTTTTATGTGGGTTTCATTAAAAATGACAGACAGGGTATTTTGGTTAAGTTTTTTTTTATGTAATTTTTTATGCGAGGTTATGATTTTTTTTTCTTTTCAGGACATAAATTCTATAAAAACTGTTCAAACACTTTGTTTTACTGAACACTTTTGGTTATACTTTTATCCATTATTGAGGATAGATTTTTGTAAGCATATTGTGGCAGTGTTTGTAGTTGATATCATTAAATGTTAGATATTTCTTTTTTATTAATAATGCTTTCATTATATTTAGCCTTTTTTTTCATGTGGATGATGCTATGATACTTGTGTTATCAACAAGTATGATGTGAATAGAGTTTGTGGATGTGTATTTAAATGAGATCAAATTGAACTCTGGTCTGTGAGGTGCAAAGTTAATCTTCTCATCAACCACATGGCAGTGTGTCCAATGTAATTATTTAAAAATTTGGATTGATCAAGAACACAATTCTTCAAAAAAGCATGTAAATTTGTAAATGATATTGGTTTGCTGTAGTTTAGATCTTGTAGGTGAATTGTTATTTTTGATCATGAGGTTAGCAGTTTTAAATTTTGTGTAATAGATAATTAAGTTCATTTTTTTTTCAACAGGAGTTGTATATTTTCAAATGATGTTTTAAAGGGAAAATTCATCCTGTTTATGATATTCTTACTATGTTCGAAATATAAAACAAACAAATGACTCTACACACACACACGTTCCAATAAGTCATATGTAGAGTAGCTGGTACTAATTTGAGCTGTCTAATTTGGTCTCTGCCAAAATGTTAAATCGGTTTCAAAATTGTCAGTATTTTTACCTTATTGGACGTCCCAATTGTGGGCTGTGAGATTATTTTCTTTTTTCTTTTTCTTCGCTCATCCTAACTAAAATTCTACCATTTTGTTCGTGTCCAGTCTGAACTGGTGTTAGATTTCATCTATGCTTGAATTGTTTTTTAAATGTAAGTCATTTTCATGTATTTTTAATTAATTTTTTTCTCCCTTGAATCTGCTTTCATGTCTCTGTTATCCATAACTGAATATTTGCTATCACATGTTTTTTTTTTAATTTTCAGAAATTACTCTTGTGTTCAGATTTTAACTAAGTTATAACTTAATAAAAAAATTGTTTTTCTTTTCTTTTTTTTTTCAAATTGGATTAGATAGACTCTACTACCACCCAGTTTATACTCTTCCCATTTCTATTGAACTAGAATAGAGGCCCATCACTTGTCCCTGTTTAGAAAGTCGTCTCCGGCTCTCTTCCTCTCCTCATACCTCAGTATTGGTGCTTTTGTGATTTTTCTGTGATGCACATGGTCACTGGTAATGTTTCTTCATTCTGAGAGTATTGGGTTGGCAATTTTCTGCTTGCTGCTTCTGTCTGGTATTTATGGCCCCTAACTCTCATGTCATGTAAAGAGCAGCTGCTCTGATCAACAGTTGCATAATATCAGGGTTCTTGCAATCCCATGTCACACATGGATAGGTGTCCTTGCAAGTGCTTCTGGTGGGCAACCCCGGGTACACACTTTGCTGCGTTCTGCACCTGCTCCTTTCCAGCACATGTTGCAGTCAATGACCATCTGCTAACTCTACTTGAGGTCTCTCCTCACCAACAACAAACATGAACAACTGTATATCAATAAACAAAACTAAACCAGGCAAACTAAAATCACCTTAACCTCTCAACAGTTTCTTTTTGAACATCTGTAGTGTTCGTACCAACTTTTATATCATAGAATCTTTTCTCCAGGAAAAGTCCCCTGACATCCTAGCATTCTGTGAGACTAAGCTTAACCCCTATTCCCTCCTTTAACCTCTCGATTCCTGGCTACCTTCCCCTCTTAAGGAAGGACTTCTCTGTACATATGCATGGTCTGGGGGTTTACGTCAGTGAACACCTTCCTCTCACTAGGGTGCCATCTCTTGAATCCCCTGACCATTCATACATGTTTCTCTGTCTTTCACTTCTCAAATTGCTTAGCTATCTTTTCTTTCTATTTCATTTTGCTTCCTCTCCCGACTGCTCCCCACTTGACAGTATCTCTGACAATATAAATAAGGCTACTTCCTCCCACCCATTCACTAATATATTTGTGTTTGGAGATCTTAATGCCCACCATGCCAAATAGCTAGAAAATTCTGTCACTGATTCTGCTGGTATTCATGTCATGAACTTTGCTATTTCTCAATTTCTTATGCAAGTGGTGGATTTCCCCAGGTGCTTCCCCAGTGTCCCTTCAAGACATGCTTCTCTACTAGATCTCTGCTTCACCTCTGTCCTTGACGCTTGCCAAGCCTCGTAGCTTTGCCCTCTCGGTAACTTTGATCATGTTGCCCTTTCTATTAATATCTCTTTTCACTCTCACTCTCTAGGACTCTCCTACCAACAGTATTTTCTATTGCTACCAAAGAGCAGACTAGGATTCATTCTGTGATTTCCTATGCAACATCCCTTGGAAAAAAGTGTTTAATCTCCCTGTTGAGGACTGCACCTCTGAGGTCTCTTCCTGAGTGAAAGCTGGTATCAATGATTTCATATCAATCAGGTAGTTCCATCCCAAACCTCATTTGTCCCTTTGGTTCTCTCCTGCCTGTTTGGCCACCATAGCCCACAGAAACCACTTTTTCTGGTTATTTCAGAGCCACGCATCAGACCATAATAAAAGGTTCCTATTTGCCTTTGCTCATTATGAGTGTAAGAGGAAGTTCAGCTCCAAAGACTATTAGTGGCTCTGCAAATGTGTGCAAATTTTCCATTCCTCCCTTAATCAATAAATTTGAGGTCCTCACAGCATTTGTTGACAAGGCCAAGTGCTTTGCTTGCAGATTTTTCTTCAAGTTCACATTTGACTCATCTGGAGTATCTACACACAACTTCCCCCTAGAACCAATGCTCTTTCTGATTTTCATAAATGATCTCTCTGATATGATCAAATCCTAAGTTGGCAGCTACACTGATGACACCACTATTTACTCCCGCCTCAGTAAGAAATTTGGTGAGGTGGATAAACATAACCTTGCTGCTGATCTTGAGAAGGACCTCCACTCTGTGGTAGACTGGGTTAAGAAAAGGCTTGTAAATTTTAATGCTTCTAAAACAAAGCTACTATCTATCAACCACCACAGGCAGTCCCTTCTACCCCCCCCCCCCCCGATAAGCATGGACCAAGAGAATCTCCTTGAAAGCAATACTCTACCACCTCGACCTCACATTCTCTTCTGATCTCAAGTGGAACCATTACATTGAATCAATAGCTAAATTCACTGCTAGGAAGGTTGGGTCACTGTGTCGAGCCAGGAATCCATATGAATTCATCTTGCACATATACAAATCAACCATCCAACTGTGCATTGAATACTGTCATATTTAGTCAGGTGCCTTGCTATTTATCTCAGAGTTCTCAACAGGCTCCAAAGAAGAATCTGTAATGTGATCAGTCCTGACCTGGCAGCTCAACTCTAGCCACTTTCTCACCGACGGAATATGGCTTCCTTCTCTTCTACAAATATTTTCATGGCTTCCGCTTTGATGAGCTTAGCTCACTGACACCCCCTCTACAAGAATTTACTCCAGCAACCAGTCTGGTAACAAGGTACCACCCTTTTACAGTTAAATCTACCAAATGCTGCCATCACTTCTACTCCAACAGCTTCTTCTCTTGCAATTCCTACCTGTGGAACCCTTTTCCATATACTTGCTACTCTGACAGCTACAATCTCAATGAATTTAAATGCAATGTCAATTTCCCATCTCTTATCCACTTGACTCCAGTCCTTCTCTCATTTTTCCACATCACCCTGTGTTTCTTGTTCTTTTCCTTTCTCACTCAACCTTCACAACTGTCATTATTTCTCTTGCCCTTCCTGTGACACCCCATGTAACTTGTTCATCTTTCTCTTCACTCCCCTCCTGCTTAAACTTTCAGCCTTCTCTTATATAGCCCCCTGTGTACCAGTGGCGATATCACCTTGCTTGGGGGTGAAACAATTAACCAAAAAATCCCATATTCAGTCACACATAAAATAAAATCCATCCTCAATAATGGCTAAAAGAATACACTCTGAAAAATGAAACCCACACACACATATATGTGTATATATGCATATGTATGTGTGTGTCTCTATATCTGTATATATGTTTGTATTTGTGTGTGTGTGTGTATATATATATATATATATATATATATATATGTGCATATATGTGCATATATGTGTATATTTGTTCATATATTGTGTGTATTTATATATATATGTGTGTCTGTGTGTGTGTATATAGGAAAAAATACTAAAAAGTTGTAAGTTTAAAAATGTATTTTTTTGACAGTATTTATTTATTTCTATTATTATATTTGATATTTCAGACCGTCCTCGGCCTTTCATCAGAAACAAATGATTTTAAAATTTAAATTAGAAACGTATTTCGTGAGGAGCGTTCGTGGATAGATTGTTTACATCACGTGATGCAGAAAGCAACAGATTTTTTTAAATATTTGTAAACGTAAACCTATCTTTAATAATACTTATAAATGTTTTTTTAAAGAAAATTTTTTAAGTGTATCTAAAAAATGTTTAACTATTGAAATATTTATAAAGATTCAAAACACCTAAGTCCCTATTTAACCCTAGCCTGTATGTATTTAATTTTAAAATCCAGTATTTTTCTTTCTTTCTGCGTGAGTATATATATATATATATATATATATGAGATAGAGAGCTTCAAAATCTTGTTTATTCATGGGAAAAGTAATATATTTGAAACAAATACAAACCAGTAAATCAACTGTATGTCAATTCATAGAGAAAATAGATGCTATTCAAATGTTTAATTTACTGAGGTTTACAGGAGTGGCAGGTGTATATGTTATATGAAAGATTAGATGCTACAAGAACTTATGTATAATATAGAAGTCCATTTTTCACTCTTGACTGCTTCAAAAAAAGGTTTAAATAATAAAGCTTCATGTTGAGATTAAAAGAAAAAAAAGATGATTTCCTTATACTATTCTTAACTGAAAAATTCAAAACTTTCTTTTTAATCACTAAGTGTATTTTTTTGAGTGATGAATTAACAAACAAAAATATAAATTTTAAATTTAAATTTTGTTCAGAGATTTAGAACCTTATTTAAACAATTTGCTTAGTTGGAGAGATTTGTTGAAGATAGCTGGTGCAGAGATAATATATTGATGGAAGTCTCATTTTGATTGTTGGGGGATATATTTCTTATGACTATATTTTACATATTGCTTTTTAATATTACAAATTCTTACTTTACTTAACAGATTCAATATCTGGAAAATTCATAGATAATTGAGATTCTCATAAATATATATCACTAGCAGTATAGCCCAGCATTGCTCGAGTGTAATGAAAGCTTTAAAACTAATCCATGGTCCTGAAGCTCAGACTCTTTGGATGTTGGCATAAAAGACTAAAAAGCAATAGTTCTTTCCAGTTAAAGCAAAACTGTAGACTGAAAGAAAAATGAATGGATGTAAATCAAATTTTGATTTTTTTGGTATTGATATCACATTTTCTGCACTATTGTTTTTTATGTCTTTGTCTATGAGTGTATCAAATTTGATTCAAATCGAACCACTCCTTCTATAACCCGATTTTTTTGATTATTGATTTTTGATATTTATCGGGGGTACCTCAACACAAAATCTAGCTAAAACACTCACAAATGCTTATAGTACAACTGTGTAAATTTTCAAGAAAATCAGTTCAGCCGCTTCGGAGTTAATAGGTAATGGACACACAGACAAAGTTCCATTTATAAATAAGTTTAGATTAAATAGATTTGATACAAATTTAAAAATTTGAAATTCACAATTTTCACTAAAATAGCTGTTAAACATTTGTCTTCCCTCTCTTTAATTTGACTGACAGCAAGTAGCGTCTTTGATGTCTTTTGTCTTCTCATGCATTCAAAATGGAATAGTCCATTATTTATGAGGTATTAGCAGGAGATGTTAAACACTTCTATTTTTATTTTTTTCTTTCACTGAAATCAAGGAACATCTCTGATATGTCTTGTATTTCCACATGATCTAAATGGAATAGTCCATTATTTATGATGTATTGGGAAGGTATAATGGTTGTGCAAACTAATCAAGTGAGGGACGATCATAATTATGTTATATTGTCAGTGTTTCTACTTTTGTGAGATGAGAAATAATTGATGGTAGAGCTCCTTGATAAAATCTAAAGAAGAATCAGCAATATTGTTAGCTCTGAACTGGCATCTCAGCTTCAGCAACTTTCCCACTGCCAGAAGGTTGCCTCTATTTGCCTTTTCTATATATACTTTCATGATAATCATTCTTCATTATGGTTCTTTGACTCTTTGAATTTAAGCACAACCCATGGCTGGAGGGAGAAAAGATGGATTCGTATCTTTCCCAAGGGCATTTGCATGTAAAAGAGTGCAATGAATTCAACTAGAATTCAAACTTGGCTCTCTGATTTCTCAGTTCTGAGACCTGAGTTTGAATTCTCGTTAAATTTGTTGCATTCACTTACACACAAATGCTCTGGGGAAAGGTATGAATCCATCTCTTCTCCATCCAGGGTTCTATTGCCTTGGTTGGCAACTGGTCTACTACAGAAAGTAATGGCAGCAGGAAAATGTTCTGCCCAGTTAGTCATGTCTCTTTAGAGCATGTATTATGTATGGTACTGTGTATGTGTACTGACTGTGACTAGACTGGTGATGAGGTTTCCCAAATTTACAGTTGAGCTCATTAGAGGTAACCATAAATTCTCTACAAACAATTTCTTTCCTCGCACCTCTTGCATGTGAAACTCCCTTCTGGCTCTATACTTTCCAGCTAACTTTAATCTGCAGAAAGTTTCATGCAATGTCAATCACTATCTGCTGTTCTTTTGATTGCTCTTCCTCTGTTTTCACTCCCTAGCAACTGTTCCGATTTCTAACTCTTCCACACTCAGTAACACCTTGTGTCTCTGTGACTTTACTGCCTTGCTTGGGGTGAACTTGTTTAAAAAAAAACTAAATAAAAATATTTCTTTTCTTACAGGTTTACGAATTAGAATTTTTAATTTGGTGATCAAGATTTTAACATGTATCCTGTATGTCGTTCGGGTGATCATGGATGGACAATCATCGTATGGGTAATTATAAATTTTTACTTCACTATAACAGCCTTCATCTTTTTTTCTAGACAGACATCATTTCAGATATGTGAATGTATGGCATTTTGACATTTAAAACACTGACAAATGAAAAATTTACACCTATAATCAAAAATTGTTGTTATTTAACTTAAAGAATCATTATGTTTTTATAATTTAAAGGTTGAATTTTCAGGTAGATGGAATTCTACTGTCCAGGAAGGCAGTCCATTTAGTGGAGGGGAAACCCTGGTTTTAAACCTCAGCTGTTTTATAATCATATTTAACCACAGAAAAGTCTGTAGAAGTAAATCCAGATAGAAAACCTGGAGTAGAGCCCCTTTCCTATAACTTCAGTAACCAAGCCATTCCCAAATGTAAATCTCTGTATTCCTTTGGTTCTTGTTGGTATGGCCATGTAGTCTGGGCAGTGCACAAACTCTAGATACCATTGCCCAGTCCTGCACTCTGGAAAGGTCATTCCAGTGTTGCCATCAAAAGAAGTGAATTGTGACCCAACAATCTTATCTTGTAAGATAAATGATTCTCTACTTATGCTTGACTTATCTTAGTGTTTGAATTTTGCTATTTTTACAGCTGAAACATGTTTTTTCTTGTTATATATAATTCATTTTTATATCCTGAAAGACTTATTTAGTGAAGGCAAAATGAAATCTTGCTGCTATCATTTGTAGGTTCACAGCTGAACAGCTAGAGCTGAGGTTCTCAAAATTTTTCTCTTGGCTGCATTTTCAATATGAAAATTTGCTTGTGCCTCACCAAATTTTATATGATAAAAAGTACATTTAAAAACAAACAAAAAAACAGAGGGTTAAAGTTAGATAACAGTGGATTCAAAGTTGGAACATTATCATTGATAACTCTCTCCTCCAATTTGAAGACCCTAGTTTCTATATTCTTAATACTTGATATAATTAAAAAATATCACAATGTCAATAATTGTTTATTTATAACTATATTGGGACAAGAAATCCATAATAATATTATAAATTTTGAAATCATACTTATTTTTGGCATATGAATTTTTTTGAAATTGTTTTTAAATCTTTGATTGTCTTTCAATCATTTCACCTTCAATCTTCTGCTACACCTATGAAGCAAGCTGAAATGCTTATGAACTAAGCTAGAGTATTTATATTCTGGCCACGAGACTTAGGTTAAAATCTCATCATGGTTATGGAGGTAATTTCTTGATATCACCCTGAGGAGACAATCCCAGCATGCAGCACTGTTGGGAAGAGCCTTAATCAACATATCAGGCATCATAAGTGAAATTAAATAGATGAGACTATTTGGAAGTATTTATATCATTTACATTGTCAAGACAGTTGTCCTCATCTTTACTGTTACATTCATGACATTTCAGCCATTGTATGCTCTGGTTTTCTTCAGATATTTTTTAGAATTTCAAACCAAGCCCTTTATTAGTCCATGGGAATAGATTGTTCTAATTCCATGTATCATGCCTATCTCAGTTTTAGTTAATTTTCTTTGATAACACTACGTTTTTTGGTTTTGTCTGCTGAGACCAGCGATTGAACTGACAACTCTTTGGTTCAAGTCACTTTTTGGATTAATCAACCAACTCTTTTATCCACTGGGGCATGTGGCCTTGGGGACAACAATCTAAAAAATGTAAATTGTTTACAATACCTCATCTCAGAAATATAGATAGATAATTTTTGGAAGTAATCAGGGGTTGTGTGAGTCTATAGTCATAAGTTTTCAACTAATTAGAAGAAAGCTATTCAACCTTAGTTGACACTATCTTGAGATTGTGTCGCAATAAAATACCCACCTCACTGCAATATAGACACTTGCAGGGATATATCAGCCTAAGAAATGTACAGTGAATTAAATTCTTTCTAAAAGAATCACACAAGTTCACAATCTACTATAAGTGGAACATTTTTTTTTATTTACTACCTTCATTTTTCTTCAGCTGAAGACATGTTTGACATGTTGTGATCCACAGAAATATTAATGAATAAGAATATCATATTCAAACTGAATTTATAAACAAAGATTATAATGTCCTTTGATGGAATTTATTTTGTTATTTTTGTACTAAGAAAGTAGCTTTAGATTAACATCAAAGAACTTATTTGAGCTTTACAAATACCTGCTGTAATGACCATAACAGCTCCTTATGTTCACAAAAAGGTAATGCCTTTTTTTATTCAAATTTCGGGTATTTTTTTGTATTTTTTTCTCTTTTCTGTTTATTGCAAAGACTTTTAGCATTTGTCATTGCAAAATTTGTAGAGTTTGTTGCTGTTTCAATCCCCAAAACTCTGAACATGTTACAGCAGGTCTTGCATTGAAATAGCCTTTCAAAATAAAAAGAATCTTAGATGGTTGTCAGAAAGAACATTTCAAGAGAATTACTTTTGCTGATTCTCCAGAGAAAGCTACTTATTATAATCATGCTTAATATTATCATATATACGGTTGTTGATATGAAAATCTGTCCATTCAGAAACTTATTCAAATAGATTTAAATTATTATGAAATATCTTTTCCTGTTTATTCAATTATAAATAATAAAACACAAGAAATAATAATTCATTATTTTTTTTATTAGTAATTATTGTGCATGCAGATGATGTAATGGTTAGCATCACTGAATGGTTAGCATCATAAGTTGGCATGCCTGAATGGTTTAGCATCACTGAATGGTTAGCATCTTGCTGAATGGTTAGCATCACTGAATGGTTAGCATCACTGAATGGTTAGCATCACTGAATGGTTAGCATCACTGAATCGTTGTATATCCTGCCACTGAATGGTTAGCATCACTGAATGGTTAGCATCACTGAATGGTTAGCATCATGAATGGTTAGCATCACTGGATAGTTTAAGCATCTTTAAGATGGTTAGCATCACTGAATGGTTAGCATCACTGAATGGTTAGCATCACTGAATGGTTAGCATCACTGAATGGTTAGCATCACTGAATGGTTAGCATCACACTGAATGGTTAGCATCACTGAATAGATTCGCATCACTGAATGGTTAACCTCACTGAATGGTTAGCATCACTGAATGGTTAGCATCACTGAATGGTTAGCATCACTGAATGGTTAGCATCACTGAATGGTTGGCATACTTTTGAATGGTTAGCATCATGAATGGTTAGCATCACTGAATGGTTAGCATCACTGAATGGTTAGCATCACTGAATGGTTAGCATCACTGAATGGTTAGCATCATGAATGGTTAACTCCTTTCAATTAGGTTAGCATCTGCTGAATGGTTAGCATCCTGAATGGTTAGCATCACTGAATAGTTAGCATCACTGAATGGTTAGCATCACTGAATGGTTAGCATCACTGAATGGTTAGCATCACTGAATGGTTAGCATCACTGAATGGTTAGCATCACTGAATGGTTAGCATCACTGAATAGTTAGCATCACTGAATGGTTAGCATCACTGAATGGTTAGCATCACTGAATGGTTAGCATCACTGAATGGTTAGCATCACTGAATGGTTAGCATCACTGAATGGTTGGCATCACTGAATGGTTATCTACTGAATGGTTAGCATCACTGAATGGTTAGCATCACTGAATGGTTAGCATCACTGAATGGTTAGCATCTGAATGGTTAGCATCACTGAATGGTTGGCATCCCTTGCACTGAATGGTTAGCATCACTGAATGGACTTGGCATCACTGAATGGTTAGCATCACTGAATGGTTAGCATCACTGAATGGTTAGCATCACTGAATGGTTAGCATCACACTGGAAATGGTTAGCATCACTGAAATGGTTAGCATCACACTGAATGGTTAGCATCACTGAATGGTTAGCATCACTGAATGGTTAGCATCACTGAATGGTTAGCATCACTGAATAGTTACATCACTGAATGGTTAGCATCACTGAATGGTTAGCATCACTGAATGGTTAGCATCACTGAATGGTTAACATCACTGAATAGTTGTATCACTGAATGGTTAGCATCACTGAATGGTTAGCATCACTGAATGGTTAGCATCACTGAATGGTTAGCATCACTGAATGGTTAGCATCACTGAATGGTTAGCCATCACTGAATGGTTAGCATCACTGAATGGTTAGCATCACTGAATGGTTATCACTGAATGGTTAGCATCCTGAATGGTTATCACTGAATGGTTAACATCACTGAATGGTTAGCATCACTGAATGGTTAGCATCACTGAATGGTTAAGCATCACTGAATGGTTAACTTCACTGAATGGTTAGCATCCCTGAATGCTAGTTAGCCATCACTGAATGGTTAGCATCACTGAATGGTTAGCATCACTGAATGGTTAGCATCACTGAATAGTTAGCATCACTGAATGGTTAGCATCCTGAATGGTGCTTATCACTGAATGGTTAGCATCTGCTGAATGGTTAGCATCACTGGTGGATTGCTTATCACTGAATGGTTAGCATCACTGAATGGTTAGCATCACTGAATGGTTAGCATCACTGAATGGTTAGCATCTTTGAATGGTTAGCATCACTGAATGGTTAGCATCACTGAATGGTTAGCATCACTGAATGGTTAGCATCACTGAATGGTTAGCATCACTGAATGGTTAGCATCACTGAATGGTTAGCATCACTGAATGGTTAGCATCACTGAATGGTTAGCATCACTGAATGGTTAGCATCATGAATGGTTAGCATCACTGAATGAGTAATTAGCACACAGAGTTCAAATTCCAGGTTAATGCTCTGCATTTCATTTGTTTTTGCACAAATATCTGTGAGAAAAGTATTAATTAATCTCTTTTCTTACCAGCAAAGGGTTAAATAACAGGATAGACTGGATTCTCTTGCTATGGTTGGTAGCCAGTCTAGGAGAATGACAACCCTGAATTCAAAAGCATGTGTAGCCTTAACTATGATCTTGACTATTTTTATTGGGATAGATATAGCTTTATTAAATTATTATTATTGAATTAAATTTATTAAATAAATAAATTATTTTATAGATTAATCCATTTATTATAATCAAAATGCTACATATTTTTCTATAATGTAAATTTGTTTATAACATTATTTGGTTGCCCTGTCACTATCTAATTTTATTGTTCATCATATTTGGCAGATCAGAGAGATTGCAGTTTATGTTGTCAAAAATCTGCTTAATGTAGGTCTTGGCTTGTCATTCTCTGCTCTTTCTTATGTAGGCTTCCACAGGGACTCATTAGTCAGATAATCTCTCCTAGTGACATACAAAGCTGCTCTTAGCATCTGAGAAGATTAGTCACAAAGGCATGAAACAAATCCCAATAAGAGGGAGGAATGGTATATTCAGTTGCACTGCTCACACAGATTCCTGTGACTCTGTCACCATCTAATTTTATTGTTCATTTGGCAGGTCACATGGATTGCAATTTATATTTTCACAACCATGCTTGATATTGGTCTTGGTTTGTCATCCTCTGCTAACCCTTCTTTGTGCAGGCTCTCAATGAAAACTTAATTTCATCTTTAGCTCACCAACAATGCCCTGTGAATTTGACTCTACACTCTTTGATGATGCCTTATACTGGACAAAGGTTCTTATACCTCATTGGTCAGGCAATCTCTGCAAATGATATTCAAAGCCACTCTTTGCCTGCAAGTATCAGTGCCATGTGATTTTCTTTCCAGTTTTGAGCTAAGTCAGTGCTGAGTAGCCATACAATAGAACAGAAGTATCAGTTGCTTGAAAGAGGCTTCTTATATTGTTGGAAGTCTAGATTTTCATACTAGAAATAACTTGCCAGTGGTACCTCAAAATTTACCAGTGTGTGTGTGTGTTTATATCACTTTTGTAGTTAGTGATTTTAATACCTAGATAAGTAAATTTTAATACCTAGATAAGTAAATTCTTCTACACAGTTTAGAGGTGTGTCAGTTACTGTTTTGATTGTTCCATTTTGTACTGAATGTAGATTAGATAAAAGTTAGAAGCTGAATATTCTGGAGCTGTTCACATAGACCTGTTTTCATTATACAATAATTAATATTTTCTTCATAGGTTATTTTGTTTGTATTAGCAAAGAAATATTAACAAAAACACCAAAGATATTGATTGATTTGATTTTTACAACTTATCAACTTTTGCTGGTTATTCAAAGTCAAAAAATATTTCAGACTGTACAACATTATGGTATAATGAAGCCATAAACAAATTATGACATAAAAAAACCCATAAAATCTCAATAAACAACAAATGATGTTTTGTAAATATCAAACCATATAAGCCATTATCAGTTTATAGTTAAAACTTAATTGATTACTTAAGGAATTATAAACAAAATTCTCAACTTGACTAACTTCAAAGTTAACAGTTTAAATTAGAATAAACTAGTCCTAACATTTTGATTTAAGCTGATGCATTTTGTTTTCTCTGGGTTTCCATACCTTTGGCTAAATGTTCAAGACTATGGAGAGGGTTTTCTGTTTGGTTGATTAGTTTAAAGAGTAGCACTAAATCATCTTCATAATTTTTGTGGCAGGATATCTATTATCCCTTAATGGATAGAGTGTGAATCCATTATCTTTAATGACATCACCAGAAGTCCCAAGAATGTAATCCAAGTAAATCACAAAGATATAGGGTGATAAAATGTCACCCTGTAGCACTGCTACAATAATCTCAAAACGACCTAGTGGATAAAATCATTGGTTGAAGTAATCCTGCAACTTGAGCCAAAGAGTTGTGATTTCAATACCTGACCACAGAAGAGGTGAACAAAAACTTGGGAGTTACTAAAGGGTAATAACTGATACTGAGATATCCAGAAAAGGCATCACACATGAAACTAGAACAATCTGCCCCAGTGGACTAAATAAATGGTTTGGTTTGAAATTCCAGCATGTCTTATCTGAAGAAGGCTCAGAGTGTACAACAGCCAAAATGTTGTGAATATGACAATAAAGATAAGGGCAACAGTCCAAACAATGTAAAAAGTGTAAATAGTTACAATACCTTAGAAATATATAGAAACTTTTTTTTTTAAATTTGTATTGCTATCATAATGGCTGGTTTATAACAATGAATTTAGCAATTTATAGTTATAATTATTGCTTCAATTTTGATATCCATTGCTTAGCTTAGTTAATATTATCTGGAGGACTCAAAAGGATCATAAGTTGCTTTCTCTACTGTTTTTAATAGGAAAAAAATGTCCATTTGTTAATGGTAAATTACCTTGTCAGAGATGTGATGATTTTTATTCTTTCAACATGATCGAGAAATATTTACTTAACAAACAACCTGGTTTTACCTCTGATAAGATGTCTGATTATCTTGTAGATTAGAATTAAACAAAAAAAGGATAAAATCTTGTTATTTTTTATGTATATCTTCTTTTTTTATCCAGTTCCATTTAATCTCTGAAGAAACCTATTTGTTCTTAATGTTCTTTCTATATCTGCATTAATAAATGCATTTGTATCATATTGCCATTATCACAACAAGCAACAAGAAAATTCATCCATTCATCCCAAAGATATAATAGCTTATTATTGCATTATTTAATATTGTCTTTTATTTGTCCAGTCATTGCAGTGATCAGTCAGATGTTGATTGGGCAGGGAATTCCACTGACATAGATGGCAATCGACTAGGGCCCAGGTATATGATTAAATAAAGCATGCTGACAAACATTCTAACATTATGTTATGGTGTATGCATTTACATATATCTATAAATTGCAGCATTCTCCTCTATTATTTCAATCTTGGCGGCACTTTAGAACAAGGAAAACTTTTTGGTTTCTTTCATTTTCACAGGGTTATTCAAATCTATAAGCAGTTTTATTCAAAATATTAATTCCCATTTAAAATTTAGAATTTCAATTTTAAAATTTATTTCAAACAAAAGTTCTTTTATTCAAATCTATGATTACTTTTATTCAAAGTAAGTTATTTTATTTAAATTTGTATTTTCATTTAAAATATACATTCTTTAATTCATGAGTACCTATATTCAAGACTAAAGTTCTTTTATTCAGATTTATAAGTACAAGATTCAAGACATTTATTCTTTTATTCTAATTTTAAGTATTCAAGAGTCCTTATATTCAAATTTGTAAATACCTATATTTAAGGCATCCATTCTTTTATTCAAATGTATAAGTACCTAAATTCATGACATCAGTTCTTTTATTCAAATATATAAGTTGCAGGAGTAGATAGGTTTACCCATTTACTCCTGCAAACTTCTGCAGTTCACACTCCTTCCCATTTTTTCAAACAGGAGTAGAATTAGGTTTCCTGTTTCAGTGCTGCAGTAGTTTTGGATAAATTAAAAAATTTGTAATTCTTTTGCTTAATTAAACAATTTAATCAAATAAAGATTTTCTCTTTTTTCAATATGATATCTTAATATCTTCTAAAATGAAAGAAAAAAGCAAATAGGCAAAAAATTACCAAAGTTTGTGATAAGATTCGGATCTGCAACAGTCAAGTGCAAGGCATACATTTTAAGGAAATCCCTAGCATCTTAGAAAATGTTGACACGTATTGAAATCTAGTGCTCACATTCTGAGTGAACCTTACTGCTCATGACATACTTTCTTATGCATAATAAGTGATAAATTTTTAACCAAAAATGAAGGCAAAAAGAGAGTGTCATGTTATACACAAGTAGACATATTCAAAAATTTTACTCCACTTGAAAAAACCTTATTTGAAACAGCAAGATTACAAGCACACTCTTAGTACAAGAGACAATAAAACACAAGGTAGGCAGGTTTTGATAACATTTGTTTACAGAATGGTATTTAATATGGTGACAATATTTATTTCTCTATTCATTCTTAATGACAGAATATTTTTTATTTTCATAGTTTATTAATATATAGACATATAATAAAATCATATCAAACAGTAAACTATAATAGACTAGCAGTATAGCCCGGTGTTGCTTGGGTGTAATGAAAGCTTTAAAACTAATCCATGTTCCTGGAGCTCAGACTCTTTGGACGTTGGCACGAAAGACTAAAAAGCAATGGTTGTTTCCAGTTAAAGCAAAACCATAGACTGAAAGAAAAATGAATGGATGTAAATCAAATTTTGATTTCCCGGTATCAATATCATATAAATTTTTTTATCGTAAACTGAATTTTGAAGGCTAAATAAGTCCTCTGAGTAAATGGTATCATGGCTAAGACTAAGAACTCCAATTATACCTACTTAGACCCAAACCCGAAGCAAAAACTAAAATAAAAAGGCTGAAAAATTAGATATACAGGCAGATAAACAGACACACACACAAACATCTTGCCTTTTATATATATATATATATTATCGATTTTCTGCACTATTGTAAGAATTGCAACCTTGAAACTTCTGAATATCGTTTCTTATGTCTTTGTCTATGAGTGTATCAAATTTTATTAAAATCGAACCACTCCTTCTATAACCCAATTTTTTCGATTATCGATTTTCAATATTTATCAGGGGTACCTCAACACAAAACCTAGCTAAGAACACTGGCAGACGCTTATAGTACAACTGTGTAAATTTTCAAGAAAATCGGTTCAGCCATTTCGGAGTCTATAGGTAATGGGGACACACACATACACAAAGTTCCATTTATAATAAGTTTAGATTTAGATTAATTAATACCTTAAAATATGTTGCCATATATGTCTAATTAGAATCTTTAAAAGTTAAAATATTTGGAAACAGAAATTAAGAGAAAAAACATGTAATGCCTAAACATTCAGTTCATTTCTATTCTTTAATATCATGAAAGATTAAATATTTAGAGAAATGTTTGTATGACATTGAGTTTTAATGGATAAAATAATACAACTTTTCAAAATATTTTATTTTACTTTTGAGTTTATATTGTAATTAAAGATGTCATTTATTCTGCTTTTAGCTGCAGAAACATGGAGTCATATTATACACAAGAAAATACAGTAAATCCATAAGTTAAAACAGGATAAGATAGAGAAAGGTTGGGGGATGGGGCTGAAAGAAACTTTATCTTCAGCAAAATTTATCCCAAGGTTCCTAGCTAATCCAACAAATTTCTCTCTCTCTCTCTCTCTCTCTCAGACCTTTAAAGGTACTTATATTTTGACTAAAACTACTTATAAGTTTGAATAACCCTGTATTACATTTTATGGTGGAGGCTTTGCTAACATTCTTTCTAATTTTGAGTTTGAATTGCATGGCCAGATTTCAAAATCTGTTTTCCCTTTTTCTTCAATTTGAAGACTTTGCTCTAATGGATATTAACATCTTTTTTTTTTATTTTTAATATTTTTTGTTTGAAAAAAAAAATAACGGGCATTGAGAAGTTTTTAGTGACTTGCTTTAAAAAATAATACTAAAATCAGAAGTAAACAAAAAAAGTAAAAAGATATTTGCAAACTATAATTAAAAGTCTGTATTTTTGTTTCTTTGATCTGAGAAAAGGAAAGAGGCAATTTTTTTTCTTTATTCTCCGATCTGTTTATACCTTTGACTGAAATTACTTCTTGCATGATTTATTTGGATTCTTTTTCAGGAATATTTATAGCCAAAAAGAAAAAAGAAATACTATTATGAATATCAAATAAAAAGTGACCACTTATTCAATGAAAGATACTAATCCTTAATGTCAGCTGAATTAAAAAAAAAAAAAACTATTTGTATACCTGATCAATTTAAAATCATAACAAAAATGGTTCTTTGATTTGTTTGGTGCCTACATGTCTTCTATTGATTATTGCTCTAATGATGTGCATCGTTTATGTTTGTATTTTATGTAAAGAAAAACTTTAGAAATCTGAATTAAGATTAAAATAAATAAATTAGACAGGTTCAAATTATAAGATGCTTTACTAGAACATTTTCTAGTAATTAATCTATTACAGATAACATAAAATAAATATAATATTATAAAAAAAACCATAAGAGGGTTGGTAAGCCATAAAGAACAAATCCAATACCCAGTACTCATATTTAGCCTTACTTTTGTCCTCATCTTTATTGTCATATTCACAATGCTTCAGCTGTTGTATGATTCAACCTTCTTCGGGTGACCGGAATTTTGAACCAAACCCTTTATTTCAATCACTGGGCTAGACTGTTCTCATTCCATGAGTCATGCCACTTCTAGATTTTTTAGTTATCTCCATTTAACTCAACTCTCTAAGTTTTTATTCATCACTATTGAGGTCAAATATTTTATCTGCTCAGCCATGTGTACCTTAGTTGGATCCAGTGACTTGATTCATAGAGTTTTGAGTTCAGTACCTGGTAGCAGTAGTAGTGGCAAACAAAATTTGAAAGAGTTGAGTTAAATGGAGATAACTAAGACATCTGGAAGTGGCATGACTCGTGGAACAATAACAATCTACCTTAGTGATTGAAATAAATGGTTCAGTTAAAAATTTCAGTCACCTGATGATGATCAGAGCATACAACAGCCAAATGTTGTGAATATGACAATTAAGATGAGAAAAACAGTCCAAACAATGTAAATAATGTAAATACCCCATCCAGAAATATAAACAAACAAAGGGTTCAGTTCAAAATTCCAGTCACCTGAAGAAGGTCAGAGTGTATAACGGCCGAAACATTGTGAATATGACAATAATGATACAGATAACAGTCTAAACAATGTAAATAACGTAAATACCTCATCTCAGAAATATACACAAATATCTTGCTCATAAAAAATGTTTGGTGTTTACACTTAGCTTCCGTTTTTCTTTACCTTTTTCTTTGTAGAAAAATGTCATATTTTACAAGGACAAATTTTCACCTCCTCCGTTTTGCAAATGGTTTTGAAAACTTTCAGATAAAAGTCCAAATGTGAAAACGTATTTTCACGGTACTATGAAAGTAGAAAAATTCATGTTTATAGTATGTCATTTCCTTGATCAAACAAATAAAATCTTCATAAAAATAATGCATCAATTTGCTAATCATAATTAATCTATTTAAGAAAGAAAACTTACAGCTTTTCACTATGATTAAGATCAATCAAAAATTACATTAACATTATTCAGATCAATAAGTTATTTCTGGTTGTGATATATTATTTTACTCTGCAAATCAATCAAAGCATTTACATTTATCTTTGATTTCTGGAGGCAAGTACATTCCTATTAATATCCATTTTGTACCAAGGTGATTTTAAAATACCTCACCTTTGTATAATCAGGGAGAAAAATCTATTTTTGCAAATGAACAAAACTATATTTTCAAATTTTCAAGATAAAATTATTTCTACTTATTACTACTATTTTACTATGAAAACTACTGCTGCTACTCCTTAGTCAACACTGGACACTAAACTAAAATAATTTTAGTAAGTAAAGTTTTCTGGTATAACCTCAGCAAAAACATAACATCATTAATTCCAGTGAATCAAGAATTATATACAGTTAAGTATTAAAAATAAACTAATACACACATAATGGTACATTTGCATATGTGCTATATCATTGAACATTGATATTATTGAATATTTGGATATGAGATATCATTCAGAATTTAAATGTAAATTGTTTTTATTTCATTTTGAAACAAGAAAGATATTTTGCAAAATAATTAAACATTTGTTGTTTTTTTGTGTTGGTGTATAATCAGTTCATTTTAAGCAAGGCAATAATGCTACTAAAACTCAAGGGGCTTACTTTAAACCTTAAAATGTCAATAATTTTCAATAATTTATCTTGAATGCTAACTTTTAATCTTGGTAATTTGAAGGACGTACACATGACGCTATTTTTGTTGGCAGCAAGCTTTGTGCATTAAAGTGAGTGTGCTAATTAAATGATAACAAGACTTGAATCTTTTAATTATCCCCAGTCAGTGTGATATGGAGCCTCACACCTTCATCTGACAAGCAGACCCTAAATTCTGTCTATGATGTGTGAGAGAAATTATCTTGAGTTTGTAAGATTTACTCAGAGTTATATTAAAATTATCATTTCTGGGACATGCAATGAGGAAGGAGGGCTTGGAGAACCTGATACTAACAGGCCAGATAGAGGGAAAAGAGACAGAGGAAAGTAGCGGATAACATATTTGAAGGAACTTAGCAGGTGGATGACAGAACAGGGCCTGCGAAACGTTACAGAAGAAAGCATGCTAAGAGCCACCAGGGATAGGGAGATGTGGAAGGCCATGATCGCCTACATCCTGAAAGTACAAGGCACATAGAAGAAGAAGAAGAAGTAACATTTATCAATGTAGTGGACAAAGAATCAACTTTTTGTTTTATAAATTTAGAATCTTTGAAATCCAGTCCAGAGGCTGACCGTAAAAGATATGAATATTTACCTGTTCCTAACATTGTTTTTTTTTTTGTTATTAGCTAAAGTGTTAAATATAGATCAGATGAAAGGCTTATGTTTTATTGAAAGACACCCACCTTTTCAAAACAATGGGTTATTATTGTTAAATTTACTGCTTGATTGCAGTTATTAATCTTTCTGTTTGTAAATATGTTGGAACTATTCCTCTTGATAATACTGGAAAACATTTGGCTATTTTGATAATAGACATTTTCATGCTGTCTCATGATACAGAACTTGCCAATCAGTTGTAACTGTCCTCTCGTGGCTTGTCTGAACTTGTGTTTCTGCTTCAATTATATCCTCAGTCCACAAAACTCATATCAAACATGTAACACTCATATTATTGATTAGTAAGACCCCATTTCACTCTTCATCAATTGGTGCAATTAAGAGTCCTATTGCTCACTCTGATATATTATATCTACTGACATGCAGAAGAATTATTCAACTAATAAAAAAATTGACATACAATGTTTGGTTTGGAATATATGAGAAAAAAATACTCTTGCATCTTAAAGGTGAAACATTGCAAGCCACTGTTTCAGATAAAGTACATTTATTTCTATATTCTAACTTCATGGCTAAGGCATACAATACCATGTGCATTGTAGCAAATCACCTTTATTCTCTTCATATTCCATTGATGAGATGTAAGTTCTGGAACAGCTTCTTCCCAAGAAGATGCTTCCTCCAATCGTTACAACCTTAACCTGTTTAAATCTAGTGTTAACCAATACCTTCTCCACATATCCTCATAAATTATGCCCCCTACTGCTTACACTGTAACCCTCTATTTTGATTGGCTCTTTAGCCTTGTACAGGATGAACATTATTGAAAAAAAGAAACAAAAAGCCAATGATACTCTCTCATGAATATTCATTACTGTAATTTTCATCTATCTGCAACTCAGAACAGTTGGCAAGTTTTCAAATTAAAACCAAAAATCTCAACTAGATTGGCAACTAGGTCTCACCATTTTATTGTTGAACTTGCCACATCCAACAGTATGTTCTATTCTAACAGTTTCTCTTCTTGAATTTATCGCATTTGGAACACCCTTCCAATATCTTTGCTTCCCTGTCACCTACAGTCTTCATCTCTACTAGATTGGCAACTAGGTCTCACCATTTTATTGTTGAACTTGCCAGATCCAACAGTATGTTCTATTCTAACAGTTTCTCTTCTTGAATTTATCGCATTTGGAACACCCTTCCAATATCTTTGCTTCCCTGTCACCTACAATCTTCATCTCTACTAGATTGGCAACTAGGTCTCACCATTTTATTGTTGAACTTGCCAGATCCAACAGTATGTTCTATTCTAACAGTTTCTCTTCTTGAATTTATCGCATTTGGAACACCCTTCCAATATCTTTGCTTCCCTGTCACCTACAATCTTCATCTCTACTAGATTGGCAACTAGGTCTCACCATTTTATTGTTGAACTTGCCAGATCCAACAGTATGTTCTATTCTAACAGTTTCTCTTCTTGAATTTATCGCATTTGGAACACCCTTCCAATATCTTTGCTTCCCTGTCACCTACAGTCTTCATCTCTACTAGATTGGCAACTAGGTCTCACCATTTTATTGTTGAACTTGCCAGATCCAACAGTATGTTCTATTCTAACAGTTTCTCTTCTTGAATTTATCGCATTTGGAACACCCTTCCAATATCTTTGCTTCCCTGTCACCTACAATCTTCATCTCTACTAGATTGGCAACTAGGTCTCACCATTTTATTGTTGAACTTGCCAGATCCAACAGTATGTTCTATTCTAACAGTTTCTCTTCTTGAATTTATCGCATTTGGAACACCCTTCCAATATCTTTGCTTCCCTGTCACCTACAATCTTCATCTCTACTAGATTGGCAACTAGGTCTCACCATTTTATTGTTGAACTTGCCAGATCCAACAGTATGTTCTATTCTAACAGTTTCTCTTCTTGAATTTATCACATTTGGAACACCCTTCCAATATCTTTGCTTCCCTGTCACCTACAGTCTTCATCTCTACTAGATTGGCAACTAGGTCTCACCATTTTATTGTTGAACTTGCCAGATCCAACAGTATGTTCTATTCTAACAGTTTCTCTTCTTGAATTTATCACATTTGGAACACCCTTCCAATATCTTTGCTTCTCTGTCACCTACAATCTTCAAATATTCAGATACAATTCCAATTTTTATCTTCTGTCTTCATTAATTCTGTTCTTTTATTGTTCTTTCTCCTCAGTAAAGTTTGTTCATTTTCTTCTACTCCAGTAACTCCTTGTGTTCTTGTAGCATTAGCATCTTGCTTACGGAAAAGTGTTTAAGAAAACAAAGATCTAAACTTATTTATAAATGGAACTTTGTCTGTGTGTGTCTGTGTATCTGTTACCTATAGACTCCGAAACAGCTGAACCAATTTTCTTGAAAATTTACACAGTTGTACTATAAACATCTGCCAGTGTTCTTAGCTAGGTTTTGTGTCGAGGTCCCCTCGATAAATATTGAAAATCGATAATCAAAAAAATCAAGTTATAGAAGGAGTGGTCCGATTTTAATCAAATTTGATACACTTATAGACAAAGACATAAGAAATGATATTCTGAGCTGTAGGACCATGGATTAGTTTTAAAGCTTTCATTTTTTTTTTAATCATATCACCCCGAGCAAGGTGGTAATGCCACTGATGTGCAGGGGCCTACGTAAGAGCAAAAAGATTGGAAAAGAGAAAGCCGGAAACCACATCCTAAACAGGAAACAAGGAATGAGCCTCTACACCTGTTCAATAGACATGGGTGGAGTGTGAACTGGGTGATAATTTAGTCTATCTACTCCAATTAACCCGAGCAATGCAGGGCTATACTGCTAGTCATTTATATCAGTCATTTAATCTTGTTGCATTCTACAAAGTTCCTATCAAGATGAATTACATAATTTTTATGAAGGTAATCTGTTGTCTTTACTCTGCTGGCTTAATTTAGATGCATTTACTTCAAAACATCCAATGGTAAATTCTTCAAGTAAATACAATATTGCAAGCCAATTGCTACTATTTTGCTCCTTTCATTCTTTCCTACATATCTTCACTAACTGCACTTACAGCTTATGTCTATATCATGTAAAAACATTGATTACCATACGATCACTGAAGTTAAGAAACATCATGCTTGGTCAATACCTAATGAGTGGTTAGGAATATCAGGTGCTGTAAGCTTGAATTTATAGGTGGTATAATGAATAATGGCTTGGAAGTTTTAATTGGAACGCCAAGTTCCAAGTCCCATTGGCTTCATTATATTTACTTACATGTAAATACCCTGGATAATGTATGAATCCACTTCTTCTCTCCCGGCTATAGGTTAATTAGTAAAACTTATGTCACGAAGTCATTATTATATCTAAAAAAGAATTCTTAAAATGTAAAAATATTTTCTGGCTTTAAACAACGTGCAAAGGGTTGATAATTCATAGAAAATGAATCAATCAAACTGCACTTCTTGCCTCTTCTTATAAAAAACCTTATTCAGTAATCATCTACCTTGAATGGCTCTTGGAACTGGTATCATTTGAACAATTAGTAAAAATATGACCATTGAGAATTACAGTCATTCAGTATGCTATTAAATTTACGAGATGAAAGAGCAGTATTGTTCATAGTTTTTAGTCTCTATTGACTAAATTAAGTTTTTGTTTCATGGTAATAGCTTCATTTTTGAAATGATTGTGTTTTTATAAGACATTATATTAAAACTGAAATTGTATATTTAATATTTTATCTCTTGTTTCACACAACTGAAATACCTTCTTAATTTGTCCAATTTTTCTTATTATTGTGTCCCAATTAACATTTTCTTTCACTGACATGTAAACAAGAGGAGACAAGTTTTAAAGTCTTTATTGAAAATATAGTAATTTCATGAAATTTCAAGGAATTTAATTCTGTTTCAAAAATTTGTTTTATAAATTAAATACAGGTTTCCTTGGGGGGATGTAAATCATCTTTTTTTATTTTTGTTTTTTTCAAACAGTCTTTTTTCCAAAAAGTAACATAAAAAATGCATTAAAACTATGATATTATCTAATTGGATAAGCTTTTAATTGCTTTTATATATATATATATATATATATATATATAGGACATTATAGTCTGAAAAAAAATTTTTTGATGAATAATAATTTGTTACAAGAATTGTTTTCATTTTCCTTTTTTAATTATGATAGCTTGTAAAGTTTCAAAAATATTTTTTAAAATTATTCAAAGCCTCGTGGTGGTTTGGTTATTAAGTTATTAAGAGAAGACTATATTTACTAAAAATTTAAAAGCTTAATAAAAATCTCCTAGCCAAAAGATATTAATTTTTAATTTGTTTTTTTGGTTTTTTTTGTGTATAAAGGTTGTTTTCTTTTTTTAAGTATAATATTTTGTGTGTGATATTAAAAGATCATGTGTTTCACAGTTTTTTCATCTTACAGGAAAAAATTGGGACAATTATGTCAATTCTCGTCAATTTTACTTAGATTTCAACATATCTCGCTGTTATCATTCACTCTACACATAAGAAACACTTGAACTTCCTGATTAGGAAATAGTTTATTCTAAATTCCCTGCTATAAACCAGGAATACTTTTGCTTCAAATCAGATTAATTTAACTTTAAATTAGCTAATTTTCCAAAAATAATGTCACCAGTCTATATTCTATTTTTGCAATATTTTTAAAACCAACTTTTGTTTATGAACTTGTCAAAATGAGTGAAAAAAAATGATAGCCTTCAAAAACTCTCAAAAAGTTGAGATTTCAAGCAATATAATTTCTTTTGAAATAATGAAAATAAAATTGATGTGCTTTACTTATCAGAAAATAGTCAATTCAATCATGTAGCTTTCAATTAAAGCTAAAATGAAAGCTTAAAGAAAGCTTTTTTATTTTAAAAAATTCACTTTAAAACTTAGATACTGAAATGAGTGGATATACCTAAAATAAAATGTACTTCCTTTTTTCTTTAATAGTTATTAGATTTAGTATATGTCAACATAAAAAAATATAATGAAACAAAGGTCATAATAATTCCCAAGAAATGTAATATTCAAAGACAGACTTACAAATGTTAGTTCATTTTTGGTTGTATATAGACCTACAAACAGATATTGAATGATGGAAGGCAACAACAAACAAAATGAAGACTGGAGTAAAAACAAGAATATATTGCCAAGTATAAGGTTACAGTACACAATGCTGATGTAGAGGGTAAGAAAATTGTTGAAGAGTATTGTCCTGAGAAGGAGAGTTTTGCAACTGTTGTGAGGTGTTGTCCTGAAAAGGTCAGTTTATTGCATAATATTGCACTGGTGAGGATGGTTGGCTCAAGCTTGAAGGCCTGCTGAGGCTGCTGCTAGAGATACTAAACTTTGATCCTAATCCTCTTTTTTCTCTCTCTTTTTTTTTTCTTAATTAAAAAATATTACTCAGATCAATGTCTAGTATCTTTAGTATCTGATGTGGTGTCAATAAATGTCTCTTTCTATTCCCCCTCCATCTTGGAACCTCTTACCAGCAAAAAAAAAATATCTTACTGTTATCAACAAGTGGACTGAAACTGATTCCTTGATTTCCTTTGTGATGTCCCCTGGAACAATGTTTTTAGTATCCCTCTTCAACACTGTCTCTGAAGTCTCCTTCTGCATGAAAGCTGGAATTGATGCTTTCATCCCAGCTAGAAAATTTCAACTTTTGTTCATCTCCTTGGTTCTCTCTTGCTTGCTCAGCTGCCATCGTCCACAGGGATCACTTCTTCCGGTTTTACCAGAGTGACACGTCTGATCACAATAGATGCCTTTTTGTCTCTGTTTGTAATAAATGGAAGCATGTCCTGAATGATGCTAAGCTGTTGCTTGCTGATAGAATAAATCAGTGTATAGCATCTCGCAAGTTTGGTTCCAAAGATTACTGGCAGCTCTGGAAGAGTGTGCTGAACAACAGGAAACCCTCGATCCCTCCTCTATTCAATCAATTCAAAGTTCTTACATCAACAGCAGACAAAGTCAAGTGATTTGCTTGAAAATTATCATCCGACTCCACACTTGATATGTCTGGAGTACCCACACCCAATTTCCTACTGAAAACTGAGGCTCAACTGAGTAATATATATATATATAACCCCATCTCTGGTCTTTAACATAATTTCTAAGCTTGACTCCCATAAGGCAATCATAGTTGATGAAATTCCAGTTATCATTCTAAAGAAATGTTCTCTTGAGCTTTCTAAACTCTATAACTATTACCTCACTTCTTCCTGATTGTTGGAAGTTCCCATCTATAGTTTCTGATTTTAAGAACTCTGGGGTGCCCTCCGACCCCTCTAATTATCACCCTATTAGTTTCTTACCTCTTTTTGGCTAGGTATTTGAGGCTATTATCAATTCTGAAATAGTTAGGCATTTTGCATCTCACTACCTTCTCTCTGAAAAACAATATGGCTTCAGTTTCACCAGGTCTACCACTGATGTGCTAACAAACATCACTGAATATATATACCAGGCTCTTGTTAAGAACAGCAAAGCTTGAGTTGTTGCTCTTGATATCTTGAAATAATTTGACAGGGTTTGGCATGCTGGCCTTCTGTGCAAGCTTTAGAACTATAGTATTTCTGAATGATTGTTTAATTTAATCCAATTTTTCATGTCAAATCATGAAAGTTGTTTTGAATGGGCACACTTCCAGATCCTTCCATACAAATGTGAGCATCCCTCAAAACTATATCCTAGGTCCTTCATTTATATTGATTTTCACCAATAATCTTCCTGCTGTAATCATTTCTCAAGTAGGTATCTACGCAGATGACACCACCATTTATGTCTGTCTCAATAAGAAATCTGCCCAGCCTGACAAAGTAAATCTGGCCACCTGAATCTGTGATTGCATGGAGGAGAAAATGGCTTATAAATTTTAATGCATCCAAAACAAAGCTGCTCTCTTTTAACTATCATACAAAAATATTACTACCTACCATCAGAATGGATAATGCTAGAGAACAATGCACTCCTTGGCCTCACTCTCTCAAAAGACCTCAAATGGAATGACTACATTAAATCCATAGCTGTATTTACAAGAAAGGTTGGTTCACTGTGTCTGGCCAGGAAATTTCATCAAAATTCATTTTGCACATTTATAAATCTACCATTTGTCCATACATTAAATACTGTTGTCATATCTGGTCAGATGCTCCTGCTATTCATCTTGAGGTTGTCTAATGTCTTTACATGATATAAATACAACCTGAGATTGGTTTTTAATATTTCTATTTATCTTCACATATGCACATTGATATCTGTGCAAAATACAACTAAAAATAATTTCTTTAATGTTGGTTTTCAAACAGCATGACCAACCACATAAATGTTGCTTAGGGCAAGAGAATTATACCTTCGGGCTTTAACTTAAAATTGAGAACCAAACTCAAAGATTAGCATTTGCTGAATTGATGTGGAATAATCTAGAAAAATGATACCTTAAAAGTACTGAATCTGCTAATCTTGAAAATTCTTCATTTGCTTGTCTTACATTTAATGTTTTCATTGCAATGTTCCAAATGCCATATTCACCAATAATTTAAAATAGCATTGTTTAATAATAACTTCAAGAAGAGACAGTAGAAATTTCTAGGGCATATAATGAAGAAAGAGGACTTGGAAAATTTGAAAAATAAATTCCTTACAAAATCTATTGTTTATCCATGTGCTATTTCTACTGCTGAAAACCTTGGTAATAAAAAATTATTTTGGTAGCACTAAAAACTCTTTTAAATTAAGATTTTACCAGCATATTTCTGCTTTTAATAAAAATAAGTACCATAATCAAACATCCCTATCCAAATATTTTTGGTACTTAAAAGAAACTGTTGTGGATCTTCATCACCAATTTGTTATGGAGTTGTGGCGAAACTTCGCTACAAAGTTGTAGTGACCGGTTTGTGCCAGAAGTAAGACACAGAACAAGAAGGTAGGTTCCAAACAGTGTATTAGTATAACAAGAAGCAAGATATCGAAAAGAAGTGTTAATAATAAGTTATATAGAAATAAGTAAGTCCAAAGATGCTATTACACTGCCTGACTAGTAGCTGTCGTTAACTGCTCTTTGTTAAACTGCTTGTAACTAACTGCTCTGTAGAAGTCTCGTAGGTAATTTATATATAGCAAGAGGAAGAGTTCATTCTTCGTAGGAGGGTACCATAACAGAAACCAATAAAACTATCACAATAAAATGAAAAATTAAAAATTAAAAAAACAGAATATGTAAGTCTTTAAATGACCCATGCCCTTTGTGTATATATGAAAAACAATGTATAATAAAAAATTTTAAAAATAAGGATCTATTAAATAAACGTAATGAAATTACTGTCATATGTAGACATTGTATAATGTTCATTTTAGGATATAGTTAATTATTCTTCATATAAGCCTATTGATTAACTTATCCTTTATTTTGTAGTATGATACAAATAATATTAATTAGATAAGTTTTAGGATTGCTATATGTTAAGAATACACGATGAATTGATAAAGAAATGTACTCTGAACCAAAAACCATATAAAAATGTTTTAATCATACCAAAAGTCCCTTTAAAATAGATCTAAAATAAAGGTTTTTTTTGTTTTGTTTTTTAAGAAAACAAAGAGCAGGGATACATATAACTCTAAGAGTATTTCTTCATAACTAAAATGTCTACTTCTTACCAGAAATAAGCAGTCTAGCCATAAATATGACAGTTTTCCTTACTTATGTATGAATACCTCACATCCCCTAACATCTAACCTATATTTTAAATTTTCAAAGTCAACCTTTGGGTCCTGGGTATGATGGTAAACTGCAACAGGCAGCAAGCCTCTGATTGCCAGATTGTGAGAAGCATGAAACCACCTCTTAATTGCTGTTGTTCCCAGGTTAATCTTGACTCGGATTGATAGCATCTGTTAGGGTTCCAGCTATGGGCAAATAGCTAACCCCCCAAACTGTGGTCAAAACACTATGAAAGCATAAAAATGCACTTTTATAGAAATATATACATAAAGACAGACTTTTATAGAAAAATATACATTTTTGAAGGAAAAAATATTACCAATGATACATTTTTGAAGGAGAAAAAAATATTGCCAGAATACATTTCTGAAGCAGGAAAAAATTATTACCAGCAATACTCTTTTGAATACAAAACATGAAGATATCTTCAGTTTTCTAAAATGAAAAAAAAATTATTTTTTTATCAAAATCTGAGTAAATCAACCTTCTCACTATAACCAAACATTGAAAGAAAGTTCCAAAATGCATCCCATGCCAGGGACAATTTACAACTGAACACTTACTTTTAAATTGGTGTAATTTAAGACAAATCAAAAACAAATACTTTAAGTCGGATAACTTGAAAAATCTCTTTGAGAATATTGATCCAAATAACATAATAAATTTCATCAAAAAAATTGTCCTTTATAAAAAAAATTAAAAAATAATTTTTTTTCTTGCACTAGACACTCACTTAAAACCATTTTCCCCGCAAAAAAAAAATTTTAAAAATTTTCTCCAGTTTTTAACTTCAACAAAGTCTATCTTTGCAAAGTTGTATGAGAGCCTTTTTGCATAGACGTCTCTGATAACAAAGATGTTCATTGAACTTGCTTTCTAACCAGTAAAGTGTTGTTAGTGTTTAGATAACCTTGCAAGGCTGATATGCCATAAAACTCAACCAAACCAAACCAAAGTCAACCTTTCATTCTGATTAGTTAAATTAAACACACCCACAAGATCTAAATTTTCAGTCTCCAACCTGTATGCTAACTCTTTAATAAGCAAACATATTGTTTTCTATTTTAAAATGTAAATCATTTTCACTAATGTTACCTGATGTCAAGATAAAAACTTTAAATCTTGAAACATAGAAATTTCCATCTCACAATGTAAATTAATTTAAAAAAAAAATGAATTATATTACACTTTACAGTGTAACCCTGATATAAGAGAGTTGTCGGGACCAGATAATAATTATCTTATATCCGAGTTTGGTCTATTTTATATACATTACCACAGGCTCTAATTTGGGACCAGAGAAAATCTCTCTTATATCTGGGTTATACTGTATTTGTATTGGGCACTTTTAAAAAGAGTAAATGCCAAAGATCTTGGGATTTTAAATCTGTTGTTTATATATCTTTTTCTAATTGTCAAATAAGGTTTTCTTTATTGGGATCAAAACTGTATAAACTGTTCATGATTTTGTTATTGTTTTGTTTTAGAACTTTGAAATGACTCAGTCATTTTCAAAAATAAATATGGTATCGACATGCTTGGCAAGATTGCTTTTTCTAAATACTGGTATTCTTTAGAATGCTGGAAGCTTGGTACAGTTATTGGAAGCAGGGCTACACCAAAAAGGATGTTATCTTTTTTTTATCATATTTATCAAAATTCTGCTTGCACAAAAAATGGCTCACTTTACTAGAAGACACACTGAATTCTTCATAGCTTTTCTTTCTCTTTCACCAAAACTAACATCAGCAGCTTTTATCTGCAATTGAGAGTATGCATTAGTTTTTACACTTTACTGCAAAACTTGGAAGTCAGCTTTTGCACATTTCATTTTGAATGTTTTATTATACACTTTTTTCTTTCTAAACTGCTTACGAGGATATAGTTTTCATTTTATTACTTCAAATTATTCTTAATGTTTATTCTTTACAGCTATTTTTCCTCGTCTTCCTTCATTGCTTTTTATCTTTTTCAATCCTGTTCTTTCTACCTTCATCCTTTCTTCATCTGTCTTTTGTGCAGGTGGTGTAATGGATAGCAGCTTGGAATGAGAAATCGAGGAGCCGAGTTCAAATTCCAGTAAAGTTCATTGCATTCAGTTACATCCAAATGCCCTAGTGAAAGGCATGAATCATGTCTTTTCCCCCAACTGTGGGTTAATAATAGTATCAGAAAAATAATTATTATCTCAAAAAAAATTGTTAATGCAATATTCACTCAAAAAATGAATTATTAAAATCTTAAATATGTTTTGGCTTTAAGCAACCTATATGATGTTGATAAGCTGTAAAAAAACAAATCTATCAACAATATTCAAATTATCATTCTTTCATTCCTTTTTGTTTTTTTTTATACTCCTATTTGAAAAAAAAAGCGAATTGGAGATAAATGAAAATTGCAATTATTTACAATTCAACCTAATATTGTCATCCCAAAGAGGCTAGTAAAATTATTGAAATCATCATCCATATAAAAACACTACTAAAATGAGCTCAAATTAGGAGAGTATTTGAATATTTTTTTAAAATATTGTTCTTGTTTGATCTGGACTTTTCACAATGCTTAGTGATGTTAATCTGATTGACATCTGAATAGTGAGTTTGATCCTTACTGGATGCCCCATTCATAACTCAATATTACAACATAATAAGGGTTGACATGTCATAACATCAATCAATCCATATGAGGTAATGATTAGCTAGTTTAGTCTAGTTGAAAATTACTATTGATTTGTGCTCTTCAGCCTTCATAAGATGTCTTTTGATCTAGGTGGCCCTCAGGAAATTTTGAACTGTTGGAAGTGCATAAAAGGGGGAAGTAAGAAGTGCATATTATGTGGATATTTTTTTTTAATCATATCACCCCAAGCAAGGTGGTAACGCCACTGATGTGCAGGGGTCTACATAAGAGTGAAAAGATTGGAAAAGAGAAAGCCAGAAACCACATCCCAAACAGAGAACAAGGGATGAGCCTCTACACCTGTTCAATAGATGTGGGTGGAATGTGAACTGGGCGATAGTTTAGTCTATCTGCTCCAGTTGAAAAAAAAAAATAAGAAAAAAAAGAGAAAAGTGAAAAGATTGGAAAAGAGAAAGCCAGAAACCACGTCCTAAACAGGGAACAAGGGATGAGCCTCTTCACCTGTTCAATAGATGTGGGTGGAATGTGAACCGGGTGATAGTTTAGTCTATCTACTCCAATTGAAAAAAAAATAAAAATAAAAATGAAAAGATTGGAAAAGAGTAAGCTGAAAACCACATCCTAAACAGGGAACAAGGGATGAGCCTCTATACCTGTTCAATAGATGTGGATGGAGTGTGAACCGGGCGATAGTTTAGTCTATCTACTCCAATTGGAAAATAAATAAAAATAGGATAAATAATAATTAACACTAGTTGTGAAGAGCTAATATTATAGGAATCAGGGAAACATCCACTTGGGGAGTCTTTTCCAAAAAGTAACAGTTTTGGGTATAATGTTCAGCCATTCCTGATTTCATTGTTTCACTCATAATTACTGCCTGTTTGATGTTTCTCCAGCCTTACTTTTACAAAAACAACATATTCATCTTTAGTGTGCCATGTCCTCTCAGGATGTAGGCGATGATAATTTTCCAAAACTCCCTCTTGTTTGTAATTCTAAGTAATGTTTGTCTTTTTACTATCCCTCCCATTCCCTTTTCTGCTATCCATTCACAGAAGCTCATTAAGTAGATGACATGCTGTTTCTTTCTGTCCCTCATACTTTTAATATGTGCTGTGGGTGTCAAATTCTTAAAGTCCTCTTTTCTCCTCAGATAATCGAGAAATTTCAACCATCGTTTTCTGATCTTCGGCAAAAGGGATTTTTCAATCTCATTTTCCCTAACTTTTCTCATTGCTTACATCTGTTTATGGTATTCCAAGTTTTCTTTTGTGGAACCACATGTCCGCTAACTCAAGTCGCCTTTTCATGTGTGAGGTAACTGTCCAGAATTGACTGCCATATAGAAGCATGGCTATTACATAACAGTTCAGTATTCTTTTCCGTAACGGTTCAGTGTTCTTTTACATAACAGTTCAGTGTTCTTTTACGTAACAGTTCAGTATTCTTTTACGTAACAGTTCAGTGTTCTTTTACGTAACAGTTCAGTATTCTTTTAAGTAACAGTTCAGTGTTCTTTTACGTAACAGTTCAGTGTTCTTTTACGTAACAGTTCAGTGTTCTTTTACGTAACAGTTCAGTGTTACGTAAAAGAACACTGAACTGTTATGTAAAAGAACACTGAACTGTTACGTAAAAGAACAGTTCAGTGTTCTTTTACGTAACAGTTCAGTGTTCTTTTACGTAACAGTTCAGTGTTCTTTTACGTAACAGTTCAGTGTTCTTTTACGTAACAGTTCAGTATTCTTTTACGTAACAGTTCAGTGTTCTTTTACGTAACAGTTCAGTGTTCTTTTACGTAACAGTTCAGTATTCTTTTACGTAACAGTTCAGTGTTCTTTTACGTAACAGTTCGGTATTCTTTTACGTAACAGTTCAGTATTCTTTTCTTTATTATCTCTAATGAAATTTTCTTTTTTCTTAATAATTTGCTTACCTCTTGTCATTTTTAAAAATATAACACCTTTAAGATAAATAATAATTTTGATATCTGTTAATGAATTCAATAGATCTTACTTTGATGACCAAATCCATGTCTCTGCACAACTTTAATTTGGTAGATGAATAATTTAAACTTTATATAGTCTACATTTTTCAGCATCACAAAAATTCCTAAAAGTAATTTTAATACAACCACAAAATTCAATGATGATAGATCAAATACATCTGTGATAAAGCTGGGATTGAATTTATTTCAACCAGTGACTTTGATCTGATGAGTTATTTAATATTCCTCCAAAGCAATATCAAAAACCATATCAAAATTCTGGTTTGTACCCATCCAGTGGAAACATGAAAAGAATATTTTTCTCTGGGCCAAAAATGACTGCATTTCTGATAACAACAAACCACAGACCTATCTTAAACTGTCTGAATTTCTTTAACAGAAGATGACAAAAATAAACAAGTAAAAAAAGAGACAATGGATCATTTAATTAAAAAAATTAAAGTATACTTGCTCATTTCTAAACTCTTTAACCTAACACTAAAATCTAAAATTTATTCATTTTAGTCTATTTACCAGTGATTTTTCTCCTGAAATAAATCTTAAAGTTTGTTTTGCAAAAGAAAAAGAATCTGTCTGGATGTTAAGGATGATGAGTTATTATTTGTTTGCATTCCGACTAGTGTCTTCATCTTTGTTGATATTTTCATGTTTCAGCAGTTTTACCCTTTGGTCTTCCTTAGGTGTCTGCCCATCTGGTTAATCTTCAAGGGTTTTTAGATTGAACCCTTTATTCAATTTACAGGAGTATGTTGTTCTCATTCTTCTCTCCATATCTATAGATATTTGGTTTTGTTCTTTCTTTAGCATTGCTCGATTATTGCTTGTCATAATAGGACTGAATCTGTACCACCTAGTTCATGGATTGAACTTGAAATAACTGTACCATCAAACTCTTGAACCAATACTTTAATCCATGGAACATTACTCTAAAGCAGTGGTTCCCAAATGGTGCGATGGAAGAGGAGAGCAAAAAAAGTGAAATGATTGACAGACAATCACAGATTTAAAAACAATTTTAAAAATTTATGTCAAAGTTAAATATGATTCAAAAATTTAAAATATTCTTATGGATTACTTTAAATTGCATGCATGAGTCCCAGTAAAAATAGTTATAAATAATTATTGCCCAATTATATTATTGTGATATTTTTTAATTATATCAAGTAAAAAGAATATAGTAAATAGGGTCCACAAATTGGAGAAGAGAGTTATCAATGATAATGTGACTTCGAATCTGCCATTATCTCCCTTTAACACTCTCACTGTTTTTACTTTTTAAATGTACTTTTTATCACATAAAATTTGTTGAGACATGAATAAATTTTCATTTGAAAAATGTGGCCCAGAGAAAAAAGTTTGAGAACCACTGCCCCAGAGGAATAATGTTGATTTATGAATTCGATGCTATAGTAATTGGGTTCAATTTTTAAGCCATGCAGTACAGTCTTAGACTTAGCAGAAATAGAGCCAGCAATCACTGAGCAGTACAAAGAAAGAACAAAAGATATCCCTAAACATGGACAGTGGAATATAGTGCTCAATTCAAAATTTGCTGAGGGCTACCCAGATCAACAGACATTTGAAGAAGGCTGAAGAACACAAATCAATAGTAATTTTCAACTAGACTAGCTAATCATTACTTCACCTTTTTATTCACAGACCATGTTTAGAATAATTTAGTGACGTGTTTCATTAGAAATACTAAGTTAAATGATGCCTCTGCTCAACGTTAGGTAATTTCCTATTTATAGACTCTAGCAAACAATTACCGACAAATATTAACATTAAGATATCTTAACTCTGTCTTTTCTACAAATATTTTCATAACAATTGTTTTAATAAACTTTACACCTTGGTGCCACAAATGCATAAATTTAAGCATACTACTAGATTAGCAACTAAGTCTCATGGTTTTGCTTTTGTCCTTGCCAGTGAAACTCTCTTTGGTTTGTTGATTCCCTACCACCTACAATCTTCAAAAATTCAAATACCATTACAATTGACCTCTTCTGTCTTCCTGATATGTTAGTCCTTTTTCCTTACTAAAGTTTTTTTCATTCCATTTCATTAACTCCTTGCTTAGAGTAAATTATTTAAAAAAAGAAATTATAATTACTAATAATAATCACAAGTGGTATGCCCCTGTAGAAAACTAAGTCCAAGGATTATTTCCTACGTGTTCTTATTTTCTTTGTAAGAAAATTCAGAAGAACAATTTTGTAATTAACAGTTAATAAATCTAGAGATATCACCTTTGAACTGACATTTTCTTTTGTCAGTTCAGAATTAATTGGAAATTTGTAACCCAGTTGAAATGAAAATTATTTTATTCTACAACTTAGAACATTTTAACAATATTGTGTTTACAAACTTTGCACCATGATGTGTTGCTTTTGATGTATTACAAAAGAACATACCAGTCAATTTTTTAATAATTATACCCCAAGTAAAACAATAAAGCCAATAAGACACAAATGGTTACTAAAAGTGAGAAAGTCTGGAAAAAAAAAACAATATGAAGAAGTGCAAACACACAGGGTTCAAGGAGATAGAATATGACATTTGACAATGCTTGAAGGTCAAAGTTGACTGGAAACCAAGAATCTGAAGGAGAGTTCTGCTAGCCTGAAATGCAAGAAAAGAAACTGTTAGATTAGAACTTATGTTTACATCTAGCAATTGCAATTGTAAAATGATGAGACCTTGCTGCCAATCTAGTAAATGGCTCAAATTTGTAAAGACAAGCTACCAAAGAGTAAAGCTAAATTCATTTCAACATGTATTTGTGCCTTCAAAATAAAGTTTATACAAAAAATGAGTTACAGCTGATATAAAGATGAAAAATTCTGTTGTTCATCTGTTTCAATTTATCAGAAGCTAAATAGATCCTTCCTTATCCTAGTTTTAACTGGAACTGACCATTATTCAGAATAAGATTCAACACTAAATCTGTGCATTTAATATCAGGAAGCAGGCTTTTGTCAGTAGTCAAGAATTAATGTAAGCATTACTGACAGAATAGACTCATTATCTTTGTAATATGAAAGTTGATCTACTGTTAATTGATGTATTACTTCACTTCCATGCCTTCTGTGACAAAACATTAAAATATTGTATTTCACTGTTTTATAGGATCAGGAAAAGAAAGAATCAATTTCAATTAGACAAAAGTAATATGAGGCACTTGAAATACCATGTTCACTTTTTTTGTTTTTTACTTTAGTCCAAGCAACACTTAGCTATAAGGGAGGAGGTAATAAGAAGTGCATATTATCTGGATATATAGCAGAGATAATACCCTGGATTGGATGAGATTAAGATTGTTTTGATCAAGGAAGCATCTGCTTGGTAGTATGTTTCACAAAGTAACAGTTTCAAATTTGTTTGAGTGAAATTTACTCCTTATAAAAGCAACACAAAGAGAACAAGGATGATTTGACACCATTAACATAGTATGGCAGATCCTAGCTGTGATGGTCTGAACTGGTGGAGTTAAGGAATGTAACTCATTTGAACATTTGCTATAGTAATAGGGATAAAGTAGTTACAATGTTTCATCCATGAAGTAAGGGTTGCAGGTTGAAGAATAATTAGTCTCCCACAAAGTTGTGTAATCACTTTGAACTCTGGAAAGTGAGGAGTGTGTAGCACCAGCTTAGATATGTTAGCAATAATCCATTCTTTGTCTGATCTTACTCTTATAAAGATAAAGCATGATAGTAGGTTTTAGGTATTTTCTGGAGTGATACAAGGACCCAAACAGTATTTTTGTCATGATACAAGTATACAACTTCCAATTGAGGTCTAAAGTTATCTTTAGATCAAATAGACATTCAAAACAGAGTTTCTTTCAGAGTATGAATGCTAATCAGGATTAGAGCAAATTTAGGGTCTGCATGATTGTGCCAAAATGGTACTAGCTTGAAGGTATTGAATAACAGAAGCCAGTCCTTCCCGTATTGAACTGTGAGAGTTAGATTATAGCAGAGATTAACTGCAAAGAACTGATCATCCATATATTTGAAGGGGCACCCATATATATAGTTTGTGTATCAGTCCTTGATAACACACCTTGTCAATGGTTTTTGAGATATCTACATGGAAAAATTGAACAGAAACAAAGCGGTAGGGTCAAAGGAAATTGTAATAGATATGTTGGCAACCTTAGATGATTTCAACAGAAAACAAGACTACAGAATTAATAAATGAAATCTACAATAGTGGTGATATACTGGAAGACCTCAGTAGATTTATTTTTTTACCACTGACTAAGAAGCCAGCTTCAAATGAGTGTGAACTCCATCAGACAATCAGCCTAATGAGCCATATAAAAAAAACTTATGCAAATTCTGATGTACAGTACAATCAGGCCAGAAATAGGACAGTGGTCAAAAGAATGATATCAGAAAGAGCAATACAAATGCTAAAAGACACGTACATGTGTTTTATAGATTATGGAAAAGCATTTAATAGAGTACATCAGAAAAATCTTTCGGAACTGCTTAGTAATCTTGATATATTTGGGAAGAATATTAGAATAATCAAGAACCTATACTGGCAACAAATGACCAGCATACAGGTAGAAAATGAGTTCAGCAGATTTACAAAACTAGAAATGGCTGTAAGACAAGGATGTATCTTCTTACCAGATTTCATTCAAGATGTGTTTATTATTAAGTACTTCACCGAGTTATTTTTTGTGAGCGTGGTTGAGTAACTTGGTCTTCAACTGGAATAGAATGGTTGAATTTATCTTTGGATATGAACAAGTGGTCTGGCTTGACTTCTTGAAGATATAGTTCAACCTCTGGATAGTTAGCTATAGACCTATTATGCTAGAGAAGGAAATTAAGAAATTGGAGTCTAATTTTTATATAGATTATTTGCTGAATTATTATGTCTTTACAAGTATAGTTTGAAAGATTAATATATATAACCTAGTATATATTAACTTTGTTGCTTCTAACGACACTTTTGAAAAAAAACATATACTAGAGTTATGATACTTAAGCAAAAGTTTCAATTTTTAAAAGTGAACTCCAAGTTTACAAAGCAAAGTAAATAAGAATCTTTCAGAGAAAAGTTTTGCTTTAATAAAATAAACCTTACTGTGTTTTGCATATGTATGTATATTTAGAAAGTGCTTGAAATTTATAGCTTTGATGACTTAATCTGATATTCTAATCTGTATTTTAATCTTTGTAGCTTTTAATCCCATTTTGACAAAATATTCTCCTTGGCCTTATTCAAAAGGTAATGACAACAGAAGTAAAAATAAAAAATGATTGTTAGAATAAATCTCAGTCGTACCTCATTTCAAAATAGCCTTTGTTTGCTTTATAGTTATTTATTATTTATGGTGATTATTCTTAACCTCAGGTCAACTGTTATCTACTCTCAACAACCTTATTCAGTATCCCTCTAACTTGAAGGGTTCTTGAGCCTTGTATTGAGCAAACAACAGTAAAAAAAAAATCTTTCAATGTTTTTAGAAGTTTCCCAGATACTTGAAATTAGTGTTTTTCTGAAACATTAGAAAAAAAAAATGATATGAAGTAAAGAAGTAATTACAATTATTAGTTTACTAGTAGTATAGCCCAGCGTTGCTCAGGTGTAATGGAAGCTTTAAAACTAATCCATGGTTCTGGAGCTCAGACTCTTTGGACGTTGGCATGAAAGACTAAAAAGCAATAGTTGTTTCCAGTTAAAGCGAAACCGTAGACTGAAAGAAAAATGAATGGATGTAAGTCAAATTTTGATTTTCTGGTATCGATATCAAATAAGTTTTTTTTCATCGTAAACTGAATTTTGAAGGCTAAATAAGTCCTCTAAGTAAATGGTATCCTGGCTGAGACTAAGAACTACAATTATACCTACTTAGAGCCAAACCCGAAGCAAAAACTAAAATAAAAGGGCTGAAAAAAACAGACATACAGGCAGATAAACAGACACACACACAAACATCTTGCCTTTTATATATATATATATATATATATATATATATATATATATATATTATAGATTTTCTGCACTATTGTAAGAACTGCAACCTTGAAACTTCTGAATATTGTTTCTTATGTCTTTGACTATAAGTGTATCAAATTTGATTAAAATCGAACCACTCCTTCTATAACCCGATTTTTTCGATTATCGATTTTTGATATTTATCGGGGGTACTTTGACACAAAACCTAGCTAAGAACACTTGCAGACGCTTGTAGTGCAACTGTGTAAATTTTCAAGAAAATCGGTTCACCTGTTTCGGAGCCTATAGGTAACAGACACACACACACACAGTTCCATTTATAAATAAATTTAAATTAGATTAGATATGGCCAGCATTTTCAGTGTTTCTTGACCTGTCCAAAAAGGAACTTGGTATTAGACTTTAACTATGACTGATAGTACTGCAAATACTGCAAAAAAAAATTTTAATTTCTTGTAATTCTCTCAGGATTGCTTTACAGTAAAGGTTGAATAAGTCTGGCAAGAGGACACATTCCTGTCTTACACATTTTTCTATTTTTGTATATTTACTAAATTCATTTTCTATCTGTATGTATGCAGTTTGCTCTTAGTATAGGTTCTGGATTATTCTTATATCTTTCCCAAATATTTGAAGCTTACCTAACCTTTCCAACAGTTCTTTGTGATTTACTTTATTAAAAACTCATTTGCATAAGGTATAAAATATCTTTTGAATGTCAAGAGACTATTTGGTTTTCAGTTAAGAAAATCAACATTAATAAAAGTGTTTTCAATTTTATAAAAATTCAAGAATGAAGAATATTAAACAGGATATAAATCACATGGTGATTTATTGCCAAAAATGATAAAATTTTGAGTCTTTAAATCTTTCATTTCACATATACTCTGCCAAATAATTATCCATCATTGTCATATACTATTTGTTTCTTATTGCAAACAAAGATTTGTAAATATCTACTATAGGCATCCAGACCCACCCAGTTGCTCAGGGTGATTATGGAAGTACAAAAGTTGGGGATGAAAAGTATAATACTGCCAATTTATCATAATTGTTTCTTCACTTTACACCATTAGAAAAATGTAGGTCTCTCATAAAAAGAACTGGTGTGGAATAATGTAAACTAGAATTACTAAAAGTAGTTTGTCTGAGTGCTCTTTTTTTTCTTCTTTTTTTTTTAGCAAAGTTTTAATAAAAAAAAAATTCAACTTTTATGATTTTTTTATAAACAGTATTTCAATATTCATTTTTTTTTATTCATTTCACCCCAAGCAAGGTATTCCACTGCCATTATTGTGCAGGGGATTACATAGGGGAAGGTGATGAGATTGTGTGGTTAGTTATAGAAAATGTTGGAAGGAGGGTGATAGACAGATGAGGATACTGAGAATGGGGGTTGGGTAGATGGGAAGAGTGTTTGAGAGAATGGATGCAACTTTGTGTGATAAGAGGTGTCTATTGGCCTTACATTTAAATTCCTGGAGAATGTAGCTGTCAGAGAAGCAAGTATATGGAAGGGAATTCCACAGGTGGGAAGTGCAAGAAAAGAAGCTGTTAGAGTAGAACTTGCAGTTACATTTTATCTGTTTCACTGTAAAAGAGTGGGACATAGTTGCTAATCTAGTATCTCATGCAGATTCATACCTAGGGGGCACCAGTGATCTAAGTTAATCAGAGCAGAATCCATGAAAGTATTTATAGAAGAGGCACAGGGAAGCCACATCATTTTGTATTAATGTGTTTGATAAACCTTTCATAAATATTACCCCATAAATTCCATTTTCTTGTTCATTTAAGACTTGTGGGTTTTTTTTTATATTAATGAGCTCAAAAAACTACAAGAAAGATGACATTTGCAAACACAGTGAGTTTTTTTTTTTGTGGGGATGAGATAAAAGTATCCCATTGGTATTAGCATATAAAAAACAAACAGGTTTATTAACTGAAATTAACAAAGGATATTATGTATTATTAATTGATATTTTCTTGATATATGTGAATATAAAATATTTGGGGTAAAACAAGTAAAAACAAATATGTATATATTAGAATATAGAGTCATCTGCAGACAGATCTGTTTCATTGTATCAGAGCTTATCAGTACGGTTAGACATCTAATCACTTCTAGCCAGGATTGAAACTTGATATGTATGTATATATATATATATATATATATATATATATATATATATATATATATATATATATATATATATATATATATATATATATATATATATATATAGTTTTTCCTATATATAAATATATATATATAGAGAGAGAGAGTTTTTCCTATATATAAATATATATATAGAGAGAGAGAGAGAGAGTTTTTCCTATATATAAATATATATATATATATAGAGAGAGAGAGACCTTTTTATATATAAATAAATATATATATATATATATATAGTTTTTCCTATATATAAATATATATATATATAGTTTTTCCTATATATAAATATATATATATATATATATAGAGAGAGAGAGAGAGAGAGTTAGTTTTTCCTATATATATATATAGTTTTTCCTATATATATATATATAGATATAGATATAGAATATAACACATATTCATGATATAGGGTTATATATGGATGATGGACTTATAATTGTACAAAACTCTACACATTTTAAAACTGCTAAAATAAGAAACTTAATCCACATAGAATTCAAAAGTTTAAACCTAAAGGTAATAATAAACATTAATTTAAATGTAATACGCTTCCTCAATGTAACACTATAATTAGTAAATGATACTTATCAACCATACATAAAACCTAACGTATGTTCATTTTACATCCACCCAAGGTCTAATCATCCCCCCAAGTATAATCAAACATATACCTTCCTCCATAGAATATAGAATTAGTAAAAACTCTTTTAGTGAAAAATTATTTTATAAACATAAAGGTTTTTATAATAATACCCTAAAAAATAGTGGCTACAAAAACCAACATATCAAATACCTAAAAAAATATAATTATAACAATAAAAATAGAAATAGAAAAATCATTTGTTATACACCTGCTTTTAACCAAATGGTTAGCACCAAGTTAGGGCTGAAGTTCCTCAAATTAATTAAGAAATATTTCTTTAATAATAACCCTCTAAGTAAAATTTTTAATAAAAATACCCTTAAGTTATAGTTGTACTAATAATCTAGAAAAAAGACCATTAAAAATCATAACAATGAAATCTTAAATCAGCACATAAACGAAAGTAACAATAACTATTCAAATAATAAAGATAGCAATAATACAAACTTATGTAATTGTCAGAATTCTAACAATTGCCCACTGGAAAATAGGTGTCTAAGAATTTTTATTGTGTACTAATGTAATAAAACATCAAAAGAAAACCCAACTATTAATAAAGTTTACAGTGGATCTACTAAGAACACTTTTAAACAGCAGTGGTATATGCACTTAACTTCCTTCAAAAACAACACATACTGAAACCAAATATACCTTTCTGTGTTTTGTTGGAAGTTAAAGAATACAGACAAAACTTCCAAAGTAAAATGGAAAATTCTGGAAAAATCAAGTATCTGTAAGTCATTCTATATCTGCCCTCTGTGCCTGAGGGAAAAGCTGCAGATTTTAAGATTCCCTAAAAATAAAGAACGACTGAACCGTAGAGATAAACTGACCATTTTATGTAAACATCAAAAATATTTTTCTTAAAAATTTTATTAACTATAATGTTTCATTTATATACTTATGCTCTAATAGAACTTAAAAATTAAAATTTATTTACTTGAATAAATGACCCACTTATGCTTTTCTTAACTACAATATATCTTAGTATACTATAATTATTTAATTCTAATTTTCACCTAAATATTCCAGCTCCTTTACCCATAAAGTAGTACAAAATCTAATTTTAAAAAAATTTCTTCAAAATTTAATTGCAATGCTTCATTTATAACTTATGCTCCAACATAGCTTAAAAATTGAAAATTATTTTACTAAAATAAATGACCGACACAATACTTAATTCTTTTTCTTAACTGCAATATACCTAAGTATACTATAATTATTTAATCCTAAATGTAAACTAAACATTCCAGCCCCTTTACTCATGAAGTAGTACAAAATCTAACTTAAAAAAATAACCTGAAATGTGACCTGCTGTTAAAAATTATTGCCTACCCATTTAAATAATCTGTGGTCCCACTATGTATCTTAACTAGACAAAATTAACAAGTGACATGTTTAGACACCAGGCCATCCTGCTTTCTTTTGTGACCCAGATCTTCAACTCCATAGTTACCTAATTCTGATTTTTGATTGAACAATATTGACACACCTAAAAAGCATATTCTCCAACAACCACTCCCTAATTTTCTAAATAACCATGAATTCATCTTATATTTGTAAAATAAATCATTTTCACCATTTATTTTAACATATCATTTGAAGAACAGTATTGTTCTGAAACATGAAAATTTATATGTAGTGATATAGTGCTTTTATAAACCATTGTAATAACAAAACTACAATATTAAGCTGTACTCTGTATCAAGCACTCTTTATAAAAAAATGCTTGAACAGTGGGTTTTAATCTCCGTGTTGTTTCACTTTCTTATAATATTATATATATATATATATATATAGAGAGAGAGAAAATATAATAAGTACCAAATATATATATGAATATAGAATATATATGTATAATGTGTGTGTGTATATATATATATATTATACACACTAGTACATAGATATTATATATATTTAAATATATATATATATATATATATGCACACACACGCACACACACACATATATATACATTCCAATAATTTTCCTATCTGATCAATATACATTGAACCTGATTATTATCCTCTTGTTTTGCCTCAGAGAAATCACTTAAAGTAACATCCCAAAAGTTTAAGAAATCTCTGACCTTTGAATGTTCTTCTCATTCTAATATCAGCTAAAGGTTAAGATTAATGGAAAAATAATCCTAATAGCAAAATATTCAATAAAGACAAAATCTTTGGCACAAAATTTATAACCTGGTGTCAAAATTAAAGCTCTTTTATCTTTACTTATTCACAGAAACTTTTAAAACAATCATCAATTTAATGGAGATGCTCACATTGTTTAGAAGAGAAAACTATTTTTTCAGTCAAAACTTCTGGTACGAAAAATTATCATTACATATCTATATTTGAACTAATTCCATAATCTTTTTGTATTATGACATTTTAAATAGTGTGCCCTTTAGTCTTCTTCTTGTGTCTTTAAATCCAATGAAACTCCAAAGAATTTTAAAATAAATCTTTTATTTAATCTATAGCAGTGAATTGTTCTTGTTCCACTATCTATATCCAAAGATATCTCTTCTTGTTTTTTTAGTACTGTTCAATTATTGCTTGTCTATTTTCCCTTGGGAACTGTTTTCCACTGATGAAACTTTATAAGCCTCTTGCTTCTTTATTGCTATTTCTATGAAATGTTTTCTGACAAGATCTTTTTTTTTCTTGTGTTGTATCCCTTCAGAATCTTGGCAATCATGGACTTCTACTTGGCTATTTCTTTTGTCACTTTCAATATTTTTCCTCTTGGTGTCTCTTGCAAACCCCACACTGCTATCCATTTGCACAGGCCTATCAAGTAGGTCTCACATTCCTTTCCCCTGTCTTTCTTTCCATCTATCCATCCTGTGAGTATTAAATTCTCCAAGCCCTCCTTCCTCATTACATGTCCTAGGAACTTCATCTGTCTCTTCCTGATGTTAAGTACGAGTTATTTGCTCCCTCTCTAATATTTCATCATTATTCATGTTCTCAGTCCATTGTATCCTCAGTATTCTTCTGTAAAACCACATTTCTGCTGCCTCAAGCCTCTCTTTCATCCTTGATGAGATTGTCCAGCATTCACTTCCATCCGTCTATGGTATCCTTAGCATCCTTCTGTAAAACCACATTTCTGCTGCCTCAAGCCTCTCCTTCATCCTTGATGAGATTGTCCAGCATTCAAATCCATATATAAGGACATAGCAATCCAGTACTCATTTCTTTGTTTCCAATTAGATTTTCCTGTCTCTCAGAACTATGGTAACAATGCCAATGTTTCTTTGTATTTCAATGTCGCAATTTCTATCCTTTGTCAGAACACTGTCCAGGTATTTAAATTTGTTTGCTTGTTTTATTTTAGTTTCTCCAACCTGGGGTCTTCTTTTTGCTGATGACCATACAGTCAGTTTTCTTGAAGTTTATGCTCAGTCCTTTCTTCTCACTCACTTTTGCTACCTTCTGTAAGAGGTCCTGCATTTTCCATCTCGTGTCTGCTATCAGCATCGTGTCATCTGCATATCTTACACTGTTGAGATTGTGGCTGCCAATGATGAATCTCTGCAAGGCTTTTATTTCTCTCATAGTTGTTTCTCTGTAGGTTGAATAGATCTGGTGAGAAAACACATCCTTGTCTTGCACACCTTTCTATTTCTGTATACCTGCTGAATTCACTTCCAATCCATATGCAAGCAGTTTACTGCCAATATAGATTCTTGATTATATTCACGTCTTTTTCAAAAATGTCAAGGTTGTCATGCATCTTTATCAAGGTTTTGTATATTTCTTATTATCACCAGCCCTTATCATTATTACTGAGATATGCCATGCCATGTAAACAAGAATCAATCACCCCCCTTCCTTTCATATTTCATTAGTAAGAAGTTCCAGTTGCACAGTTCTTCAAGAACAGCTGCTTTGTGGAACAAATTTCCAGCAGGATGTTTTTCCAAATGCTACAATCTCAACCAAGAATTAACTGTTATCTTTTCTGTATCATTACATGAACTTCACTTCTTTCCTTTTCTTATGCTCATATAACGCCAAACAGTAGCCTTGACTGGCTCTTATACCTTGTACTGAGTGAACATTAGAATAAAAAAAAATTAGAAAGTAAAGTGTGAGTCTGCACTAACTGGCCCTGAAATTGAAAAGAGAATTACACAATATTTTTATTAAAGTATTGGATTTAGTGGCACAATAATTCAACACTGTATAACAAATTTCAAGTTATTATCAATAGCTGGATACTTTCCGGACAGTCTTTTTTTAAAACTATTGTTGTCATTATTATTATTAAATCTGCCTTACTGCCTCATAGTTCACTTGTTTATTCTTCTTCATGACAACAACAACAACAACAACAACAAAAAAGAACAATAAGAATGTGCTATAGTTTTTACTTTCTTACATGTAACTCCTTCTAAAAGCACATAGTTTCCAATGATATTCATTTTTACTTATTTTTTCCTACCTCACCCAATCAAATGAAACTTGCAACAGAGACAACAAAACAATTTTGTCATGAACAGATAAGTTCGTTTTTTTAAACAAGAATTATTCATCAACTTTGTATTTTTTTTTTTTAACTTTTTCTATAGATTTCTATTTGCTTCTGAAGAATAACAAAAAGTCTTCCAGCATTTACTTTTTTTAATATACAAGTTTTACTTTAGTCATGAAACTTAACACATTCACTATTACCTTTTATATATGAATCTTTTTATAATACCATCTTTTTTGGTAGAACTGCTTTCAGAAATAATAATATAAAATCACTTAAGTTTAATTTTGGTAAATAAAATTAATTATAGTAAAAGAGTCATGTCTATTATGAAAATTCAAACCCTTCCATAATGTCATCTATATTTTGTTAGACTTATTATTGACACAACTTGTGCTTTATTTTGACAAATAAGAATAAATTTATTAAGGCCTTCACTGCTACATTGGATTTTTGAACCCTTCAATAAGGTTGTCTATATTTTGGTAGAATTATCTTTAAGATTCAATCAGTTAAGTGCCACACTTGGATGATCATGTCTCTTTTAATTCATGATTGACTAGGCAGACTTTCCTACAGTAGGTTGCCATTTCTTTTTGTGGTAGACAAGTTGCCAACCAAAGCTATAAAACCCACTCTGTCCTGCTATTTAACCCCTAGCTGAAGGGAGAAGAGAGGGACTAATACCTTTCCTAAACGTAATTGTGCACAAGTGAATGCAATGTGTTCAACTGGAATTCAAACTCGACTCTCCAGTTTCTCGTTCTGAACTAATATCCTTTACACCACAATGTACATCCAACCATTAAGACTAATTATCTTTCATTTTACTAAATAAGAGCATTCACTGCTACTATGGATATTTTAACCCTTCCATAATGCCATCTTTCTTTTGTTAGAGTTACCATTAAGACTACTCATGCTTTATTTTGGTAAATAAGAATAAATTTATTAAACTGTAGAGAATAATTCTTGTGTGCTTCTTTGAAACTGGCTTTTTTCCCCCTCTTTAACACTATGTGATGATTTTGTATGTCAGGCTTGTTCTTTTTTCTGGCTTGGAAATGAAGTAAAAAACATGTAAAACAAATGTACACACATCAAAAGTAATATACAACATGCTACAAGACACACAAGTGCATTATGTGTTAATAAACATGAAAGATCTGTTATATAAAATGAAATAAAACCTTATTTATAATACCTTAATTCATTTCGATGAATTGGCTAACCATTTGCAACAATTGATAAATAACAAGTGGGTGAGTACAGTTTAATCTTTTTGCAATTGATAGATAATTTCCCAATATGACACTCTTTTTATTCTATGTACCATGTCCATTCATAATGTTGTCAATCATGGCTGTCCACAATTTCCAGTTCTTTATAGCTTTTAGTAAATTTATATTCTGCCAACCATTTACACAAGCTCATTAGGCAGGTTATGTGCTACACCCTTCTGTCCCTTTTACCTTCATTATGTCCTGTAAGTATAAACATTTCTAAGTCCTCTTTCTTCATTGTATGCTCTAGAAATTTCAGCTGTCTCTTTCTGATTTTAAGTTGTTTTGTTTCCATTTTCTATAAAAGTTGTTCAGTCCATGGTCAGTCAATGGTATCCACTTCTTGTTACCTCTCCTAAACTATCTTACCATCCATTTACTCAAGCTTATTAGTTAGGTTCTGCATTGTTTCATCCATGCCTCTTGTCTTCAGTCTATTCTGTGACTATCAAATTTCATTACGTGTCCTATAATTTTCAACTCTCACTTTCTGAAATTTAGTATAACTTTTCTTTTAGTTTGCATTTACTCTAAAACTTGCAAACATGTTCAGTCCTTGGTGTCTTAAGCATCCTTCTGTGGGACCACATTTCAATTGTTTCCTCCTTATGTTAAGTGTGAGTGTCTGTTTTGCTTCCACTTTCTATCAAACTTTATTATTGTTCACATGTTCAGTCCATAGTATTCCCAGCATCTTTCTGTAGAACCACATTTATTTTTCTTTAAAAAGATTTTTCACCTTCACTGCCATGTAAGAGGACTTATATTATGTAGCAGTTTCGTACATTTTTCTTTGTTTCTAATGAGATTTTCCTGTTTCTTAATACTTTGCTTAGATTTTGGAAGGCACCTTTAACTATCCCAATGTGCCTTTGGATTTCAGTGCCATGCTATCCTGTATTAAAACACTTTCCAGGCATTTAAAATGTTGCACTTGTTTAATTTTAGTATCTCCAATTTGTAATTTTGATATTTGGCTGTTCTTTTTGCAAACAACCATACACTCTCTCTTATTGTTTTAAACAGCACTATTCCTAACTATTTGTATATAAAATTTAGCTCTCTTTAACTTTTTAATGTTTGATTTTTTGGTGAAGTGAACCATTTGATGAAGTGAAAATTCAATTTGATGCCTTTGGTAAAGCCATTTTTCAGGTAAATGATGCTCACTGTTATGACTACCTCCCCCTCTCAATGTGTGTGTTTCATGGCATTGTAGCACCACTGAGACAATGATTCAAACTGGCCAAATTCCGGCAAACGTTTCATTAACTCAACTTTTGTTTCTCTTTCCTCTCACTATTATCTGTAACTTTTTGCCTGTCTGCTTACATTTATCTGTTCTTTTCAGCCTTTCTTTGTCTTTTTATTCCTATATATATATATATATATATATATATATATATATATAAAATAAATTTTCAATATTCAAAAATGTTGAATGAACATTTCGACATAAAATCCCTAAGAGAGATTTTACATCTCCTCAGCAATGGTACTTCTTTCAAAATGTAAATAAAAATAAGAATAAAAAGAGAGAAAGATAAAAATAAAAAGAAATAAAAATAAAATAAAAAATGATGGTTAAGATTTGAGAAAATTTTCATCACAAAAAATTACAGAAGTAAATCATGTCTAATTTTAGATTTTAACTTTTAGATAGAGTTGTAAGTGAAGAAATGGAAAATTTGGTTTCATCTAGCTTACAAAGGAAGGGGTTAGGAGTGGTGTGAAATTGAGAATAGGGTTAAACAAAACAGAAAGGGGAGTGGAAGGTAAGAAAAATAAAGACAAAGAAAGGGAAGAATAGAAAGGAAAAAAGAAAAGAAAAAAAAGAAAAGATTTTCATATTAGAAATGCTCCATACCTGTCAAACAAAAATAACCTTATACATGGGTTAAAGTATTAGAAAAAAGAGACTTTTTAGAAAAAGCAAATTTAGGGGAAAAAAGTAGATAAAGAATTAAAAAAATTTTTAAAGTTAATCTGATTAAAGATTCCTCTAGGTATGATAAACTAAATAAAATAAAAAAAAAAAATAAATTAAAAATAAGAATAAAGATAAAGATTAAAGAAAACAATAAATTAAAAATTTTTTTTAAATTAATTTAAAAAAAAATTTTTTTATAAAAATTTATATATATATATATATATATATATATATATATATATATAATTCTTTCTCCTCTAATTCATGGACTGATGATTTTGGAAATTTGTGGGCATAAGGGGGGAAAATATGATGTGATATCTTCATGAGTTTGTATGAGCATTTCGGAAATTATTTTTTCTTTAATACATCTTTTGAGAAATTTTTTCCTGTTTCTGTGTGAATGGGCAGCTTTTAGTAATCTTTTATATTCTCTAATTTGATGTCGACAATTTGTAAAAATATACTCAGTTATGATCTGAGATTAAGGACAGGATGGTTAAATAAAATAAAGACAAGAGGAAAACTTTATTTTAAATCGCCTACGCGTTTCGTCCTGTGATGGACTTTATCAAGGCAAAAAGACGAAATGAGCTTTATTTTAAATTACGTATCTATAAACAAACAGTGTTGGCAACCACAAAGATACTCACAAATCATTTCAAAAGATTAACAGAATATTTTAGTTTTTAGAATTTCTGGTGAAGATATCATTTTTTTCCTCCTTATGCCCACAAATTTCTAATCTCTAAATATGACATATATATATATATATATATATACACGTGAAAAGATTACAAGATCGCCAAGACCTACCGCGGTTTCGCACAACGGCTCGTCAGGGCCCTGACGAGCCGTTGTGCGAAACCGCAGTAGGTCTTGGCGATCTTGTGATCTTTTCATGTGTGTTTTTGCTCTACGTTACTTCCTCTTTGTTAATTCGATTTGGTTAGTTTGTATCGAGCACTTTTCTTTCTTTGTGGTTGGTTCCGTTTGAGGGTTTTTTTTCTTTGCTGCGAGGTACTGTATGTATTGTCGGTACTCCGCGGTTTTCTTTTTTTTCCCCCTCTTGTCCAACGCTTTATAGCGACGGACAGTAATGGAGTTAGATTCTGCCGGTTATTTGTGGTCCTCAAAGTTTACTTTTGTAAAATTTTAGGATTTAGATACGTACAGAGTCGGTCTTATTATATATATATATATATATATATATATATATATATAGTCTTAAGGTATGCTATATTTATAGGATAAAGTGCTCAATATCAGAGACAGAGTATATGTAAATATAAAAGTAAACATTAAAGTCAACAGGCCTTTGAGTGTTGACTTCAATGTTCACTTATATATATATATAGGTTGTGATGGGTAAATTGTAACATTTTATATTTTTAATTTTGCACATGTGTGTTATTTTTGGTTTTGTCAATGACACAGTATAGTCGGGTAAGTTGGGTACCATCTAGGATAAAAAGGGGCACCATGACACAATTCACTCTGCCAGAAATTTGGAAGCGGCATGCTGTACTGCTTGGTGTTCATGCCAAAAGCTTTAATATAAACATTTTAGAGTGTTTAATTTCAAGCTGATAACAGCACCGAGGATTCCAAAAGAGTTTGATGTTTTCACTGGTAATTACAAAGGTACAGTAGGCCAGAAAACTTATTCTGATCATTCTCATATGAAAAGAACTCACAGATTTGTTGATAAGGTCCTCAGACTCAACATGGAGACCTATATCAAGTACCTGCACTGGGTCAAGTGGGCGGCTGTTGGAAGACCCTATCTGTGAACAGGACACTGCACTATGCCACATATGCAGAAGAACCTAGTTATAACTGATCAGACAATTTCTGCAACCACATCACCACTTATATCTTGCCACTTAACTCCTCAGACTGCAGCCCCCCTGATTAATATGTGTGCGGCACAGTTGAGCAAAAGACCAACAAAACTTTTTTTAAAACACCGAAGATGAACTGAAGTCAAGTATTATGGCAGCATTTACCAACTTAAAAAAGGAGACCATCCAGAAGAGTTGCAGGAGATTTCAATTTCTTTCAGAAAGAAAAATAGACTGAAAAAAATAGTTTTTAATTGATCTTTATATAACTTGCAATTTAAATACATTAATATTGCTTTTTTTAACTGCACATAAATAATTTATTTTAAAGTAAAATTTATAAAGTTTGTTATTTCTTATAACAATTATGTTTACTATTTTATATGTTTATCTTTCCAGTATGTTATAAATTGGTTTACATATACTTTATTTTGTAGCATGGAATAATCAGGCCTGATGATTTATTTCAGTTAACACACTAACAATCTCAAAGATATTAATTAATTTGATTTTAATTGCATTTCCTCAAATGGAATTGAAATTAAAATGTAAACTATTTTGTGATATGCCTCAACTATCTACACCTGTTCAAGAGTCTGGGTTAAAAATCAACCTACCCTATCCACCTTATATATATATATATATTACGGAAATTAACGAATTTTAACAAAACTTGGTTATAAATAACAGACAATTTGAAATGAATTGTTTCAACATTTTTTTTATCATTTTTAATTAAACAGTATGATATATTTATATCTACTGGCCTGATTATTTACGATAAATTTTTATTACAAAAATGTATGTCATTCGTCAGGATTTGAGCCTGCGGCCCCTATCTACATTTTTGCAATAAAAACTTATCGTAAATAATCAGGCCAGTAGATATAAATATATAATACTGTTTAATTAAAAAAAAACAGAATATCTACTTAATGTTCAAACAATTCATTTCATATATATATATATATATATATACACACACACACACATTTTAGTCATATATATCTTTCCACATTTCAGTCATATATAAATAAAAAAAAAATATATATATATACCCACACACACACACACACACACACACACATTTTAGTTCTCCTTAGTCATAATAAAAAATGCACACTTGTTGTATATTATATATTAGACTTCAGAACAATTGATATTTTTTTTAATAAAAATCTTTATCTGTAATAAAACTAATGCTTTCTTCTTCAGTGTTGAAAAATGATCTTCAACATAGCAAATTTATTGAAAATTATAAATGTATTTGTTAAGAATTACTTGTTATTTTTACACTTATTCTTAAAGAATCAGCTCAACACCAGCCATAGCAGTCTTGCTTGATGAAAATCTAATTACATTATTATGTTTGAAATTAAACATACAATATGTTGTGCTCGTGTTAGTTTTACTCAATACTGCAAATCAAAACATCAACCTGAAAACTTGAGTTATATTACAAAATAGTCTCATCATCTCTAGACTTTCATATGGATGCCATGCATGGCATCAAATCATCTAAACTTATTTATAAATGGAACTTTGTCTGTGTGTGTGTCCATTACCTATAGACTCCAATTTTCTTGAGAATTGACACAGTTGTACTATAAGCATCTGCAAGTGTTTTTAGCTAGGTTTTGTGTGGAGGTACCCCCGATAAATATCGATAATCGAAAAAATCAGGTTATAGGAGTAGTCCAATTTTAATCAAATTTGATACACTCATAGACAAAGACATAAGAAATGATATTCAGAAGTTTCAAGGTTGCAGTTCTTACAATAGTGCAGAAAATTGATATATATATATATAAAATATATATATATATATATAAAAGGCAAGATGTTTGTGTGTGTCTATTTATCTGCCTGTATGTCTGTATTTTTTCAGCCCTTTTATTTTAGTTTTTGCTTCGGGTTTGGCTCTAAGTAGGTATAATTGTAGTTCTTAGTCTCAGCCATGATACCATTTATTCAGAGGACTTATTTAGCCTTCAAAATTCGGTTTACAACAAAAAAACTTATTTGACATCGATACCAGGAAATCAAAATTTGACTTACATCCATTCATTTTTCTTGCAGTCTATGGTTTCGCTTTAACTGGAAACAACTATTGCTTTTTAGTCTTTCGTGCCAACGTCCAAAGAGTCTGAGCTCCAGGACCATGGATTAGTTTTAAAGCTTTCATTACACCCGAGCAACGCCAGGCTATACTGCTAGTTCAGAATAACTAAACTCGGCCGCATATCACCATTTCCTTAGAAATTGTGAAAAAGGCTTTGAACAAGTAAAGCCTGTGGGTCTTGGCAAAGATCATCCTATTTTAAATATTGTAAATTGGTGCTACAGAATCACAAAGCACTATATCAAATAGCAGAAACATTAATGGCATTATTTCCTTGCTTGAGGTGAATTCATTTACCTCAAATTAATTGTTAATTGATTGGGGTGAAAAAAAACTCTGCTAATTTCTTTCTGTCAACCATTTCACAAGTTAAATTTTCTTATTTTATATGCCATGTCCCTTCAGGATGTGAGCAATCATAGCTTTTCACAATTTCCTGTCATTTCTAGCTCTTAGAAAATTTTCTCTTTTTGCTGTCTCTCCTAATCTTTCTTCTGCCAAACATTTATATAATGTTCAGTTATGTAATGCTTTTTTCTGTTTCTCTTGCCTTCAATATGTCCTGTGAGTGTCAAATTTTCTAAGCTTTCTTTCACAAATTACAACACAAAATTATACATGTATTTTTTTTAGTATCTTTACAGTTGTAGGTTACAGATTAAAAATTTGAGGTTTTAATTTAAACATGCAGTACCTCCCAATTTAACTCCTATGTCTCTTCAGGATATATGTGATTATGATTCTCTATAGCTTCTTTGTCTTGAAAATCCTCTCCTCTGTATAATATTAAGATTGTTTTGATTCTATTTACTTACGCATTGCCCAGCACAGGAAATGAACTCACAACCACCAGCCATTAGAAACTAATGTTTTGTTGTTGTTAGATTGGCTTGCCTTACCTGTTCTTTATAATGGGTTATGCGATAGAGCTCAATATAAGACCATTGTTGATTTTCTAAGTGCAGTTTAAATGTGGCACAAGGCCGAAAGTATGGGACACCTAGTGAGGATCGAACTCACTACTCAGTTGTAACTGGTTCTAGCAAAACAAGCTTGCTAACCATTACACCACACCAAAGGGCCCTTGATTTTTTAAGCACAGCTTAGATGTGGCACAAGATCGAAAGTATGGGACACCCAGTGAGGATCAAAGTCACTACTCAGTTGTAATGATTCTAGCAAGACAAGCTTGCTAATCATTTCACCACCTCGAGGTGCCCATGGTATTTCTTCCAGAGAGTATACATTCATTTGCCTGGTGAATCTCTGACAGACTACTTTAACAAAGATATCTGAATGGTTTCTCTATTGTTTTCTCCACAATTTTAAATTCAGAGTTGGCATTCTACACAAAACATCTGTAGTGGTTCAGTCTTCGCTGCTGTTTAACCCTTAGCTTGAGGAAAAGGAGATGGCTTCATGCCTTTCCCAAGATCATCAGTGCAAAATAAGTTAAATATACTGTTTTATTGTCAATTGAACTCTACTCTTTGATTCTATTTTTGGTTATGATTGTGAGTTATTTTCATGAGAATTTTTGTTTTTTCTAAGGTTGAATCTAGTTGACACTTGGCAGGTTTACAAACTGTAAAAGTTATATTTTACTTGGATTATAACTGCTTAGAAAGTTTAAAATCACTATTTAAATTTAAAATTTGGCACATCACATGAAATTATCTTCACTGATTCAAAGTAACAGAGGTAATGTCTGCTGATGTTGACAAGTGCTTATTTGAAAAGGAGTTCAGGTTCATTTACTTTTAAAAGTCTGTATCAGGAAAGTAATTTTAATTTTCTATAGAGTTGTCTGAAAATAACGGACAAGAGCCTTTTCCTAATATCTGTGAACATAGTGTTTTACAATATCTGATGGCATCTCTCACTGACGTGATGTGACTTCCCTGTGCCTCTTCTATAAATACTTTCACGGCTTCTGCTCTGATGAACTTAGATCACTGGTGCCCCCTAGGTATGAATCTGCATGAGATACTAGATTAGCAACTAGGCCCCACTCTTTTACAGTGAAACAGATAAAATGTAACCGCAATTTCTACTCTAACAGCTTCTTTTCTTGCACTTCCCGCCTGTGGAATTCCCTTCCATATACTTGCTTTCCCAACAGCTACAATCTCCAGGAATTTAAATGTCAGGTCAATAGGCACCTCTTATCACACTAACTCGCACCCATTCTCTCAAACTCTTTTCCCATCTACCCCACCCCCATCTTCGATATTTTCATTCGTCTATCACCCTCCTTTCGACATTTCCTATAACTAACTACTCTTTCTCATCACTTTCCCCTATGTAACCTCCTGCACAACAGTGGCAGTGGAATGATGCTCAGTGACACACACACACACTATTTACATTTAATATTATAATACCATAGAGTTAGTAGGTGTAAGTTCTGGCAGTCTATGGTACTTGGATAAATTTTAGCCTACTAGATACTTCACATCAAAGTCTAGGACACTATTATTTAAAATTAATATTATAGCATCATAAAGTTAATATAAGTATAAGTCTACCAGGACTTATACCTATATTAACTTTGATATGGTATCTGGGTAAATAGCCTACTAAATACTTCACATCAAAGTCTAGGACACTATTATTTAAAATTAATATTATAGCATCATAAAGTTAATATAAGTATAAGTCTACCAGGACTTATACCTATATTAACTTTGATATGGTATCTGGGTAAATAGCCTACGAAATACTTCACATCAAAGTCTAGGACACTATTATTTAAAATTAATATTATAGCATCATAAAGTTAATATAAGTCTACCAGGACTTATACCTATATTAACTTTGATATGGTATCTGGGTAAATAGCCTACGAAATACTTCACATCAAAGTCTAGGACACTATTATTTAAAATTAATATTTTAGCATCATAAAGTTAATATAAGTCTACCAGGACTTATACCTATATTAACTTTGATATGGTATCTGGGTAAATAGCCTACTAGATACCTTAAATTAAAGTATAAGATACCATTATTTACATTCCACCATAGTTAAGAAGTATTAAACCCAGTCAGTACTTAGATGAGGGGCCACTTAGGAACAGTGGATGTTGTAAGTCAGCCAAATCAGTCAATCAAACCTTGTGTTCTAATTGTTGGGACACTTTCAGTTAAGCCCAACCTGTATATATATATTTAGCATGTTTACTTTTTGAAAATTTCTTTTCATTTATATTTTCTGCCAAATACTGAAATTGTCAGGTAAAAATTTACAAGCAGTATATCCTTCACCTGGTAAGCATTTGAAGTAGTCATTTCTGTTTCCTCTCTTTGTATTTGTCTTCTAGAATGTTAATGGTCTGCAAATCAATCATAAGTGTTAATCTGATGGGATGTCTTCAATGAGAGATAAGCAACAATATAACTATATTTCAGTGCACAGCATTAATATACATTACATGACCAATTACGTGTGTTAATAAATTTATAAATCTACAAGTTTTACAAAGTTGGAGATTTCTAAAGCCATATTTCTTAACCAGTAATAGCAAGGAGGTTAAATTCCATATCATTTCAAAATAGAAATCAATTTACTGTCATTTAAATAAATTTTTAAAATTTGATTTACAAAGGTTTTTGAAATATATCAATTTAATTGCACTAACATCAAAGGTTCAGATTTTTCAGCAATTAGGTCCAGGGATTTAATAATTGAAATCTTTTATCGATCAGTAGTGATAGCATTAGCTTCTAATATTTGGAATCTAAGTTCAAACCATTCTTCAGTCCTTTATACATTTTATGAGAAATGTACCATCAAAGATGAGGGAAAAACTTGAAGCAACTGAAATGTGGTTCTACAGAAGGATGCTGCAAATATCATGGATCGAGCATGTGAGCAATGGTGAGGTCTTGGAAATGATGGAAACAAAAAGGAAATTAATACTGAGCATCAGGTAGAGACAGCTAAAGTTCCTGGGACACACAATGAGGAAGGAGGGCTTGGAGAATCTGATACTAACAGGCCAGATAGAGGGGAAAAAGAGACAGGGGAAAGCAACGGATAACATATTTGAAGGACCTAATCAGGTGGATGACGGAACGAGGATTGCACGGTGTAACAGGAGAAGTCGTGCTCAGAGCCACCAGGGATAGGGAAAAGTGGAAGGCCATGATTGCCTATGTCCTGAAGGGACAAGGCACATAGAAGAAGAAGATATGCTTTTTAAAATATAGAGAACTTTTATCATGGAAAATTTATACCCTCAAAATAGTTTTATGTGAATAAATTCTTATTGAGGCTTTAAATCAGAAAAAATCTGGAAACTGAACCATTGAAAAACAAAAAAAGCACTTTGTTTTGAAACTATGTCAATGAAGATTTTGATTTATTTAATCAAGCCAGTTTGTACATTCATGAGCTTATCATGTCAACCTTCATAGCCCTGGATCAAGGTTGGAGAGTTATTAAAGTGACATTCTTACTCTATGTTTAGGTGTTGAGTGCAGTAGATCACTCACAAGTTCTTGTTTTGCTCACCATCAGTGTCCTGCAAAGTGCATTTTGCATTCACATAAGATCTTAGAAATATCAAGGATGGGTCCACAAAACTGGGATTTAGCTGGATGTTCTCTCCAAGAGATGTTAAGTATAGCTCTCAATATCTGAGTGGAGGTTTAGACTCTAGGATTTTAGTTAATGTCCAAGCAGTGGCCCCATGCATTTGCACTACCCACTCCATTGACTTGAAAGAATCTTCATTTGAGGTTTTCTGGAAGATCAGATTCCCAGATTACATCCATTTTATTTAAGATGGTCCAGGCATTAGCTATATGAATTTTCATGTCCTTTACAATAGAATTTATTTTGTTTCCTAGGTATGTAAAGGTTTCAACAGATTTTATTAATTCACCTAAAATAGTTTGTTGCAAAATATTAATGTTATAATAATTTTAGATATTTTTAAGGAAATACATAATAATATTAAATAATGTTATTTTATATAGTAATATTAAAAGCAAAATAAAATTAAGATATTTATTTTAGAATAATAGAATATTCAATATTGTTTACAGCCTAAATAAAATATTATGGTGACTCAGTTAGGGTTAACTCAAGATCTATTTGAACCACAGTGTCCCATGTAATATGACTCTTTCTTTCTCAGAGAAATGGCTTTAAGTGAATGAAGCATGTAGGTCTTAGAGACAACCATCCTTATTCATACCATATGAACTGGTGTTACAGAATCACAAACCACTGTACCAAATAACAGAGATTATGAAATTAAAATGTAAAATCACAACAATTTACCCATTAGACTCTGTACAATCCATCACTAAAGTTGGTCAGTTTCTAATACAACAACAGTAAGTATCTGACTCCTCTTACTACACTCTATCTCTATATGAACCAGATCAGAGCAATAATGGAGCATTGCTTCCATATCTGGACAGGTGTGTCCCAATCCTCTCTTTTCAGTGTTGGCAAAGTCCGGAAGTGATTATGTGACCTTTCAGGTGACTAATTATTTTCTACCTGGCAGAAGAAATATCTGAAGTGTATCACTACTCTATCGCTATTTTCATACAAATTGTTCTGATGAACTGCATTTCTTTGTGCCACGATTTCAGACCTTTCTAGTTAAGACCTGCTATGCCATGTATAAAAGAGTGAATCACTTTTGATGAAAAAGAAACTCCATTTGGACAAATTCTTCCAAAGAGCTGCTGCTGCTGCATGGAAAAAACTCTTGAGAGGATACTTCCCTAATTAGGATTCACTGTTTTACTGTTGAACGAGCTAGATGCCTGTATTTCTGAGATGAGTTATTCTAATTATTTACTCTATTTACATTGTTCAGACTGTTGTCTCCAGCCACATTGCTATATTCACAATGTTTCAGCAGTTGTACATTTCAGCCTTCTTCATATGATTGGAATTTCAATCTGAACTTTTTATTTCATCTACCAGGGCAGATTGTTCTAGTTCCATGTTACATGCCTCTTCCAGTTTAAATATCAGTTATCTTTCTTTAACTCAACTCTCCATGTGTTCTCAAGGACACATGGCCAAGTGGATAAAAGAAAGTGACTTGGCCCATTTGTGAGTTCAATACTTGGATTCAACCAATGAGGTGAACAAAATCTTGGAAAGTTGGGTTAAAGAGAAATGACTGATATTGAGACATATGGAAGAGGTATGGAATGTGAAACTAGAACAATCTCCCCCAGTTGACACAATAAAGGGTTCAGTTCAAAATTCTAATTAGCTGAAGAAGGTCGGAGTGTACAACAGGTAAAACATAAAGAATTTGACAACAAACATGAGGACAACAGTCTTAGCAATGTAAAGAGTATAAATAGGTAGATGCAACTATATGTTCTATTCTACAATTTTCCACCTACAATCTTCAAAAATTTACGTGCTATACCTATCTCTATCTTTTGTCATTGTGAACCATGTTTATTTTTTTTTATTACTGTACTTTCTCCTTACAAAAGTCTTCTCATTCCCTTTCACTTAGAGTAACCCTTTGCATCTTAGTGACATTATTGCCTTGCTTGGATGAAATGATTAAAACAAAATATAGGAAAGAGCTAATATTAGCATCGTTAGTGAACAATTATGAACAGTGCGTTAAATTGTAAACCTTAATGATGACTTGTTGTCTATGGCCAATAGAAATTATTACAGGTTTTTTTTTAACTTATAGAGTTCTGATGGCTGCATCCTAAAAATGAAGCTGACTTTCTTATTTTGAGGTTTTATTTGAAATACCTCTCTGCCCCTTTTTTCCCTGCAGACAAGAAATGCACTTGGGTTTGTGGCAGATGTAGTCATGCACTTTGAAAATACAATAGCAAATGAAAAAATACTCAGATAAAGTTAAACATTGTGAAAATGTTAACACATATAGCATTTGTGAGACTGGAGACAAAATGGATGTTGCTACCTTAATCTGGTATCAAAAGCCGATTTGTAGAGTAGTAATTGGCCTGCATGGCATCACTCACCTTTAAAAAAAATTAAAATGCTGAAGTTTGATAGCTCTGTGATAACATATTAAAATAAAAAAAAATAATAATCTCTGTCATGATAGAACAAAGAGCATAATTTCAATTACATTGCCAGTTTCTTTAATTTTAAAGGATTAAATAAAAATATTACTTTTTCTTTATAGCTTTCATTATTTCACTTTAATGGTACAAAGTTCTATTTGAACTGCTAGGAAAACTCGATCTATTTGATGTTAGAATAATGCAGAACTTATACTGAGAGTAAACTGCCTGCATATGGATAGGAAGTGAAACCATAGACATGAGCAACAACAAAGTTTTGGAGAGAATATAAATGAAAAGCAAACTTACACTAAACATCTTAAGTTTCTGGGATTCATAATGAGAAAAGAGAGCTTGGAGAATCTGATACTCACAGGATGGATAGAGAGAAATAGATTTGGGGAAACAATGTATGGCATACTTGATAGCCTTAAGCAAATAGATGGCAGAGTAGGGTTTTGAATAAATACCAGGACAAAAGGTATTAAGAGCTACAAGAGATAGGAAGATGTGGAGGCCCATGATCGCCTATGCCCTGAAGGTAGATGGTACATAAAAAAAAAAGAAACTATAAAAAAATAGAAAGGAGCATGAAACAAGGATGTGTATCTTTTTTGTAGATTTATTAAGCCTCTACATCGATGCTAACCTAAGGAAACTGGAGGTCCTACAAGGATTTATTACCGGTTGACTATCTTAATATAAGATATACAGATGACACTGTGTTGATGGTTGACTTGGAAAGAAAACTATAGAATCTCATAGTGTGGTAGAAGAAAGCAAATAAAAAGGATTAACCATCAACTGCAAGAAAACAGTATGATCATTAGCAAGAGAAAAAATCAAAGATAGCAAATTATTAAAAGGAAATATAAACACCAAGCAGGTGAAGAAGTTTAAGTATCTGAGAATATCATGGACAGAACATGTGTGTGATGAGGAAGTTTTAAAGAAAATGGGAAAAGTAAAGACTCTTATATTTAGAATCATAAAAAAAGACAGTTGACATTTTTAGGACACATAATAAGGAAAGAGGGCTTCAAGAATTTGACACTCATAAGCATATTGAAGGCAAGATGGACAGAGAGAAAGAGGTTCTAAACTTAATGAGCATATGTGAATAAATGCCAGAACATAGATTAGGAGGGGTAGTAAGAAGACAAACGTTGCAAAAATAAGAAGTTGTGGTGAGCCATGATCGTCAATTCCATATAAAAAGTGTTTGTAGTAGCTGTAGTAAATACATTTTTCCAACTCACCTTTTTCCCAGAATGAAATTACTATAAGCATATAATATCCTTGTTTTTGTTATTTTAGTTAAACAGTAAATATAATTGAGAATGTTTGCATTCAGTCCAGGAATGTTGATTGATTTTCTTTTTTATTACTTAACTCTTTCACTGTGTAATTAAGTTTCATGGTCATTTCTGTAATCATATTAATTATCCATCAAAAATATTTTAAAATATATCCACTTTTTGTAGCATAAGAAGAGGAGAGGCTTTTTCAAAGCCTTGGGGTAAATCTGCTTTCCTCAGCAGTAATAAAATTTTAAGCCAATATATCTGCTTTCTGCAGCAAAAGCATTAAAAATTCATTTTTTTCAGGTGTTGGAAATTTACTCTAGTCATAATTGCCTCTTATCAATGTAATAAATTATGTGAAGAGGTATTTTATTTATATTTTAATGTCCAGTCTATCCATTGATCAGTATTGAGAAATAATTTGTTTTATATTTGTTTTACTTTCAGCATTTGCCTAAATGAAAACAAATTAAATGAATCCTCAAGTATAAACTGGTAAGTAGATAACACTATTCATTTTTTAATTCAAAAGTTTTAAAAAATATGCAAATTTTAATTCTATTGATGTCAACTATTCTCCAGACATATTACTACTTTTTTTTTTCAGTTTTGAAACATCTCATTTTTGTTTAAGTCAGTTAATTGCCATGTATGATACATGCTTGGGCAATCATGTCTCTTTTGAGACATGACTAACTTTGCAGAAAATTTTCCCACAGTAAGTTACTATTACTTTCTGCAGTGGACTGATTGCCAACCAAGGCTATAGAACTCAATGTTAAATATTCTTTGGTACAATATTTTTGGGAAGCATGAATTTGTGGCAATGAAGTGTATTTGCACTTAGTGGCACAGATATTTTGAAATTTGGATAAAATATATTTTGTTGAAATGTCAGCCAGGTGCAAAAAAAAAAAAAAACGTTTGGATTTAAAATTTTTATTTAGTCTACCAGTCAGAAGATTATGCCCCAGTTTCAGGTTTGTACCAGAAGACAGCTCTCAGTAGCAATGAAGTGACATCAAACTGACAGAAAATTTTTAGTAGTAATTTTTAAATTTTGATTTTAAAGAGACAGAGTTCACCAGTTGAGGTGGAAAGATGTCCTAAACCGAGGCTCCCCATTGTGTTGGGGTGCTAACAACTCTAACCAAAGAAAATCCTACCCATGGCATGTCACCAAAGATGTCTTTTTTGAAAAAGAAAACGAAAATATATTTTATATTTTATTTACAATTGTCTCCAGTCCTATTGTTTTTGACAGAAGCATTTGTTGCTGAATGTATTTGTTGTTGCAGACTGTGACAACAGAAGATGAAGAAGAAGATTATGAAATGCTTATGTGAAACTGATTTTTGTGAAGAAGTCTGGTTGAGTGATCCCCAACAAAATGAAATTGATTTGTGTGAAGAAGTCTGGTTGAGTGATCCCCAACAAAATGAAACTGATTTGTGTGAAGAAGTCTGGTTGAGTGATCCCCAACAAAATGAAACTGATTTGTGTGAAGAAGTCTGGTTGAGTGGTCTCCAACAAAAAATGATTGATGGAATTTGAGTTGAAGTTTAATTGTTGCCCAGAAGTTTTGAGGAGTATTATTGACATCCCAGAGGTTTTAATCACTGCCAAAAATGTTGAAAAAGTTTAATTGGTGCTCCAGAAGTTTTGAGTTCCACTTTGTTTGAGAAGTAGTCATTGTAGCCGCAGTTGTAGTTGTCAGTATCAGATCTGCAGCATTCGTTCAGTAGTCATCAATGATCTAGACAACATGGGGCCTAAACAGAGGGTTTTTCCCAGAAAAATTCTATAATGGGTATAGAATGCTACTCTGTCCTGCTAGGTAACCCATAACTGGAAGGAGAAGAGAAGGATTAATACCTTTACCAAGATATTTTTGTGCATAAATCAATAAAATGAATCCAACTGAAACTTGAATTTACCTCTTATTTCCTCATTCAGAAATGATATCCATTGCACCAAAATGCACAAGTACAGAAGTTTAAATATCTAGGACATGTTTTAATAGAGGGTAGAAAATCAGATACTGAAATCTGAATGTGCTTTGGAATAGTAAAAGATACTTTCAAAATCTAAAAGTATAAAGGAACAGAAAAATTTCATGAGAAAAGAAAAAATGCTGAACTGCAATGTAATATCATTCCTAACACAGCAGTAAAATTCCTCACAGATAAGAAGACTGAAGACAACAAAAATGTGGTTCTACAGAAAGGATCTGAAAATACCATGGATAGAGTGTATAACCAATGAAGAAGTCTAAAGGAAAATAGAAACAAAAAAGGGACAGCTTTTTTTTTTAAACAGTTTAAATTATATTTACAGGCTTGTGCATTCAAGAGTTTTAATAACAAAAATATTATGCTTACCAGCTGGGCTTGAACCTGCATCTCTCTGGTAGGGAAAAAACCACTGTTAAAACTGACATTTAACTAATAAGGAATAATGTTTGATTATAAATAAAATTAATTCTTTATAAACTACATTTTGTCTATATATTTATATTTTCAGATGTATTACAAATAAAATAGCTACAACTGAAATATACAGATGACACCAAAACCTGATATCTAATAACTAAGGTGTCACCCTATGACTGCCAATAGATTCTCTCTGATTGGTGTTGCTATAAGGTAACAAAAGTTATGCACATGACATTAACTGTCTTGCATTAACTCTGTTCCATTTACCAGTGTAGTTAATGGGAAGAGAGTGTTGGCCTGCACAGATATCTAAACTTATATATAAATGGAACTTTGTGTGTGTGTGTGTGTGTGTGTGTGTGTGTGTGTGTGTGTCTGTTACCTATAGACTCCGAAACCAATTTTCTTGAAAATTTACACAGTTGTACTATAAGCATCTGCGAGTATTCTTAACTAGATTTTGTGTTGAGGTACCCCCGATAAATATCGAAAATCATTAATCAAAAAAATTGGGTTATAGAAGGAGTGGTCTGATTTTAACCAAATTTGATACACTCATAGATAAAGACATAAGAAACAATATTCAGAAGTTTCAAGGTTACAGTTCTTACAATAGTGCAGAAAATTGATAATATATATATATATATATATATATATATATATATATATATATATATAAAAGGCAAGATGTTTGTGTGTGTGTCTGTTTATCTGCCTGTATGTCTGTATTTTTTTCAGCCCTTTTATTTTAGTTTTTGCTTTGGGTTTGGCTCTAAGTAGATATAATTGTAGTTCTTAGTCTCAGCCATGATACCATTTACTCAGAGGACTTATTTAGCCTTCAAAATTCAGTTTACAGTGAAAAAAACTTATTTGATATCGATAACAAGAAATCAAATTTTGACTTCCATCCATTCATTTTTCTTTCAGTCTACGGTGTAATATCCCTTAAGCTAGGGACTGCTAGAACTACTACAGTCCCTTGGCAAGATAACAAGGTTTGTTTACTTCCGCCGAGCCTCGCTCGGGACGGAAGCACGAGTTCGCGTGGTTGTAAACAGGCATGTAAAGACACGATATTAAAGGTATGTTAAATAACTAATTTTCTGTGTGAGTCCCACTTATTTCATGGTGGCAGCGGTGGGATCCATGACTTCGCGCACATGATACATATAAACACTAATACAAAAAAAAGTTTATTTGCTATATAAAACAAATTATTACAAAACTAGGAGTCGATCAAAATCGAGACAAATATGGCGGCCCTAGACAACGTAATGATGAACTGGAGTAATCCAAACAGAGCCGAAGCTATGTCCCTATTCCGTCAACAATGTGAAATGATATTTAGACGAAATAAAATAACAGATCCACAAGATCAGATAGACGAAATCCTGCTCCGCACCGGAGAAACAGGTATATTAAAATTTAATAGTTGGGGTTTATCAGCCGAGGATAAGAAGCGCCCGAGTGTTGTATGGGAAAAATTCGAAGAATACGGGAAATCGAATCAGAATTTCCGAGTAGCCCGCCTGGCATTAAGAAATCTCAACCAAAAAATTGATATAAACACAAACGAACCGGAAACAACGGACGAATTTGTGTCTAGACTGCGTCTACAAGCTAACTATTGTGACTTTCAAAAAACAAAACACAGAGACGAATACAACAGCGAACTGGACAAAATGCTTATTGAACAAATCATTGCTGGAACAATTTACCCAGAAGTACAACAAAAACTACTGGGAGAAGATAAAAAAATGACGCTGGAGAAAGCTATTCAAGTGGCAAAAAACCACGAAGCGTCAATTAACTACATGAAACAGCTGCAGGCCACAAAACGTCAAAGCGCACAACCACAACACAATGCCACAGTAGACACTATACAAGACAAACAAAAAAGCAGAAGCTGTTTAAAGTGTGGAGAAAACCACAAACCATATGAAAAATGCCCAGCTTACGGTACAAAATGCAAAAAATGCAATAAATGGAACCATTGGGCTATTGTATGCAGGTGGAATGAGAGGAAAGAAAAGACCAGACACAATAATACCCCACCAAAAGGAAAATACAAGGCAAAAGACACCCAAAGAAGATACTACAAAAATATTCGTACAGTAGACTACGATGCCTACAATAGCGACTCAGAAGAACTGGAACTACACACTGTCAACAGCTCGGACAACCGTACCGAAATCAAAACAAAAATAAAAATCATGATACCCAGACAAAATAAAACAGCAAAACTCATGGTAAAAGTAGATACTGGGGCAGAAGGAAACATATTGCCATTACGATTATACGAACAAATGTGTCCAAACCCGCCAAAAAACTTAGTCAAAAAATCAAGCACAGTGTTAACCGCATACAATAGGACCATAATACCACAAATTGGCACCATCCAACTCCAGTGCAAGTATAACCAGGACATGTGGTCAGCAGAAACATTTTTCATAGTAGACACAAGCGGACCAGCAATATTAGGATTACCAAGCTGTCGCAACCTCAAAATGGTAACCCTACATTGCGAAATAAAAGAAGCAAAACAAATACAGTCCATAAAAGACCTACTATGGGAATATCCAAAACAATTTGACCGCATTGGCCACTTCCCAGGCAAGTACCACATTGTCCTGGACCCCACTGTAACACCGGTGATACACGCTCCACGAAAATGTCCTATCCACCTAAGAGACGAACTAAAGAGAGAGCTAGACAGGATGGAAAGAGACAAGGTCATTAGGAAAGTTGAAGAACCCACTGACTGGGTCAGCAGCCTAGCGTATAGCCGGAAAAGCAATGGGCAGATGAGGATTTGCCTCGACCCAAAAGACCTAAACAAGGCAATAAAAAGATGTCACCATAGAGTACCAACCCTGGAAGAAATAACCCACCAGATGGCAGGTGCAAAATGGTTTAGCAAACTTGACGCAAAAAATGGATATTGGTCTATCGAGCTTGATGAAGAGAGTCAGACCCTAACATGCTTCAACAGCCCATTTGGAAGATACTGTTTCAGGAGGATGCCATTTGGGCTAGTGATGAGTCAAGATGTGTTCCAACAAAAAATGGACCAAATTCTTGAAAAATGCCCCGGTACCATCGGTATAAAAGATGACGTGGTGGTTTTTGGAAAGAATGAAAAAGAACACAACAACAACTTGCGCAACCTAATGGAAGTTGCAAAGAAAAATGGTCTGGTTTTCAACAGCACGAAGTGCAATATCAAAACCAAATCCATAAAATTTTTTGGAGGAGTTTACGACGAGAACGGGGTACACCCGGACCCCCAAAAAATAGAAGATATTAAAGCCCTAAAGTCTCCCGCCAACGTAGCAGAACTACAACACGTGTTGGGAATGGTGACATACATGGCCCCCTTCATTCCTCATTTATCCGAGCATACTGCAAATTTACGTGACCTCCTAAAGAAAGACAATGAGTATGTTTGGACAGAGAGCCATGAAAGGGATTTCCAACAAGTCAAGGAGCTCATCAGCAAAGAGACAACCCTTGCATATTTTGACCCCACCAAGCCAACAACCATCCAGGTTGATGCTTCTAGTCGAGGACTGGGAGCGGCACTATTACAAGATAATAAACCGGTGGCATTTGCATCCAAGTCACTCACCTCAGCTGAACAAAGATATGCAAACATAGAGCGGGAAATGCTGGCAGTAGTGTTCGGATGCCAGAGATTTCATACATATGTGTATGGGAGACCATTCACAATAGAGACGGATCACAAACCGTTGGAAATGATCAGCCAAAAAAACTTATCCGCAGCCCCACCAAGACTACAACGGATGCTAATGGAAATACAAGGATATGACCTCAAAATAGTATACCGTCCTGGAAAAGAAATAATATTGGCAGACGGGCTATCGAGGCTACCGAACAAGAATAACTGTGAACCAGTAAACTTGGATATCAGGATTGAGTTTGTACAGTTCAGCACAAACAAACTCGAAGAATTGAAAGAAGAATCCAACAAAGACAAGGTGATATCATTACTCAGGGAGAAAATATTCACTGGCTGGCCAGACAAGGCCAAAGACACACCCACACTGCTCAAGCCATTTTGGCCATTCAGGGACGAGCTATCAATAGAGGACTCCTTGGTATTGAAAGGAGGGAGGATAATAATTCCTGGAACCATGAGGAATGAGATTTTAAACAAGATACACGCATCACACCAGGGTATTGAAAAGAGTATCCTGAGAGCTAAGACATGCGTATACTGGCCAAGAATAAACAAGGACATTGAGGAGATTGTCAAAAGTTGCCTCACATGCCAAAAATTCCAAAATGAACAGAAGAAGGAAACCATGACACCACATGAAGTCCCATCTAGATCTTGGAAAGTGGTCGCGACAGACATTTTCTATGTCGCAGGGGAAACGTATTTACTAATCGCTGATTACCACTCAAAGTTCCCCTTCATCAGGAAAATGCACAACACATGCACAAGTCAAGAGGTCATATGCGCCTTAAAATCAATATTCGGGGAACACGGGATACCGGAATGTATCATAAGTGATAACGGTCCCCAATATGACAGCTACGCTTTCAGGCAATTCGCAAAAAACTGGGGATTCGATCACATCACTTCTTCACCGAGGTATGCCCAATCAAATGGGTTTGTAGAAAGAATGGTGCAAACAGTGAAGAAGACCATAATGAAGGCCAAAGACAGCAGAACAGATGCAGACATGGCATTGCTGTGTTTAAGAACAACACCTATTGACCACAACCTACCAAGTCCAGCACAACTGCTTTATAAAAAGAACATTAGAGGGAATCTCCCAATCAAGATAAGAAATACACAGCCCCAAATGGACAAAATCCTGGAGGGACTACACAAACGCCAACAAGAGCAAAAACAAAACTACGATCGTGGTGCGAAAGACTTACCACCGCTCTATGAAGGTCAGAATATAAGAATAAGAAACCCCCAAACGGCCATATGGGAAAGAGCGACAGTTAAGAGCAGAAGCCAGGAACCTAGATCCTACAATGTAACCACAGAAAATGGTAACACCATTAGGAGAAATCGACGCCACATACGTACAGCCCAACCTACAACAAGGCAAGAAATAAGACAGCCTGAAGACCCAGGTACCGAGAATCGGACCTCATCAGGAAGATCTGTGAGAACACCATCACGCTACAGAGACTATATTTTAGAAAAAGAGACTGAATAAACATATAAAAAAAGAAATAAATTACCCCTCTAGCTGTACAAAAAAAAAAAAAAAAAAAAAAAAAAATGAAAGGTAAAAATACGTGCACCATTAATGTACAAAACAAAAGGATTTTAAAAAATAAATAAATAAATAATCACACCCTTTGCCACAGCAAGAATTTAGTTCAACTGTACAGAGGGGGGATGTAATATCCCTTAAGCTAGGGACTGCTAGAACTACTACAGTCCCTTGGCAAGATAACAAGGTTTGTTTACTTCCGCCGAGCCTCGCTCGGGACGGAAGCACGAGCACGCGTGGTTGTAAACAGGCATGTAAAGACACGATATTAAAGGTATGTTAAATAACTAATTTTCTGTGTGAGTCCCACTTATTTCATACGGTTTCGCTTTAACTGGAAACAACTATTGCTTTTTAGTCTTTCGTGCCAACGTCCAAAGAGTCTGAGCTCCAGGACCATGGATTAGTTTTAAAGCTTTCATTATACCCGAGCAACACTGGGTTATACTGCTAGTCTAAAATAAGGGTAATGAAGAAGAAAGGTTTAATAGTTCAGTCTCTTTTTCTTTTTCTTTTTTAACTGTTGATTACCCAATACAAGGCCCAAGTTAGAATATTCTTGAAAGAAAAAAATTTTGACATGAGATTTAAAGTGGTTAGTGATCAGAGAAGCATCCTCTTGGGAGTCTTCTTTGTTGTGGGTTTTAGGAAGAAGCTGTCCAAAATACGTCACTGAATAATATAACATATTTTTATTACACAAGAAAACTGAATTTCAGTTTTAAGTGGCTCATAAAGAGTTGATATGCCGTTAAACAAATCATTAATGACTCTTATTATTTTCACATGAAGCAATTTTATTTAAAATTGCATGTTATGTATTTATATGAAAATATGAAATTCTAGAGTTTCAATTTTTCAAATGTATATGTAGAAGCTTCAGAATACAAGTAGCCTAAGAGTTAAGATACGTGAAACAATAAAAATGTGGTTCTACAGAAGGATACTGAGAATATCATAGGCCAAACATATGGGCAAGAACAAAGTTCTAGAGATAATAGAAACAAAAAGGACACTTAACATCAGGAAAATATCATTGAAATTTCTTGCAAATAAGGAAAGACTGTTTAGAAAATTTTATACTCACAGAAGAGATTGAAAGCAACAGGGACAGAAGAAATCACATAATCTACCTGGCAAACTTGAGAGAATGAATGGCCAAACAATTTTAGGAGGGGTAGCGAAGACAAAATTTATTAAGAGCTACAAAGGACAAAAAGTTTTGGAGAGTCATGATCAGCACCATCCTGAAAGGTCATAGCGCATTGAACAGCTGAATATAAATTTTAAGACAGTTTATATTGACTTTGCACTAATGCCCTTGGGAAAAGTACAACTTGATCTTATCTCCTCTAAACTATAAGCAAAATAGACAGACTTAGTTTTCTTAACCTAAGAGAATGACAACTCTGACTTAAAAATCAGAAGTCTTACCTATTTATGAAATAACAAGTACTCACTAAAATAAGATTGGCACACAAGCTGATAGACAGAACAGATCCAAGATATGTAAAAGTTTAAATTGGTCTTTTGTAATTTCTGACTAAATTACTGGAATGAGGAATTATAATTATTTACATTCAGACTGTTGTAAAGGTGATGATGACAGCAAAGATAAAGACAACTTCCTTATAGAATAAAATGTGGAATTTGATGACCTTATAATTGTTAATATAATCTTTAGTGAAAACAAAGTGAGTAGTAGTCGAGCAATACTCAACAGGAACAAGATAAGATTATCTCTAAGCATGGACAGAAATTATATACAAAATCTTTATATTTTGTAACCAAAAATATGCCATATTGGTATCCAGAGAAATGGAAAAGCTGATAAGGCAGGTAAAGAAATACAAAAAATTAATATATCAAAGACAAAAGTCCCTCACAGATTTCAAAATAGCTATTAATATATACATCTTATGGAATATTCACCCAAATAATAAATTGTGCAAAATCAAACCTACACTTGGGATAAGACAACATAACACCAGACTTTCTTAAAGTGAAGTAGTCATCTTAGCAGAGAACCAGAATTGGTCATATGGATACCACACATTTATTCCTTCTAAAATATAAGAATCCATCTAAATGCATAGTATGCCAGGAGACATATGCAGTAAAACATTTTATGATGGTATGTGCCAAATTTACCTCTATCAATAAACACCTTTATAAGCTAAATAACCTTAAAGAACTTTTCAAAAATGTTAATGTAAAAATCATTTTGACCTACTTAAGGAAAAGTAAATTATACACCAAAATCCAGACAACTTCAACTGTAGATTAACTATACAACCAGTCTTCCATTATATTTTACAAATTTTAAAACTACTAAGATATTATTGAATAAAAATCTGATTTTCATCATTATATGACCCACGACTGTTGATATGCTGGTCAAACAAACAAACCAAACATAATGAGATTAAGTTAAGTTACTTTTTGACTCTACAATTACAAGAGATGTTCAAAATGGCGGCCTTTAGCTTCCAGATATTAGTGTGGCAAACTACTACTTGGGCAACATTGGCCAAAGTTTCTGGTGGAGTTGCTGCACATGCATTTTCAATTTCTTGTCTAAGGGCTGCCAATGTAGCCAGTTTTCTGTGATACACAACATCTTTTAGAGTCTTCCATAGGTAAAAGTCTACAGGAGACCATAAGGAAAATTCACTACCTAACCTGTGTCCTTGCAAATTCTCATTCAAATCAGCTCACACAGAGGATAATGTTATTTGTTGAGAAAAAAATCATAATACAATAAACTGTTATCACAATCTGATAAAACTGCAAAAGACAAATCTTTTCTTTCCTGAAGTATTTATATATTTTTATCAGAACCTTATATATATATATATATATATATATATGAGTCATCTGCAGACAGCCCTGTTTTGCTGTGACAGGGTGGACAGTAGATGGAATAGGTTTACAATAGTGTTCATTGTTTCCAACAAGATGAGGCCCCTTCACATTATTCAAGAACAGTCTGTGATTATCTTGATGAAACATTTGCTAAGAAATAGATTGCAAAGGAGATTCAATTGATTGGCTAGCATGCTCACCTGACTTGACTTAAATGGATTTCTTCTTTTGAGGAGTACACAAGAACAAAGTTTATAGTCGAAAACCAAGAAGTGTTGGTGATTTGAAAAATTGCATAAGAGATGCACTTCAATAAATTAGTACACAAAGAGACTTGTGTAAAAATGTTTGTCAAAACATGAGGGATAGACTTCAAAGCTGTGTAAATTGTGATGGACAAGAGAGTTTAAGCACCTGCATTAGTATAATTTAAGCACTTTTGTGCTAATGTATTACTGAACACAATAAAATTGTCAATGTAATAATTGTATAAGTAAATATAATTGTACATGTAATCTTTAAATAAATGTTATTTTAAATATTTTATTGCCCACCTACTTTTGGGCCACCCTGTGTGTGTGTATGTTTAATATATATATATATATATATATATATATATATATATATATATATATACACTAGAAGTATAGCCCAGCGTTGCTTTGGTGTAATGAAAGCTTTTATTTAATAATATATTATCGATTTTCTGCACTATTGTAAGAACTGCAACCTTGAAACTTCTGAATATAGTTTTTTATGTCTTTGTCTATGAGTGTATCAAATTTGGTTAAAATCGGACCACTCCTTCTATCACACAATTTTTTTGATTATTGATTTTTGATATTTTTCGGGGTGTACCTCGACACAAAACCTAGCTAAGAACACTCGCAGATACTTATAGTACAACTCTGTAAATTTTCAAAATAATCAGTTCAGCCATTTTGTTTTGGAGTCTATAGGTAACGGACACACATACACAGACAAAGTTCCATTTATAAATAAGTTTAGACATATATGTGTGTGTGTGTGTGTGTGAATATATATATATATATATATATATATATACACACTCACACACACACACACATTTACTGCTACATAAAATTGTTAAAGGACACAGGAACTTCCCATCTGTGTATCACATGAATGCAAATAAAGTTTCCCCATGAAAACTGATATATTGCACACATTCTTTCAAATACTACTTCTTTCTTTCATTTATTCTTCCCTTCTTTCATTGACGGGGGGGGGGGGGGTAACATGAAATAGACATCAATGTCACTCTTTTCAGAAACTTTCTTGGTGTTTTTTTTACTTGACACCTGAACTCATTGAGGTTTGCTGATCATAAATATTCTTTTTTTCACAAATCTTTTTATTCAATTAAAAGAAACAACTTTTCTATCAATTTAAAAACTTAGTTCTTTTAGAATTCTTAAAAATATACTGTTTCTTAATTGAAATGTGATTAAGTGTAAATACTGTTTTTGTTTTGAATTCATTCATTTTATTTTTTTTAAAAAGTTGTTTTGTCAGGTTAAGTAATTAAGCATTATTAAATTAGTTTTTTGGAATTATGGTAAAAAAAAATGTCTGTCACCCAACAGTTTAACACAAAAATTAAGAAACTTCAGTTGAGATTCATTGAATTTCCCAAGAGCACACACACATATATATAAACTTTCCTGATGTCTGCAGTTAAGTCAGTATATATGCTGATGATATATATAGCCATCTGGTGACAAATCTGTTGGATTTCAATCCCAGCAAAAAAGTTGATCCAGCTGCACTGATGAGCTGTGACACAGCAAAACAAGCCTGTATGTAGATGATTATATATATATATATATATATATATATATATATATAGATGTGCACTATTTTATATGCACACTAAATTGTTAGCAATGATGCTAACAGTCCAAAAATAAATAACTTCAAAATAAGTGTTGTTACAGTAAAAAAAGATAGCCTAATAAATAATAAAATTACCACAATGAAAAATTAATTTCTTTCACCTCAAGCAAGACAATAAAGCCACTAAGACACAAAGAGCATGAGAGAATATGAAAAAAAACATTACTAAAGAGAGAGAACAATAAATGAACAGGAATTAAGAAGACAAAAGATAACACTTGAGATCAACTGCCAATTTGACCTTGTTGAACTGAACAGACATACTTTTAAGACAGAAGTAAGTAGTTATATCATCAGCATATATACTGACTTAACTGCAGACATCAGGAAAGTTGTTGTTGGAAATTTGGTACAAAGTAGGCCCAAGGAGAGAGCCTTGAGAGTGGGGGACACGTGCATAAATGCAAAATGATTTGAAACAGTAACCATTCATTTAACAATCTGATATTAAAGACTGAATCAGTTCAGAAATTCATCCAGAAATACTATAACTTTTCAACTTGCGAAGAAAATTAGCTCACTGAATTCTATTGAATGCTTTTAAGATATCCAAAGCATTACTTTTTTTATCTAAAGCTTGATAGACTCTTTCGGCAATAATAGTTAATTCATAAGTAGTTGATCTAGAAAAATGAAAGCCATATTGCTTATCTGAAAGAATATCCTGCAAGGTGAGATGATTAACCAATTCAGCATTGATTAGTGCTTCTAGTACTTTGCCATAATGAGGTAGAAGGCTAATAGATCAATAGAAGGATCAAATGGTCACTTGAGTTCTTAAAGACTGAAGTACATTTTTTGAGGTCTATTACAGGGATGGGCGTTGTGGCGCAGTGGATATCGGCTCGGAATGAGAAATCGGGGAACCGAGTTCGAATTCCAGTTGAATTCCTCGCATTCACTTACGCGCAAATACCCTTGGGAAAGGTATTAATCCGTCTCTTCCTTCCAGTTATGGGTTAAATAACAGGACAGATTGGGTTCTATAGCCTTGGTCGGCAACCAGTCTACCGCAGAAAGCAATGGCAACCTACTGCGGGATAATGTTCTGCCCAGCCAGTCATGTCTCTTTGGAGACATGATCGCCCAAAGCGTGTATCGCGCATGGTACTTAACTGACTGACTGACAGGGATGCCTAAACTCCACGTTCTTTATGGAGATTCAGTTTAGAGATGATATCTGAAACCATGGACGAAGTTATATGCATATCACTTAATAGAGACTCAGTTTTAAGTCGGTATTTAGGCAAAAATACTCCAAATGAGTCAATAATAAAATTTAAAGATAATTTACAAACAAAACCTTTTACTGAAGATGATAATGCATCAAACTGAGTGAAGAGTGGTGGGATAGAAGTCTTACTCTTATTTAACACATTATAAGAGAACTGCCAGTAGCCAACAGAACTAAACTTGTTATAGACTATATGGAACCTCATCCTATCAGTAAACAAAAATTAGGCAGTTTTTAAGAGCATATCTACAATTATTATGTATCTGTTGTGATTAGGACTGTCACAGTGGTACAGCCAGAAAAAATTATTTCTATGTGCTCTCTTGGTTGAACAGGAATGTTTGAACCAAGGAGAAAATTGTGGTTTCACCTGGTATTTCCAAGAAAGTACAAAAGCATTTATGCTGACTTTAACCAAATAAACAAAACATCTGTTGAAAAATTCTGACTAGGAAGGTTGAGAATATCATTTCAAGGGTGTCTCAAAGAAAGTCACAAAATAAATCCCAATCAGTATGCTGATAACAGAAAGATGTCTTGTGAATAGGAGGTTCTTTTCTAATAGATGATTCAGAAGAAATATCAACATACTACAGCGTGATCTGAATTGCTAAGAAGACAAATGTGCAATTTTCAACATGAGCTTAGAGTGAAGGTAAGGAACAAATCAAGTAAAGCAGCATATTGATAAGAATTATTAAGGGAACAAGTTGGGAAGTCTACTATTTGACTGAGAGACTAAGCATTGGAAAAACTAAAAGTAACATTAGAATGATTAAGACACTTGATGTAATGAGCATTAAAATCACCAAATACAAAAATGTTTGCAGATGAATGTAAAGAGGGAGAGATTTCTACATTGTCATTTCTGTTTTATCCGATATGTTAGAGGCCTGAGAAGAAGACTGATAAAGGGAGATATCTATAACAAAAGGGTTTTTCACTGCTCTTTTTAGATTTAAAAAGAACAATTTTATTGTTTTTCTTATTAAAGATCTGTGTTTAATTAATAACAAATTATCATTTAAAGAAAACTTGTCAGATGATGACAAATCATTGTCTTTTTCAATGCTTGAAAAAGATAAAAGCTTTATTAAATACTCAGATCTTCAACATGTCATGTGCGCAAATCATTTTTAGGCTACTTTAAGTATATCATAAGAAATTCAAATTGTTTTTAGCCTATTAAAAACTTGTAAAAGCTTTCCTCAAAAAGTATTTTTTATGAACAAATGAATTCTTTTACAGGTTTTAAATCATAAGAATTTAGAAACAGAACTATTCCAAAGAAAATAGTTCGTAGTTTTAAAATTATGTCCATGTAAAATGCAGACATTTTATAGTCACAGTTTTTAACTATTGAAGTTTTGTCTCTAATTGTTTTGAAGTTATTTAACCCATAGCTAGGTGGAAAAGAGAAGACTCATACCTTTTCTAAAAGCTTTTTTGTGAAAGGTGAATGCAGATGTGCATTGTGGTCTAATGGATATCGGCTCAGAATGAGAAATTGGGGAGCCGAGTTCGAATTCTAGTTGAATTCATTGCATTCACTTATGCGCAAATACCCTTGAGAAAGGTATTAATCTGTCTCTTCCTTCCAGTTATGGGTTAAATAACAGGACAGATTGGGTTCTATAGCCTTGGCAGGCAACCAGTCTATTGCAGAAAGCAATGGCAACCTACTGCGGGATAATCTTCTGCCCAGTCAGTCATGTCTCTTTCAAGATATGATCGCCCAAACGTGTTTCACGTATGGCATGGCACTTAACTGACTGACTGACTGAATGCAGAAGGCTACAGTAGAATTTGAACTCAGCTTGACAATTCCATTTTCTGAGCCAATATTGGTTACATTAGAAACAGTTTCTGAAACTATTAATTCTATCAAAACATGTGAGTAATGTATGTTTTGGAACTGCTCCTAGTTGGACTAAAAGCAATGACAAACAAAATTTACAGTGGAAGCAACACTTTGTCATTACTTGTAAAAAAATGTATATATATATATATATATATATATATATATATATATATATATATATATATATATTTTTTTTTTTTTTTTTTCATGTACTTTATGTATGGCTAACAAATTAAATATATTTGTATATATGCAAAAATAGCTGAAAAGAAAGAAGACATTAAAATTTATCTATTGTGTGTGCTATAGAGCTCAGTCAGCTTGAGGAAATATATTACACCCAAGCTGAGAACAGATCTCATGCTGACATTGTTACTACCATATGCTAAAATAAAAGAAGCAAAAAAAAAAGGAAGAAACAAGAAGTGTCACATTTCTATAGCAGAATTGCCACTGGTGCACAGGGGATTACAGAAGAGATAAGAAAGAGGAACAAATTACAGGGGAATCAGAGGATGAGTAAAAACAGGATGAGAATATAGGTGTGCAGAGGACTGCATGAGAGTGGAGTGTTAAGAAAGAAGAACATGAATGCAAGGGTTGTCATGGAAAGGATGTGAGTCAAGAAGATAAGAGATTGCAATTGACTTTGCTATTTAAATTCTTGGAGATTGTAGTTTTCAGGGAAGCAAGTATATGAAAGGATTTCCACAGGCAAGAAGTGCAAACTAAGATGCCATTAGAGTAGAAATTGCGGTTACATTTGATTGGTTTCACTGTAAAAGGGTGGGACCTAGTTGCTAGTCTAGTAGCTTGAGTAAATTCATGCAGAGTGGCACCAGGGATCTAAGCTCATCAGAGCAGAAGCCATGAAACCTTTAAATCATCTCAAGATTATTTATGTTTAATACAATGGAGATGTTGCATGAATAGTTATTATAATGTAGATATAAAAAATGGATTTTGACAAATCAACACTTGAAAAAAAACAGTATAAATGTAAATTTTAACTTCAAAATTTTTATGCAATTTGCAAGTAGATTGGAAAAGTTTTGATGTAAAATTTTGTGCATGATTTTTATGAAGTACTAACCTTCAAATGGCATGCAACAAAATTTTGGCCCATTCAGATTATTAGTTTACAAATTATAGTTATTTAAGTGAAGCTACTGTTGCAAATTTTCAAATCAACGGAAAAATCTGAATTACATATGTTGATAAAGCATTGCTTTCTGATGAGAAAAATACTGTTCAAGCAAAGCAATGGCTTGATAAGTTTTATTTGGACTCTGCTTCATCAAAATCAACAGTTAAGAGGTGGTATGCTGACTTTAAACGCAGTCATACACACACAAATGATGCTGAACTCTCAGTTCGCCCAAAATTGGTAGTTGTCCCAGAAAACCAAAAATTCCACAAACTCATTTTGGCCAATTGTAAATTGAAGTTGCATGAGATAGCAGAGGAATTAAATGCATCAGAAGGCAGTGTATTCACTCTTTTGCATGAAGATTTGTCAATGAGAAATCTGTGTTCAAAGTTAGTGCTGCAATTGCTCACAGTTGATCATAAACAACTTCGCATCAGTGATTCAGAGTGTTGTTTGCAACTGCTTCAACGCAACATGAACAAGTTTTTGCATAAATATGTGACAATGGATGAAACATGGATTGACCACTTTACTTTGGAGTCAAATTGGCAGTCAACTGAGTGGACAGCAGCAGGTGAAAGCTGTCAAAGCAACCAAAGATGCAAATATCATCAGGCTGGCTTTTGGCCTCTGTATTTTGGGATGTGCAAGGTATTTTGTTCATCGATTATCTTGAGAAAGGAAGAACCATCAAGAGCAAATATATAGCATTATTGGTGCGTTTGAAGGAAGAAATTGCCAAAAACAGCCACAAATGAAGAACAAAAAGTGATCTTTCACCAAGACAATGTACTGTGTCACAAGTTGATCGCAATGACAGCAAAACTACATACTTCTAATTGTGTCACTATACACCCTATTTTCTTGATCTGACCTCCAGTGACTACTGACTGTTTGCAGACCTGTTAATCTTTTTAGATCAGTCTTCTCTTGACTCAACTCATCGTTTTTCCTTAAGAATCTTCCTTTCTTTATATCTATTGGGAATATAACTGACACATGTGCATTTTGGTCTATAATAAACCCATCTTTTGTTTGCTTAACACTCAATCCCCAAAAATTTGAAGGTTCTATTTTCATGCATTCCAACTTTGAATATATGTTTTTCAACTGTGAGATCACATTTTCTTAAAATGAATCATTTCCACAAAATATAAAATCCTCTACATGCATTGCCAAAATAATCATCAGGTTCCTAGATGCATCATTTTTTTTTTTAATCATATCACCCTGAGCAAGGCAGTAATGCGACTGATGTGCAGGGGTCTACATAAGAGTAAAAAGATTAGATAGATGAGAGTGAAGAGAAGGACGAACCAGTTAGAAAGGAGCAAGAGAAGGAAGGGAATACAGGTGTGATGACAGTTGCAGAGGTGGATAGAAAGGAAAGGATATACAGGGTGGTGAAGAAAGAACTAGGGTCAAGTGGTTAAGAGATGAGTATTGACCTTGCATCTAAATTGCTGGAGGTTGTAGCCATCAGGAAAGCAAGAATAAGGAAGCGAGTTCCACAAGCGAGAAGTGCGAGAAAAGAAGCTGCAGGAGTAGAATTGTCTGCATTTGGTTGATTTAACTGTGAATGGGTGAGATCCAGTTGCCAGTCTGGTTGCATGAGTAAACAGCTGTTGCAGAGGCACCAGTGACTTAAGTTTGTTGGAACAGAAGTCATGAAAGTATTTATAGAACAGACAAAGGGAGGCCACATTTCGACGGTGGGAAGTGGCTGTAGTCGAGCTACCAAGTCGGTACCTATCACATTACTGATTCTCCTTTGAAGCCTGTCAAGAACACCGAGATGAACAGCGAGAACACCTGACCATATATGGCAGCAGTACCCCATGCACGGATGAATGGTTGATTTGTATATATGCAGGATGGTTTCAGGTGGGAAAAACATCCTGGCCTGACACAGTGACCCAACCTTCCTAGCGGTGGATTTAGCTATTGACTTAATATAGTGGTTCCACTTGAGATCAGAAGAGAGGATAAGGCTGAGGAGGCACAGTGTATTGCTCTTGGGAAGACTCGCTTGGTCCATGCCTATGGGAAGCAGGAGAGGTTGCCTGTGATGATTGACAAACAGCAGCTTGGTCTTAGACGCATTGAAATTTTCAAGCCACTTCTTACTCCAATTCACCACAGAATGTAGATCTCTCTCAAGATCAACAGCGAGATTATGTTTGTCCGCCACAGCAAATTGTGGTGTCATCTGCGGAGATGCCTACTTGGCTCTTGATCTCATCTGGGATGTCATTTATGAAAATAAGGAAGAGTGTCAGGTCTTGGATAGAGCGTTGAGGGACACCAGCATTTGTACAATCAAAGAAACAATGCATTGTCATATGCACTCACTATTCCTTTGATGTGAGTTAACCCATGAATAACTCTCTTGTACCATGAATGTGGTGCATCATTCAATTCATAAATGCATCTTTTCAGCTTCCACATTTGTGATTCAGGACTTACCTCAGATAGTTGTCTGAGAAATACTTCTCTCTCCAGCTTATCACCTTGTAAAAATGCTGAGGTGAAATCAAGTCTCCATCTGCCACTTCATAACTGAGGCTCTTAACATTACCAAATGCGTAGCTTCCAGGTCGCATATTGATGAATCTGTTTTCAGGTTATGCGAATTTTCTTTATAACCATGTGCAACCAGGCAAGCCTTTGTTATCTTTTTGTTATTTTTAAATTTCTCTATTATGACCCATCTTGTTGATATCCATTTCTAACCCGTGTCAGGCACACATTCATATACTTCATGAATTTCCAATTTTTTAATTTCTTTTTTCTGTGCATCAATCACATCTTTTGCTTGTTCTTGTTTAGATATGAGCAAAACTTTATGTTCTTACTCTTTTACTTGGGAGAGTTCTCTCCATTGATCACTATGATCCCAATTTATACACACTGGATTTTTATTTTCTGCATCTGGCTTAATATTCAACCAATGTCTATATTTTCCAGTTGATTTTGATTGTGTTGGCATAATCTGTCCTCTTCTCTACTCATCACTTCCATTCATTTTATATTCCACAATTTTTCCTCTACTTTGTTTTGTAGTGTTGTCTTTCATTTTCTCCCTATTGCTATTAAGACTTTTATTATGCTGTCCTTCACCTTCCTCCTGCAAGACTTCATTCATGTCATTTGAAGCAATTGTATTTTCTTTATTTCTTGGGTTTCCCAATTCCTGTAAAATCCTCCTCCATGTCTAATCAGTACACACTTCCTTACACAATACTTCAGCAAGGCCACACCATCCTTTACATTTTTTTGTCTGTAATAGACGGATGTGCATTGTGGTGCAGTGGATATTGGCTTGGAACAACAAATTGGAAAACCGAGTTCAAATTCCAGTTGAATTTCTTGCATTCACTTACGCACAAATACCCTTAGGAAAGGTATTAGTCCGTCTCTTTCCTCCAGTTATGGGTCAAATAATAGAACAGATTGGGTTCTATAGCCTTGGTTTGCAACCAGTCTACTGCAGAAAGCAATGGCAACCTACTGTGAGATAATCTTCTGCCCAGTCAGTCATGTCTCTTTTGAGACATGATCGCCCAAAGCATGTATCATGTATGGCACTTAACTGACTGTAATAGATAGTTACCTTCAGTCACAAAAACTGCTTGGGAGCTCCAAAATATGCTATCCACATTAAAAATATGTTTCAAATAATTTCTTCATTCTTTTTAGTATTACTTAGCCTGGCAGCAAAGTACCTAGTGGATGTGTCAATTAGATGATGAATCCAGTATTGGTTATGCCCATGTTTCTTTAAATCCAGGTATACAGTGTCATTAAACCTGTTTCCAAAAGCCAGTCTTACCACTGGTTGAAGTGGGGGTCTTCTAAACCTCATGTAAACTGAACAAGAATCACAAACCTCCTTGATAAGATCTAGAAAATCCTTATCATGCATTTTATTAATGATATCAATTTCACTTTTGATACATAAACAAATTGCTTCTGTAATTTCTCAGCCTTTCTTCTTTTCTCCACTCTAGAGCATTTTTCAAAGCCTCACAATGTAACACATTATCTTTTCAATCTCCAAAAGGATATTTGTCAATGGAAGACTATAATGTCCAGTAGTAGTACTTTGTAATTTTATATGCCTGCTTAAAATCCGACAGCTTTCATTTTTAAAATCCATTAGCATTCCAGCTGTTTTCATTGATTTATGACTTAGTCAAAAATGATATACCCCTGTTACTATGTCAGCCTCAATATATACCCTGACACCTTTTATGCTCCCTATAGTTACAGGAAATGTAACTGATTTAATAGCTTTTACTTCCACTCCATCTCCAAAAGAAAATATCCTGTTAGACCTCATGGTTTTCACTAACCACTTATCTCTGTCATTTAATGTATCAAAGAATACATTGAACCAAAGTTCTCTTACAACAGTTCATTTACAGAAAGAGTCCAACATTGCTATACCCAGTGTCTCTTTCAGAAGATTGAACATTTTTTATAGTCGCCATTTATCAATGTTTGATAATGGAACTCAACATTAAATAATGTAAGGTGTCAGTCAGTTTAGGTGCCATACGTGATACACGCTTGGGCGATCATGTCTCGAAAGAGACATGACTGACTGGGCAGAAGATTATCCCGCAGTAGGTTGCCATTGCTTTCTGCGGTAGACTGGTTGCCGACCAAGGCTATAGAACCCAATCTGTCCTGCTATTTAACCCATAACTGGAAGGAAGAGACGGATTAATACCTTTCCCAGGGGTATTTGCGCGTAAGTGAATACAATGGATTCAACTGGAATTCGAACTCGGCTCCCCGGTTTCTCATTCCGAGCCGATATCCACTGTACCACAACGCACATGTAAGGTGTACCTGGTCTGAATCCACAACAGTGTTAATATCATTTCTAGAACTACAACTACTACAGTCTCAGGAAAAATACTTAGTGAAATTATATTTGAAACAGTGCATTATCTTACCTTGTTTGTTCATTAAATTTGTTTTACGTCCTTGATAGGTTTTCTGTTTCCTGTCATTTCTGTACCAATTAAAATTTACTATCTCAGTTTCTTCTTTAATAGTAGGATCAGTTTTGTATTTTCCCAAGGAAATATCAGAAAACACATTCTTTAACGTTTCTTCCTTTGCTGTGTAAGTCTAGCTTGCATGTTGTTCTCGCTAACTTTTCATTTTCCTCATATACATTTGCTACTTTCAAAACAAAAAATGCCTAGACTCCTTCTGGCAAGGTGATTCCATATTTATATAATTTCTGGTACAGAAATTCATAATGTACCAAAAAGTTGTTTATGGTCATGCCAGCTTCCTTTTTGTAGGAATAAAAACCCTTGAATGACATATATGCCATCATGTTTTCATCTTGTAAGTAAATTTCATCTAACTTACCTGTAATGACTTTCAATCCATCTGTTCACTCAATATCTGTTATATCCAAATGTTGAACACATTCCAGTATATTCTGAGGTAACGACAAAAATACGAAGATAAGAGGTAAGAAAGAGGAAAAAAATTACAGGGGAGTTAGAGCATGAGTAAAAACAGGATGAGAATATAGGTGTGAAGAGGACTGCATGAGAGTGGAGTGTTAAGAAAGAAGAACATGATGCAAGGGTTGTCATGGAAAGGATGAGTCAAGAAGATAAGAGATTGCAATTGACTTTGCTATTTAAATTCTTGGAGATTGTAGTTTTCAGGGAAGCAAGTATATGAAAGGAATTCCACAGGCAAGAAGTGCAAACTAAGATGCCATTAGAGTAGAAATTGCGGTTACATTTGATTGGTTTCACTGTAAAAGGGCGGGACCTAGTTGCTAGTTTTTCTTTAGGTAAATCCATGAAGATAGACCATATATTTATATCTTGTTTCCACTCCATGAAGATTTCTTCACTTTGAAAAATAGGTGGCTGTTTCTTAAAGGATGCCATCTTTCTTTCAAACAAGTTTTAACATTTAACAGTAATAATAATTTTCATTGCACGAAAGAAAACAACTTTTGCTACCAATGTTAGTTTGTTAGTGACATGCTAATGTAAATCAAAGTAACACATAGCAAACTGTGACTCCATATTTTTTCCAGAAAGACAATATGAAAACAAGGGACACAACCAAGTTAGATAACAAAGTCAACATATGCAACCTACCTTGAGCAAATGGATGGCAGAGCAGAATTTGAGAGAGATAACATGAAGACAAAAGTTATGAAGAGCTACATAGGACAGAAAATTGTTTTGAGCCATGATCTCCAATGTTCTGAAAGAATATAACACACAGGAAATGATTTGTACAAAAATAAATGTAACAAACTTTACTGGAATTCAAAATCAACTTCCCAATTTCTTGTTCCAAGCTGCTAACTATTAAATTACCAATACGTGCATACTAGATATCACTACTAGCTGGCGAATTTGTCAAATTCTGACAAAGGCTATGTAAATGGGGTATAATTGTCAGAAAATAAAACAGCAACATTTATATCTAAACTTATTTATTAATGGAACTTTGTCTATATGTGTGTGTGTGTGTGTGTGTGTCTGTTACCTATAGACTCTGAAACGGCTGAACCGATTTTCTTAAAAATTTACACAGTTGTACTATAAGCATCTGCAAGTGTTCTTAGCTAGGTTTTGTGTCGAGGTACTCCCGATAAATATCGATAATTGAAAAAATCGGGTTATAGAAGGAGTGGTCCGATTTTAATCAAATTTGATACACTCATAGACAAAGACATAAGAAATGATATTCAAAAGTTTCAAGCTTGCAGTTCTTACAATAGTGCAGAAAATCAGTAATATATATATAAAAGGCAAGATTGTGTGTGTTTCTGTTTATTTGTCTGTATGTTCTTCATACAAATCTACAATTTTTATCCGATTCTCACCAAACTTCACACAAATATTCTTTAGGCTGAGTCTGTGCTCCAAGACCATGGAATTAGTTTTAAAGATTTCATTACACCCGAGCAACGCTGGGCTATACTGCTAGTCTACATATAGATGAAAGTTACAAATAGAGAAATTTTTTTGGTTTTCTGTATGCTCTGAGTTCAAGGTAAAAGTAATGAAACTTCAGTCAATTAAGCACCAGATGAAAATCATAATTTTTTCTTTATTTTTTGGCTTGAAATAATGTACTAGAAAGATTTGAGATTAAATTTATTGTATAGTTTCAGAGTTATTGAATCCTACTAAACTAATTATAACTTTCATGGCTTGGATATTGTCATTCTATGCTTACTGTAGAAAATCATCCTCATTCTCTCCATATTCCATTGGTGATAAATAAGGTCCACTCAGACAGCTTTGTCTTCTCAACCACTTTTCTGTGGAACCAACTCCCAAAAAGACTGTAATCTTAACCTGTTTATTCTAGGAGTAACCATTTAACCTATATCTAAACTTATTTATAAATGGAACTTTGTCTGCATGTGTCCGTTACCTATAGACTCCAAAACGGCTGAACCGATTTTCTTGAAAATTGACACAGTTGTACTATAAGCATCTGCGAGTGTTCTTAGCTAGGTTTTGTGTTGAGGTACCCCGATAAATATCAAAAATCGATAATCAAAAAAATTGGGTTATAGAAGGAGTGGTCTGATTTTAATCAAATTTGATGCACTCATAGACAAAGACATAAGAAATGATATTCAGAAGTTTCAAGGTTGCAGTTCTTACAATAGTGCAGAAAATTGATAATATATATATATATATATATATATAAAGCAAGATGTTTGTGTGTGTGTCTGTTTATCTGCCTGTATGTCTGTATTTTTTTAGTCCTTTTATTTTAGTTTTTGCTTCGGGTTTGGCTCTAATAGGTATAATTGTAGTTCTTTGTCTCATCCATGATACTATTTACTCAGAGGACTTATTTAGCCTTCAAAATTCAGTTTACGGCGAAAAAACTTATTTGATATCGATAACAAGAAATCAAAATTTGAATTACATCCATTCATTTTTCTTTCAGTCTACGGTTTTGCTTTAACTGGAAACAACTATTACTTTTTAGCCCAAAGAGTGTGAGCTCCAGGACCATGGATTAGTTTTAAAGCCTTAATTACACCCGAGCAACGCCGGGCTATACTGCTAGTATCTGCATAAACTGCACATCATATTCCATAACCCTATACTCTGAGTGGCTACAGGGTGAAACTCACTATGAACAAAATTGCTGGATAGACAAATGTTTGATAGTAAACTTGACTTGAGGAAACTAAAATGTAGTTCTACAGAAGAAAGCTGGCAGTACAAAAGGCTGAACATGTGAGCAAAGACAAAGTGAAAAGGGAAACAAAAAGGACACTTCGAGTTAGAAAGAAGCAATTGAAATTTCTAGGCTATATCATGAGGAAATATTTAGAAAATCTGACACCCACAGGACATATTGAAGGCAAGGGAGACAGAGGAAGTCAGTGAACTGTGCTTGTGTAAAAGATGGGCAGAACAGGGATTATGAGAGATAACTAAAGACAAACTTTACAAAGTGTTACAAAAGACAGGCAATTATAAAGAGTCATGATCAGTCCTATCCGAAATAAACACTCTTTTTTTTTTCATAACAATGATACTTATAATAATAATGAAAAAGTATTATCAGTGCAAGTTTAAAATCAGTCAAAATCAATTCTTTATTTTAAAGAATAACTCAGGGTTATTTTTTCTCTCATGCAGAAAATCACTTTCTTCATATATGACTTATTTACTAAAGGATCTTAGGTTTGTTGTAAATTGAATCACTGCATTATTAATTCATACCTGCAGACTCTTATTTTCTAATGAAAATAATTTTTTTTCGTGTCTGAATAGCAGATATTAGAAAAACAGATAAATTAAGTTTCCACATTTAATATTCAGTTCATGTAATTGGGCATTGTAAAGCATTCTTGGATTGATGAAATAAAACTATTTAATTATAGAACATTCTTTATTAAGGAAGTTATTGTCAACAATGCCATACAAGAATAACTGATACTTGATTATGGATTCTCTTCCAAAGTTATGAAGTTTTTTTTTTAATTCTGGTTTACAGTTCTCATCATATACCAATTTCTTTGAACTTCTCTTTATCTTGGTTGTTTTTATATTCATGACATTTTGGTTACAATGCTCTATGGCTTTTTAAGATATTTATTGAATTCAGTAACATTCTTGAAAGTTTAAACTAATTTATTCAAATCATAGGATTAGATAATAATAGATCAGTTTACTTTTATGGAGGGTTTGGTATGAAATTAATGATTTTTTTTTTCAAATATCTGAAGAAAGCCTGAAGATTAAGTGAGCAAAGCATTATGAATATGAAAGAAATCAAGATGAAGGCAACAGTTCTAAAGCAAATAAATCAATGTATGACATTGAAATTTTCTAGATTAATTTCCTTATTTTCACATAGAATAAATCTCGACACCAAGAAGATGAAAAAAACATTAATATACTTTTAAGTACATAAACAAACACATTTTTGATAAAATTACATGCTTACTTTCTCTCACAAAAACTCATGTTGACATGTTAGAATACATCAATATATTTGAAAATTTCTTCTTTTACTGTAGTATCTGATAATAGCTGAAATATTTATATCAAATGCAGCATGAATCATTACAGATGTTCATGGGAAACAAGCCATATGTTGCTTTTCACTGCTGATGTATTCCTTTACACAGGTAGTTTGGAAATAGGGAAATTGACCAAAAATTTCTAGGGATAGCGTATTGGCAAGTGAGATCAGGTCTTAAGGTTCAACAGACTAACATATAAATAGAATAAGGCTGTTCATATGAGCAAAAAGCCATTTGCTTTTCTTTCCTTCTGATTTGTTCTTTTATGCAGTCATTTAGAAAATAGTGAAATTGACCAAATATTTCTAGGGATAGAGTATTGGCAAGTGAGATCAGGTCTTAAGGTTCAACAGACTAACATATAAATAGAATAAGGCTGTTCATATGAGCAAAAAGCCATTTGCTTTTCTTTCCTTCTGATTTGTTCTTTTATGCAGTCATTTAGAAAATAGTGAAATTGACCAAATATTTCTAGGGATAGAGTATTGGCAAGTGAGATCAGGTCTTAAGGTTCAACAGACTAACATATAAATAGAATAAGGCTGTTCATATGAGCAAAAAGCCATTTGCTTTTCTTTCCTTCTGATTTGTTCTTTTATACAGTCATTTTGAAAATAGTGAAATTGACCAAATATTTCTAGGGATAGAGTATTGGCAAGTGAGATCAGGTCTTAAGGTTCAACAGACTAACATATAAATAGAATAAGGCTGTTCATATGAGCAAAAAGCCATTTGCTTTTCTTTCCTTCTGATTTGTTCTTTTATGCAGTCATTTAGAAAATAGTGAAATTGACCAAAAATTTATTTTTTTTATGTTAGGCATGGAACCTTCCTGATTTTTTGTATTTTTCAGTTACACATAAGCAAACTTTAATTCTGCAAACCTCTAGCTGTTTTTATAATCTGGGTTTTTTTCTCCTTTCTTTTTTTTGGAGGATTATCTTCTTGTTATGAGAAGAATAGAAAATGGTGTTTTGGGAGAAAGAAAGTGATAAGGATTTTAAAGAAAAGCACAAATCCCTTATTTTAATTTGAATGTTTTTTAATTTTGTTCATATATCATCACTATTATCAAATTATTGTTGTCATTAATGTACCTGGGAATGCTTATACTGGTTTTGTGGTTAGAAGGTTTTTTTTTATTTATCTTTTACAAGAGGTGAATCATGTTTGGCAAAAAAATCTTCCAATTGTACCTTTTAAAACCTTGAACAAATTGTGACAAAAGTTAAAAAGAAAAACTGTTTTCACTCACAAAGTCTCACTTTCTTATACTTATATTGGAATAACAATGCATACATGATATAAAAATTGCTTTTTTCTCTGTGTCAACTAAAATGATGTGTAGAGAAACATGTCATATTTTAGGAGAGAAGGTTTGTCCATCTATTAATATGTAACTCCTAATGTATCACTTTCAGGATAGGTGAACTCAAGCTTATTCCTTGATTTTTGAATCTGTCCCTGTTGTTCGCAGGATAGACTGCTAAAATATGAGTTTTTTTTATCTGCCTTCCTCACAGTGGAAAACAGCTACTCTGAAAAGACAGTCTTTAAACTTTATGCAAGAAAAGGCAAACTCAACATCAAAAATCATGGAATTGAAAAAGAATATGTTAATAAATTGTATACTATATTAACTTCAGGAACTCTTATATATCAAAAGCTTTGTTTGAAATATAATTATAAAATCAAATTCAAGTAAATTAAAGAAAAATTCAATCAACATAAGTAAAAAAAGATTATTTAATCTTCTTTCAGGGATGATATATTCTGGGTAAATCGGTCAGAGGTTCTTTGGATTTGTCAACTAACAGTCGCCATGATCAGCCTTACAGAAACCATATTAGTCCAATACTTAAGTTATAAGGTAAGTTGTTTCATCTATTTTCTGTTTGGTGTTTTATCATTCTTACCTAAGTTAATCTTACCATATGTCCCAATTTATCAGGTCAATTCTGGTGATATTTGCTTTTCTTATTGCCGTCCTCATTTTCTTAGAGTTGGGGACTATGGACAATTGTTATGATTTTAAATTCAGAGTTTTCCTTCTCCTAGACTGGTTGCAAACCGAGGCTAGAGAGCCAAGTCTACTCTGTTATGTAGCCCATACAAAGGGCTGATGGATTCATACTTTTCTTAAGTGTATTTGCATGTAAGTGAATGTGACATTTTCTACTGGAATTTGAACCTGGCTCTCCAATTTCTCATTATGAGTTGTTATTCATTACACCACCACTATGTTGATATAATCTATCATTATGAGTTCGTTTGTTTGTTTTTTTAATATATAGTAATAATGAGTGAAGCCTAATGATTGTTAGGCCTTGAAAACACTTTATTATACAAGTACATATGTTGTGGTACAGTGGATATCAGCTCAGAATGAGAAATCAGAGAGCTGAGTTCAAATTCCAGTTGAATTTGTTGCATTCACTTACACACAAATACCCCTGGCAAAGGTATTAATCTGTCACTTCTCCTTCTAGATATTGGTTAAATAGCAGGACAGATTGGGTTCAATAGCCTTGGTTGGCAACCAGTCTACTGTTGAAAGTAATGGCAACCTACTGAGAGAAAAATCCCCTACCCAGTCAGTTATGTCTCATTTTTGAGACTTGATCACTCAAACATGCATCATGTATAGCACTTAACTAATTTTGAATCTTAGTTTGTTTTATTTTTTATCATTACCCCCCAAAATAATGCCACTAATATGCAAAGGGTTACTGAGTGTGAAAGAATTTGGAAAAAAGAAAGCATTAAGAAGAGAGAACAATAAAAGAACAGGAATTAATAAGACAGAAGATAATGATTGACATTGCAGTTAAATTTTTTGAAGATCAAAGTTGAGTGGAAAGCAAGAAGCCAGAAGAGAGTTCCACAAGCAAGAGAAGAAACTGTTAGCATAGGACTTATAATAATATGAGAAGAAGAAAACATAATTAAGGTGAGAGAACAATAAAAGAACAGAAATTAATAAGACAGAAGATAAGGATTGACATTTTTTTTATGAGGCAGGGCTGATAGCCCTGCGCTCAACCCCCAAACCTGGAGGAAAGTGATTTTCTAAGTGTAACTTAGACATGACACACGGCCAAAAGTAGGAGGTACCCAGTGAGGATCGAACTCATTACTCAGTTATAATGATTCTAAGGAAACGAGCTTGCTAACCATTACACCACACCGGTATGCCCAATAGGAGTATAGACTGTGCAAAAATCATTACTTAACTAACATTTTTTCTATTGCCATTTGTAGCTGAGTTTTATTTTAATTGAATAAAGCTTAGTACTTTTACTGTTGTTCTGAGTTCAGATTTACTCTTATATATGAGCTGTGATACAGCAAAATAGATCTGTCTGCGGATGACTATTTACACTCTCACACCCTGATTGAGCCCTCTGGAAGAATGGTAGACTTTGAAAAACTAGCTACTCTGGCATTTACACATCGTTCATTCAGCAATGAATTACGACACTCTCAGCTATAGGGCATGTATAATGATAATATACATGCTAAAAGGTCTGCCGCCTCCTACCGAGCGCCCATAGCTCAGAGATAGAATCGCCGACTGATGCCAATTCTGTCAGGTTTCAATCCTGGGTAAAAAGCCATCGGCTGTCTAACTGTACTGATGAGCTGTGATACAGCAAAACAGATCTGTCTGCGGATGACTATGAATATATATATATATATATATTACAGACCAAACTTGACTAAAGCTGAAAGAAGTTGGAAGTGAGTTCTACATGCAAGAATTTTCTCAGAGTTCTCACTGATGGAACTCTCTTCCAGCTCCATGCTTTTCAGCCAACTTTGATCTTCAAATATTTGAATGCAATGGCAGTCATTATTTACAGTCTTCCTGATTACTCGTCTTTTGTTCTCGCTCCTTTGTTCTCGCTCCTTAAAAATGTTTTTCTTTTTTCTTACTCTTTCACACTCAGTAACCCCTTGTACTTTAGTTGCTTATTAGTCTCTTATCTGTGATAAAAGGTTTTCTAGGATTTAAAATAAGTCATCACCCACAAGTCCATATAGATGCTTTTGAACACTGTCAAAGTTGGAGAGTGAGGATTGATCAGCTCCGACCAAGATATGGCAGTAATATTTCAATTTTGGTTCTTTATGACTTCTATAAAGATGAAGCATTGCAAGAGGTGTCAGAAGATTTCTGGAGTATTATAAGGAACAAACCCTTTTCTTGTATCTTTAGCAATAGATTGGATATATGAATTCCACTTAAGTTCTGGGACAAACTTGAGTCACACTAGACATTCAATGCAAGAAGCATCAGTTCATCATGACTAGATAGTGTTGCAAATCACAAGGAAGAATCCCAGATATGATTGGCAACTATCTACTTTCATGTCTTATGTCTAGAGTTGAGATAAGCAACTCTCATTTACATTTCTTCAGGACATGGACAACTTGGTTCACCACTGTTTTCTATCTTCATTGTTCTTAGCCTCTATAGAAGTTGTGTTTTTGTCTGTTTCCTCAAAATCATTTACTCTGGTAATACAAATGTGTACATCTAGTTTGTTGATTTCAAAATCATATTTATCAGAATTGAAATTGGATATGGCAGTGAGTGCCAGTTGGAAAGAACATGCTATTTTAGAAATTGCAGGGCCAACTAATATTGCTCAATCTATGTTGTTATATCAGTAAAGTGCCATACGTGAAACACACTTGGGTGATCATCTCTCGAAAGAGACATGACTGACTGGGCAGAAGATTATCCCGCAGTAGGTTGCCATTGCTTTCTGCGGTAGACTGGTTTCCAGCCAAGGCTATAGAACCCAATCTCTTCTGTTATTTAACCCATAACTGGAAGGAAGAGACGGATTAATACCTTTCCCAAGGGCATTTGCACGTAAGTGAATGCAAGGTATTCAACTGGAATTTGAACTCGGCTCCCCAATTTCTAGTTCCAAGTCGATATCCACTGTACCACAACGCACATCCATATACATCAAAAATGCCTGATAGAAGCTATTTACAGCCCACTACAGACAAGGCAGAGACAGATCATGGGTACTGAACCCTCGAAGTGGAAATGCACAAATGAACCTGCAATTTACAGTGTGGGAGTGCCTGAATATACCTGCAGTTCGGTAGTACTGTATTTCACTATACAGTATTATCGCATGATCAGCTTAGGACTCAATCTATAACTTTTTGGAAATCTTCAATTTTCAAAACCATGACAAGAAGTATCTGGATATATTTAATTGCAAAAAAAGACAGGCAGCACTGGCTCAAAACACACTCAATACTGGAGATACCAGATATGTATCCAACAGAAACAGTTCAACATTCTTTTGCTTTTATAGTATCAGTCAGTTAAGTGCTATACAAGATACACACTTGAGCAATCATATCCCAAAAGAGACATGACTGACTGTGCAGAAAATTTTTCCTGCAGTAGGTTACTTTCTGTGGTAGACTGGTTGAAAACCAAAGCTATAGAACCTAATCTATCCTGCTATTTAACCCATAGCTGGAAGGAGAAGCAACAAATTCATACCTTTCCCAAGAATATTTGTGCATATGTGAATGCAACTGAAATTCAAACTCGCCTCTTCAATTTTTTGTTTTGAACCATTTTTCACTACACCACAACAAATATTCTATAGTATATGGGAGTAAGAAACTCACCAAGGTACCTATTCATACCACAAAACCAGATACAGTACTTGAGCTCGACTCTTAGAATTGGTAATTGAACTCTGGAGGGCTGGCAACCTCTGGTCAGGTATGATTTCATGATTCCAGTTGTTTCCAACATGTTAATATTTGGGTATTCAACATACCCAATCAGGCTATGGATCTCGTTTGCCAGCAAATGGTGATGGTTCCATAATGAGTGTTGGGTGTGTTCACGTGTGTACTTCAACTTGTCATTTACTCATAATCGTGATATTATACTGCTTCATAACCATTTGCACTAATAGTCAAATTGGTGACTGACTTATTTGAATTTTTCAAGTCTTTTCTTCATTCAGTCAGTTAAGTGACATACGTGATACACACTTGGGCGATCATGTCTCGAAAGAGACATGACTGACTGGGCAGAAGATTATCCCGCAGTAGATTGCCATTGCGGGATAATCATAGAATGGTTGCCGAACAAGGCTATAGAACCCAATCTGTCCTATTATTTAACCCATAACTGGAGGAAAGAGATGGATTAATACCTTTCCCAAGGGTATTTGCGTGTAAGTGAATGCCAGGAATTTGACTAGAATTCAAACTCGGCTCCCCGATTTCTCATTCCGAGCCAATATCCAATGCGCCACAATGCACATCCTCATTATGTTTCAAAAATTGTAGTTTCTTCTTTCTGATTGATGTCAACATTTACCTTTTATTTCTTATTTTCTTTAAAACTTCCTCATTTTTCCCATGCACTGTCTATGATATTCTCAACATCCATTGGTAGAACATCTTTGCTCATTATTGATTAAATTCATGCAAGAGGAATGAAAAACTGCAAAATAATAAAAAATCTCTAGAGTCATTCAGACATGATTTTTTAATCTCATTATACTAGTTGGTAATAACTATTACACTTCTTGTATTTTTTTGTTTCTACAGTTACTAATGAACTGAAATAAATCTTCTAATCATATTGACTTTTATTCAAGTGCAAAAGCCATTAACAAATTACATTATACAGAACTATCACATTTTGTTTCTACATTAATTTCACTAAGTATTTTCATAAACTTGACACAATCAGATACACATTCATATTTGCAGATATAAGCTCAAAATAGGACTGCATAAATAAAAAATTAAAAAAAAAAGTTCTCAGCAGCACAATTAAAATAACCAAAATTTGTAATGCTTGTTCAAAGGCCCAATTGAGAGCATTGCTCAATATCTTTCTATAGGTCTTCTAACCAGTTGGAAAATTGATACCATTTTAAGTTACTACATATTGCCAGGCGAGCTGTCTATCTTGTTCCACATCATATATATATATGAAATCAATTTGTAAACTTAGGTGTCGAGTGTCTCTTCCCTGAGCTTAATGGAATCACATCCTCTCTTCAGGAAATCTGATGTTGAAGTGGATTTATTTTCAGAAATCATATCTTCTTTATAGATCATTTCACCATGAAGTACTATCAGCACAGATTATGCCTACCAGCCAGCATATTTAAGTCATTTAATAAAAAGAAACCCCTATTGGATTTGGCTTGCTTTAGACTACTAAGCAGCAGAGAGTCATCTAAAGTCTGCCAGATCAAACAGTGGTTTGCCTGACAAAGGTGGATAATTGTTCAGACTCTACCTGAGTAGTCCTGGATATTTTAATAATTACAGCAGCAAGATCTCTGATTAGGGGATTTGCAGTTTTGAAGATTACAGTTGTTCCCACATCTACCCCGACATGGGGTGGTAGCACACGCTAGGTTCCCAGCTATGAGCAAATAGTTAGCCCTGCCCCCAAAAAAACACTTTGAAAGTATAAAAATACATTTTTATAGTAATACCAGCAATACACTTTTATATAAAAAGGACCAACAATACATATCTATAGCAAAATAACCAGCAATATATATTATCTATAGTTGTAATTATGCAATTGCAATCAAAATATATTTAGTTGAAGCCAAAAAATTGTGCTCAGATTATTTTAATTTCTGCATGAAATAACCAATAAATGTTGATATGTGGCTAAACAAAACTAACCAAACAACTCTGCCGGAGAATACATTTTCTTTATTAATTCTCTCAAATGCACTAGGATAATGTGAACTTCCTCATTTTCTACCCTTACAATAGCATCATTCAACAACACTCTACTTTGAGTGGCTCTTGAATTTTCTATTGAGTGAACAATAATATAAAAAAAAAGATCACTTTCTCCATAAACAATGTTATTTTTTAATCAGTTAGGTGCCATACATATGCACAAAAGAGACTCACTGGGCAGAAGATTTTCCCGCAGTAGGTTGCCATTAGTGTCTGTGGTAGACTAGTTGCCAACTAAGGCTATAGAACCAAATTTATCCTGCTATTGAACCCATTACTGAAGGGAGAAGAGATGGATTAATACCTTTTGCAAGAGTATTTGCACATAAGTGAACGCAATGAATTCAACAGGAATTCAAACTCAGCACTCCAGTTTCTCATTCCAAGCCAATATCGATTGCACCACAACGCACCTTTTAATAACTTGTTCAAATAAATCTTAAATCATTTTGTTCACACTATGAATGTATCAAGCTTTTTTAGACTTGTGAAATCAGATAATTACAAGATAAGCCATTATCGATATTTCCCTGGGGCCTGTTCAAAGTAAATGTGCATTCTATCCATAAAAAGTAATCTCCATATGACAAATCTGAAAGCTGCAAAGTAATACTTATCTTCTTTTTTTTTTTTCTTATTTCAGGGGAATATTTTACAACAAATAATTTCTTATGAATTCATCTTAGAGCTTGTCAACACAGTGCCATTTATTATCACGGTAAGTTGACTGTAACCATATAAAAATGGGATCATTTTTCTTCCTAAATTTTTTTTCCTTAGAACTTCATTATTGCTCACATGTTCAGTCCATGATATTCTCAGCATCCTTATGTAGAACCACATTTATTTTATTTCTCTTCTTCATCTATGAGGTGATTGTTCAGCATTCACTATCATATAGGAGGACCAAATTTACAGTTCTGTACTTTTTACATACTCATAGAAATTTTCCAGTTTCTTAATACTTTGCTTAGCTTTTGGAAAACTTTTTTTACTATCCCAATCTACCATTGAATTTCAATTAAAATGGGATTAATCTTCTTCTCCACTGTATGACGTTCTACTTTAAAGTAGTATCTTGGTATATCCTGAAAGTTGATGTAGAAATGGGTGAGTGAAAATTTGCACAAACCACTCATAATTATCTTATCTCCCCAGACACTAGCAGCAAAGATCTGTTACCGCTCCCCAGAGTCTTAGACCAGGAAATAAAATATAATTTCATGTGTACATGTCATAATGATTGATGTAGAAAAGAATGAATGAGTGAGAACTTGGACAAACCACTCTCCCATAATCAACTTACCTCTCCAGACGCTTGCAGTAAAAATTTATTTTGCAGAGCCTGTTTTTATATGGGCCAAAAAAATAATATAATTACACAAATTGTGTATTCAACTGTTTAATGTCAGAATGATTGATGTAAAAAAAAGAGACGATGAGTGAGAATTTAGGCAAACCACTCTCCCATAATTATTTTACCTCTGAGACAGTAGCACTTTGATAGCTATTATTTAAAACATCAACCTTGACTGATCCAGATCAAAAACCAAAATGTTAAAAAATAAAATACAAAGTTTTCAGTTAGTTTAAATCTTGTGTTCAATGAAGCATGCATCCATCTTCTATCCTCATGATTCCCATCCATCTCTTATTTTTTCTTCAACATCCCCTGTACCTTCATTTTTCTCCCCCCCTCTCTGTGTATGTAACCACCTGTGCACCATTGGTGGTCTTGCCTTGCTAGGGATGAAATGATTATAAAATAAAAAAATAACCAGTCAAAGTGCCTCAAGATAGGGTAATGATTTCTGTTTTATAATTATTACTCAGTAGTTAGTTCTACCCTCACTAGGTGCCCCCATTCAATATTAAATAACCCAACAAGAGCTGACGTCATTTCTTTTGAATCTCAAAAGACGTCATCCTATAAGTTCTGTATTTTGGGAAATAACACCAGTGACACACATTCACTAGTGTATTAATTTCTCTGGAAGACTTAGTAAAAGTCAGTGTTATAAAACTGTCACCAAGATATCTCTGGATGAACAGGTTTTATTAAATAGCACTAATTTCCATCAGCTGGTCTGTCCATAAGAGTAAGGAAGCTGTACAAATTAAGTTTTGATTGGTTCTCCATACAAAAACAGAAAATATCTCTTGTAGAAATCTGAAGCCTTGCTGAAGCAGAATAAATTTAAATTCCTTTTCACCAGCCTGTTTTAATCTTGTTCATTCTTCTTTGTAACATCCAAGGCATCAAACAAAGAATTTGCTGATCTGTGCATTGGCTTCAGTTCTGTTATTATTTTGGGTGACTCATCTTAACCATGCCACTTTAAAATGGACACATCCTTTTGATAAATTCTTTTTATAAGAAACAAAAATCAAAATTTTTTCTTTTCAGTTTTTCATTATTTATTTTATTTGAGTGTGTGTTATATTTGAAAACCTGAGCCAGAAGGCAGTATGAAATCTTTAATATTCTTCAAAAATGATAGAAACATGATAGAATTACAATGGATTTTCCAAATGTTGAATGATGATGATGATGATAATTCTAGAATGCCTTAAAGCATATAATATTACTGGAACAATAACAAAATTGATATTTAAAGTGACAAGCTTGTTCAATTCATTGACTGAACAGGGATTAGGAGGGATAGCAAAAGACAAATGTTGCTAAGAGCTACAAATAACAGGATGTTGTAGAGAGTCATGATCATCCACATCCTGAAGAACATAGCACATAGAAGAAGGTGAACTATACATTTAACTGCAGTAGCAGATTCTCTCACCAATATACAAGGAGCCATTCAAGGATATTCACTGTCATACTCACAATACCATTGAATACAATCTTATAAAAATGTAGAGAAAGATACCAACTTAGTAATGAAAAGCAAGACGTGGGCCAGTTGATTTTTGTCTGAATTTCTAGGATGAGGAGTTACCATTATTTACACTATAATCAGACTAGTGTTCTTTTCAACTGCAACAGAGCACTTAAAACATGACAGCCAGCAGCAGAAGTTGCAACCTAATAAACAGTAAATTAAAGCTCTAAGTTTACTCCAGGTAGTGGGTAAGTACACTGATTTGTGAATTTGGTAACATAGTTGTTGTGAGTTCAATACTTGGGCCAGATAGTATGTGCTTGCATTCAGTAGAAATAACATTACTAAATAAAAATAAGAACTAGATGATATCCCTAGACATAACTAGTGGAAATAGAACAGTCTACCTCTGTAGATTAAATAAAGAGTTCAGTTTAGAATTCTCTGTAGGTTACCCAAATTGTTATAAACCTGAGGAGGGCCTGAGTGCACAATGGCCAAAATGTTGTGATAGCAACAACAAAGATGAATACAATTGTCTGAATACAAATAGTGTATTAACGAGATCATAGGTTTAAAATTCAGTATTTCCACATCTTCGTTACATAATTATAATTAATACTTATGTTTAAATCTCCCTACTCCTACACATGGATGTGCATTGTGGTGCAGTGGATATCAGCTCAGAATGAGAAATCAGGGAGCTGAGTTCAAATTCCAGTTGAATTCCTTGCATTCACTTATGCACAAATACTCTTGAGAAAGGTATTAATCCATTTCTTCCCTCGAGTTATGGGTTAAATAAGAGGACCAATCTACTGCAGAAAGGAATGGCAACCTACTGTGGAATAATAATCTGCCAGTCAGTCATGTCTCTTTCGAGAGATGATTGCACAAGCATGTATCATGTATCGCACTTAACTGACTGATTCCTACACATATATAATTCTATCAATAAAAACATTACTTTAGTCTTATGAAGTTGTGGGTTACCTCCACATAGCTTTGCTAGTTTTGCCAAGAATTTGTTAGAGGGCACGCTCAGGCAGTTATAAAAATGAGAGACTTCCTGTTTTTCTCTCTCTTTCTTACTTTTCTTTCCAGTATGCTGGAGTGACAATACCAACTGACATCTCCCTAGATATGTGAATATCCTTCCTATTAGTAATTGAATTTTTTCACACACACACACACACATGTGCCCTTTCAATATAATTCATAATTGTAATGTCTTTCTTTTTTTGCATTTATACTTGTATTGGGTTGTTACAAAAATAATAGCTGTTTGAAGTGTTGTATTTTGGAAAGTCATTTTAGCATAGTATTCTTGGTATATATTAGGTAAATTTTGGTATGCATAATAATCTAGGTATGCTCTTTAATAATTTTTAACTTATTTTCAGAAAGAAATAGTCTTAAAGTATAGAAGCCCTTCATTTACTTTTTTTATTTAACCTTAGGAATACTTTCAGGCCAACACATCTTCAGAAGGAATCATTGGCATACTTTTGACAAAAGCAAAAAGATAACTGATTGCAAGGACTAATAAATGAAAAGGGTAAAGTTTGGAACCCAATTAAAACAATTTATTCATGTTGTGATGTAGCTCAAACACGTGACATAAAGTTCACAATATATAAAGGACTAATATCGTGTAGCGACAGTGGAGTTGATAGCTGACAGCTAGCACAGTTGTTGTCTACTCCACTCACAAGTTGTTGCCGCCCTGCACAGACGGATCCTACTGTATCTACCAAGAATAAACGCATTACTTACTTATATCTGTGTATTGTTATTCCTCCACAATACAACAATTAGTAAAAAGAATTTATGAATAAGAAAATACTAAAGGATCTAACAGAGTCTAAAATAAAAAATTACTCACTGTGATGAATTATCTTTTTGCTTTCATTAAAGGTATGCCAACAATTTTTTTTTTTTGAAAATGGGTTAGCCTGAAAAGATTCCTAAAGGTTAAATTTTTAAAAAATGCCTATATATATATATATATATATATATATATATATATATATATATATATTGATTGTTTAATACTTAGTCTTTGGTCATAATAGGGTTAGACCAGTACACATTTGTATTAAAAAGTGTTCAATACAATTATATTGTAGAACTTTTGAATATTTTGCATTTTTAAACAAGTTATTTCGCTACCTTGATTTCTACCATGAGTGGTGTCTTCAGGTGATTTTCAATAAGTTCCCACTCATGGTAGAAACCTGGGTAGTGAAATAACTCGTTTAAAAATGGAAAATATATATATATATATATATATATATATATAGTCATCCGCAGACAGATCTGTTTTGCTGTATCACAGCTCATCAGTACGGTTAGACTCCGATTGCTTTTAACTCAGGATTGAAACCCGACTGAATTGGCATCAGTCGGCAATTCTACCTTTGGGCTATGGGCGCTCCGTAGAAGGAGGCAGACTTTTTAGCATGTATATTATCATTGTACATGCCCAATAGCCAGAGTGCTCTCATTCATAACTGAATGATCGATGCATATTCATTTGATGAGGCTAATTTTCATTTAAAAATGTTATTTCTGGAACACTTAAAAAGACCAAGTTTAGTCTCATTAACATTTTAAGTATTTTAAACAGGGTACATCAGTGAATGCTCTTTGATAATCCAATCTCAATATGAGCTTTTTAATCTGGTTCAATTTTTGTAGCAATTCCGCTTTGTATTAACTGATATTAAGACCTTTTGCATCATTTCTGACACTTACACTTCTGTAAATCAAGATATAAAATTGTAAAATATTTGACTTTCATAACATTCACCTGACATTCACAGGAATCTCAGGTGTTTTCTTTGAATTTTGTCTAGACAAAAAGAATAGAACAATAATTGTACCAGGTGGACCCAAAATTTGGCTTCCATTTGAAAAATTAGTTTATTAAATACATATAAAAGTTATTAGATTTTTTTCAATTGTAACATAATTTTAGTGTCATCTTGTATAAATATCAGTGATCTAGACATTGCCTTTTTTTTTTCAACATTTATTTAAGATAAATATATCAAAGTTAAGTGAAAATTAAATTCTTCATTCTATCAACTGAACAGATTTTTTAACTTTTTTTAGATTTGATCAAAACAATAGCTTGAAAATTCTGAAAAAGATTTTATATCTGCACATATGGTAAATCCAAGATGCTCAAAATATTTTCCTCGTGCAGGTATAAGTTTCTCTATCAAGCCTGGTAGAGTTTAAAGCTCTCTATTCAGAATTTTGGTGGGTAAGGGAGAATATTCTTCACTCTGAACCCCCACTCCCACAGGCACAATTTAACAAACTTATTGGTATTCAAATGAAGAAATAACATGTTAATTTTATTGTCTCCAAAACAAAACTGTTTCTTTTAAGCATCTGTGAGAAACGTTTTGTATCTTCCATCAGCATGTTTGACAATGACCTCAAGAAGAATGACTTCTTTGCAACTTCTCAGATTAACATTTTCCATTGAAATGAAACAGAAAGATTATATTGAATCAAATGCTAACACAGCTGCTATAAAAGTCAGTTCACTATGTTGTGCTATAGAATTTTCTTGCCAGAATCTATCTTATATATTTATAAGTTTATTGTATATTCATGCATTGAATAGTTTTGCTACATCTGATCTAGAGTTTCTGTTATTTATTTAGAGATTCTTAATAAATAGCAGAAACTAGAAATATTTGCAATCTCATTGGTTTTGACCTGGCATTTTTGCTGCAGTCACTTTCTTACCACCATAACATAGATTCTCTGTACCTTTTCTACAAATATTTTCAAGATAATTGTTCTGATAAACTTTTCTTTATGGTACTTAGATAATATGTCTTCAAGTGAAGTACTATATTGGTGGCAATGTCTCATCATTTTATAATTGTAATGGCGAGATGTGTTGTGTTTCTTACATTCTTCTATTTAACCAGATGTTGACTGCTTGATGACTAAAGGTGAATAACAAATTTGAGTTCTGCGCATGGGATCGATGTATATCTTTTGATAACAAAACAATTATTTTTCGTTACTAATTTAGTAAGCTGATGTTAAAAAAATATATTGATCAATAAAAAAAGGAATTGCTTACCAACTGAAGAGATAACCAGTGAAAAACGAGAAACTGAGAAAAAATAACAAGTCTATGCGAACTTTAGTTTTGTTATAAAAAAACTTACATGAATCAAACATCAAACAGAGACGAGAGACAGAGTCATGTGGAGACATAGCTTCGGCGTTGAGCAAAAAGCTTCCCCTTACCATCAATGTCACTGTTGACAAAGGACATCAGCTGACACTCTTTTGTCTTTTCTTTCTCTTTCCTTTCTTCCTATCCCTTCACAGCATCACTGGATAGCAGTTTATGTTTTGTATATTTGTAAATAAATTATACATTTATTTTCCCAAAGTCAGATGTATTCTTTTTTTTTATGAATTTATGATTGCTGAGGCAAAGAAAAGATTCACCATATAGCAATAATGGCAATAGCTACAGTTCTGTCATCCAGGTCACCCATTCCTTCGCTTCCACAACAGATGGAACCACAAGTTCTATGCTAACAGTTTCTTCACTCACACTTCTCACTTGTGGAAATCTCTTTCAGCTTCTATCTTTTTGGCCAACTTTGGTCTTCAAAAGCTTTTCTTTCCTTATGGTATCTCAAAATTAGTAATCACTTGCATCTTAGTTACTTTATTGTTTTACTTGAGGTTAAATGATTAAAAGAATTCCATGTTACTATTTTTAGAATTTATATAATAATAATATGAAGATGATAGTCATAATTAAGCTTAATTATTATTCAAATACTTTCACTGGTATGATATAATAACTGATGGAGAAATTTACAAACAAGTAAAGAAAAATAATTCCATAATTAGCAATTAAAAGATCTGGATTTATCAACTTTGGATTAACATTTTTGTTAGTTTATATTTAATTAAAAATTTCTCAGAAACTGATTGCCTGATTGAACTGAAAACTGCTTTATTCCTCAAGTTTAAGCATTTTAACAGAGTTGCAATGTCAAATGTTATCTTCTGTCTTCTTATGGTCCTGGGCATGATTGTAAACTGCATCCAGCAACAAGGCCTCTGATTGGGAGGTTGTGAGGAGCATGGAACTACCTCTCAGTTGCTGTTGTTCCCAGGTCCCTCCTGACCCAGAGTGGTAACACCTGTTAGGATCCCGGCTATGGGCAAATAGTTAACCCCCAAATGGGGGTCAAAACACTATGAAAGTATTAAAATAGACTTTTATAGAAAAATATACAGTTTTGAAGAAAAAGTTTTACCAACAAATCATTTTTTAAGAAAAAATTACTACCATAATACATTTTTGAAAGAAAAAATTATTTTCAATAAAACATTTTTGAATACAAAACTAAAAGATATTTTCAGTTTTCAAAAATAAAAATGAATAAAAATAAAAAATTTTCATTAAAATCTAACTAAATCAACCTTCTTACTATAACTGAACATTTAAAAAATACCTTAAAACCCCACCTTTTTGGCATTAAATAACCCACAGAGGTTGATATGCTATTAAACAAAACTCAAACAGTCTTCTTAATTCTTGTTCATTTATTGTCCTTCTTTAATGTTTTCTCATATTCTCACACAATCAGTAACCTTATGTCGTAGTGGCTTTATTGCCTTGCTTGGAATGAAATGATTAAAAAAAATATTTCCATAGCAAATGTTCTACTAAACTTCATTTTTTTCTTTTACCAGTTCAGACATTCACAGCTAGAACATACCAAGCTATGTCCACAAAGTTGAATCACCCTCATTTCCTCAAAGAGGAAATTCAAATCAGACAAATTATTCTCCTTAAAAATTTCTTTGGCATTAAATGATCCACATGAATTGATGTGCCATAAAATCAATCAATCGATCAAATCAGACAGCTTTTTCTAAAGAAATGCTACTTTGCAAAACAGACACCTGTGTGGATAATTCCCTGAGTGCTACAACAGTCAGTCAGTTAAGTACCATGCGCGATACACGCTTTGGGCGATCATGTCACCAAAGAGACATGACTGACTGGGCAGAACATTATCCCGCAGTAGGTTGCCATTGCTTTCTGCGGTAGACTGGTTGCCGACCAAGGCTATAGAACCCAATCTGTCCTGTTATTTAACCCATAACTGGAAGGAAGATATGGATTAATACCTTTCCCAAGGGTATTTGAGCGTAAGTGAATGCGAGGAATTCAACTGGAATTCGAACTCGGTTCCCCGATTTCTCATTCCGAGCCGATATCCACTGCGCCACAACGCACATCAACATTAGCCTTTAATTCAATAGTTATATATCTTCCTTATCCTCATCATCTTCACTCCTTTTGAGAAAGAGTGATAACAGTGAACTTGAGGAGAAACTTATTTACCTGCAAAGATTTTATAAATATCATTGTCCTTGGCATAATGATAAACTAAATCTTACAGCAAAGCCTCTGATCAGGAGATTGGAGGTTTTGAGGGCCTTTTAATTGCTGTTGTTCCCAGATCCACCCTGACCTGTGGTTGTAGCACCAATTAGGTTGCAGCTTATATAAATAGTGAGCCCCCAAATAAAAAAATCAAGTGTTTATTTTTATAATAAAATTATCAACAATACACTTTTATAGCAAACTGACAATTAATACAAAAGTATAAAAAATATATTTTTATAAAAAAAATTACCAACAATATATTTTTGTAGTGAAGTTACTAGCAATAGATTTTTTTAAAAAATTACCTACCAACAATATATTGTATCATCTACAAACAATATATCTAACAAAAAACATGCGTTTACCCAGAAAGTATAAAGTTATGTACAAAATGTTTAGATTTCAGCATTAAATAAAGATGTTGCTATGTTAAAAAAACAATCAATGAAAAAATTATAAATTTCAGCGAACAGTAATGCTAACTGATTAGGTAATGAATGCTGAATATTTCCTGAATAGATATGGCTAATTTTGCAACTTTAAATTTAATTGAAGTAATCTTTACTTTAAGTGGCTCTCGAGCCTTGTATTATGTACACAAAAGTATTAAAAAATGTAGGTATGTCAAATGAAAGGATAAAAATTGTATTGTATTAATACAAGTGCTTGAAATAATAAGCTAGGTTCTTTAGTCGACACACAACAATCTTAAATGCCAAATAAAACTTTCCCACCATATTATAAAAAATCCCTGATTAAACCTTGCCTTATGAGTTAATTAATAATCTTTTTGATTTTACTTTCAGATATTTAGTGTCTCATTGCGGAATCTTTTTATTCCTGTTTTTCTCAATTGCTGGCTGGCAAAATCTGCCTTGCAAAATATGTTTGTAAGTATATCAATCTTTTTCCATGACATTTAATATGCAGCTGGTGTATTATGCATATAACAGCCCTATTGTGTCAGTAATGGCTCCATTCATTTTTGATCACAGGCAATCTTTTTTATCTTGATTTCCAATGCACAACTTAGATTCGAAACCCAAAGCCAAAACTTGTTAAAAATATATTTTTCCTCTTCCCAAAATGTTTAGTTTGTTCATGCAGAAAATAATTAAAGTTAATATGAAGAAGAATGGCATATCAGAAAAGTCAGTAGACAGTAATAAAAAAGTGGAGCTCCTATTTCTTCTTTTGAAGCTGAAACCATATTTATTTAATTCAATATCCAATGATGGCTCTCCACAGACTTCTATTCTTTATCATTTATAAATTGCCATGACTTCTTGGGAAGGGTAGTGGTGTGGTTTTTCATTGCATTCTCCATGGCTTTGAATTTAAAGTTGTCCAATCTACTTTCAGGACATAGTTGATCATGGCTTTTCACAGATCTTTTTTCTTTATTATATATAAATTGCCATGACTTCTTGAAAAAGATAGTGGAGTGGTTTTCCATTTCCTCCTCCATTGTTTTCAAGTCAATATTTGGTTATCAATATACTGGCTCTCACTGATCAGAAAAACCTGGTGGGGAAGCTGCTTTAGTCACTGATAAGTTGATCATGCAGTAAGTAGTATGTGTATTGGTAACAGTAACACTCATAGAGTGATCTTTCACACGTATATTGTCCCCGACAAATATACATTAAAAAATTGCTTTATTTGTATTATTTTGAAGATGAAAAGCTTTGCTGATTGAGCCAAACAATTCCAGAAATGTTGGGATTATCTCTGTAAGGTCTCACTGTAAATATAAAATGCTATGTTTCCATGTATATTTTCTTTGTGCAACAATTTTCATATATCATCCAGATACTACACTTTTGCCCTAGGCTGAAATCAACACTCTGGTCTTAATCAGAGTTCACAGATACTCTGGTTTTTAGCAGAAGTGCTGATCCAATCTAAACTTATTTATAAATGGAACTTTGTCTGCATGTGTCCATTACCTATAGACTCCGAAATGGCTGAACCGATTTTCTTGAAAATTTATACAGCTGTACTATAAGTGTCTGCAAGTGTTCTTAGCTAGGTTTTGTGTCAAGGTACCCCCAATAAATATCGAAAATCAATAATTGAAAAAATCGGGTTATTGAAGGAGTGGTCCGATTTTAATCAAATTTGATACACTCATAGACAAAGACATAAGAAATTATATTCAGAAATTTCAAAGTTGCAGTTCTTACAATAGTGCAGAAAATCAATAATATATATATATATATATATAAAAGGCAAGATGTTTGTGTGTGTGTCTGTTTATCTGCCTGTATGTCTGTATTTTTTTCAGCCCTTTTATTTTAGTTTTTACTTCGGATTTGGCTCTAAGTAAGTATAATTGTAGTTCTTAGTCTCAGCCATGATACCATTTACTCAGAGGACTTATTTAGCCTTTAAAATTCAGTTTTAGGATGACGAAAACTTATTTGATATCGATACCAGGAAATCAAAATTTGACTTACATCCATTCATTTTTCTTTCAGTCTACGGTTTCGCTTTAACTGGAAACAACTATTGCTTTTTAGTCTTTCGTGCCAACGTCCAAAGAGTCTGAGCTTCAGGACCATGGATTAGTTTTAAAGCTTTCATTACACCTAAGCAACACCGGGCTATACTGCTAGTAATTACTAAATCATATGCATACAACATCTTCTAAGGTAGATTGTTTTTACATTCTCTCAGAAAGGCTTCAAGAACAATAATAAACAGCAAAGGACTCAAAACAAATTCCTGGTGCACTCCTACCCTCATACCAAACTTATCTCCCATAGTGTTGTTGATTCTTATTGCACTGTTGTTATTCCTATACATGGCCATTCTTCTTCTTCTATGTGCTCTGTCCCTTCAGGACGTAGGCGATCATGGCTCTCCGCGTCTCCCTATCCCTTGTGGCTCTTAGTATGTTTGCTCCTGTTGCTCCTGGCAACCCCCGTTCCGTCATCCACCTGATCAGGCCCTGCAAATATGTTATCCGCTGCCTTCCTCTGTCTCTCCTTCCTTCTATCTGACCAGTCAGTATCAGGTTCTCCAGGCTCTCCTTCCTCATTGCATGTCCCAGGAACTTCAGTTGTCTCTTCCTGATGCTCAGCATCAATTTCCTTTTTGTTGCCATTCTTTCTAACACCTCGTCGTTGCTTGTATGCTCAGTCCACGATATCCGTAGCATCCTTCTGTAGAACCACATTTCGGCCGCTTCCAGTTTTGTCCTCATTTTCAATGATATTGTCCAGCATTCACTGCCGTATTGAAGAACTGACATAATGTAGCAGTCTAGCACTCTTTTCTTCGTTTCTATTGAGATTTTCCTGTGTGTTAGTATTTTGCTCATCTTCTGAAATGCATCCTTTGCCATGCCAATTCGCCTTCGGATCTCCGTGTCGCACTTTTCATCTTCTGTTAGAACACTTCCTAGGTACTTAAATTCTTGTACTTGTTTGATTCTGTTATCCTCCACTTGTATTTGGCATTTTGGGTTGTATCTTTTGCTGATGACCATGCACTCAGTTTTCTTAAAGTTTATTTGTAGTCCTTTCTTGTCACTCTCCACTGCTACTTTCTGTATGAGGTCTTGTAGTTTACTTTCCGTGTCCGCAATCAGCACTGTATCGTCCACATACCTTATGTTGTTCAGGTTGTGGCCTCCAATAACAAATCCTGGCGTGTCATCTAGGGTCCTCAAAATATTCTTGCTGTATAGGTTGAACAAATCCGGTGAAAAGACACATCCTTGTCTTACGCCTTTTTCTATCTTTGTGTATCTACTGAGGTCGTTACCTGTCCGTATGCAGGTCGTTTGCTGCCAGTAGAGATTCTTGATTATTCTTATGTCTTTGCCGAAAATGTCGAGGTTGCCTAGCATCTCCATCAATTCTTTGTGTCGTATTTTGTCGAATGCTTTTGCGTAAACCATTCATCAACACCTAATTTTTTCATAGCCCACTTTACAATCCTCCTAGGGACCTAATCAAATGCATTTTCTATATCTGCAAAGGTAAAATAAAGCTTTTCCTTCTTTCCAAGCTATCTCTCCTGCAGTTGACATGCTATAAATATAGCATTCATAGTATTTTTACCAGGTAAAAACTAAACTACATTGCATTTTTGTCAACTATCTCTCAAATTTTCTGTTCTGTAACTCTTTCAAAGACCTTCATCATGTGTTCTAATGTTTTCAACCCTTTATAGTTTTCTCTATCCATGGCCTCACCATTATTCTTGAAACAATTTTCGATTATGCTTGTGTTCCAATATTCTGATATTTCATTCTCTGAAATGATTTGGTTAAAAAGATTTGTCATCCACTCAGTGCTTAAGTCACCAGAAGGTAACAACATTTCTGATACTATACCAGATGTCTCAAATGCCTTCCTCTTCTACATCTTATTTAAGGCCTTTTTCACAGACTTCTCATCAAGTCAGGGGTGTGGCTTGTTGACAATCAAGTTATCCCTATCCAACTCAAATTCCTGATTTAGTAGTCTCTGATGGTGCTCTTTCCAAGCCAAATGCTTTTCTTGATTGCTCATAGCCAAATTTTTTCTGTCATTCCTCACTCATTGGTCACCAACAACATCTTAGTTTGTTGTGGTCATTTGCTTAGCAATCTTAAATACTTTGACTCTGTTATCCTCTCTTTTTAGCATATCTCTAAATCTTTCTTCTTCTGCTGCTGCTGATGCTCTCTTTCTGTTATAATCTACTCTTTTTGGCAGCTATTTTAGTTTCCAAGTAGTCTTCTTTGCTACCACATCATTTCCAGCTTTTCAAAAATCTAACTTTTCTTTTTACAGCTGCATCAACGTTAACATTCCACCACCAAGTTACCCTATGCCTAGGTGGTTTCTTTGTCCAACCACAAGCTGCATCTAAGGATGCCAGCAGGTTCTCCTTAATCAATTTCCAAAGGTCTTCAACACTAGTATTTTAACTCTCTACTTGAGCTAATCTCTGAAACTCATCTTCAAAATCTACTCTGTTTGCATCCTCCTTTAAATTCCAGACCTTTCTTTTCAGCACAAAAAATTTCTTAACTTCTTTTTTTACTGCACAGATCATTATATCCATTACTAGCGGGTCTTCCTGCGTAACCTCCTTCACCGGAATAAACTTAACATCCCTAACTCTCTTTCTATCATTGTTTCGTACCAAAATGGTATCAATCTGAGTCTTAGAAGAACCTGATGTGTATGTTTTGAATCAACTATTGTGTTTCTTGAAAAATGTATTACATACTATAATATTTTCAGAGCTTATCCCATTTCAAGTATTCTTTCCCTCTCTAAATTTCTAATACCATACCCAAAACCTCCATTTATTCCTTCATAACTATTTGCATCCTTCCCGACATGTTTGTGAGGTCACCCCCAATAGTGACTAACTCATTTTCACTAACTCTGGAAACAAGTAAGATCAAATCTTCATTCTTTACAGCCACAACCAGCCCTTGTTGTCAGGTGTGTGTGTTGATATGATTGCTACAATATGCTTGCCAATAAGTAGCTTTATCATCATTAAATTGTCATTTACATGTTTTATGTCGACGATTTTATCAATCTACTTCCTAGCAACCAGTATCCCAACACCACCTAGACCTAAGTTATTTTCAGCCCAGAACATCTTGTATTCACTATCCTTCCCCATTATCAATCAAGCAGACGCACATCTCCATCTTACTTTCTGTATGCAACATGCATCAACCTTCCTCCTGGTCAACAACCTCCCCAGCATGACCTCACATCATACCAACATTCAGACATCCTAATCTGAAGTTCATTGCCTTTGTGGTTTTCGATTGCTGGTTGATGATCTGGCCTTGTTCAGGATTAACATCAGCCCTACTGTTTGCAGAACCTTCATCAATGACTCCAACCCTGTTAACACAGTTTAGATTAATATGTAATTGGAACATGATGAGATATTGCAGCAAGTTTTACAGCTGTATGCTCTTACTAACACCAACTAGTTAAGGAGACTGAAAACTCTAGAAAGATGACCAACCAAGGTTAGAAATTTTAGCTTACCCTTTGCTACACAGAGTGGGTATAGAGGTTTGTATTTCAGAGATTTTCCTTCTCTTAGGCATGTTGCTATCCTAAGCTAAAGGCTCTTACTCACCTAACTGTTTCTTTTTTTTTCTTATTTTTTCTGGATTTCTTCAAGATCTGTCTATATTTCTGAGATGAGGTATTGTAATTATTTACACTATTTCCAACTGTTGTCCTCAACTTCATTTTCGCAGTGTTTCAGCCAGTGTATGCTCTGACATTTTTCAGTTGGTATAAATTTGGAATTTTAAACTGAGCTCTTTATTTAGTCCATGTTCTAATTCTATGTGCCATTCCTATTTTGAATATCTCAGTATCAGTAAATTCCCTTTAATAATTCAACTTTCCAAGTTGCTGTCACCTGGGATTGAACTCACAACTCTTTGGATTAAATCACTCAGAATTACTGAACCAACACTTTTATCCACTATGCTATCAGTGAGTGAATTTGGGGAAATTATAAACTTAATGTCTCGGTAAACATTTCTTAGCAGAGCTCATATTAGAACTTCTGTTATTGTTGTTTTTCTATAACTGTTTGTTTTATTGGTTCTCAAATTGTATTTGTGTCTATGCTTGGCTGACTTAGGAGATTTTGGTGCTGGTTTCTTAAGTTTCACAATTACTATTATAATGACATTATTTTTGTATGTTTGTCTGATGTTAGCATAGCATAACAAAAACAGTACATTGTAGTACAATTTTTACTAAAGCAATTCTCTTAAAATGTCTAAACTTGTTGAATAAAGCAGCTTTCAGTTCAATCAGACCATTAGTTTCTGAGTAATTTTTAATTAAATATAAACAAACAAAACTGTTGGTTGGAATTTAATAAATCTAGATCTGTTAACTGCTAATTGCAGAATTATTTCTCTTGACCTGTCTGTACATCTCTAGATTAATTATTATGACATGCCAGTAACAGCACTTGAATAATAATTAGTAATGATAATTAAGCTTAGTGGTGGTTCTCATTTTCATATAATTATAATAAAAATTCTATAAATAGTATCTTAGCATTTTTTAATCATTTTACTTTAAGCAAAGCAATGACGCCTTTAAGATGCAAGGGGTTATTAAGCGTAAGATATTATGAATAAAGAAAACATTATGAAGGAGAGAGAGAACAATAAAAGAACAGGCATTAAGAAGACAAAAGGTTACAATTGACATTGTATTTAAATTTTTGAGGATCAAAAAATGGGAAGTGCAAGAGAAGAAAATGTTTGTATAGAAATTTTGATTGCAACTATCAAATAATGAGACCCAGCTACTAATCCAGTCGTGCACTTAAATTCATAAAGTCAAAGTATCAAAGAGAAAACTTTATCAGAATAATTATCTTGAAAACATTTATAGAAAATAATGAGACCCAGCTAATAATCCAGTCGTGCACTTAAATTCATAAAGTCAAAGTATCAAAGAGAAAACTTTATCAGAATAATTATCTTAAAAACATTTATAGAAAATAATGAGACCCAGATAATAATCCAGTCGTGCACTTAAATTCATAAAGTCAAAGTATCAAAGAGAAAACTTTTATCAGAATAATTATCTTGAAAACATTTATAGAAAATAATGAGACCCAGCTACTAATCCAGTCGTGCACTTAAATTCATAAAGTCAAAGTATCAAAGAGAAAACTTTATCAGAATAATTATCTTGAAAACATTTATAGAAAATAATGAGACCCAGCTACTAATCCAGTCGTGCACTTAAATTCATAAAGTCAAAGTATCAAAGAGAAAACTTTATCAGAATAATTATCTTGAAAACATTTATAGAAAATAATGAGACCTAGCTACTAATCCAGTCGTGCACTTAAATTCATAAAGTCAAAGTATCAAAGAGAAAACTTTATCAGAATAATTATCTTGAAAACATTTATAGAAAATAATGAGACCCAGCTACTAATCCAGTCGTGCACTTAAATTCACAGAAGTCAAAGTATCAAAGAGAAAACTTTATCAGAATAATTATCTTAAAACATTTATAGAAAATAATGAGACCCAGCTACTAATCCAGTCTACCTTAAATTCATAAAGTCAAAGTATCAAAGAGAAAACTTTATCAGAATAATTATCTTGAAAACATTTATAGAAAATAATGAGACCCAGCTACTAATCCAGTCGTGCACTTAAATTCATAAAGTCAAAGTATCAAAGAGAAAACTTTATCAGAATAATTATCTTGAAAACATTTATAGAAAATAATGAGACCCAGCTACTAATCCAGTCGTGCACTTAAATTCATAAAGTCAAAGTATCAAAGAGAAAACTTTATCAGAATAATTATCTTGAAAACATTTATAGAAAATAATGAGACCCAGCTACTAATCCAGTCGTGCACTTAAATTCATAAAGTCAAAGTATCAAAGAGAAAACTTTATCAGAATAATTATCTTGAAAACATTTATAGAAAATAATGAGACCCAGCTACTAATCCAGTCGTGCACTTAAATTCATAAAGTCAAAGTATCAAAGAGAAAACTTTATCAGAATAATTATCTTAAAACATTTATAGAAAATAATGAGACCCAGCTACTAATCCAGTCGTGCACTTAAATTCATAAAGTCAAAGTATCAAAGAGAAAACTTATCAGAATAATACCCTAAAACATTTATAGAAAATAATGAGACCCAGCTACTAATCCAGTCGTGCACTTAAATTCATAAAGTCAAAGTATCAAAGAGAAAACTTTATCAGAATAATTATCTTGAAAACATTTATAGAAAATAATGAGACCCAGCTACTAATCCAGTCGTGCACTTAAATTCATAAAGTCAAAGTATCAAAGAGAAAACTTTATCAGAATAATTATCTTGAAAACATTTATAGAAAATAATGAGACCCAGCTACTAATCCAGTCGTGAATTTAAATTCATAAAGTCAAAGTATCAAAGAGAAAACTTTATCAGAATAATTATCTTGAAAACATTTATAGAAAATAATGAGACCCAGCTACTAATCCAGTCGTGCACTTAAATTCATAAAGTCAAAGTATCAAAGAGAAAACTTTATCAGAATAATTATCTTGAAAACATTTATAGAAAATAATGAGACCCAGCTACTAATCCAGTCGCACTTAAATTCATAAAGTCAAAGTATCAAAGAGAAAACTTTATCAGAATAATTATCTTGAAAACATTTATAGAAAATAATGAGACCCAGCTACTAATCCAGTCGTGCACTTAAATTCATAAAGTCAAAGTATCAAAGAGAAAACTTTATCAGAATAATTATCTTGAAAACATTTATAGAAAATAATGAGACCCAGCTACTAATCCAGTCGTGCACTTAAATTCATAAAGTCAAAGTATCAAAGAGAAAACTTTATCAGAATAATTATCTTGAAAACATTTATAGAAAATAATGAGACCCAGCTACTAATCCAGTCGTGCACTTAAATTCATAAAACAAAAGTATCAAAGAGAAAACTTTATCAGAATAATTATCTTGAAAACATTTATAGAAAATAATGAGACCCAGCTACTAATCCAGTCGTGCACTTAAATTCACAAAGTCAAAGTATCAAAGAGAAAACTTTATCAGAATAATTATCTTGAAAACATTTATAGAAAATAATGAGACCCAGCTACTAATCCAGTCATGCACTTAAATTCATAAAGTCAAAGTATCAAAGAGAAAAACTTTATCAGAATAATTATCTTGAAAACATTTATAGAAAATAATGAGACCCCAGCTACTAATCCAGTCGTGCACTTAAATTCATAAAGTCAAAGTATCAAAGAGAAAACTTTATCAGAATAATTATCTTGAAAACATTTATAGAAAATAATGAGACCCAGCTACTAATCCAGTCGTGCACTTAAATTCATAAAGTCAAAGTATCAAAGAGAAAACTTTATCAGAATAATTATCTTGAAAACATTTATAGAAAATAATGAGACCCAGCTACTAATCCAGTCGTGCACTTAAATTCATAAAGTCAAAGTATCAAAGAGAAACTTTATCAGAATAATTATCTTGAAAACATTTATAGAAAATAATGAGACCCAGCTACTAATCCAGTCGTGCACTTAAATTCATAAAGTCAAAGTATCAAAGAGAAAACTTTATCAGAATAATTATCTTAAAAACATTTATAGAAAATAATCAGACCCAGCTACTAATCCAGTCGTGCACTTAAATTCATAAAGTCAAAGTATCAAAGAGAAAACTTTATCAGAATAATTATCTTGAAAACATTTATAGAAAATAATGAGACCCAGCTACTAATCCAGTCGTGCACTTAAATTCATAAAGTCAAAGTATCAAAGAGAAAACTTTATCAGAATAATTATCTTGAAAACATTTATAGAAAATAATGAGACCCAGCTACTAATCCAGTCGTGCACTTAAATTCATAAAGTCAAAGTATCAAAGAGAAAATCCTTTATCAGAATAATTATCTTAAAAACATTTATAGAAAATAATGAGACCCAGCTACTAATCCAGTCGTGCACTTAAATTCATAAAGTCAAAGTATCAAAGAGAAAACTTTATCAGAATAATTATCTTGAAAACATTTATAGAAAATAATGAGACCCAGCTACTAATCCAGTCGTGCACTTAAATTCATAAAGTCAAAGTATCAAAGAGAAAACTTTATCAGAATAATTATCTTGAAAACATTTATAGAAAATAATGAGACCCAGCTACTAATCCAGTCGTGCACTTAAATTCATAAAGTCAAAGTATCAAAGAGAAAACTTTATCAGAATAATTATCTTGAAAACATTTATAGAAAATAATGAGACCCAGCTACTAATCCAGTCGTGCACTTAAATTCATAAAGTCAAAGTATCAAAGAGAAAACTTTATCAGAATAATTATCTTGAAAACATTTATAGAAAATAATGAGACCCAGCTACTAATCCAGTCGTGCACTTAAATTCATAAAGTCAAAGTATCAAAGAGAAAACTTTATCAGAATAATTATCTTGAAAACATTTATAGAAAATAATGAGACCCAGCTACTAATCCAGTCGTGCACTTAAATTCATAAAGTCAAAGTATCAAAGAGAAAACTTTATCAGAATAATTATCTTGAAAACATTTATAGAAAATAATGAGACCCAGCTACTAATCCAGTCATGCACTTAAATTCATAAAGTCAAAGTATCAAAGAGAAAACTTTATCAGAATAATTATCTTGAAAACATTTATAGAAAATAATTAGACCCAGCTACTAATCCAGTCGTGCACTTAAATTCATAAAGTCAAAGTATCAAAGAGAAAACTTTATCAGAATAATTATCTTGAAAACATTTATAGAAAATAATGAGACCCAGCTACTAATCCAGTCGTGCACTTAAATTCATAAAGTCAAAGTATCAAAGAGAAAACTTTATCAGAATAATTATCTTGAAAACATTTATAGAAAATAATGAGACCCAGCTACTAATCCAGTCGTGCACTTAAATTCATAAAGTCAAAGTATCAAAGAGAAAACTTTATCAGAATAATTATCTTGAAAACATTTATAGAAAATAATGAGACCCAGCTACTAATCCAGTCGTGCACTTAAATTCATAAAGTCAAAGTATCAAAGAGAAAACTTTATCAGAATAATTATCTTAAAACATTTATAGAAAATAATCAGACCCAGCTACTAATCCAGTCGTGCACTTAAATTCATAAAGTCAAAGTATCAAAGAGAAAACTTTATCAGAATAATTATCTTGAAAACATTTATAGAAAATAATGAGACCCAGCTACTAATCCAGTCGTGCACTTAAATTCATAAAGTCAAAGTATCAAAGAGAAAACTTTATCAGAATAATTATCTTGAAAACATTTATAGAAAATAATGAGACCCAGCTACTAACTAGCCTTCCGGCACTTAAATTCATAAAGTCAAAGTATCAAAGAGAAAATCTTATCAGAATAATTATCTTAAAAACATTTATAGAAAATAATGAGACCCAGCTACTAATCCAGTCGTGCACTTAAATTCATAAAGTCAAAGTATCAAAGAGAAAACTTTATCAGAATAATTATCTTGAAAACATTTATAGAAAATAATGAGACCCAGCTACTAATCCAGTCGTGCACTTAAATTCATAAAGTCAAAGTATCAAAGAGAAAACTTTATCAGAATAATTATCTTAAAACATTTATAGAAAATAATGAGACCCAGCTACTAATCCAGTCGTGCACTTAAATTCATAAAGTCAAAGTATCAAAGAGAAAACTTTATCAGAATAATTATCTTAAAAACATTTATAGAAAATAATGAGACCCAGCTACTAATCCAGTCGTGCACTTAAATTCATAAAGTCAAAGTATCAAAGAGAAAACTTTATCAGAATAATTATCTTGAAAACATTTATAGAAAATAATGAGACCCAGCTACTAATCCAGTCGTGCACTTAAATTCATAAAGTCAAAGTATCAAAGAGAAAACTTTATCAGAATAATTATCTTGAAAACATTTATAGAAAATAATGAGACCCAGCTACTAATCCAGTCGTGCACTTAAATTCATAAAGTCAAAGTATCAAAGAGAAAACTTTATCAGAATAATTATCTTGAAAACATTTATAGAAAATAATGAGACCCAGCTACTAATCCAGTCGTGCACTTAAATTCATAAAGTCAAAGTATCAAAGAGAAAACTTTATCAGAATAATTATCTTGAAAACATTTATAGAAAATAATGAGACCCAGCTACTAATCCAGTCGTGCACTTAAATTCATAAAGTCAAAGTATCAAAGAGAAAACTTTATCAGAATAATTATCTTGAAAACATTTATAGAAAATAATGAGACCCAGCTACTAATCCAGTCGTGCACTTAAATTCATAAAGTCAAAGTATCAAAGAGAAAACTTTATCAGAATAATTATCTTAAAAACATTTATAGAAAATAATCAGACCCAGCTACTAATCCAGTCGTGCACTTAAATTCATAAAGTCAAAGTATCAAAGAGAAAACTTTATCAGAATAATTATCTTGAAAAACATTTATAGAAAATAATGAGACCCAGCTACTAATCCAGTCGTGCACTTAAATTCATAAAGTCAAAGTATCAAAGAGAAAAACTTTATCAGAATAATTATCTTAAAAACATTTATAGAAAATAATGAGACCCAGCTACTAATCCAGTCGTGCACTTAAATTCATAAAGTCAAAGTATCAAAGAGAAAACTTTATCAGAATAATTATCTTGAAAACATTTATAGAAAATAATGAGACCCAGCTACTAATCCAGTCGTGCACTTAAATTCATAAAGTCAAAGTATCAAAGAGAAAACTTTATCAGAATAATTATCTTGAAAACATTTATAGAAAATAATGAGACCCAGCTACTAATCCAGTCGTGCACTTAAATTCATAAAGTCAAAGTATCAAAGAGAAAACTTTATCAGAATAATTATCTTGAAAACATTTATAGAAAATAATGAGACCAGCTACTAATCCAGTCGTGCACTTAAATTCATAAAGTCAAAGTATCAAAGAGAAACTTTATCAGAATAATTATCTTGAAAACATTTATAGAAAATAATGAGACCCAGCTACTAATCCAGTCGTGCACTTAAATTCATAAAGTCAAAGTATCAAAGAGAAAACTTTATCAGAATAATTATCTTGAAAACATTTATAGAAAATAATGAGACCCAGCTACTATCCAGTCGTGCACTTAAATTCATAAAGTCAAAGTATCAAAGAGAAAACTTTATCAGAATAATTATCTTGAAAACATTTATAGAAAATAATGAGACCCAGCTACTAATCCAGTCATGTACCTGAATTCATAAAGTCAAAGTATCAAAGAGAAAACTTTATCAGAATAATTATCTGAAAACATTTATAGAAAATAATGAGACCCAGCTACTTAATCCAGTCGGCACTTAAATTCATAAAGTCAAAGTATCAAAGAGAAAACTTTATCAGAATAATTATCTTGAAAACATTTATAGAAAATAATGAGACCCAGCTACTAATCCAGTCGTGCACTTAAATTCATAAAGTCAAAGTATCAAAGAGAAAACTTTATCAGAATAATTATCTTGAAAACATTTATAGAAAATAATGAGACCCAGCTACTAATCCAGTCGTGCACTTAAATTCATAAAGTCAAAGTATCAAAGAGAAAACTTTATCAGAATAATTATCTTGAAAACATTTATAGAAAATAATGAGACCCAGCTACTAATCCAGTCGTGCACTTAAATTCATAAAGTCAAAGTATCAAAGAGAAACTTTATCAGAATAATTATCTTAAAAACATTTATAGAAAATAATCAGACCCAGCTACTAATCCAGTCGTGCACTTAAATTCATAAAGTCAAATATCAAAGAGAAAACTTTATCAGAATAATTATCTTGAAAACATTTATAGAAAATAATGAGACCCAGCTACTAATCCAGTCGTGCACTTAAATTCATAAAGTCAAAGTATCAAAGAGAAAATCTTATCAGAATAATTATCTTGAAAACATTTATAGAAAATAATGAGACCCAGCTACTAATCCAGTCGTGCACTTAAATTCATAAAGTCAAAGTATCAAAGAGAAAACTTTATCAGAATAATTATCTTAAAAACATTTATAGAAAATAATGAGACCCAGCTACTAATCCAGTCGTGCACTTAAATTCATAAAGTCAAAGTATCAAAGAGAAAACTTTATCAGAATAATTATCTTGAAAACATTTATAGAAAATAATGAGACCCAGCTACTAATCCAGTCGTGCACTTAAATTCATAAAGTCAAAGTATCAAAGAGAAAACTTTATCAGAATAATTATCTTAAAACATTTATAGAAAATAATGAGACCCAGCTACTAATCCAGTCGTGCACTTAAATTCATAAAGTCAAAGTATCAAAGAGAAAACTTTATCAGAATAATTATCTTAAAAACATTTATAGAAAATAATGAGACCCAGCTACTAATCCAGTCGTGCACTTAAATTCATAAAGTCAAAGTATCAAAGAGAAAACTTTATCAGAATAATTATCTTGAAAACATTTATAGAAAATAATGAGACCCAGCTACTAACCAGCTCTATAATTTAAATTCATAAAGTCAAAGTATCAAAGAGAAAACTTTATCAGAATAATTATCTTGAAAACATTTATAGAAAATAATGAGACCCAGCTACTAATCCAGTCGTGCACTTAAATTCATAAAGTCAAAGTATCAAAGAGAAAACTTTATCAGAATAATTATCTTGAAAACATTTATAGAAAATAATGAGACCCAGCTACTAATCCAGTCGTGCACTTAAATTCATAAAGTCAAAGTATCAAAGAGAAAACTTTATCAGAATAATTATCTTGAAAACATTTATAGAAAATAATGAGACCCAGCTACTAATCCAGTCGCACTTAAATTCATAAAGTCAAAGTATCAAAGAGAAAACTTTATCAGAATAATTATCTTGAAAACATTTATAGAAAATAATGAGACCCAGCTACTAATCCAGTCGTGCACTTAAATTCATAAAGTCAAAGTATCAAAGAGAAAACTTTATCAGAATAATTATCTTAAAAACATTTATAGAAAATAATGAGACCCAGCTACTAATCCAGTCGTGCACTTAAATTCATAAAGTCAAAGTATCAAAGAGAAAACTTTATCAGAATAATTATCTTGAAAACATTTATAGAAAATAATGAGACCCAGCTACTAATCCAGTCGTGCAATTCTAAATTCATAAAGTCAAAGTATCAAAGAGAAAACTTTATCAGAATAATTATCTTAAAAACATTTATAGAAAATAATGAGACCCAGCTACTAATCCAGTCGTGCACTTAAATTCATAAAGTCAAAGTATCAAAGAGAAAACTTTATCAGAATAATTATCTTGAAAAACATTTATAGAAAATAATGAGACCCAGCTACTAATCCAGTCGTGCACTTAAATTCATAAAGTCAAAGTATCAAAGAGAAAACTTTATCAGAATAATTATCTTAAAAACATTTATAGAAAATAATGAGACCCAGCTACTAATCCAGTCGTGCACTTAAATTCATAAAGTCAAAGTATCAAAGAGAAAACTTTATCAGAATAATTATCTTTGAAAACATTTATAGAAAATAATGAGACCCAGCTACTAATCCAGAATGCACTTAAATTCATAAAGTCAAAGTATCAAAGAGAAAACTTTATCAGAATAATTATCTTAAAAACATTTATAGAAAATAATGAGACCCAGCTACTAATCCAGTCGTGCACTTAAATTCATAAAGTCAAAGTATCAAAGAGAAAACTTTATCAGAATAATTATCTTGAAAACATTTATAGAAAATAATGAGACCCAGCTACTAATCCAGTCGTGCACTTAAATTCATAAAGTCAAAGTATCAAAGAGAAAACTTTATCAGAATAATTATCTTAAAAACATTTATAGAAAAATAATGAGACCCAGCTACTAATCCAGTCGTGCACTTAAATTCATAAAGTCAAAGTATCAAAGAGAAAACTTTATCAGAATAATTATCTTAAAACATTTATAGAAAATAATGAGACCCAGCTACTAATCCAGTCGTGCACTTAAATTCATAAAGTCAAAGTATCAAAGAGAAAACTTTATCAGAATAATTATCTTGAAAACATTTATAGAAAATAATGAGACCCAGCTACTAAATTCAGTCGTGCACTTAAATTCATAAAGTCAAAGTATCAAAGAGAAAACTTTATCAGAATAATTATCTTAAAAACATTTATAGAAAATAATGAGACCCAGCTACTAATCCAGTCGTGCACTTAAATTCATAAAGTCAAAGTATCAAAGAGAAAAACTTTATCAGAATAATTATCTTGAAAACATTTATAGAAAATAATGAGACCCAGCTACTAATCCAGTCGTGCACTTAAATTCATAAAGTCAAAGTATCAAAGAGAAAACTTTATCAGAATAATTATCCAAAACATTTATAGAAAATAATGAGACCCAGCTACTAATCCAGTCGTGCACTTAAATTCATAAAGTCAAAGTATCAAAGAGAAAACTTTATCAGAATAATTATCTTGAAAACATTTATAGAAAATAATGAGACCCAGCTACTAATCCAGTCGTGCACTTAAATTCATAAAGTCAAAGTATCAAAGAGAAAACTTTATCAGAATAATTATCTTAAAAACATTTATAGAAAATAATGAGACCCAGCTACTAATCCAGTCGTGCACTTAAATTCATAAAGTCAAAGTATCAAAGAGAAAACTTTATCAGAATAATTATCTTGAAAACATTTATAGAAAATAATGAGACCCAGCTACTAATCCAGTCGTGCACTTAAATTCATAAAGTCAAAGTATCAAAGAGAAAACTTTATCAGAATAATTATCTTAAAAACATTTATAGAAAATAATGAGACCCAGCTACTAATCCAGTCGTGCACTTAAATTCATAAAGTCAAAGTATCAAAGAGAAAACTTTATCAGAATAATTATCTTAAAACATTTATAGAAATAATGATCTCAATACTACTCCAATGCAGCACTTAAATTCATAAAGTCAAAGTATCAAAGAGAAAACCTACTGGAATAATTATCTTGAAAACATTTTATAGAAAATAATGAGTCCAGTTACTAATCCAGTCGTGCACTTAAATTCATAAAGTCAAAGTATCAAAGAGAAAAACTTTATCAGAATAATTATCTTAAAAATATTTATAGAAAATAATGAGACCCAGCTACTAATCCAGTCGTGCACTTAAATTCATAAAGTCAAAGTATCAAAGAGAAAACTTTATCAGAATAATTATCTTGAAAAACATTTATAGAAAATAATGAGACCCAGCTACTAATCCAGTCGTGCACTTAAATTCATAAAGTCAAAGTATCAAAGAGAAAACTTTATCAGAATAATTATCTTAAAAACATTTATAGAAAATAATGAGACCCAGCTACTAATCCAGTCGTGCACTTAAATTCATAAAGTCAAAGTATCAAAGAGAAAACTTTATCAGAATAATTATCTTGAAAACATTTATAGAAAATAATGAGACCCAGCTACTAATCCAGTCGTGCACTTAAATTCATAAAGTCAAAGTATCAAAGAGAAAACTTTATCAGAATAATTATCTTAAAAACATTTATAGAAAATAATGAGACCCAGCTACTAATCCAGTCGTGCACTTAAATTCATAAAGTCAAAGTATCAAAGAGAAAACTTTTATCAGAATAATTATCTTGAAAACATTTATAGAAAATAATGAGACCCAGCTACTAATCCAGTCGTGCACTTAAATTCATAAAGTCAAAGTATCAAAGAGAAAACTTTATCAGAATAATTATCTTAAAAACATTTATAGAAAATAATGAGACCCAGCTACTAATCCAGTCGTGCACTTAAATTCATAAAGTCAAAGTATCAAAGAGAAAACTTTATCAGAATAATTATCTTGAAAACATTTATAGAAAAATAATGAGACCCAGCTACTAATCCAGTCAAAATTCTTAAATTCATAAAGTCAAAGAATAAAGAGAAACTTATCAGAATAATTTATTCAAAAAACATTTATAGAAAAATAATGAGACCCAGCTACTAATCCAGTCGGCACTTAAATTCATAAAGTCAAAGTATCAAAGAGAAAACTTTATCAGAATAATTATCTTAAAAACATTTATAGAAAATAATGAGACCCAGCTACTAATCCAGTCGTGCACTTTTAAATTCATAAAGTCAAAGTATCAAAGAGAAAACTTTATCAGAATAATTATCTTGAAAACATTTATAGAAAATAATGAGACCCAGCTACTAATCCCAGTCGTGCACTTAAATTCATAAAGTCAAAGTATCAAAGAGAAAACTTTATCAGAATAATTATCTTGAAAACATTTATAGAAAATAATGAGACCCAGCTACTAATCCAGTCGTGCACTTAAATTCATAAAGTCAAAGTATCAAAGAGAAAACTTTATCAGAATAATTATCTTGAAAACATTTATAGAAAATAATGAGACCCAGCTACTAACTATAGTCGTGCACTTAACTACAAAGTCAAAGTATCAAAGTAGAAAACTTTATCAGAATAATTATCTTGAAAACATTTATAGAAAATAATGAGACCCAGCTACTAACCCAGTCGGTAATTTAAATTCATAAAGTCAAAGTATCAAAGAGAAAACTTTATCAGAATAATTATCTTAAAAACATTTATAGAAAATAATGAGACCCAGCTATTTCAATCCAGTCGTGCACTTAAATTCATAAAGTCAAAGTATCAAAGAGAAAACTTTATCAGAATAATTATCTTGAAAACATTTATAGAAAATAATGAGACCCAGCTAATAATCCAGTCGTGCACTTAAATTCATAAAGTCAAAGTATCAAAGAGAAAACTTTATCAGAATAATTATCTTGAAAACATTTATAGAAAATAATGAGACCCAGCTACTAATCCAGTTCAAAATTTAAATTCATAAAGTCAAAGTATCAAAGAGAAAACTTTATCAGAATAATTATCTTAAAACATTTATAGAAAATAATGAGACCCAGCTACTAATCCAGTCGTGCACTTAAATTCATAAAGTCAAAGTATCAAAGAGAAAACTTTATCAGAATAATTATCTTGAAAACATTTATAGAAAATAATGAGACCCAGCTACTAATCCAGTCGTGCACTTAAATTCATAAAGTCAAAGTATCAAAGAGAAAACTTTATCAGAATAGAATTATCTGAAAACATTTATAGAAAATAATGAGACCAGCTACTAATCCAGTCGTGCACTTAAATTCATAAAGTCAAAGTATCAAAGAGAAAAATCCTTTATCAGAATAATTATCTTAAAAACATTTATAGAAAATAATGAGACTCCAGCTACTAATCCACAGTCGTGCACTTAAATTCATAAAGTCAAAGTATCAAAGAGAAAACTTTATCAGAATAATTATCTGAAAACATTTAGAGGAAATAATGAGACTCAGTTACTAATCCAGTCGTGTACTTAAATTCATAAAGTCAAAGTATCAAAGAGAAAACTTTATCAGAATAATTATCTTGAAAACATTTATAGAAAATAATGAGACCCAGCTACTAATCCAGTCGTGCACTTAAATTCATAAAGTCAGCATCAGCAGAAAAAACTTTATCAGAATAATTATCTTGAAAAACATTTATAGAAAATAATGAGACCCACAATAATCCAGTCTGCACTTAAATTCATAAAGTCAAAGTATCAAAGAGAAAACTTTATCAGAATAATTATCTTGAAAAATATTTATAGAAAATAATGAGACCCAGCTACTAATCCAGTCGTGCACTTAAATTCATAAAGTCAAAGTATCAAAGAGAAAACTTTATCAGAATAATTATCTTAAAAACATTTATAGAAAATAATGAGACCTAGCTACTAATCCAGCCTGCACTTAAATTCATAAAGTCAAAGTATCAAAGAGAAAACTTTATCAGAATAATTATCTTAAAACATTTATAGAAAATAATGAGACCCAGCTACTAATCCAGTCGTGCACTTAAATTCATAAAGTCAAAGTATCAAAGAGAAAACTTTATCAGAATAATTATCTTGAAAACATTTATAGAAAATAATGAGACCCAGCTACTAATCCAGTCGTGCACTTAAATTCATAAAGTCAAAGTATCAAAGAGAAAACTTTATCAGAATAATTATCTTGAAAACATTTATAGAAAATAATGAGACCCAGCTACTAATCCAGTCGTGCACTTAAATTCATAAAGTCAAAAAGTATCAAAGAGAAAACTCTATCAGAATAATTATCTTAAAAACATTTATAGAAAATAATGAGACCCAGCTACTAATCCAGTCGTGCACTTAAATTCATAAAGTCAAAGTATCAAAGAGAAAACTTTATCAGAATAATTATCTTGAAAACATTTATAGAAAATAATGATACCCAGCTACTAATCCAGTCGTGCACTTAAATTCATAAAGTCAAAGTATCAAAGAGAAAACTTTATCAGAATAATTATCTTGAAAACATTTATAGAAAATAATGAGACCCAGCTACTAATCCAGTCGTGCACTTAAATTCATAAAGTCAAAGTATCAAAGAGAAAACTTTATCAGAATAATTATCTTGAAAACATTTATAGAAAATAATGAGACCCAGCTACTAATCCAGTCGTGCACTTAAATTCATAAAGTCAAAGTATCAAAGAGAAAACTTTATCAGAATAATTATCTTGAAAACATTTATAGAAAATAATGAGACCCAGCTACTAATCCAGTCGTGCACTTAAATTCATAAAGTCGAAGTATCACAGAGAAAACATCTGTTTGACCTCATCCAGTCTTTCCTCTCTAACCGCACATTGAAGGTGGTATTAAATGGGCATGCCTCCCAAAACTACCATACGAACGCGGGCGTCCCTCAAGGTTCTATCCTAGGTCCCACGCTCTTTCTGATCTACATTAATGATCTCCCCGACACCATTAGATCCCAAGTTGGCATGTATGCCGATGACACAACAATCTACTCTCGCATCGACCAGAAACCAGGTGTGGATGACAAAGTGAACCTCGCTGCCATACTTGAAAGGGGCCTCCAATCTGTCGTGGCCTGGGGTAGGAATTAGCTGGTAAATTTCAATGCCTCTAAAACGAAGCTGTTATCAACTAACCACCATAGACAATTGCATCTACCTCCCATTAGCATGGGACAGGCTAGCCTCCCAGAGAGTAAAATACTACGCCTCCTTGGCCTTACACTTTCGGCAGACCTCAAATGGAATGACTATATTGAATCCATTGCCAAATCTGCTGCTATGAAAGTCGGCTCCCTGTGCAGGGCCCGGAAGTTTTTCCCACCTGAATCTATTCTGCACATATACAAATCTACCATCCGCCAGTGTATTGAATATTGCTGCCATATCTGGTCGGGTGCCCCTGCTGCTCTCCTTGGGCTTCTTGACAAAATACAAAGGAGGATCTGTAACGTGGTTGATACTGACTTGGCAGTCCGGCTGCAGCCGCTCTCTCACCAGCATGATGTGGCTTCCCTGTGCCTCTTCTATAAGTATTTTCATGGCTACTGCTCCGATGAGCTTAGATCACTGGTGCCACCTACACAAGATACTAGATTAGCAACTAGGTCCCACCCTTTTACAGTTAAACAAATAAGATGTAACTGTAAATTCTACTCCAACAGCTTCTTTTCTCGCGCTTCCCGCCTGTGGAACTCCCTTCCACAACTCTGCTTTCCCGACAGTTACAATCTCCAGGTGTTTAAATGTAGGGTCAATAAACATCTCCTATCACACTAACTCCCAATTATTCTCAGAACACTCTCATCTCCCCAACCCTCATTCTCGGTATCCTTACCCGCCTATCACCCACCCTCTGACATTTCCTATATTTAATCATCCTTTCTCCACTCTACATAGCCCCCTGCGCAGTAGTGGCAGTGACATGCCTTGCTCGGGGTGAAATGCTTATAAAAAAAATAAAAAAAATATAAAAAACAAAAATAGTTGATCATCTAAATACTAAAAGCTTGGACTCAGCAACAGAATTTCCTTTCTATACACTGTTTTTGAGAATACATCAAAATTTTGTACCTTACAAGAAAATATTAGTGTTTCTGTATCAAGCACAGTAAAATAAGCAAGCATTTAAACACACACACATACACATAAGTGTCTTATTAGAAAGCCCATCTAATGACAGATGGAATACAACTCATTTACTCACTTGAAAAACTCTGATTTAGATAGCAATCATTCATATAATTTTTTTTCTTTAGGATGTAGTGATTTATTTTTTATTCATTTTAAAAGAATAGATACTTTTTCGACAAACCTATTTTCTTTTTCACTTTTAAATATATTTTTGAAGACAGCAACAAAAAACAATTTTTCATGTAAAAGTTGACATAGTCTTTTTAATAGAAAACAAAAACATTAAATTTTTTCTTACTTCACTTAATCACCCAAGCATCTGGCATCCTCCTCTCACCAATTAATTTATCAATTTTTTTACATTACAGGTGAGGCTGGATATATTAACATGCCTTATATTTCATCTCAGTGTTATCTGACATTAAATCCAGACTCCTTAAATTCTTTTTTAATTTTTTAATTCTTTATTCTGTTTTTATGCTTTTCTATTTGGATGATAATCTTTATGAATTCCTTTTAATAAAAATTTTTACTCTAATTTTACAGAACGACCTTCACAGAGTAATGCAGAAATCACAGTCGGCGCTTGGACAACAATTAATGATTTTATGTGCCACCTTCTTTTGTTTAGTTTTTACAAGGTCAGTATTCAGCCATATTCACCTACAAGAAGTCCCCCAGGTCATACACACTAGCCAAATATTCATCCTACAAACAGAAAAAGTTATTTATGTTATTTATATGTGGATTATTGACCTCATCTTTGTTGTGGCTTCCACAATATTTTGACTGTTGTTTTCTTCCACCTTCATCAGGTGTATGTCACTCTGGGTAACTTAGGTAATTCTGAAATGAACCCTTTAATTACCTATAGGTTACCTGCATTGATATGCACTTAATGGAAGGTGCAGAGCCCAATGGCCAAAATATTGAGATAACAAAAACAAAGATGATGACAATAGACCATTTCTCAATAGTGTTAATAATAATTCTTTGTCCAAGAGATTCAAATAGAAAAATAGATGAAAATTGTCATAGAAGTTGTCTTAATATAAGATTTATACACAAACAGCATTATCAACAAGACATCTAATTTCAAAAATTCTTTCTGCTATTATGTTAAATCCATTTGAATTTCTTACTTTAGACATAGCTTCATAGAGCAGGCCATGAAATGTTGTAATCACAAAGATGAAGTCAATAGTCTGAATATTAACCTAAGGTAAATGATAATAAATCCTCATCCCAGAAATTCAGACAAAAAATTCCCATTTTGGACCTGAAAGAAAGAAAGAGAAATGAAATTATTCTATCTAATTTCATCAATATTTTCAAGCTGTTTTTAAGCTACCTTATGGATAAGGGTAGAGAACAGACCACAGCACTGAGATGAGGATATTCTGAAAATAACTTTTTTTTACCATTCCCATCCTGTCCACCTTTGTTGGTATAACCCATGTAAAAGAATAGTGGAAAATAAATATAGTTATCATTTAACAAGCTGTAAAAACGTTAGATTTGATTCTAATATAATACATAATATATATTAGCAGGGTTGTCAAAGCAGGTGCCGTTAACCCTGCAAGGAGTTAATGTAATAGGATCGAATTAAGGACAATAAAAAGGAGGATTTATAAATTTAAGCCAAATTTTATTTACAAATCTGGCAAAAATATGGACAGAATGATTGTGAAGTCGGGCAGTGCCAATCGGAAGATCGCCTTGTTTCAGAGTGATAGACTAGAGGCTGGCAAGGCAGAGGTAGCCTGTTCGTCCTCAGGATGATGGTTGCTGGAGGTTCTGCTTGGTAGTTCCTGGAAGGACTGTTGCTGGCGGCTGGTGCTCCTACTGGTGCTGCTGCTGGTGGTGGTTGCTCCTGTTGCTGGAGTCCGGTAGCCCTTAGAAGGACTTTCGCATATGTAAACGGTTAGTCCTTAGAAGGACTATTGCATATGTAATCAGAGAGTCCTAAAAAGGACTGTTGCATATATAATCAGAGCGACTGGTTTCGCTGAGGCTGCTACTGCTTCTGACTTCTGGCTACTGGTGGCGGCTGCTGCTGCTGGATTTGGCTAATTAGGTGGAGTGCAGCTGGTTTCACTGGGGCTGCTATGGTTGCATGGTACTGGTAGCTGCTGCTGCTATGGTTGGCAACAAGGGTCAGCCAGGCGCAGGTGTAAGGGGAGCACATTGCTCAACCCTGGAGCTGAAGATCTTGGTTGAAGGAATCGGCCATGTTTTTGTCAGCCACAGTCAGCAACATCGCCCAGTTAAAAATGTCTTTTGGTTGTCGATTAAAATTTAACTTCCACTTTTGAATGTACACATGGGTTTTATTTGGGCACCATGTGTACATAGATTAGATTCAGGTCATTGTTTTTAGGTAGGAGTGCTTGTGTATGTTTATTTTTCGTTTTGTTTTTGTTTTTCTGTGTTTTGACTTTTGGAAATGCTGAGTCACCAGAAATTAATGGCTTCACTCTGTTTTCCATGGTGACACTCTTAGACGTTTGAATAGCCGGCAGTAACTTCCGGCCAGGTGTGATAATATATTGAGATTTATGACTTGGGTTCTTTTCAGAAAGTAAGCCAATTCTCGGCATAATTTCAGAGATATCTGACAGTTTAGCATGAAATTTGTTTTTGGTTTAACACATTGCTGAAAAATCTGATTTATATTAAGAAGGAAGTCAAATATATGTGAAAACTGGAGATGACTGATTTTAAAGCCAAATACCAGTTCTATGAACAGAAAAATAAGCTGTCATAGAAGTTCTTTCACTTCTCTAGAATCACTGTATCAACAACATTTTCAACAAGACATCTCATTTTTAAAATTCCTTTAGTCGTTATACTAAATTCACTCGAATTTTCTACTCTAGTCATAGCTACATAGTGTTAACTATAAGAGAAATGTTTGAATAATTTTCTAATGGTTATATTATAATGATAAAAATTCAGCAAACTTACTATTTTTTAACAGTTTTAAGAGAATCTAATAAAACATTATTTTGACTTACTTAATTACTTTCTTTTTCTGGCTCCATTTGACTAAATTGGAGCACTGTGACTTATCAGACTATAAAAATGTTATTATTGTTATTGAGAATTTACAAGCAAGGCACTCAATTTTGTCAGCTGTGAATGTGAGAACTTCAAAATTATTGAGTAGTGAAGAGATCACAAGTTTACTGTTGTTTTTTGCAAAGTCACCAGTCGTCTTTATCTGTCAAACTTGCAGGATGCTATGTGTTGCTTCATTCTTTTAGTAAACAACAGCTAAGCGTCATTTAAGACATGCTTTCATTTATTGCTTGGTTGGGATGAAAGTGTCAATGCTGACTTTCATGCAGGAGGAGACCTTAGACATGCTTTCTTATTCATGTGTAAACATTCTCAATATCAGAGTGTATATAAATATGAAAGTGAGCATAAAAGTCAACACCTAGCAACATGCTTAAATGCAATCTTTAGACCAGTATCCACTTACATACACTAGCTGTAAAGCCTGACATTGCTGGTTTTTTTAGTGGTTATGTTGAAATGGTAACATCAAGTATTTATTCAAAAAACTCCAGTATGAGGTTGCCGTGATGCATAAGTCAGCTAAAAAATACTAAGTATTGGTTTTTGTTGTATGTGTAAAATGGAATTCATGCTTGGTCAATTTTGCCAATAAACAGGAATGATGTATGTGCAACTGGAAGGAAAGTGGGTGGGCATTACAGGAACCTGTAATGTGATGCAGAAGAAGTGGATGCATTGTGCATGCAATGTTGGAGGGGTCAGCATCTTGTAGAAAACATGAAATTGTTATGGTATATGATAAGGTAGAAGTTACAAAAAGACACAATTTTTGTTGGAATACAACTAAGTTTTTCAGAGAAATGATCACAAAAAGTAACATTTTCCATTAAATTTTGCTGTACCCTCTATGTAAATTGAAATTTTTGTTGGCATATCAAGGCATCAGACTTTGATCTACCAGTGACTCAATTTTGGTTGAGTTTGAGTGAAGGTTCTCTCAGAAAAATGTGTAAAAGACCACACAAAATTATGTTTGCTGTTTATTTTTGATGGACCCTCTACATTGATTCAAAAAAAAATTTTCTGTCTATCAAAAGTTCAGACCAGTTACCTGATTTTGATTGAATTTGCATTAGGCCTCTTAGAGAAGAGTTTGTAAATTCTAAGCGTTTCAGCGATTTTTGCTGTACTCTGTGAATTGATTTGAAAAATTTTTGTGTACATCAAAGATTTGTGTCATGATCAACAAGTGACCTAATTTTGGTTGAAATTAGACCAAAAGTTTTGGAGGAGTAGTGTTTGTTAGAATGGAGACACAAACACACACAGACAGGCAGACAGATCCATTTTATATATATATACACACACACACACACACACACTCTTTATAAATTCAATCTTTGCCAAAAAAGAAACTGCATCCAGCAGCAAGGTCTCTGATTGGGAGGTTGTGAGAAGCATGGAACCACCTCTTAATTGCTGTTGTTCCCAGGTCCACCCTGACCCGGAGTGGTAGCACCTGTTAGGGTCCCAGCTATGGGTAAATAGTTGACCCCCAAACTGGGGTAAAAATGCTATAAAAGTATTCAACAAAACTTTTTTGAATAAAAAATGTTACTAACAAAAATCTTTGAATAAAAAACATTACCAACAAAACTTTTTTTGAATAAAAAAAAAAAAACGTTACCAACAAACAATCACCCCCACAAAAAAAAATATAAACAAACAAAAACAAAAAAACAAATAAAAATGGTTTTCAGCATTAAATGACCTAATGAAGATTGATATGCTGGTTAAATCAACCAACCAACCAACCAACCAACCAACCAACCAACCAACATTTACCAAAAAGAACAGCTAAATTGCTCAGTACAATTTTCCAAAAAGAAAAATATATGATAATTTAAGATATAAAATATCTGCAACACCAACTTTTATTCTGCCATGGTTTCTACTAGAATAATTCCATCAGGCAGTAAGTCTGATGAAACCATTCTTGTACAAAGCATGGTAGCATGAATATGTTCCAAATATTTTTATCCTATATATATATATATATATATATATAATATGGCTGGCCACTCATATTCAAGGATACCTTCTATCAGGGTGGCTAGCTAATCCTCATTGCAGACTCCTGTTCAGGCACACTTGTGTTTGTTGAATACCCACAGAGCCCACCTATGGTTTGTACTGCAACTATACTGTGTGGACCTTAGTTACAGTTTCTGGGAAAGAGTGCATTATCTTGTGTAAACAACAGTCTAAACAAGGCCAGGATTCTCAAACCCTCAGTCACAATGACTTGTGATTTTGAGCTAGCATAACTATTGACAACTCCTCAATGAGAGCCACCTACCCAAGGCACTCACAAAGCTTGGGTTAAGCCGTAGTATGGTTTTAAGGCATTGTCCAAAGGTTCCATTCACTAGACAAATCGACATAGTGAGATTCAAACCCAGTTTTCATAATCAGAAAGCAAGTGTTCTAACCCATGCACATATATATATTATTATTATTATAATTGCATACAAGACTGTACTGAAAAGAGGAGTGCTTGTAAGTGTATAAGCATACAGTATTGTAAAAAAGAATTTTTTTTAATTTGTAATTTTGCAACCTATGTTTTTAGTTTAGATTTAAAATACATTTTAAATTTTGTGAATTAGGATTTTATGGTTAAAATAAATTGGTTATTAATGATAAGAATTTCAGTTTCAGATTTAGTTAGGATACATTTGAATCACAGTATAAAATAAGACGCAATTGTGTGTATATTTGGGAAATGTTTCGTACTAAGATAGAAATAATATAGCTGTATTCTTGTATTTTTTCTTTTTTTATCTTCATGTTTTTCAGTGTGTGTGGAATTCAGCACCTTCAACGAGGGGGTGCACGGCAATTAGATCTCTTTAAAGCATTTTGGTTTGTTATTGTGACTTTTTCTACGGTGGGATATGGAGATATCTACCCTGACATCTGGCCAAGCCAACTCTTTGTTATGATAATGATATGTACAACTTTGATTGTACTCCCTAGACAAGTAAGTCTCTTATCTACTTGTTTTTTTTTTGTTTTTGTTTTTTTTACTTTTTTTTACTTTTTTTTTTACTTTTTTATTTCTGTTATGTTGCATGTACAGAATTATTGTGGAATAAATACAAACAACGGAATTGTAGTAAATTGGTATATTACCAGGAAGAGTAGTATTTACAAAAGAGGTCATTAGTAGAATACAGGAACAAGGGTTTAGTAGCACGTATTGTCGTGAGACGTAAGAGTCAGACCAAAAGCACACTTCCAGTTCACTACCGGAAATACTCGACTGACTTCCGAGGCCTTCTCTCAAGGTATCGTCGCTACTACTTTATGTAGTGCTTGGAACAGTCCATTATTGTAGACAAAGGTGGAGAGCGCCCCAACAATTTCTTGCATGTTAAAGTCTCCAGCATTATTGTTTAACAATAAAAAAGTTCAAGTACGTTTCAGTAAGTCTGGGGAATAGCAGAAGCAACACCAGTGTCAGTGTCACCATAGACTGTGAACCAACAAAGGAAGTGTTCAGCTTGAAATACTTGGGGGCAACCCTTTCAAAAGATGGCACCTGCAATGCAGAATTCCACATAGAAATCGCAACAGCCACAACAGTAATTTATCAGACAGGAATGGATATGGAAGTGTAAGTTCAAGCTCTACAAATTACTGGTTATCACCATATAGTCAGAGAGATATAACGTGAGTCTTCTTGTAATTTATATGCACTTTTGACAATCATCATTTATCCATCATACCTAGATGGTGCATAGGGCAGCAACTTTTTGTTGCTGTTTCTGTAACAAACTTTTTTACAGGGCAGGGTTGTTAGCCCTGCACCCAAACCCCAAACCTGGAGGACCAGTGGACCATTCTTGGTCCTTATGTTTACAGCACCTGGTATTCCCAAAGGGTCACCCATTTAAGTACTGACCAGGCTCGATGTTCCTTAACTTTGGTGATCGGACGGGAACTGGTGTATTCAACACGATATAGCCATAGACACTTTTGACAATACTTGTAGCCATTATTTTATTTTACCTTTAACTGAATGCATGAATTGTTTTATATGTATATCTAGAGTTATTAGAATGTTTTATTTTCCAAACAAGGTCAGCACATTGTGGCCATATCCATAACTGATATTAATGAGTGTTGTTTTTTTAATTTGTATCTTGCATCTGAATTATTATTTTTGATATTGAGATTAGCAGCTTTAAACATATCTATATATATATTAATACAGGTTTCATTGAATAATATAGACAAGTTCTGTCTATTTATTTTGTGTAAGATCCGTTCGTATAATCTGATTATCTTGATAGTGTTGTCATGGAAAGACAACAAGCAATCGCAATAATTGTTGATTTTTTTATCAGGTCTGAGCTTTTGGCTTACATAACCCATTATCAAAGGATGAACATTTAATATTCAGTGAACATAGAACATTTAAATTATTATTAACAGAGTGGAGTTATACAGAGAAAATTAGACAGGTCCATTTTTGTGTCGCACATGGCTGTAGGCCAAGAAGGAATGGTGGTAGTGGGTTTTTGGTCTATTGAGTGTATAGTGGCATGAGGGATTGGTCTGGGGACTGCTGCTACTATGTTGTAGGGGTTTAGTAAAATAACTATGACCTCTCCCATCTATTATAGGCATTGAAGTATGTTAGTAGAGGTGTTGAAATTTATTTTATTTCGGCTAGGTTTAAACTGTTTGATGTAGATAGCTTCTAGAATTTTAAGTTTTCGTTTATTATTTTCTTGTCTCAGTATATGCGTATTTTCAACAAGTGTTTTCCTAAGAAGTGTGTGTTGATAGCCATGGTGTTTTAAATGTCGGAATATGTTAGAATTTTCATTTAAGTGCAATATAAGTCTCCGCGAAAGCGAGTTAGTAGTATGTCCAATGTAGGTATTATTTAATTTGTTAGAGATACATTCTCAAAAGGGGCATTTGAATTTATACACTACATTGATTTTTTGCAAATCGCTAATGGTGGGGGAGGAGTCGTTGCGAACGATCGAGTTGGATGCTGTGGATTTAGCGTAATATATGATAAATTTAATTCTTTTGTTGGGGTCTATCGGAGAGATATTAGTATTTATGAGTTTATATATATATATATATATATATATATATATATATATAGTCATCTGCATATGATATGACATATGATTGCTCCCAGCCAGGATTGAAACCCAACCGATTTGACATCAGTCAAAGATTCTACCTCTAAGCTATCAGCACAGTGGAGGAAGGCAGATTTTAGTGTGTTATATACACAAAGTAAACGGACAATATATATATATATATATATATATATATATATATATTTTAATTTTTTAATTCAGATACTTTAATCCAAGCGGAAAAAGCAGGAAGGTAAATTCCAAAAACCCGATCCTAATTAATATTAAAAATTTTATTTTAATATTAAAAAATGATACAGGAAGAGAGCTCCATGTAATAAAATATTACAGAGCAAATATAAATTAAAAAAGGATTAATTCAATGATGTTGGATGATCATTTCGATATGAAAATCCCCACGGGGGATAACACATCACCTCAGCAACAGAAAAATCCTTTCAGAAACTGGAGTATATATATATATATATATATATATATATATATATATATACACACACACACACACACACACACACATACATATTGTAAGGCATCAGTTTCTAAGTCAGGTTCAAGCTTTACAAACTGCTGGTTACTTCTATTCACTTATATTATGAGACTTAGATATTCTTGGGTTATGAAAAAAGGGATCAAGAAAGCTCCTCTGCATCTTCTACTGAGAGCACAAAATCAATGGCTATGTACAGAGCAAGGTCAGATGTCTCATAGATTGAAATGGATCTCTTCTCACCAGTATAAAGCATAACAAGATGGTACGGTTTGAACACAGCACAGAACCTCTGCAAAACCATCATACAAGGTAATGTGGTCAAAGACAGAGACAACAACACAAAAGCTGGTCAGAAAACATCAAAGAGTGGACAAACAACGATGAAAGTTCTGAGAGCCATTACAAAACATGTGAGCTTTGGTGGAATTTGTCTGTTTCATCTGCCCTCATGTCCCCCCCCCCGTCCAACAATTGAAGTATTCAGCAGCTGATGATGTTTGTGCAGTCTGAAAAGTTTGTTTTTAAAATTTTATTTGAAACTGATCTTGTACAATGTCAATTATAACCATAGAAAAAAAATAATGTTGAAGCGCTCACCCACCCATAACTCTACATAATGTCAATATATTAACCATAGCACCCGGTTTATTGGTTAGCTTTAACTATCATTTTTAATATTTCTTCTTTTAAAAGTTAACTATTAAAGTAATACTTTGCCTCTGGAATTTAAAATATGAAACTTTAGGTTTATGACCATATCAAAGCCATACAATCATTGATGTTAAGCAATGTTGAGCCTAGTCTCTACCTAGAAGAGTGACCACTTAGGAATATCAGGTGCTGTAAGCTTTGATGTGTGGGTGGTATAATGGATAATGGCTTGGAATTGTTAATTGGAGAATTGTGTTTCAGTTCCAGTTGGGTTCATTATATTCCCTTGCATGAAAATACCATTGGAAAAGGTAGTGATCTACTTTTTCTTCCCACAGTTATGAGTTAAATATTAAGACTTGTATCACTAAATCATTATTAGTCCCAATAAAAAAACTTTTCTAGTTTTGTAATTTGTAAGCTGTAGAGAATGACTGAATCAATCAATCAATCAAATTTTAAACTTTGATCTGAAGAGAGTGTGCATTTTTCATACCATTGGCATCACATTCAGTACTTTTCTGTTGAGGTTTTTTTAAACTGTTTTCAAATCTATATGTCCTCTCAAAGAGCGTTTTCATATCTAGCCATGAAACATGACCTGAAAAATAGATATGCTAGTAAAGTGTGTCTTGCTCAGTCCAGAACCTAAAAGAAGGCTACAAGAAACAAAAAAGCCAAAAATGTAGATAAAAACAAAGTTGTAGAAAATGAACAAACATTGATAAGATTTTCTGACTGGCCTGTAATTGTAAGCAGATGTAATCAAAGCTGGTAATAAACCAAATGTGAAATTGAGATCCCACTTCAAACAAAATTGCCAAGTAGTTACTTTTGTACTCATTGCTAAATACATATAATTTATATATAAGCATATACATGTAGATGGCAAATATGTGAACTAGTAGCACAACAGAACAAAAGAACTAGTAGGATTTATTAGGAAAAAAAATGCTGCCCCCCTCTCCAAGTAACTCTCTATATAATATATTAATCATTGTGATTCCTTTTAGCTTTATCAGAGTTCATAACTGTTATTAGAATATTTGCATTCCAACCATGAAGCCTAGGTTTGAATGATCACCACAGTCAGTTTCTTAGGGAGGTGACCTCTTGATGCTATCGGCCTTAGGAGATAATCTACACTGTTTGAAAATACGCAAAAACTGTACTGAAGATTGACCCAAGTCTTCTGAGTGAAATTGGATAGACAAAACTGTTTGAAAGACGTCAATGACTGTGCATACATGAAGCCATATGGTATTGTGACTTAAGTGTTTCAGAATTTCTCTGTTCAGTCAATGGTATCCTCAGCATCCTTCTGTAGAACCACATCTTTATTACTTCCAGTCTTCATTTTTTAGGAGAATGTCTAGATGTGCGTTGTGGTACAGTGGATATCGGCTCGGAATGAGAAACCGGGGAGCCGAGTTCGAATTCCAGTTGAATCCATTGTATTCACTTACGCGCAAATACCCCTGGGAAAGGTATTAATCCGTCTCTTCCTTCCAGTTATGGGTTAAATAGCAGGACAGATTGGGTTCTATAGCCTTGGTCGGCAACCAGTCTACCGCAGAAAGCAATGGCAACCTACTGCGGGATAATCTTCTGCCCAGTCAGTCATGTCTCTTTCGAGACATGATCGCCCAAGCGTGTATCACGTATGGCACCTAAACTGACTGACTAGTATTTGCTGACATAGAGAAAGATCAATATTACAAAATAGCCCAGCATGCTTTTCTTTGTTTCTATTGAATTTTTGCTGTTTCTTAATACTTTGCTTAGATTTTGGAAGATATTTTTCTTATTCTAATGCCTACAATTATATAAGTGTCCTTTTTTTGTTCCCATTTTCCTTAAAACTTCCTCATTGCTTACATGCTTTGTCCATGGTACTTTCAGTATGCTTCTTTAGGACAACTTTTCTATTGCTTCAAGTCTCCTTTTTATCTGTAAGAAAGCCAAGCATTCAGCACATATAAGAGGAGTGATATTACATAGAAATAAGAGTGCTGAACTGCTAATGAAATTTTTCTGTATCTTAATAATTTTGTTTAACTTTTAGAAGGCATCTTTCATTATTCCAATGTAGCTTTGTATTTCAGTGTCATATTTTCAGTCCACTGCTAAAACACGTCCCAGATATTTAAATTTCCATGCTTGATTTTCTTGTAATATAACAGCTAATTGTAATATTTGTTTTTAGTTTGAACAGTTGGCTTATACATGGATAGAAAGGCAGAAACAAGGTGGAACTTATAGCAGCCATCGTGCTCAGACAGAGAAACATGTTGTTGTTTGTACAACAACTCTTCAAGCTGACACAGTTTTGGATTTTCTTAATGAATTCTATGCTCATCCAAAACTTCAGGTATGGAAGTTAATATTTTATTACACATTTTTTCTTTTTTTTCTCTTTCTTTCTTTCTTTCTTTCTTTCTTTCTTATTTTATCCCCAACTTTTTTACCTACTTGTTTTTTTACCTCCTCTTTGGTTTCTTTGCTTCAGCTTCTTTTTTAATTTGAATTTTCTGATGTACCATAATATTTAATTAACAAATAAGCTCATCCCGAGTTCCACAGCTAAAAATATCAGCAAAAATATCCCTATTGCATTGTTAATTATTTGAGCTTAATAACTTTAAATGAAATCTCAATAATAATCATAATTATGACTGCAGGTCATTATTTAAAGAAGAGGGTACAAATGAGATGATTGAAAATTGATATGTTTTTCCATATCGTTGAATGGACATATAAAAGCATTATCACTTCTTCTGTCTGTTCTTGCTCTCTTTTTCATGCTGGAAACAATTAGCATTGCTGTTATTTCTCTTCCAGCTGTCCTCATTAATAAAACAGAATAACCCATTATTTATGAGGTTTTGGCAGTCTGTAACATATATGCTAATTAAGGAATAAGAATTATAATTTTTCATCAAAGAAAATATAAAATAAAGATAAGTATACTGTTAATTATTCTACTGGTGTAAAAACAAATATAGTCTCAAAAATGATCATGAAATAGAATGATGGGTTTAAGGTTAAATTTGATCTCCTGCAAACAATAGGTTATTCATAGATCAATTTATTAGAGTATCTGGTGAAGTTATTCAAGGAATCTTTGGAGTAAAAGAGATGTGAGTTAGAGTTTCACTCTAAGTTTGCCTTTTATTTCTGATCAAACCGCTAACATAGATTGGCTGACCTCTGTCAATTTATGATAAAAACAATTCAGAAAATTAAGATAAAGTTAATTTTAACCAATAATAGTAATAATAATAATTTGGAAGTCTATACCACTGAACTTTGAGAAAATATGAATAATGCCTTGTACCCCATCACTCCAGAAGTCTGCATTACTTGGCACTGCCAATGTTCTTTGGAAGATACTGTGTCTGAGGATGCATGACTAAGTGAAAAACTTCCATCATGTAAAATCTCTAATTCAAAATAAAAACCATGCAAACAAAGACAGTAATAATAATAATAATAATAATTGATAATGCTCCCCCTAAGAAAAAATGTTTTATTGTGTAGACAGTTTTTTTCTCCTGGTTAAATAGGGAAATGAATTCTTGTAATCTGCAGTAATCTTTTGCTTCTACTAGTGCCATTAATTTTTTAATATCTTAAATATTGAAAACTATATAAGGTTCCATCAAATTCCGAATATATTATTAAATTACCAAGCATCTATGTAAAAAAGTCTTAAACATTTGTTAGTCTCTACTTCTTTTTTTATTTGTAAAATATGAGGATTTAAATAAGCAATGAAATATTAACAAAATCAAGCACACTTTCTTCTATGTTTACTCATTGCCAGCATCATAATAAAAACTGCCAAATTCAGGTTGTGAATAAATATGTAAAAAATTTTGCTTTATATTTGCCACACAATCTCTTGTTCCATGTATAAATATGATAAAGAGATTTCTATTCTAGTCTTTTCACTAATTTCTGTTTAAGATGTGGGTGGCCAGAAGTCAATTTTAAAATTTCAAGTGGTCAGTTCTGAAATTTGACTTTAAATATATACATAGCTATTTTTTATTGAGGCAGGATCCGGATTTATCTCACACAAAGCAAGGTGGGTCCTGCCTGACACAGAATTTGTCATAAGGATTTGAGACAAAGTTTTAAAAGGTTGTATATTCTTCCTGACACCCAACTCATTCACAGTAGTTCATTTACACTGTGTTTTTATCAAGACACCAACTCTTGAAACCCTGTCCTAGCTTATGTATATTTTATACATTATCTACATAGTGTTGGGAATAAATAATAAAATATTAACATAATCAATACATATTGGCTGATAAGAAGCTCATCTACCATTTGACAGGTTTTGTTTTTTTTTTTGTCTCAACAGCAGAACAGAATAGCTAGTTGGGGAGCTGGTGGAAACACCAATTACTCATTCATGCTACAGTTTGTACTCGGTTACAACTTTTAAATAGCCAATTTAGGCAATAAAAATTTTTATGAGTTGATTTCAAGCTTCAACTGAAGTTTTAATATTGTTTTCACACTAAAAGTAGCACTGCAAATAAACTCATTGTTAGTCCCATCAGGTGAAAATGTATCTGAACATGCCAAGCATGAGATAACTTGTAGTCACCACCATAATAAAAGATACCAACCATGAGGTGGTAGTCAATGTGTTAATCAAATATAGATTAGCTATTGGTATGTTTTCTGAAATTCCTTTTATATCTTGTATATACAATGTCTGATCAAAAAGTGTTGGGACTGATGCTATAAAAAGAAAACTACAACACATATCAATTTGACATTTAATTTTCTTCAAAATAGTTTCTGAAGCTACACATTTTATCCAATGTTGCTTCCATTGATGGCAGCATTCCTGGAACCCCTTTTTTTGGGATAGTGAGCAGCTGCCTCATTGAATTCTCTTGGATTTCTTTGATGCCTTGTTCATTTCAAAGATGAAAAAGTCACAAGGGGCAGGATCTGGGAAATGATGTGTTGTTGAACCTGGGTAATGTTGGGCATGGTTAAAAACAGGTGCACAAGTCATGGTCACTGAGGGTACCTCTGTGGTAAAATGAGATGACCACACTCTACACACTTTCCTTTCAAACACTACTATAAACAAGGAAGCAAGGAATTCTGACAAGCTTGTTTTCCTGGTGTCTTGACTGCATGAATTTAAGCATGCTTCTAAAGTGGTATCTTGGTCCCACTCTTTTACTGCTGAAATAATTAAATGCAACAGCCACTTTTTTCCAACACTTTCTTTTCTTGCACTTTCTACCTGTGGAACTCTCTTCCATTTATTTCCTTCCCTGATAGCTACAATCTCCAAAAATTTAAATGCAATGTCAACTGTCATCTTCTATCTTCTTGACTCCCATTTATCTTTTACCCTTTCTTCAATGCCCTCTGTATCCAGTTTTTTCTCTCACTGTAACCCCCTGCACACTAGTGGTGACCCTACCTTGCTTGTGGTATAATGATAAAAAAAAACTTAGTGTGTATGCTTAAAACTGTTCAAGGTCCATCTGTGTCAAGTGACTTCACTCTGGTTATTTTAGTTCCGTTAACATATCATACTGTAATAATGACGAAAATAAATAATGAATATTAACAAATTTAAGCACTTTTTCCTAAATGTTAATCAAATATTAATTAGCTACAAATATTTTTTAAATTCATTTTATTCAATGTATGTCCTTAAATTATTTTATTTTACTCTCTTCCTTATTTGGCTATTCCTTTTAGGCAGTGAGAATCATATCTTTAATTCCACTCTTATTTTCAGGATTATTTTGTGGTGCTATTATCACCATGTGAACTGGACCCAACCATGAAGATGCTGTTGCAAGTACCACTGTGGGCACAAAGAGTCATCTACATCCAGGGATCAGCCTTGAAAGACTCTGATCTTGCTAGATGCAGGTAAAAAAAAAATGTTTCTTTCACTACTAGTTTCTAAATATTTAAGTTTTTATAGTTATATGGTTTTTACATGTGGGTTTTTAGATATATAAATATACATATTCTTCTTCTGTGTGCCATGTCCCTTCAGAATATTGGTGATCATGGCTCTCTAAAATTTCCTATCCTTTAGTTCTTAATAAATTTTGTTTTTGTTATCTCTTCTAAACCCAGTTCTGTGATCTATTTACTCAAGTTCATTCTTCTTCTTATATATGGCATGTCCTTATAGAGCATTAGCAGTCATTGCTCTCCACAATTTCCTATCGTATGCAGCTCTTAATAAATTTGATTTTTTTTGTTATCTCTTATAAACCTAGTTCTGCAATCCATTTACTCAAGTTCATTGTTCTTTCATGTGCCGTGTTCATTTAGGGCATTGGTGATTATAGCTTTCCATAATTTCCTGTGTTTTGTTTTCTTAATAAATTTTGTGTTTTATTTATCTTTCCTAAACCCAGTTCTGTGATTCATTTACTCAAACCCATTAATATTAAAAACATCAAGTAACTTTGCATATGAATCAGTTATTTTTTTAATAATCCTCAAACAATAAAGCCACTAAGATGCAAATGGTTACCGAGTCTGAAAGAAAATGAGAAAAATTACTAGTAATGAAAGCAAACAATAAAAGAACAAGTATTAAAAAGACAGAAGATAATGATTGGCATTGCATTTAAATCTTTAAACCAAAGTTGTCTGTGAGTCAATAATCCTGAAAAGAGTTCCACAAGTAAGAAGTGCAATAAAAGAAACTGTTCGCATAAAACTTATCATTGCATCTAGCCATTTCAACTGTAAAATTATAGCACCTTGCCACCAGTCTAGGTACTATAGCGGAATGTTTATCTGAATGATAACCATGAAAACATTTATAGAAAAGGCACAGGAAAACTGTATTATAGCAATAGGAAAGGAACATTCATAAAAATAAAATTATTATAAGAGATAAGAAAATTGAACATAGACTAAGCTTCACTGGGGGTAGTTTTGTCCAGCATAACAACATGTTCCAAAATCAGAATGTTAAGCTAAGAATGAGTCATGCTCTTAAATAGCCTTGTCAGATCAAGACTTTCATATGGATTTCATGCATGGTATCCAACTTGTTCAGAAATGTCTTAACTGTCAGCTGTAGGCACACATTTCCTGAAATCAATTATTAAAAATGGCTTCTAGCAAATAGAATGTCATAGAACTTACATAAAACCATTTTTCATCAGATGTTTTGGACTGGTGCTCAAAAATCACAAAGAACTGTACCAAATCAAAAAAAAAAAACACATCACTTAAGGAATTTTACCAATAGCAGAAACAACTAAAAAGTATATTATATATAACTCAAAATGAAAATAGTGGCATAATAAAGATTTTGACTTTCCACACTATTTCAAACAAAAGGTTAGAAAGGCAACACCCATCAGCACTAAAAAGAGTGATAACAGTGAATTTGAGAATCGAGTTTTCTTATAAAAACTGTTTTGAGGGAAATATTTTATAAATTTAAAATGAGAGCAATGATGTTTTTTGGTTGATAAATGTCACATGTTTCTTCATTAGAAAATTGTTATTTGTCTCAAATTCTGAAATGTTTTTTTTTTTTTTAATCATCTCACCCCAAGCAAGGCATTCCACTGCCACTATTGCGCATGGGGCTACATAGGGGAAGGTAAAGAGAAGGAGTGGTTAGATATAGGGAATGTCAGGAGGAAGGTGACAGATGAGTAAGGATAGCGAGGATGAGGGTTGGGCAGATGGGAAGAGTGTTTGATAGAATGGGAGCAGGTTAGTGTGTTAGGAGGTGTCTATTGACCTTACATTTAAACTCCTGGAGATTGTAGCCGTCGGGGAAGAAATCGTTTGGAAGAGAATTCCACAGTCGGGAAGTGCGAGGAAAGAAACTGTTGGAGTAGAAGTTACGGCTGCATTTTATCGGTATGTGTGCTTGTTATTATTTCCATGAGTGACTTGGATTGATGTTCTAATTTTTGAGTTGTATTTTTAAATCATTTTGAAGGCAACCAGATTTTTCCTAAGTCACTTGTGGACCAGATATAATTATATTTAGTATTTGTAAGCAAAGTACAGAAAAAGGAATTGAAATGATTGACTGTACACTAGAAAAATGTCAAGGCAAATTGCATGAAATAAAATTTTCATGGAAAATCTAAATGCCAAAGTATGTTGAAATGGTTAACAAATTCAGACTAGAAACCCACAATGAATGTAAAGAAAAATGGGCTCAATGGTACCTGGTTAATGATCAGTTAGTAGCATCTCATAGCTTCAAGAACACCCAAGATGTATATGGACAGAGAAACCTAGGAGTAGAAATGAAGAATGAAATCAACTATATAATGATAATAGGTTCAGGAATGCAATTTTACATGCCAAAACACCCAAACGCTGACTGCAGGAGTGACCACTTTCCAATGATACATAACCTTGGAGTGAAATTCCAGAAGTTGAAGAGAGACAAGGCAGCACTCAATTTTCAATACAACAGTCTCCTAAATTTAAAAGTGATATATACTAACAGTGTTAAAAGAGATACAATGAACTAGACAAGAACAAACATTTAGAGTGGAACAAAATTAACCCTTTGTTGTATATTGGTTACAATTTAACTTTTCTCTAACCTTTATTGCATATTGGTTACAATTGTAACCAATATGCAACAAAGGTTAGAGAAAGATTACAGTTGTAACCAATATACAAAAAAGGGTTAAAAGAAGTTTTAGTTTTAGACAGCAAACAATGCCAAGGTCTGGCACAGAATATAAGATGCTGAACCAAAAAGTTTCTAACAAATGCAGAAAGGAAAAAAAGGAATGGCCCAATAAAATAGAATGAATGAGCATCATAGACAAGCCAGGATGCATCAAAGAATAACACATCACTCAATAAATCCCAGGCCTAACTAATAAAACAACAATTTTTAGGCAAGATTTGATTTTATTCATCAACATAGTCTCCTTCTAGAGTGATACACTTCTCTAAAAATTTGATGCCTTTTTGTTGAACGATTTTTTGTTGGCCTCAAAATACATCTCAGTTTCCAATAATACTTCTTTATTTGAGCCAAATCTCTTTACCTAGGACATTCTTTTGAGGTCTGCAAACAGCCAGTAGTTGCTGGAGGCCAGATCTGGAGAATAGAGTAGATGCAAAAGCAATTTGAAGTGCAATTCATGTAGTTTTGTCATCGTTGTGAAAGATCACTTTTTTTTCATTTGTAGCTGTTTTTTGGTGATTTCTTTCTTCAAATTCACCAATAATGCTGTATAATATTCGCTATTGATAGTTCTTTTTTTCTCAGGGTAATTGATGAACAAAATACCTTGTGCATCTCAAAATACGGAGACCAAAACCTTGACTGCTGATGTTTGCATCTTTGCTCAGTTTGGATGGTTTTCATCTGCTGCTGTCCACTCAGCTGACTGCTGATTTGACTCCAAAGTGAAGTGGTAGATCCATTGTCACATACTTTTGCAAAAACTTTCTTTTTGCATTGAAATAGTTGCAAACAACACTCTGAATTGTCAATACATTGTTGTTTTTGATCAACTGTGAGCAAATGTGGTCTCACTTTGAACACAGCTTTCTCATTGACAAATGTTCATGCAAAATTGTGAATACACTGCCTTCTAATATATTCAACTCCTCTGCTATCTCATGCAACTTCAATTTACGATCGGCCAAAATGAGTTTATGTATTTTTTTGGTGTTTTCAGGACAACTGCTGATTTGGGGCAAACTGAGCATTCTGCATATTTATGTGTATACGACCCTGTTTAAAGTCAATATACCATCTCTTCACTATTGTTTGTAATAAAGCAGAATCTGATTAACACTTATCAAGTCATTGTTTTGCTCGAACAGTATTTTTCCTATCAGAAATCAATGCTTTATCAACACACAAAATTCAGATTTTTCTATTATTTTGAAAATTTGCAACAGTAGCTTCACTTAAATAACTGTAATTTGTAAACTAATAATCCAACTGGGCCCAAATTTTGTCACATGCCATTTGAAGGTTAGTACTTTATAAAAATTTTACAGATTTGTTATTAGTGACTTATTGAGTGATGTTTTAATAAAAGTATCAGGACAAAAACCATACTCATTGACAGGAAGCATAAAATTAAAAGACAAAATATTGATAAAAAAGAAAAAAAAATACTTCAACGATGCAATGAATATATCAGAGAACTCTTCCACAATGAACAATAAAAACCTGCAATACACAAAAATATGGCAGTACCAGAAATATTAAAATCTGGAGTAAACTCAGCACTGGCTAAATTCAACAGAAACAAAGCAGCAGGAACAGATAGAATTGTAACAAAATAAAATATATGACAGTGGCAATATACTGAAAGCTCTAAGTAGATTAATTTTCATAGTGCTGCCTAATCAAGGTGCAAATGAATGCAAACTGCATGGCACAATCACCCTAATGAGCCATATGACAAAACTTATCGTTTGAATTCTGATGAATGGATCACATAGCAGAATTAGGACAAGAACAGTGAAATATCTTTAATGACACTGGATCAAGCAATGCAATATTTATGTTCATAGTGATAACAGAAAGAGCAATACAAATACAAAAATTTTATAGATTATGCAAAAGCTTTTTGTTAAAGTAAGTCACAAAAACTGTTTTAACTGCTAAGTGAGCTTGATTTATTTGAGAAAAATATTAGAATAATCTAGAACTCATACTAGGAGCAAACTGCTTGGATAGAGATAGAAAATGAATTGACTAAGCAAGCAAAAATAGAAAAGAACACAAAAAAAGAATGTGCCTTCAAACTTTACTGGGAGGTAATCCTGAAAGAATTAGAGGTCATACCAGGGCTCATCACTGCTGGCCACTATCCTAAAAACATAAGATATGCAGATGACAGTGTTGATATCAGACAAAGAAATGAAACTACGGGAACTTCTACAGATGGTAGTAATGGAAAGTGAGAAAAAAGGACTAACTATCAATTGTAAAATGATAGAATATATGGTTGTCAGCAAAAGTAACAGTCCAAGGTACGAATTAATAATTGGAGAAACTAATATCAAGCAAGTAAAACAATTTAAATATCTTGGAAGTGTTTTAACAGAGGATGAAAAATGTAACATCAAAATCCAAATATGCATTGGGATAGCAAAAGGTGCGTTCCAAAAGCTAAGCAAAGTATTACAAAAGAAGAAAATTTGATTATAAACAAAGAAAGGTGTCCTAAGCTGTTATGTATTACTGGTTCCTCTATATGGCAGAAAATGCAGGATAATCTACTCACAGACAAAGAATTGAGGCAACAGAAGTGTAATTCTACAGAAAGATGGTAAGAATACCATGAACTGAACATTTGAGCAAAGAGGAAGTTTTAGAGAAAATGGAAACAAAAAGGACACATACTTAGCATCAGAAAAATACAGGTGAGATTTCTAGGCTACATATAGAGGAAAGAGGGCTTGGAGAATTTGCCACTCACAAAACATTGATAGCAAGAGGGACTGAGGTGAGGAAAGCAAGCAAAAAGATATCTAATGAGCTTGTGTAAATGGTTTGCAGAACAGGGATTAGGAGAGATATTAAAAAGACAATACTCACTAAAGAGCTACAGGAAGACAGGAAGTTGTGGAGAGCCATAATAGCCATGTCCAGAAGGCACCTGGCATATAGATAGAAGAAAAATCATCATGCTCATGGAAAAGAATGAGCTACTTGTAAAATAAAACTTTTTATTGGGATTACTATTTACAGAGTCATCTTCATTGCATTTAGTATTGTAAAGTACCTTTCTCACTTTGGTAATCTAACAAAAAATTGTAGAATCAGAAAATAAAATAAAAAACAAAAGTGGTAATAAAATTTGTTTGATTATATTATAGAACTCCTCAGTCACATGCCATCACCAGTAGAAAACTAAGCTGTAACTGACCATTGTTCCAAAAGAGCTGTCACATAACCCTCGAGACATATGTAAATTCTTCTTGTCAAAAAGAGTTAATTAACTTCTGTATCCCTACACACTGTATGTGTCAAGAGAAAACCCACAACTGCAGTGATAACAGATGGTCAATCAACTGACATCAAATGTTTAGTAAACCAACCAAATTGCTCCTAAGTCACATGCAGACAAGACATAATTATATTTAGTCCTTGTAAGGATCATGGAAAAGAATGAGCTACTTCTAAAATAAAACTAAATATTTTATTCTCCTAGTTAGAGATAACATTATTAATGTTTATATAATTTACTGTCAGACTGGATGTGCGTTGTGGTGCAGTGGATATCAACTCGGAATGACAAATCAGAGAGCCGAGTTCAAATTCCAGTTAAATTCTTTGTATTCACTTACGCGCAAATTACCCATCACTTCACTCCAGTTATGGTAAAATAACAGGACAGATTGGGTTCTATAGCCTTGGTCAGCAACCAGTCTACCACAGAAAGCAATGGCAACCTACTGCGGGATAATCTTCTGCCCAGTCAGTCATGTCTCTTTTGAGATATGATCGCCCAAGCGTGTTTCACGTATGGCACTTAACTGACTGACTGTCAGACTAATGTCCTCATCTTTGTTGTTGTTTCAACAGTTTGACTGTTAAACCCTCTGGCCTTCTTCAGCCGTCTGTCAATAGGAAAGGAAAGACAAAGTTAAGAGTATGGAGCTGAAGTAGAATTTTGAAGAAACCAGAAAACTCAGTCCTAAACAGAAAACAAGGAACCTCTACTTTTCAAAAGACTAAGGAGGAGGGTGAATTGAATGATGATAGTCAAACCTGGGTTAGGGAATTTTATATAGGAGAGTATTTGGTTTCTATTACTGTCTGTAACTAAGGATCTCTTTTTTTTTTTGCTTTTGTTAATCATGAACTTGGAAAGCAGAATGCGAATAACCTAACCTCCCTCCCCATTAAATTTTAAATTTTCTGAGTGCTACCAGCATTGACAAACACCTGAAGAAGTTTGGAGAATATGGGGTAATAACAACAAAGATAAGGAGATTAGTCTAACCATAAATAATATTAACTCTTCATCCCAGAAATTCAAACAGAATCAGCCTTATTACAATTAGTCAAACAACTATTGCTTTTTAGTCTTTCGTGCCAACGTCCAAAGAGTCTGAGCTCCAGGAACATGGATTGGTTTTAAAGCTTTCATTACACCCAAGCAACAATGGGCTATACTGCTAGTGGTTGCATATGTTCAAAAGTAGATAGAGATAGATTAAAATATTTACCTTTCTTGGACTGTTGAGAGAGGCATGTATTGTTAACTTACCACCTGACAGCCTGTAACAAATATGGAAACACTATTAAAAGTTTGGTTGAAAAGCCAAAGCATTATCATTTCAATCACCAATATCAAATATTAATGTTTGTTATTGTAGTTAAAGCATAAATATCTCCTTGTTCATTTTAACTATCCAAGCAAGGATCCAGTATAACATTACTTTTTAATTGTCTTTTTCAGAATGCAAGATGCTGAAGCCTGTATGATACTAGCAGCCAGAAATTATGCAGATAAAAATGCAGCTGTAAGTTTAACATTGCAATCTTTTATATTTGTTGTTGCTCTTAGGTATTCTGGAAAAATAAACAGGATTATGTGGTCAAGATCCTATTTAATATCAACATCTATAAGACCTCATTTGTTTTTTAGACACCTGTTTCATATTTTAAACACCTGTTTCATATTTTAAACACCTGTTTCATATTTTAAAGTCATGTGTATGAAGATAAACAACATCTGGCATCAAGACCTCTGATCTGGAGATTGGATGTTTTGATTAGGGTGTGTAGGGGCTCAGTAATGCTTGATTAATTGGCCTTGTGTCAAACACATCCGAAGTCCCCACAATTTAAATATCAGAAGGTTGAAATGTGAAAGGATAAAATATTTTGTGGGTCTATTAAAGTAATGATTTATTTACAGAATGACAAAAGTGTAAGAAGGAAAATATAAGTGATATTCGTTAACTGAAAGAAAAATGTTAAGAAAATGCATGTTGTTTTGTAGTTGAAATTGTCCCTAGTAATTTAGAATTCATGGAATGTAAAGGCTTTGTTCCTTCCTCTTCTTAGTAGGTCACGACAGGTTGAGAGAGAAGGCAAAACAAATAAAGGAGTGGTACTTAACATTTTGTCTCTGTGTTGTCCTCTTTAGTGGTGTGGTGTGAAAATGATGAAGAGGATGTTGAAAGTGAGAAAATTGAATGAAGAGGTAGAATGAATATGTGACCAGGTTGGCAGGACCGAGTCAGTTTGAGGTGTCTTGCTTACATCATGGTGAGGTGTCAGCTAACTGTCTCCCCTGATTGACTGCTGTGACCGGTTAGAGGCCATCCTTGAATATTGAATCCAGTCACGTGGGGTGGTGTCAGCTAACTGTTTCCCCTGACTGACTTCTGAAAAAAGAGAGCTTTTTACCGTTTGAATCATTTTTTCAGGTGTGCAATTTATTTTGTGTGTTTTAGTTGTTTGATGGATTATATAGGATTTGTATCCTATAGGTGGAACCATCTCTTAATTACTGTTATTTCCAGGTCCACTCTAACACAGTACGGTAGCACCTGTTAGCGTGTCAACTAGGGTCAAATAAACCTTCAAACAAAAATCAAAGCGCTAGGAATGTGTAAAAAAACATTTTTAATAAAAATTATTTTTTATAAAATGACAATCAATCTTCTTCTTCTTCTTCTATGTGCCCTGTCTCTTCAGGACGTAGGCGATCATCCACGTCTCCCTATCCCTTGTGGCTCTTAGTATGTTTGCTCCTGTTACTCCTGGCAACCCCCGTTCCATCATCCACCTGATCAGGCCCTGCAAATATGTTATCCGCTGCCTTCCTCTGTCTCTTTTTCCTTCTATCTGTCCAGGTTCTCCAGGCTCTCTTTCCTCATTGCGTGTCCTAGGAACTTCAGTTGTCTCTTCCTGATGCTCACTATTAATTTCCTTTTTGTTGCCATTCTTTCCAACACCTCATCGTTGCTTGCATGCTCAGTCCATGATATCCGCAGCATCCTTCTGTAGAACCACATTTCCGCTGCTTAGAGTTTTGTCCTCATTTTTGAAGATATTGTCCAGTGTTCACTGCTGTATTGAAGAACTGACATCACATAGCAATCCAGCACTCTTTTCTTTGTTTATAGTGAAATTTTCCTGTATGTTAGTACTTTACTCAGCTTCTGGAATACGTCCTTTGTCATGCCAATTCGCCTTCGGATCTCTGTGTCGCACTTTCCATCTCCTGTTATAATACTTCCTAGGTATTTAAATTTTTGTACTTGCTTGATTCTGGTATCCCCCACCTGTATTTGGCATTTTGGGTTGCACCTTTTGCTGATGACCATGCATTCAGTTTTCTTGAAGTTTATTTGTAGTCCTTTTTTGTCACTCTCCACCGCTACCTTCTGTATGAGGTCTTGTAGTTTCCTTTCCGTGTCTGCAATCAGCACTGTATCAACTGCATACCTTGTGTTGTTCAAGTTGTGGCCTCCAATAACAAATCCTGGTGTGTCATCTAGGATCCTCAAAATATTCTCGCTGTACAAGTTGAACAAATCCGACGAAAAGACACATCCTTGTCTTACGCCTCTTTCTATCTTTGTAAATCTACTGAAATCGTTACCTGTCCATATGCAGGCCGTTTGCTGCCAGTAGAGATTCTTGATTACTCTTATGTCTTTCCCAAAAATGTCGAGGCTGCCGAGGAACTCCATCAATTCTTTGTGTCGTATCTTGTCGAATGCCTTTGCATAGTCAATAAACACAGGGACAAGTCTTTCTTCATTTGTATTGCCCTTTCGGAGAGCATCCTAATCATGAATATGGCATTCCTTGTTCCAAGTGTCTTTGACGAACCTGCACTGTTTCTGCCCTATCTCTGGCCTGATTCTGCTTCTCGCTCTATTCATCAGGATTCTGACAATCAGTTTTGTAATGTGACTTATTAAGCTGATAGTTCTGTGTAGTTCACACTCGTTTGCACCTGGTTTCTTCGGCAGTGCTATAAATATCGACTTGCATAGGTCGTCTGGTATTATTCCACTGCTATAAATTTCGTTTATTATGTTGGTAATTTTTTCTATGCCATATTCTTCTAAGGCTATCAGGAGCTCTATCACTATGCTGTCTGGACCAGCAGCTTTGTGTCTGTTCATTTTGGCTATTGCAGCTTCCACTTTGGATTTTAGAATTTTTGGTCCATCTATATCCTTGTGTATTCTCGGTTGTTCGCTTCTGTCGCAAAAAGATCCTTTATATACTCTTCCCATCACTGGAGTATTTCCTCTTTCTCCAATATGATTGTTCCATCCTTGGATTTTATGCTTCCTGTTGAGGAGCAGGTTTTTTGTCCTGTCAGTTCTCTTATCTCTTTATGCATCTCTGTTTTATTGGTCCTGCTCATTCTCTCTACTTCTACACATTTGTTGTTGAGCCATTCCTCTTTAGCTTGTCTGTATTTGTTCCTTATCTCCCTGTGAAGTTTCTTGTACTCTGCTCCATGTCTTGGTGTTATCTTTTGTCTCCTTTGCATCATGTGGAGAATCTCTTCGGTCATCCACTCATTTTTTTCTTCTGCTTCTGATTTCCTTTGGGGCTATGTTGTTCGCTGAGGTCACCATCGCTTCCATTAGCGAGTCCCATTTTGAGTGCTCTTTTCCAATTTGTTCTTCATATTTCTTTTTCATGCTGTTATTGTATTCTTTCTACAGGGTGAGGTCATTCACAACTGTGTTGTATTGCAGCCTTGGTGATGTGCTGGTCTTTTTCAGTCTCTGGAGTTTCAGCCTTAGTTTGCAGATAACTGGGATGTGGTCACTTCCGCAGTCAGCACCTGGATATGTTTTGCATTGGACCACTGCGTTCCTGAATCTCGTGTTTATAGTTATGTAGTGTATTTGGTTCTTTGTGTCACCTCCTGGGTTTCTCCATGTCCATAGACGTCGTGGGTGTTCTTGAAACCAGGTGTTTGTAATTACCTGGTCATTGGCTGAGCACCATTGGACCCATTTTTCTTCTCGTTCGTTGCAATTCCCTAGTCCAAAATTGCCGGTTATGTCTCCTTCCCTCTCTTTACCTACCTTGGCATTCAAGTCCTTCATTATAATCCTAATTTCTTGGCTTTTGCAATGATCCTTGGCACTGTCCAGTATTGAATAGAAAGATTCTATTTTGTCCTCCGAACTTTGAGTTGTCGGCGCATAAACTACTATAATAGCTATGTTGAAGGGCCTTCCCCATAGTTTAACCAAGAGGACTCTCTCTGAAAGCTGACCGTATCTGAGAGTGAATTTCTTTACTTCTTTGTTTAGTATTAAACTGACCCCTTTTTCATTGTTTTTGCCTCCTGCACAAATTATCCTGTGGGTGTTGCTACTACTGAGATCTCCATTGTTAGGCCATCTGGTTTTGCATATGCCTAGGATATTGATCTTCAGTCTGTCCATCTCCTGCTTGACATTCTCTAGTTGTCCACAGTTGAGTGTCCTGACGTTCCATGTTCCAAAAGTAATTTTTTCTTTGATGTGCACAGTTGCAGGGTAATGGTCCAGAGACACCTGTTGCTCATGTCGCTCTTTCCCGGGCGAGGGACAAATTTTGGAGTAGAATGTCCTTTTTACGCCGTTAGTGCTAACAGTCGCCGGATGACGGTCAGGTGGCACCTGTTGCCTGTGCTGGTCCTTACCAAGCGAGGAGTTGTTTCCTTGGGAAGCAACCCCCTTCACGCTGTTGGCTTTAATACATTTTTCGTAGATAACCATGATTGAGCAGGGAGTAGATAGTGGAGTGGTATCCTGTTGCCTTCTCCATGGTGGTTATTGAAACACCACCTCTAGTTAGCTGGTTGTTGACTCCTTGAGAGTTCTTCCGCCCTTTGTAGGTTTAAATTTTTTTTTTTTACCTACAGGGATGCTAACGTCCCAGTTATATATATAAAAAAAAAAAATTATTAAGTATGTACTTAGTATAAGTACGATTGACTAGTCCTGAATACAAAATAAAGTCACTCTGAAAGAAAATATATGTAATAAAAGAATTTACCAACAATGTATCTTATCATTTTGTCATATTCATAAAAAATAGATTAGAATTATAGTGTCAAAAAAATAATTATAACAATTATAATTGTCATTAATCCACTCTTTCTAAACCAATGGGAATCAACTCCACTTTTCTCTTTTACGCACAAAAGCTGGTGATATTCTCACTATCAGACAAGCAGTTCCCATGAACAGGTCATTAACACATGTGTCAAAAAAATTTTCTTTCCTTTTCAGGCAATAGTGGTAACATTTATCTTTTAGCACTTAAAAAAAATGTCGATGTCAGAAAACCCCAGAAACTTATAACTAAATTAAGGTATTAATTCATCCCTTCCCTCCAGTTATGGGTTAAATAACAGGGTAGAACTTGGGGACCTTGCCCTTAAAAACAAATCTCAATGAATCTTGATACTCGAAAAGAAAAATGTATTACTAGACACAAAACTTACGTAAAAAAAAACAACAATAAATTGTTGAAAGGAAAACGTATTACCAGTAATAAATAAATAAAATTTAGTTGGCAATAAATGACCCGCCAAGGTTGATATGCTGTAAAAAAAAACAACCAACCAACCATCTTTCTAACAAGGACAGTTTGGCAGGCATATCACTCTTTTGTTGCTAATTTTGTATCAAATGTTCTGATGAGCTCTGTTCTTTAATTGTACCGCTTGAGACTTTTAGAGCTAAAACCTACCATGTCATATCCACAGAGCTGAATCACCGTCATTCTCATTGTATTCAATTTGTAAAAAAGCAATTCCATCTAGTTTCTTCCCAAGAATTTCTACTTTATCGAACAGACTTTTGAGAAGATGCTTCCATAAAGACTACAATCTTAACCTCTTCAAATCCAGGTTCAATCATTATCTATCTTCCATATCCTCATGGTCCTGGGTATGACAATAAACTACAACTGGCAGCAAGGCCTCTGATTATGAGGTTGTGAGGAGCATGGAATCACTTCTCAATTGCTGTTGTTCCTAGGTCCACCCTGACCCAGAGTGGTAGCACCTGTTAGGATCCCAACTATGAGTAAATAGTCTGTCCCCAAACTGGGGTCAAAAGTATAGAAATAGACTTTTATAGAAATATATACATAAAAACAGACTTTTATAGAAAAATATACATTTTTGAAGAAAAAATATTACCAACAATACATTTTTAAAGGAAAAAAATTATTACCATAACACATTTTTAAAGAAAAATATAATTACCAGCAATACATTTTTGAATACAAAACTGGAAGATGTCTTCAGTTTTCTAAAATAAAATAAAAAGTAATAATAATAAAAAATTTTTCATCAAAATCTGACTAAATCACCTTCTCACTATGACTGAACATTAAAAAAATACTTTAAAACCTTACTTTTTTGGCATTAAATAACCCACAGAGGTGTTGATATGCCATTAAACAAAACTCACTCACTCCATATCCTCATCATCTTCATGATAGATTTTCCTTCTTTTATGTTCATATTACTTCACCTCATTAACTTTCTACTTTGAGTGATTCTTGAGCTTCATATGAGGTGAAAATTAATAAAATCAGTTCATTTGTAATCAGCAAAAATTTAAATGCAATGTCAATCACTATCTTCAGTCTTTCTAACTACTCTTCTTTCATTCTTGATCCTTAACAATGTTCCTGTGTCTAACTCCTCCATACCCAGTCATTAAGTGTGTCTTAGTAACTTTAGTGCCTTGCTTGCGGTGAACTCTATTATGATGGTAGACAGGATTGACCCTAAATGTGAAGAGGTTAAGATTTTAGTGATTGTAGAAGTAGTATTAAAACATTGAAATTTTATTTCCATTTCCTTTTGACATGAAATTTGATTTCCCATGTTTCTGGCACCATTTAAATCTAATATTTTATTTATTTTGAAGATTTAATGCTTTTTTCTATTTTGAAGTTTTTAATGTATGTTTTCAAGATTTTAATATTTTTTTATTCCTTTGTCTTTAATGATTTTTTTATAAGGTTTTTAATTTTTTTTTTTTCAATTAATTCAATAATAATTCAATTTTTTCATTAACAAACATTTTTGTCTACCATCAGAATGAACAATGCTAATCTAGAGAGCAACACATTTTACCTTCTTGGTTTTATTCTCTCAAATAATCACAGATGGAATGACTGCATTGAATCAATAGCTACATGTACTGCTCGGAAGGTTGGAACACTGTGTCAGGCCAGGAAAGTTTTTCTCATCAGAATCCAATTTGTACATTTCTCCATGCATTGAATACTGTTGCCATATATGGTCAGATGCTCCTGCTATTCATTCTTGAGATTCTCAACAAAATTCAAAGGAGGATCTATAATGTAATCTATCTGGACTTAGCAGCTCACCTTCAATCACTTTCTCAATGAAGTGATGTGGCTTCCCTCTGTCTTTTCTACAAATATTTTCATGACAACTTCTCTGATGATCTTTTTTCTCTGGTTCCCTGACCACGTATTTACTCGTGCCACTAAATTGGCATCTAGGTTCTACCCTTTTACTATCAAAATAGTTAAATCTAATCATCTCTTCTACTTTAATAGTTTCTTTTCTCACACTTTCCATTGAGGAACTCCTTACCATTTACTTGCTTGTCTGACAGCTACAATTTCCAAAAGTTTAAATGCAATATCTATTACCATCTTCTATCTACTTGATTCTTGTCTGTCTTTTACCTTCAATATCAACTGTACCTTTTTTTTTTGTTTAACTGAAACCCCCTGTGCACCAGTGACAGATTTGAATTAAGGAGAATTAGTTATAAAAAAATTGTTTTTAATTTGTTCCATTTTTTGTTTTTAATGTTTTTTTGTTCAATTTTTATACTTTAATGTTTATTGACTTTTTGTTTATAAAGGTTTTTGTATTTTTATGTTTTTAAATGTTTTTTGAATTTTGATAATTTTAAAGGTTTTTCTATTTTTGTTTTTACTGTTTTTTTATTTATATTCTTAATGTTTTTTATTCTATTTTCATGTTCTAAATAATTTTTCTATTCTTAAGTTTTTATTTTGTTTTTAATTTTTAATGCAATTCCTTATTTTAATATTTTCCAAATTTTTAATATTGCTTCTAGTTTTACATTTTTTCTTTGAAAAATTGATAGTTTCTCGTATGATTTTTAATGTTAATTGTAAGACATGAAGAAATTGTCATAAAAATGTATTTCTCATTTTCATTTGTCTTCAGGATCAACATACAATCCTCCGATCATGGGCTGTAAAAGACTTTGCACCATCTTGCCCATTGTACGTCCAGATTTTCCGACCAGAAAATAAATTTCACGTCAAATTTGCAGGTAAGATTTAATAATATATATTCCGTCAAGATAACTCGTATCCTTTTAAATCTCTTTATTGTCATTTAAAGCTTTTACGTTCTTCTGTATTTTAGACAAATTTATGATAATGTGGAAAAAACTTCATGTGACACATTTCATCCTTTAGAATTACAATGGAGTAAAGTAATGTTTTTGTTGATGGAATTATATATGTGCAGGAAGAAGAGGAGGAATATAAAAACACTTTTGCTGATTATAATTATGCACAAACAGAAAATGCTGAAGATGTTGGAACACTGAAATTTTAAATAATATATTTTTAGATATGTATCTTGCTAATTTAATTCACTTTGGTAATTATTTTGTTTTTGCCACTTTTTTATTAGGTCCATCTCACATTTTAATAATAAAAAAGCTACCAAGAAAGGTGAAATGTTACAAAACCTGAATGTCAATTTACTGTGGATAATCTATCAATCAAAGCACTTTCTATATCTTTTTGCCTTCATAAATTTCTCTCTCCATCAATTAAAGCATTTTTTTAAATTTTCAGTTGTAATCACATTTTTCAAATTTTTGTAATTTCTTGGTTACTGTGAATTATTAAAGAATTAAATTGAAGACTGGAAATTAATTTTTGTCTTTTCTATGATTTTAATATGTAATTTCAGATACTTAAAGATTCCAATATTTATCAAGATAAGTTTATAGAGATGACACAGGTTTAAAAAATTCTATTTTTATTTATCTTCTAAAATATATGCAGTTGTGCAGGTGATTTACATTTAAAATCAAATGTAAATCATCTGCACAACCTCATCAACATTGCCTGATGATGGGAGCCTATCTCGAAACAGAAATTTCCATGTTGCAATGTAAAATTGATACATAACTGTACAATTATATTATAGTAAGCTCTATAATACTCATTATATTGAGCACTGTTTATAATAAAATAAATGCCAGAGTACTCAAAATAAAAAAAACCTTGAGTCCTCTTCACTTGGAATTATATATATATAGATAGATAGATAGATAGATAGATAAGATGAAAGCTGGATGTGATGTATGATAAATTAGAAAGCTGAGTTTGAATTCCTGTTTGTTTCATGTACATGTTCAAAAATACCCTATGGAAAGGTATGAATCCATCTCTTCATCTCCTCCTAGCTATGGGTTAAATAGGTTGGAGGTGAAATGTTGAAATAACCTGGGCATAAATATAATATGGAGGATTTAGGGATTAAAGCACTTTCTATACACTTTCATCTCTATAAATTGTTAACTCATTTCATTGAAAAAGATTTTTTTTTTACTAAAATTATGGTCAGACCGATTATGATGAGAATCTAACAGAGTATGTTGTTTTGTAAAAGATTCCTTAAAACATGCTCTCTGCCAGAAAGTTCATATTTTTCTAATATAGATTTTTCAGTTGTTCATTTTAAAACTTACCCAAGTGTCATTTGTAGAAGCGACCACCTCCCGGTCATATGTAAACTAAGGATGAAAATTCAGAGAGACTGAAGAAACCTAGTGCAATACCCAGACTGCAATAAAACACTCATGGATGACTTCAAGCTACAGGAAGAATACACATACAGTGTAAAAGGGAAAATATACAAGGGAAAAATTGGGAAGAGAAACTGTAAGTGGGATGCACTAAAAGAAATGTTAGTGGCGTCGGCAAATGACATCATCCCAAAGGTAAACAAACATAGAAAGAAAAATGAGTTGATCAAAGATGAGATTCTTCACATGATGCAAAAGAGACAAAAATCAGTGCCAGGACATGGAATGGAATACAGGAAACTACACAAGGAAATACAAAGCAAATGCAAACAGGCTAAAGAGGAATGGCTTAAAAGATAAATTTGCAGAAATAGAGAGATTGAGCACAACTAATAAAAGAGACATGCATAAAAAAGTAAGAGAACAGAAGAAAAGACCTGCTCCTCAACAGGATATATAAAATAAGGATAGAATGCTCATATTAGAGAAAGAGGAATGGTTGTAAGAATATATAGGAGATCTCTTCCTCAACAAGAGAGAGCTAACAACAATGCACAGAAATACTAATGGACCAGAAATATTAAAATCCAAAGTGGAAGCTGCTCTGACCATTCTGAAGAAAAACAAAACAGCAGGGCCAGATGGCATTGTCATTAAGATGCTGGCAGCCTTAGGAACAATTTTGGAATAGATAAAATTACAGAAATAATTAATGAAATCTACAACAGTGGTGAAATCCCAAAAGACCGAAGTAGATCAAATTTCATAGCACTGCCTAAGAAGTCAGGTGCAAACAAATATAAATCCCATTGAACAATTAGCAAAATGAATCATGTAACAAAACTCATCATCTAAATTCTGATGAATAGAGCATGCAATAGAATCAGACTAGAAATAAGATAAGAACAATGCAATTTCATCAAGGACACTGGAAAAGGAGCACAATATTCATGCTTAGAATGTTGTCAAAAAGGGCAATACAAATGCACTTGTGTTTCAGAGATGATACAAAGACATTCAACAAAGTATGTCACAAAGCCCTGATGAAAACACTCGGCAAACTTGATATATTCGGGAAAGACATTAGAATAATCAAGAACCTGTATTGGCAACAAACTGCCTACATACAGACATGAAATGATTTCAGTAGATATACAAGGATAGAAAGGAGTTTAAGACAAGAATGTGTCTTCTCCCCAGATCTTTTTGACCAATACACAAGACAATTTTGAAAGCACTAGAAGTTCTACCAGGATCTGTCATTGGTCATCGCAGTCTGAACAATATATGATACACAGATGAAGCCGTCCTAATAGCAGACATGGAAAGTAAACTACAAGACCTTCTACAGGAAGTAATTACAGAAAGTGGAAAGAAAGGATTACATATAAAGTACAAGAAAACTGAATGCATGGTAATCAGTAAAAAGAGGAGCCCAAAATGCCAAATCCAAGTAGGGGAGACTAAAATCAAGCAGGTGCAGAAATTTGAATACCTTGGAAGTGTTTTAACAGAGAAAAGAAAGTGCAACTCTGAGATTCAAAGGCATATTGGTATGGCCAAGAAGGCATTCCAGAAGCTGAATAAAGTATTGAGAGACAGGAAGATTTTACTGGAAGCAAAGAAGAGTGCCCGACTGTTATCCAATGTCAGTTCTTCAATATGGCAGAAAATGCTAGAAAATCTCATCAAATATGAAGGAAAGACTTGAAGCAACCAAAATGTGGTTCTGCAGAAGGATGCTGAGGATACCATGGATGGAACATGCAATCAACAAAATTGGAGGTTTTGGAGAGGATGAACACAAAAAGGAAATTGATACTTAACATCAGGAAAAGACAGCTGAATTTTGTAGGACATGTAGTGAGAAAGGACAGCTTGGAGAATCTGATGATCACAGGATGGATAGAAGGAAAAAGAGACAAGGGAAAGCAATGCATGACATACTTGATGGACTTGAGCAGATGAATGGGGAGTGGGATTTTAGTGGCATAAGAGAGAAAGGTTGTTAAGAGCTCTAAGGTACAAGAAAATGTGGAGGGCCATGATTATCTATGTCCTGAAGAGACACAGAACATAGAATAAGGTAGATGGGAATAAATAGATATACTGTTTAAGAAATTAAGTATGAGTATCCATTAAAAATAACATTTTAAACAATAAATGTATATATATATATATATATATATATATATATAGGAATGGGAATTTTTTAAATTTCTGAACATAGTCATCATGTCACTGTGTTCATAATTGATGTTATTGAATGTTGGTTTCTTTATTATTATTAATGCTTTCATTACTTTTAACTGTTTTGCCTGTGAATGACTCTATTCATATTTTCCACAAGAATGTTGTAGAGAGAGGTTTCCATGTGTATTTAAATGGGTCTCAATAGAGCTATGATCCGAGAAATGCAAAGTAAATCTTCTTGATAAGCATGTACTTGTATGTCTGATGTAATTATTATTCATGAAATTTGTTTTCGGCAGGAGCACATTTTCATAAGGGGCATATAAATTTATAAATAAGGTTGGTCTTATATAGTAATGAGGCAGATCAATTTAAAATATATATTATTATTTTCTTACTTATATAAGAATTCTCTATTATAAATTTATCTAAAAGAACTTTTTAAATACATGAAAAAGTGCCTGTAGAAATAAAAACAAATGTACACTGCAGAGGAATTGCAAAGAGGAAAATATATTGCACCAGGCAAATATGACAACAAAGTAAAACCAAAGTGAGTTTATATCAGAGTAATGGGGAAATAATTCAAAGAGAAATATACAGAACATTTGCTACCATTTAAACACTTATGTGTGTCATGCTATTTTGAAATATGTGTGGGAATTTAAGATAAAGCCAGTGAGAGAACTTTGCTATTTTTAAGTATATAAAAAAGTAGAAATATTGGAAAGAATTACAGTCTATGCATGGAGAAAAATGACAAATTGTAAAATAGCAATTTGAACAATACGATTATGCTGAAACCCTCAGTCACAATGACTTGTGATTTCATGGAAGCACAACCATCAACAGCTTCCAAACTGTTCCATTTACCCATTTTCCCCCCACAAAGCTTGGATCAGCCCATGGTATGGTTTTCAGACTCTTTCCAAAGATGCTGCATTCTGGGATTGTCTCCTTAGACTGATAATATCAAGAAATCACTTTCCTGACAAATCAACTCTGATAAGGTCCAAACACTGGATGCATGGAAAGAAAACATTCTAACCCCACAGCCTCATGCCTGAGATATATATGAGACACATGCATACACGGACCCTATTAAAGGAATTAATAAATTTTCTCTTCACTTTTGCATTACTCCTTCAACATTTTATGGATCATCTGGTCCATGATCACCTCTTTCCTGAAGGGACAAGGCACATGAAGAAGAAGAAGAAAAAGAAGGTCAAGGAACTAATGTAATTTCCCATAAAAATTGTCATTAATACATGCTCACATTTTGTGACCTCCAAGAAAGTCCTATTTGCTCTTCCAGATCTTCGTACAATGTATTTCCTGTGTCTACCTAATAAATAGATATAAGAAAAATAGGTTTTGTTCTTTTATGTGAAATGTCCCTTCAGGACATAAGCAGTCATGGCTCACTTAATACCCCTTGTAACCCTAAGCAACTTTTAACTATTTATCACCTTTGCTCTGCCATCCATTCACACAAACCAATTGGGTAGGTTACTAGACATTTTCCTCTATACCTCTTGCCCTTAAGGTTGTTTCTATATAAACTTTGGTTCTCTGTCTTATATTGTTTACTTATCTTTTATAGAACACATAGTTTGTGAAGACGAATTCAAATATGCCCTTCTTGCCAATAACTGCCTTTGTCCAGGGACATCAACATTTGTGACCCTCTTGTTACATACATCTCGAGGCTTGTAAGTTAAATTTTCATTTTTTGAATCACACATGTACATATTATAAAAATATCACCAATATTCTCTATTTTTTATAATTATCAATATCAGATCTCTAAATTTAATTACTTAAAATTTCTAACTCACTAATCATGTTCTTTACAATTCACTGTTATTTAATCTATGCATGCATACATATATATGATAAGAATAAATAGGAAACATTTATCAATTTAACATGTTTCACTTTTATTAAAGCTTCATTAGAGAATGAGATATGTAAAAAGGAATTTTGATATTTTTACTTTTGTGTTGTTTGTCTTCCATTGGTCAATCAGGTTTCACATGCATTCGATTCATTAATATAATTTGTAATATTCTAAATTCAAGGAGAGATAACATTCATTTGAAATTTCAAGAAGTTAACAGATTAAAAAAAAAAACAATAAATTATTTATGGAGAAAGTACTTAGCAAACCTACTAATAACAATATTACTAATTATGAACACATGTCAAAAATATTTACATCACAAACCTTTATTAAATTCATTTTTAAAGCATCTAATATATGGTTATCTAAAATAAGTGGTATGTGTCAAAAAACATTCCCAAATCAATATGCAGAAAAACATCAAACATGTCTACAAGATATACACAAACTCTTACATTATCATCTGAATCTTACATAGACAAACTAGAATTATTATATCCTTACATACATAAGGAAATATTTGCAGTTTTTAAGTTAGGACTGAAATCCATTAATTTCTTGACATTTTGAATAAATCCATCATTTTCTTTGATTTCAGAATGCCAATAATTGTGCTAAAATTTAACAAGTCAAATACACATAAAACATGGAGTGAAATGATTGAAAAAATCATAATGAGGAAAGAGGACTTGGAAAATTTGATACTGATAGGACAGATTGAGAATAAGAGGACCAGAAGAAAGAAACAGAAAACCTATATAGACAAACTAGAATTATTATGCACTTATAAACATAAAACAAAATTTATAGCTTTTCAAGTACACTTGGAATTTGTTAAATTCTTGAAACTTTAGATGACTCTGTCATTTCTCCTTTAGGTTGGAATGCCACAAATTATACTACTGTTGGTTTAAAGAGTTAAATGCACATGAAACAGGATTGATCAAGGAAAGTGAAACAATGCAAAAAAAGTAAAAATAGCAGAATTTATTTCTTCTTTTTCATATCTCATTCTCTGATGAAGCTTTAATAGACATGAAACATGTTAGATTGATAAACATTTTCTATTTGTTCTTTAACTTATCATTCTGTCCAATCTATATTTGATCCCAACTCATGCATGTATACATACATACATATTTGAAATGATTTGTTTGAACATTATTTTTGATCGATACTCATATTTAAGTAGATATTCTATTTTTAATTAAACAGTATTATATATTTATATCTACTGACCTGATTATTTACAATAAATTTTTATTACGAAAATGTGTGTCATTCAGCAGGATTCAAACCTGCGACCCCTATCCACATAGGGGAAGCTACCATTTGATCTGGCAACGTCTTAGACCTCTCGACCACAAATGACCTCCAGTCTAAATGAGATTTTATGTGGGTAGGGGTCACAGGTTCGAATCCTGCAAAATGACACATTTTCGTAATAAAAATTTATCGTCAATAATCAGGCTGGTAGATATAAATATATAATACTGTTTAATTAAAAACAGAATATCTACTTAAATATGAGTATCGATCAAAAATAATGTTCAAACAAATCATTTCAAATTGTCGGTTGTTTATAACTAAGTTTCGTTAATCTTCGTTAATTACTGTAACATGTTTACATTTGTTGACATTACGATACATTTCAGAGCACATATGGCTATTGCGATGAATCAAAAATTGTGTAATATAGACTTGATTAAAACCTCATTTAGAATGAAGGTCATTTGTGGTCGAGAAGTCTAAGACATGCCAAATCACATGATAGCTTCCCCTATGTGGATAGGGGTCGCAGATTCAAATCTTGCCAAATGACACACATTTTTGTAATAAAAATTTATCGTAAATAATCAGGCCAGTAGATATAAATATATAATACTGTTTAATTAGAAACAATATCTACTTAAATATGAGTATCAATCAAAAATAATGTTCAAACAAATCATTTCAAGTTTCATTAATTTTCATATACATACATATATACACACACATACAAACACGCAGGGTGTAATGGATAAATTGTTGCCATTTTATATTTTTATTTCAAGCATGTATATTGTTTGTTTTTTAATTTTATTGATTGTGCAGTATAATTGGGAACTGACTATGAAAAAATGAACACCATGATGCAATTCAATCTGCCAGAAATTTGGAAACGGCAGGCAGTACTGCCTGAAATTTGTGGTAGAAGCTCTAAGACAAACTTTTCAGAGTATTTGGGTGTCAATCTGAAGACAATGCAGAGGATTTAGAAAGAGTTGGATGAGTCTAATGGTGATTACAAAGATATTTGGAGTGATCCCTAGTGATGGTGACATTTTGCCTCCATTCAACTTCCCACATGGCCTCAGATTCAACACAGAAGCTTATATCAGGTGTCTTGAGGAGGTAGTGCTACTCTGGGTCAAGAGAGTGGCTGCTGGAATACCCTATATCTGGCAACAGGACTTTGCACCATGCCACACAAACCAGCAGAACCCAGTTATGACTGTCAAACAACATCTGTGACCACATCACACTTTACATCTGGCTACCTAACTTTCCAGACAGCAACCCCCTTGATGTTTTGGGCAGTGTTGCTCATGAGACCAACAAAATTACTTGTAATGCTAAAGATGAAACATAAGGCAAGGATTATGGCAGCATTCACCAAATTAAATAAGGAGACCATCCAAAAGAGTTGCACAAGATGCCAAAGGCATCTAGAGGCTGTGGTTAAAGCTAATGGCAATTTTATTGAATAAATTTACTCTTTAGTATTTAAAGATATTTTGTGTAATTTTGGTAAACATATCTACTGAAATGAGTAGTCAGTGTTATTTTCATTTTTGCATTAATTTAGACAATTTATTCATCTCATCCTCTCTCTCTCTATATATATACATATATATATATATAGAGAGAGAGAGAGAGAGTGGAGTGAGAGAGATATGTTCAAGTGATGGAATTGCATTTTAGAATAAACATTGGTCAGCTGACTACATGCTGTATATCTCTGAATAGAGCTCAATTTGATCTCATTTAAACACTCATGAAGACTTACTAAATCCTATCTGTAACATACTTGTTGACAATACAAATAGCATATCATCATCCACGTGCAAAACAAAATTAAAATAATGAAGATATTATTGATAAAAAAAAGCCTACACCAAATATCAACTACAAACTGACTAATAACGTGTTTACCATTTTTGGTAAATGACACATGCACACTATTCTACAAACATACATAGCACTACATACATCCTGTTACATGTAAAATCCCATTTATACTAGATAATGGTTAAAAGTAAAGCACTCGGATAAACAAGACATTTGGACAATTTTTAACTAATGTCCTCAAATGAAAAAAATCATAAGATCACATAAAAAAATTACTTAAAAAACTTAACCATAATAACTTGTTTGTCATTTTTAATGAAACCTGCATAAAAGAGAGATTGCTGCCCAAATGTGGGTGTGTGTGTGTTTAAACAAACAATGTCTCTCTGATTAATTTTTATTGTATTTTTCCAATTTTCAAATAAGCTGTTGTGTATTGTACTTGGAATAGTGTATAAACTACTCATACTTCATATTATTGTTTTGTTCAAGTATTTTCTACCATCTGAGACATTTTCAACAACCAATTTGGTGTCTGAGTGGCAGGCAAACTTCCAACTTTCTAAAGAATACCAGGATATGGACAAATTAAATCAGCCTTGCATACGGAGACCATCTTGGTTGCTGAAAATGACTGGGATGGTTGAAAGTATTTTATTAAAGCTCAGACTTTGTCGATCTCTTTGCATTTAAGATTCTTCCCTTTGGCATCACCTAATCTGGGGAAAAGCAGACATTAGCCTTACCCCTTGTATGTGGAATCTAAGAGGAATTTTTTGCCTGTGCGTCTGCACTTAGAATTTCCCGTTGTAAAAATCGGCCTTGTTCCACATCTTGCCTTTGTGGGGAAACTTGGGTAAATACTAAGGTGGTTGAAAGTATTTGAACAAGATGATAACACTTATGTTAACTTTAGACAGTTTATCCACAATTTTGTAAGATATAATACAAAATGGTCAGACCTTGTCAGTTCTTTTTAATCAAACCTGTTTAATATGGTCATAATCGCCTCGGGAGTTGATAGCTATTATACATATATCTCTTTGCCCCTTCTTTATTGTGCCTCTTTGTCCCTTCCTTTCTCGCTTTTTGCTTTCCATTCCTATTTTATCTGCTCCCCCCTTTTTTCTTTCTCTTTTGACTGGTTCCCCCGTTTTCTTTCTATGTTTCAACTTCCTCTCTTCCTTGCACTTATCAATCGGCAACCCTCCCATATCCTCGCCATCCCCTTTCTTCAGGGCTATTTTTCAAATGAACAAGAACCTTTTCATATATAAACGTCACAAATGTCCGTCCTAATATGGACATGTGGGCATCTACGGAGAATCAAATAAAAGTGAAGAAATTTTTGGGTTTTTTTTTGGGGGGGGTGATATCTTGATTGCCTACTGTTGTACCATTTGGATCTGACGAGCCGCATTAAGAACATCAAAGCGGCGAAATATGTATCATCCAAGCTAATAATCAAAAATCCGTTATAAAATATATATATACACACACACATATAAAATAGCTGTCAACTCACAAAGCAAGTATGACCATCACCAACATGTCTGGCCCTTCAATTAACCCCCACAACACTTCATTTATCAGTTGTGTAAACGACAGTGACTCTTAAAGCAAGTTATCAATCTTTATTTCTTTTCACATATAAGGCATATCAAATCATCTCCAAGTGGTGGAAGTTGACTTTTATCAACATTATTTTCAGTGTACTTTTTCATATGCCTCATCAGGCCCACCCTGGACTAACACACCCTAGTGCAAGTCAGCCATTCAAAGCTTGCCCTTATAACATCATCATATACAATAGATAGCTACTGTGGGTGTGATCGCTGGTGACTGAGCATACCCTCCCCAGACAGACATATACAATTGCATTGGGCACACAGCCAGGTTGGCATCTCATGGCAATTCAGGGATCCCTTCTGAATCTCTCTCTTCAGTTCTGCTTATTTTTGTGATGTGTCATGGAAGGTCTTGACTGCATCAGCAATATTAGCTCTTCAAGAAGTTTGAACTTCAGCTAGAGTTCCACCAGCTATCCAGATCAACATTGCACTTGCATAGTGACTCTTTAAGACAATCTTTGTAATGAAGTTTGGGCTTGTACTGTGGTCTTTTTCCTATTTTCAATTCTCCATACATTATTTGTTTTGGAATTCTGTCATCCACCATACAAACAACATGGCCCATCCATCACAATCTGAACTTGTGTATAAGTGCTTCCATAGAGCGTGAATTGGCCTTTTGTGAGAATTTCAAGCACGGACAGAAGGCAGCATTGATGAAAATGTTCCAGTATCTTCAGATGTCTGCGATAAACCACTCATGTCTCACATAAATATAGCAGCAATGAAAAAACGCAGACATTATATATTTTAATTTTATCTACTTTTTTATGCTCTTTTGACTCCAAGTTCTGCCCTTGAGTGCTGCAAATGCAGTGCAGGCCTTCTTAATCTGAAACGCTATCTCATCATCAAGTTGCAATTGAAGGTGCTACCAAGGTATACAAACTTGTCTACTACCCCAAATTGACTACCATCTACATAAATTGATGGCTCTACATAATGAGTTCCTCAGGTAGGCTGATACATCACCACTGTCTTGTCAAGGCTGATGGACAGTCCAAAAGCATTACATTACCTTGACAGTCAATCCATGAACTCCTGTGCATGCTGAATTGTGTATATGACTAGGTCACAATCATCAGCATAGAGAAGGTCACACACTAACCTCAAAGATTTTTGTCTTTGCTGCAAACCTATATATGTTGAAAAGCTTACCAGTCAACCTATACCTTATCATAATATCAACATGGCAGTCACCGAACGCATCAAGCAGTACAATTGCAAAGTAGATAGAAAACAATTTAAGAGCCAAAAGATTTCCCTACTTGACTCCATTTTCCTCTCTAATGAGCCCCATAAGCATACCACCAAAACTGACACAGGCTTCCGTACTATTATGGAAGGACCTCAGAATCTTGAGAAAGTAAGGGGGACAGCCCAACTCTGAGAGAATCTTCCAAAGACTAGCACAATTAACAGTGTCAAAAGCCTTTCTCAAATCTATAAATATTTGATAAAGGTTCATTTGTTGTTCATAGCTCTTTTCTTGGATTTGTCTTGCTGTGAAAATCATATCTGTGGTTTCTGTGTTGGTGGAAACCACACTGTCACTCAGGCAGCAAATTGTCAACTATGCTCTGATTTAATTTTAATAAAAGAATAGAGACTAAAATCTTACCTGCCAAAGAAAGGAGATCAATCCTTCTGTAATTACAGCATAATTCCTGGGCACCTTTACCCTTATATAGAAGTATCATTATTGCATCCCTCTAATTCTTTGGCATTTCTCCATCTTTCCAAACTTTTACAATAAGATCAGGTATAAGGTGACTTAAATGTATTCCACCAAAATGGAATAATTAAGCAGGAAGACCTTCAGCACCATCAGTCCTGTCCATATCGAGTTTTACCGTGCCACATTCACATCTGAAGGCCTGTTTAGTAGCCATCAAAGTATTTCTTCCATCTTTTAGCCATGCCATCAATATCTGTGATTGTCATCCTCCCTCCTGAGAGGAGTGATATAGGTGGATCTGGTGCCAAATACTTGTTTCATCAAGTAGTACATTTGTTTGATATTATTTGAATTTGCTGCATTCTGTATTGCAGATGACAATTCTTCTCCAGCAGCTTTTTTCTCACACTTCCCGCCTATGGAACTCTCTTCCATATTCTTGCTTTCCTGGGGGCTACAACCTCCAGGAACTTAAATGCAATGTCAATACTCGTGTCTTAAACACTTGACTCTAGTTCTTTCTACATCACTCTGTATATCTTTTCCTTTCTCTCTACCTTTGCAACTGTCATCATACCTGTATTCCCATCCTTCTCTTGCTCTTTTCTCTGACACCCCCTGTAACTGATTCATCTTTCTCTTTACTCTTATATAGCCCCCTGTGCATCAGTAGCGTTACCACCTTGCATGGGGTGAAATGATTAAAAAAAAAAATGTTCATTTAATAGCTCTGATCACCATTTTTCCCCTGCATAGTTCGAAGAGCACGTTGGCTTCTGCTTTTACAGATTTAAACTTTTTTGTACAGTTTACTATGTTATTCATGGAACAGGTCTTTTTTCTTTCTTTTTTTGCAACACAGAACTCTATATCTGATACTTTCTTGCAATAATCTTCCTGATATATATATATATATATATAAGCATGTGGTGTAGATATAAAAGAATTCAAAAGAGTATCTTGTACATACAGTGGTAGGATAACTCCCTAAGAGAGCTTTAAATATATATGTATATAAATACATATAGAGCAAATAAAAGAAAAAATTAAGACAGACACGTTATTTCATGGTGAATTGGAAGTATGGGCCTATTTTAGGTGAACCATCATCAGCTTCTGTCTTTATTGTACAGAAAATTTTACACGAATGAAATTCACAAAGACCCTAAAAAAAATCTTTCTACATCACCCCGTGAATTGTTTTTTTCCATTCTCTCTACCTTAGCA